>CM042013.1:120331077-121081077 GCA_023525715.1 Cichorium intybus | reverse complement strand
TTCAAGGCTCCATGACGACGTGATGACTTTTGAGGTACTTCTTTCAGCTTGTTTTTATTCCAATAATAATAATATGTATATAACTATATTTTTATTGATTTCTTTATGTTCAAAAAAATAACTGACATTTCAAGCTTCTGCGACAAAGCCTATCAACTATTTACATTAACAAAATTTGAATTAGAGTAATATGTCTTTAGAATAATAATATTTTTTTATTTATAAATTGAGGTACCTAATAATAGTTTTACTTAAAACTAAAACGGAAATGCAAGTTTCGAGTTCATATGGTTTAAGCATCATGTAGTCTGACGATAGAAATTGGATATATGAAGTTTGAGCGCGAAAGAGCAGATGCAGTTACAGCAGTAGACGCATATATGAAGACTTTTGGGGTGTCCGAAAATATAGCAGTTGAAGAGGTCAAGGGGATGGTTGAGAATGCATGGAAAGATATAAATGAGGGGTGTTTGAAGCCCACAGAAGTCCCAATGGATCTACTTGCCCCAATTGTTAATCTTGCACGAATGATAGATGTTGCATATAAGTACAATGATGGATTCACTTTTCCAGAGAAGACCTTTAAAGAGTATATCAAACTCTTGTTCATTGATCCAATCACCATGTAGTAAGTTAGTGGCGTTAGTTCCTTATCTTACTTGGAAACAACTTCCCTAATAATGAATAATTATATTATTATATAAACGTATTGGAGTAACATCGTCTTTTTATAACTTCTATATAATTTCTTGATGGCATTTATTAATATTATCATCTTTATGAATGATAAATTATGTCTTATGTGTATGTATATATGTGGATACATGTTTGTACGTACACGATTTGGCATGCATGTATTTATTGTAGAAGATGCATCAACTGAAGTTCAATGTTTTTTTAGGGTGAGCAATTGGCCCATCAGAATGGACTGAACCAAGAGCAGTAATCATAGATCGTCCCAGGTATCAGTTCTCACATTTGGACATTTTCAGTTTCGGATTTTAACGGTCTGGTGCCACCGATTTTGGGTAAAGAACCTTGAAAGTGAGGAGACTAAATCTTTCCTAATATGATTGCTAATCCTAACTAATTCAAATACAAAAAAATTCCTTTCCCTTACCCTACCCCATACCATTGACTGATGGCTCCTTCACAACTTTGAAACCCTCAAATTTTCATCTTTACATCAAATTTAATCCTTTTTTATGAATAAATTGAACAACAAAAAACTGTGACTGTTAATTGGGATGATGATCTTGAAGAAACCCAAGCAAGTTTTTGTATTCTAGATAGTCTTGATTTTTTATTGTGGAAGTTTGAAGTTATTATATGAAATTGATATTGTTTGTCGATTTCTTTTGAATAAATTAGTTATTATAAAATAGGTTGCTATGGTTAGTTGGGTTTTATCGAATATTTTAATTTTTGTTAGGGTAGTGAAAGAATATGAAACTTTGGTGAACCTCAAGTTAATATCGATGACAATTCGGAACAAGCAAAAGTGTCAAAGCCTCTGAAACGACGAAACAAAGATGACAACAAATGAGCCGCTTGTTAGAAAACGTTTGATACAATTATGGTAGCAGAGTTTGATGGTGTGAAAAGAAACTATGGAAAACTTAAGCTTTGCAAAGCTTTACTAAAAACTTATTCAAACTAAAACGGGACTTCTATATTAAGTAAGCATGAGAAGAGGTGCAAAAAAGAAAAAAACGGTAACAAGGAGTATAAAATCAAACCAAGTTAATCGTAAGAATGACACAAATAGGGAGTCTAGTGTTAAAAAATGAAAACATGACGAGTATGGGATAAAAAAAGCTTTATTAAAACATTTTATGGCAGACAAACTACCATTTAAGTTTGTTGAAAATGAAACAGTAGTGAATAAACCAATGCACTTATTATTAGGGCTCTTTTGCCATCTAGACATTAGATTTTCTAGGATATACCCAAATTTTACATAGAAGCGAAAACAAAAATGCTTCAATATTTGAGTAACCCAAAGACCACATTACATTTGACAACCGGCACTCGGGCGTTCACATGTCAAAGGGTGACTTACATGGTGGCCACAACCCAATTTATAGATGAAAATAGGGAGATGCATAAGAGAATAATAAATTTTACTTTATTAGAAAGCCAAAAAAGAAGAATTTGGTCGAGGATCACTAGATTGCGTTCACCTATAGGGTATAAAATGCCATGTCTATGATTGTGGAAAACACCACTTCTAATGACAAGGCACTTTATTTTTTTGGGTAAAAAGTTGCCCAAGGGTCGTAAGGTATATTAGCCAACCGATACAAAGGATAAATGTAACGACCCAAAAATATCGAATTTATATTCGAGAAAATACGTAAGGAAAAGACCAAAAATATTTTGAAAGTTTTAAAATAAATTACTTAGAAATGTGGTAAAATATCAAAAGTTTGGAGAAAGATGATGAGAAAAGGGCAAAATGGTCATTTGACATCCAAATGACTTTTAAGTAAGAAAAATATGATTTTTGGAGCTAATATGTAATGAAATAAAATTTTGACACCAAATAATGGTGATAAGTATTTGAAAGTTAATTCTAGTAAAAAAAGAGAGGGTAATTTGGTCATTTTACCATAAAGGGGTAATTTGGTCATTTGCCTATGTATAAGATTTATTATGAAAGTATATTTTGGTTTTTTGGACCAAAAGTGTAAGAAACTAAGTTACATGAAATAAAACTTAATTTTTGGTGGCCAAAGTGCAAAAGATGAAAGCTAGGGACCTAAGTGTAATTATTTTATAAAAAATTAAACATAAATGAGAGTTATCTCTCATTCTCCAGAAATTTACAGAACCATCTAGAGAGAACAAGAGAGAGCAAGGGAAGAACACGAGAAGAACTAGAAGTTTGAAACATCTTGCAAGAATTGAAGATTTTAGCTTCAAAGAGGTAAGAATCTATCATATGTTGTATAATTCGTAGAAAAATCATACGATGTCCAAATTAGGTGATTCCAGTGTCCATGGTTTCGTCTCGATGTCTTTTTCAGTTCATCAGTAGGGGTTCAGACCTCATTCGGTCGTTTTCTAGGGTTTTGAACCCGATTTCCATGAGTATGATTTCTGTGTCCAATTGTGTTGTGAAATTCTTGTAAAATCGTGTGTTCACTGGATTGTTCTGAAATTTTGTGTGGAGAAGAACCTTGTCATGAGCCATACTCGACCAAAAGGAATTTACCCAGTTCATTGTTTTGGTTTGGATTTTGGTGTGTGCAACCCGACCTCCACAGATTGGCTGCTGCACACCTAGGTCAACTTGTGGGATTTTTATTTCCCAAATGTTCCATGGTTTAGGTCTGAAAATTTGATGGGAAGGTCATTCTCATGTCTACAGTGTTTCATCCAGAGGGCTTGATCCAATTCCATTAGGAAGCTTGGGTTCCAATGCCTTCTCTTTGACTGAACCAGAATTGTCGCTGTGCACATTGTCCTTGTTGCACGATTTTTAATTCTTAGTTGGCTTATGCTTTGAGTTTGATTTTTGGATGAGAGCTTTATCTTCATGTCTAGTGTAACTCACCCAAAAGGCTTGACTTATTTCCTTTCAGAAGTCAGGTTGTTGGACAGATCTTGTCAACCTATGCTGAGTTGTGACAGAAATGTTGCTGCTCATTTCCTTCATATTGTATGATTTTTAATTCTTAATTGGTTTGTCTTTTGGGTCTGAATTTCGAAGGGTAGTCTCTTGGTTATATCTAGTATACCTATGTAAGAGGGTTTCCCTTGATTCCATTCCCAAGTGGAATGGAATTGATGATTCCTCCACTAATCCAGATTTGTGACAGATTGCACTGTCAATCTTGTCGCTTATTTTCTAAGGTCTTAAAATGTGATTCAAGTCTCGGTATCTTCTTGAAACTTGTCATGTATTGTGTCTAGTTTTCAGAATGTCTGAGTTTGTGCCATTCGAGTTTCTGAGTTGGGAGTTATGGTCAATTCTTTGACCATGCGTCTTAGATATCAAAATCTAAAAATGGGTAAATAATGTGATATTAATCTATTAAGATGTAGATTAAGATGTCTTTAATTGTTAATAAGGCCTAGCTTATATTAACTAGAATGTTAAATGAACTCCTTAGGTATTAAGGAGTAAAGTTGAAGGAAAGGAAAACTCAACGGGAAGAAGTGATTATAGTTAGACTTCTCTAACTAGACAAGGTGAGTACATGCAGTATTTTTACCCATTCTGGGGTACATGGCAAATAAGTATTTTCAAGATTTCTTATAAAATTTCTATATGTGAAATTATATGCAAGAGTATTATCTCTAACTCGTTTGTGAAAGTATAATGTTATATTTAAAGTTATGTTTTGGTCTATGAGCCAATTATGTGAAAGTATGTTTTGGTCTATGAACCAAATATGTGAAAGTATATTTTTAATACAAGTTATACATGTTTGAAAGTATGGATAGGCATATAGCCATAAAATGTTTAAGAAGTATGTTTTGGTTACAAATTTTATATGTTTTCAAGTATGAAAGGGCATATAGCCACAAGATGTTTGGAAAGTATGATTTGGCATTAAGCCTAAAATGTTATAAAGACGTGTTTTGAACATATGATTTATGTGAAACGAAAGTTATGTATTTGGCATCTAGCCATAAAGACATAAAATGATGTAGTTTGGCATCTAGCCACAAGTTATATGTTTATGAGAAATGTTCAAGCAAGCAACAAGTTTTTTTTTGTATGACTGGTAATTGTAGCAAGCAGCGTTAGTAAGGGAACTATGTTCCAACCTACCCGGGTTAGGTAAGGGATCTACTGGGGAAAAATCCCCATCGCGAAGTAGATTGCCTCAGCAATTCTATGGTGAGGATTGATCCTTTCTTTCTAGCCATAGAGAATTGGGGTATCACTTATGGTGATTAAAGCCCTAAGTATAAAAATCCAGCAAGCTTATAAAAACCAGTCAAAGAAAGTAAGAAAGAAGCAAATTTTGAAAAGTATATTATGAAGTGATTTTGAAAAGTAAAAAGTTATAGTATGTTATTACTATAAAGTTTTGAGAGATGTTTTTGTTGTAAAGTATGTTATGAAATGATTTCGAGAAGTAAAGAGTTATAGTATGTTATTACTATAAAGTTTTGACAGAAGTTTTATGTTATGAATTTTATAAAAAGCTGGAAAAGGAGTTAAAGGTTTGAGTCTAAAACTCATGTAACTCACGAGACATTATTGTCTTACGTATTTTATGTTTTGCCATGTATTCCAGGTTAAAAAGCTAAGGTATATTTGGTAGAAGTTTAGCTGGAGTGGAGCCCGAGTTAGCTCCCGTCTTGGACTCAAGGTTTAATCCTTTCTTGCTTACTATGGTTAGTTTTGATATGGATTTGTACACCCACAGCTTTAAACATGTAAATAATCGGTTTTTGATAAACCGTATTGTTGTATTCATGTATTTATACGAAAAACCATAGTATTTGCAAACAGTAGAAATGGGGTGTCACAAGTTGGTATCAGAGCCATAGTTTAAGCGAATTAGGATTGGCTTGTTCCACTCCTAGGCTTAAACTCATACTATAGAAATGATAGTTTATGAAAGTATGCTATATGATGTCTTAAATGATTAAGACATTATGCATTTTTTTTTAAAATATGTAGATATATAACACTAAGAAGTGTTACGCTAACGTTTATAGTGAGCAAAAATTTGACCGTTAGGAAAATTATATGATATTTTCCGTAACCGTCTAAACTTATTAAAGGATATGTTTATAAAGTAGTAAGATTTTTAGTACTGATCACCATGTATTTATAAAGGTGTTATATGTTAGAGGAACCAGTGTCCCATGAGACCTTGTGGTAACAGCAGAATCGGTATGTATAAGTGATTATGGTAATATGGGCCCGTATTATCATAATAACAGGATATGTATTGAGACTGGTGGAATCGCAAAGGAATTATGGCATTCTGGTGGGTAAGATTTGTGAAAAGAGTAGTAAGAATAACATAGGAATTGTATGCCTATGTAACAAGAACAAGAAAGATTATAAGAAATAAAAGTTAATGCAGTGAATATATACCACTTAGTATGGTAAAGTAAAAGAGATAATGTGATAATTAATATTTGTTTAGACAGATTGAAAGATATTAAAGTATATGCCTGTCGAGGCGAGAGAAAGTATGAATAAGAGCAATTTAAAGAGGAATTATGGGTCTTGATTACCTATATAAGAGTTGTAAGACTCTTACATGAAGAATGAAAATTTTAAGCAGAGTATAATGATAGTATATAAATTTGTAAAAAAATAAAAGAGTGGTAAAGAAGAGTTTAATGCAAGCAGGTGGTGTGCCTTGGGCATAACCATTAAATTTCAAATTTTCTTTAAAAGATGTATGAATAATAAATATAAAAAGGAAGCAGAATATCGTTGTAAGACGATAAGATTAAAACTATGAGAAAAGCTAATATATATATATATATATATATATATATATATATATATATATATATATATATATATATATATATATATATATATATATATATATATATATATATATATATATATAGAAGATGACAATGGTAGCAGAGAGTGGAAGACTAACTGCCGGGGTTGAACAAAGAAGATAAATGAAAGTGTCCAAAGATGGACAATTGAATAAGTTATAAGTACAGTGCTATAATGAGTAATAAAAACAAAGTAAGATTACCCAAATGGAAAAAAAATGATGAATGGTAAATTGTTAAATATTATGATATTTTAAGTAAAATGTATTAATGTAATGTGATAAAATGAATGTGAATCGAGAAATAAAGGTTTAATGCCTAAGTAAATCTTAGGCAAGAAATTAAAGGTGAAACAAATGATGTTAAGATAGTGGTTGCTAGGAATTATGTTCCGCAACCAAATGAATGAAATAATAGAAGAAATACCAGTAATGAAAGAGCATTATGATGTATGATAATGGAAGAAAACCAAAAGCATGAGAGCAAAATGACTAAGGGTCATAAATGATATGAAGTAAAGAAAAATAGTAAATATCTAAACAAGTAGTAGACGAAGAATTAAATATAATGTAAGAACTATGATAAACAGACAGGAAGTTACTACTTCAGAATAGAAATGATGGGTAAAGGAATCCAAAGAGTGTGAGAAATCGTCAGTACATGGCTAGTAGCCATGAAATACAAAGAAGTGTATGCATGTTTATATGTGTTTATAAATGTAAAAGCATGAGTAAGTTTTGGGATATATAAAATATGATGTACAAAAGTATAAAAGTGGTTATGAAATAGTATTCTAATTAGAATACTATAAGGTATAAAGCAAAAGAGTAAAATAATGTATTGGGCATAATGCCTCGAAATACAAAAGAACGAAAGATGACGAGGAGATAAATGGCAATTGTGTATCACCTAAAGATACATAAGAAGTAAGTTGTATATGAAATATATAATGTTGTAAAGAAATATATAGTGTAAAGAAGTGGAGTTTAAATGAAAGAATAGCATAATGTGTTAGGCATGTAGCCTTATAACACATAATAGAAATGATAAAAGTTGTAAAAAGTAAAGAGTAACGAGAGGTAATGGTGATTGAGGGTTATGTCAAGAATTCGTCATGGGACGAAAATGTTAAAAATACCTAGTTGGGTTCTTAAACCAAAAGAGAACCAAGTATATATATATATATATATATATATATATATATATATATATATATATATATATATATATATATATGTGTATATTATGCAACTAAGAACTAGTAAGTATATGTCAAGAAGTTAATGAATGTGGTTTGTAAAACATAAATACACCACAAGATAATAATATTATGAAAAGTGAAGTAAGTATGGGAATGTGAATTATAGTATGCAACATGTATGAAGTTCCATAAGTGAATTGAAGAAAAAAAAATTTCGAATCAATCATGGTAAACAATTTAGATACCGTGAGGAAAGAGTAAACAGAAGATCAGGTGCTAAACTAAGCACTAATGTGAGAAATAAGAATTGGCAAAGAAATACTAAAATGTAAATAATAATATGAGAAGTGTACACGGAGTACATAAGAAGATGAAAAATGTAATAGAAATGATTTCTCCTTAAAAGTGTCAATTAAGAAGGAAGTTGACTGAAATAATAGAACAACTTCAACAGTAAAACTGTACAAGTTTATATGGTTAAATATGGTGTATTATACATAGAAAGAAATTTAATGATGTCTAATTGTTAAAATAAAAGGCGGTATATCGTTTCAACACTTTCAGAACGAGATAAGTAGATTCTCGTGAACAATATGATGATTCGACAAATTTTGTCCCAATCAGAAAAGTAAGAATGTGAAGTGTAACAAGAAGGAGGAAAATACATCCTTTATAAATGGTAATGAGTCAGTAGTGGGTAATAGAGATAAAGAAGAATAACTGAAGTTTATAAGATTTAAAAACAAATGTAAGAAAAAAAATAAAATAAGATGTTGTAAAACTTCTGTAAAGAAGAAATAACAGTGGATTATCTATGAAGTAACGATTGAGTAAAGGAATGAGAAGAAGAGAAGCGTGAAGATAAATAAGCAATATTAAGTGAAGATAAAAAGATTGCTTAAGTAAAATGTCCATTAAGGGACAAAATTTATACAAGGAAAAGATTTTGTGTAATTATGAATTTATATAAATACAAAACATATATAATTATGTTAAATGGTATTTGGAATCTTTATAAGTAAAGAATGTTGAGTATAATCTCACATGTTTTAGTAAAGATATGAGAAGAATTATAAAGTAGATTGCTATTTATGATAAAAAGTACTGAAGTATGAAATTATTTTGTAAAATAAGCTTACTAAGAGAGTGTACATAAATGAAATAAGGTAGAAAGGAAAGTAACTAGAATGTAGAGTATGAAATATGAATGAATGACTAAAAGGTTGAGAAAACAGATAAAATGACCAAAATGATATTTTGGTTAACTGGGAAAATATAAAGTTTTAAAGATATTATGTTAATCCTCTATAAAGGATTGAAAGCAGGAACCGCTAAGAGCTGATTAAAGAATCAAAAACAACCAAAGAAGAAAAAATTAAAAGATAAAATAATGAAGAATATGATTATGTGTTGGTAAAAAGAAAGTATCTACTAGAAACCAACTTTGGCGGAGAACATTTGAAAAGGAGGGAGAAGTGATTTCCTTTTAGTGATTGTGCGATGATTCCGAGGACGGAATCCTAATAAGGGGGAGGTAGTTGTAACGACCCAAAAATCTCGAATTTATATTCGAGAAAATACGTAAGGAAAAGACCAAAAATATTTTGAAAGTTTTAAAATAAATTACTTAGAAATGTGGTAAAATATCAAAAGTTTGGAGAAAGATGATGAGAAAAGGGCAAAATGGTCATTTGACATCCAAATGACTTTTAAGTAAGAAAAATATGATTTTTGGAGCTAATATGTAATGAAATAAAATTTTGACACCAAATAATGGTGATAAGTATTTGAAAGTTAATTCTAGTAAAAAAGAGGGTAATTTGGTCATTTTACCATAAAGGGGTAATTTGGTCATTTGCCTATGTATAAGATTTATTATGAAAGTATATTTTGGTTTTTTGGACCAAAAGTGTAAGAAACTAAGTTACATGAAATAAAACTTAATTTTTGGTGGCCAAAGTGCAAAAGATGAAAGCTAGGGACCTAAGTGTAATTATTTTATAAAAAATTAAACATAAATGAGAGTTATCTCTCATTCTCCAGAAATTTACAGAACCATCTAGAGAGAACAAGAGAGAGCAAGGGAAGAACACGAGAAGAACTAGAAGTTTGAAACATCTTGC
The DNA here is from genome assembly GCA_023525715.1 of Cichorium intybus. NCBI lineage: Eukaryota > Viridiplantae > Streptophyta > Magnoliopsida > Asterales > Asteraceae > Cichorium > Cichorium intybus. The sequence goes on along the minus strand of CM042013.1, from coordinate 121,071,258 downwards.
AAGAATTGAAGATTTTAGCTTCAAAGAGGTAAGAATCTGTCATATGTTGTATAATTCGTAGAAAAATCATACGATGTCCAAATTAGGTGATTCCAATGTCCATGGTTTCGTCTCGATGTCTTTTTCAGTTCATCAGTTGGGGTTCAGACCTCATTCGGTCGTTTTCTAGGGTTTTGAACCCGATTTCCATGAGTATGATTTCTGTGTCCAATTGTGTTGTGAAATTCTTGTAAAATCGTGTGTTCACTGGATTGTTCTGAAATTTTGTGTGGAGAAGAACCTTGTCATGAGCCATACTCGACCAAAAGGAATTTACCCAGTTCATTGTTTTGGTTTGGATTTTGGTGTGTGCAACCCGACCTCCACAGATTGGCTGCTGCACACCTAGGTCAACTTGTGGGATTTTTATTTCCCAAATGTTCCATGGTTTAGGTCTGAAAATTTGATGGGAAGGTCATTCTCATGTCTACAGTGTTTCATCCAGAGGGCTTGATCCAATTCCATTAGGAAGCTTGGGTTCCAATGCCTTCTCTTTGACTGAACCAGAATTGTCGCTGTGCACATTGTCCTTGTTGCACGATTTTTAATTCTTAGTTGGCTTATGCTTTGAGTTTGATTTTTGGATGAGAGCTTTATCTTCATGTCTAGTGTAACTCACCCAAAAGGCTTTACTTATTTCCTTTCAGAAGTCAGGTTGTTGGACAGATCTTGTCAACCTATGCTGAGTTGTGACAGAAATGTTGCTGCTCATTTCCTTCATATTGTATGATTTTTAATTCTTAATTGGTTTGTCTTTTGGGTCTGAATTTCGAAGGGTAGTCTCTTGGTTATATCTAGTATACCTATGTAAGAGGGTTTCCCTTGATTCCATTCCCAAGTGGAATGGAATTGGTGATTCCTCCACTAATCCAGATTTGTGACAGATTGCACTGTCAATCTTGTCGCTTATTTTCTAAGGTCTTAAAATGTGATTCAAGTCTCGGTATCTTCTTGAGACTTGTCATGTATTGTGTCTAGTTTTCAGAATGTCTGAGTTTGTGCCATTCGAGTTTCTGAGTTGGGAGTTATGGTCAATTCTTTGACCATGCGTCTTAGATATCAAAATCTAAAAATGGGTAAATAATGTGATATTAATCTATTAAGATGTAGATTAAGAGGTCTTTAATTGTTAATAAGGTCTAGCTTATATTAACTAGAATGTTAAATGAACTCCTTAGGTATTAAGGAGTAAAGTTGAAGGAAAGGAAAACTCAACGGGAAGAAGTGATTATAGTTACACTTCTCTAACTAGACAAGGTGAGTACATGCAGTATTTTTACCCATTCTGGGGTACATGGCAAGTAAGTATTTTCAAGATTTCTTATAAAATTTCTATATGTGAAATTATATGCAAGAGTATTATCTCTAACTCGTTTGTGAAAGTATAATGTTATATTTAAAGTTATGTTTTGGTCTATGAGCCAATTATGTGAAAGTATGTTTTGGTCTATGAACCAAATATGTGAAAGTATATTTTTAATACAAGTTATACATGTTTGAAAGTATGGATAGGCATATAGCCATAAAATGTTTAAGAAGTATGTTTTGGTTACAAATTTTATATGTTTTCAAGTATGAAAGGGCATATAGCCACAAGATGTTTGGAAAGTATGATTTGGCATTAAGCCTAAAATGTTATAAAGACGTGTTTTGAACATATGATTTATGTGAAACGAAAGTTATGTATTTGGCATCTAGCCACAAGTTATATGTTTATGAGAAATGTTCAAGCAAGCAACAAGTTTTTGTTTGTATGACTGGTAATTGTAGCAAGCAGCGTTAGTAAGGGAACTATGTTCCAACCTACCCGGGTTAGGTAAGGGATCTACTGGGGAAAAATCCCCATCGCGAAGTAGATTGCCTCAGCAATTCTATGGTGAGGATTGATCCTTTCTTTCTAGCCATAGAGACTTGGGGTATCACTTATGGTGATTAAAGCCCTAAGTATAAAAATCCAGCAAGCTTATAAAAACCAGTCAAAGAAAGTAAGAAAGAAGCAAATTTTGAAAAGTATATTATGAAGTGATTTTGAAAAGTAAAAAGTTATAGTATGTTATTACTATAAAGTTTTGAGAGATGTTTTTGTTGTAAAGTATGTTATGAAATGATTTTGAGAAGTAAAGAGTTATAGTATGTTATTACTATAAAGTTTTGACAGAAGTTTTATGTTATGAATTTTATAAAAAGCTTGAAAAGGAGTTAAAGGTTTGAGTCTAAAACTCATGTAACTCACGAGACATTATTGTCTTATGTATTTTATGTTTTGCCATGTATTCCAGGTTAAAAAGCTAAGGTATATTTGGTAGAAGTTTAGCTGGAGTGGAGCCCGAGTTAGCTCCTGTCTTGGACTCAAGGTTTAATCCTTTCTTGCTTACTATGGTTAGTTTTGATATGGATTTGTACACCCACAGTTTTAAACATGTAAATAATCGGTTTTTGATAAACCGTATTTTTGTATTCATGTATTTATACGAAAAACCATAGTATTTGCAAACAGTAGAAATGGGGTGTCACAATAAACTAGTTCAAAAAGGCTATGAAAGATTGTGGGCAAGAAATGAAGAAGTTAAGATGTGGTGACACCCCTACTCGATGGAACTCAACTTTCGAATTTTCGAAGACCACACACATACGAGCTACGAGCGTTTTGTGGAAATTTGCATACAGGGTATTATTTTTGTTAATAGTTTGAATCTGTCATCTCCTTTAAATGGCCCCAACTTCGTCGTTTGATGTTAGAATGATATGATTTTTTTACAACATGTAGTTTGTTGTTTATACTTAACTTTAGCCTATAGAAATGCCTTATTTAGTTTCATATTGATCAAGCCTTGACGTATGGGATATCAAAGCTGCATTATTTTGTCGTTCAACAAAAGTGTAAATTTGTCATGTTCGTTAAATGACCATAAGTCCCCTATTTAAAGTTAGAATGACATAATTTTTCAACATGTACCTTACTGTATGTATTTAAATTTAGACTATATAAACACTTATTTGGTTATATACTGATTGAATTAGATGCCATAGAACACGGGGTATCAAAGCTGAATTTATGTTGTTTAGTCTTATTTGTTGTATTTTTTATAGAAAAAGCATATGGAAAGGATCCAGGTAGAGTACCGGTGAACTCGCACTACATTGTGATACGAAATATGGTGGAGTTCCTTGAATTTTTTTACAACAAAAACATACATTTTAGCTCCACCAATACCTCTAGTACATCTCTTTATCTTGGGAGTGTTTGATGCGGACACACATATATGAAATTGGTCAACCAAAGTTGACTTTTGTTGAAATGGAAAAGGAAATAAGGGGAAAATACGACAAGCATTAGGGTACCTACGAAAAGATGAATGCTTTTATGTACTTTAAAGTTTTTCTAGATCCTATTATGAAGCTGGCTTTATTTTTACATTCTTTTAAAAAAACTGATCAGGTTCAAGGATAACTCAATGAAAAACTCAGCCAAAGAGTTGAAAGCACGTCAAGTAGTTTGGGGTATCAAGTTGAGGATGGAGACATTTTTTAGAACCTACCTAGAAAGATTCTATAATAGTGGGTCTTCTCAACAAGAAAGTCATCAAATTCGTTGCTTGGGATGATGATAACGACTTTTTCGATGATCTCCTTAATACATGAGGTAGAAACTTGGCTTTTACAAATAACGAGTTAAGAAGCTATATGAAAGAGATTCGAGCTATATGATAACGTGTTGGACCTAGATGCCCATGCATGATGTAGGAATGATATTGCTAATAACATATTATCGTAAAGGGTCATACCAACAAAAAGTTGAACACCTAAATTGTTGGATTATGTTTCTAAGCTATGACTATAATTGGTATATATACTTGACTGATAGTAGCACAGTCCTTTTGGGTTGCCTTCAACGCTAACAATTGGATGGACTGTGGGTTGCCTTCAACGCTAACAATTGGATAGGATGACTTTTAGAGAGAGAGAGAGAGGTTAATTTGGTATATGATTAATAAATCAAGAATTAATATATTATGAGGATAATATATTACTTATAGTAATATTTAATTAATAATTAGTCAGAAATTAATTGAAATTAATTTTGGGATTAATTGGATTAATAAAAGTGCAGGGGCTGAATTGTAATTGTTCAATAGTTAAGCAATAGATAATTATGGTATATATATGTTGGACGAAAATAAGGATATTTATCCTTATGATTTTCAAAATATATATATTAGATAATAAGGGTTTGAATTTAAGATAAAATATTTATCTTGTTTGAATTCAAATAAGGCTTATCTATAAGGCTTATATGCTAATACCCTTGGGGCTATAAATAGGGTCCCCTGGCTCCCCATATTCTGCACCATTTTTGAAGATACTCCTCTCCCCTCTTTTTTTTTTCTTGTTGCTAGTATTTGGGTGTGAACCATCTGAGGCACGACGCTTGTGGTGCTTGCTTCCAAAAGATCAACAGAAGGTTAGTAAGTTTTAAACCATCTTTTAGAAAAATCAATTATGCCTATAGGGTTCTTAGTTATAGGTTCAAGTAGAGAAAACATAGATCCTTTAGGTTGCATGTGAACTTAAGAGTTTAAGTTTGTTTGTCTGCCTATTTCCTATCAAATTATTCATAAACAATCATCAAACCGAATGCTTCAAACTAAATGATAAACATGTCCGAACCCAAAACTAGATTGTGGGTTCTAGCGAGAGATGGCTAGATCGGCACTACAAAATGTATATAATGAAATCGAAAACGTTACTTACAACGATATGCAAAACCAAATCTTGGAATAGGAGATTCGACCTTCAAAACCTTCGGGAAATTGTCTTGAAATAGCTTGGAGTCGTGGGGATTGAGAGTGTATGTTGAACAATTTTCTGGCTGAAATGAGCTGTTATTTATAGACCTCGGGAAAGCTAGCGGCGCTAATATTCGAGTTAGGTCACTAACTTCAGTGCTCCGGAGGACTTGGTCTGGTAAGCCCTTAAATCTCGATAGCTCCAGATTTCTCGCAACAGACACATTAGCAGCGCTAATATTCAAATTTTTAGCCTCTTGTCAATTTTGCCCCTTTTTGTTCCAACTTTAGCCATTTTTCACCCTTTTTGTCCAAAAACTTGCACAAAAGTCCATTCCAAGTATTATGAGTGTTTTTAGTTCTTTTTATCTTAATTTATCTATAAAATGCCTTGATATCGCCTGAAATATATGCAATATGAACACGATATCAACGCACCTCATGGCCAATCTGCCAATAGCCAATGTGAAGTTAACCAAGTCCACGGACAATGCCACTTCAACAAAAAAGTGCGGCCATTTAAACCAAATAAGCAAGGAGGGCCCAACAACTAATTTCAACAATCGCCAAGGGATCTACCAGAATCAAAATCAGAATCAACAACGACAGTACTAGCTAGTAAACAACAACATGGATGCTAGCCCCCTGGAAGAGAGGAAACCCAAAGTAAAAAACTTGATAGAGTCTTGAATTTCGCCACCAAAGCACATCATCAATCCAAACAAACGCCAAGTCCATCGTCAATAATGAAAGGCAAATTGCACACGCTGAAGAAATAGGAAAAATGGATGAAGGAAAGCTTCCGAGTACCACCACTGAGGTCAATCCAATGCATAATCAAAGACCGGGAAATGAACATGTAAATGCAGTTGAGGCTGCTCAGGATAGTGAGGAAGAAAGCCTTGTACCCATTGTAATAGATGCAAGTGATGATGAAACGGAGAAAGTATTGGAAGAGGTTAAGCCAATGGAGGAACAGGTAGAAGCGCATGAAACAAAGTCGCTTAACATCAAGGAGATATTGGAAGTCCAAGAAAAGAAAGAGAATGAAGAACTGACAGCATGTCTCATTGGAGTAAGTCAGCCTGGATAGCCACCATCAATAAGCGAACACCAAAACCAAAGAAAGTATGGACAGAACTTTGGGAAACCAAGGTTAATCAATTAATGATCGATCAACTCGATGAAGCACCTGTTGAATCCAATATTATTAGGGATTTGTGCAACTATAAGGAAAAGATGTAACGCCAAAAACATGTTTATTATATAATTATAATAAAAAGGGCAAAATGGTCGTTTTACCTCAAAAGGGTAATTTGGTCTTTTGGACAGAAAAGGACTTGTTTTGTAATAATATTTTGAGTCTTGGACTTAAAATGTTATAAAATCTAATTTTTGTCATAAACTTTGTTAGTTGTGGCAAAAGATTAAGAAATGCAACTTCAAGGACCAAAATGTAAATTTTGGAGGTATATAAGCTTGGAAGCTTCTTCCAATTGTGTGCAGAATTTTGGTGAGCTACGGGAGAATTTCTTGGTACGAGAGTTGCAGAATTTTGTAGAGTTCTTGAAGATTGAAGTTGGAAAATCGGATTATAGCATTCAAGTGAGGAATTGGAAGCTTGAAAGGTAAGTATTCCAAGTTCTTGAGTGTTTGTTCTTGAGGAATTTTATAGAAACTGAAATGTGCAATTTCAGTTATGAAATTATGTGATAAGTAGCTCAATACTTCCATTAAGTCATGCCAGTAAAGACTTAATTCAAGAAAATGGAAGTAGGTTGCTATTGTTCAAGAATTAAGTTTTTGGTCAAGAACCCTAGATGGTGAGTTCTTGGGATGAACTTGATTCTAATGGATTAAAATGGGTTCTAGATGCTATAATGACTGAAAGAAATCATTAGAAGCAAGTAGAATTCAATAATTTCGTTTTTGGAGCAAAAATGCAAAAACGGGAAATTGTATAAATGATTTTGAATTTGATCATTTTATGGTTTAAAACTTGATATTAATGGAAGGTTTTGGTCTTGGAACACTTCCTAGCAATTAAGTCGAGCAATAAGTGCTTAATAAGGGGAAAATGGGATTTTTAGCTCAAAATTCGGAGCTTACTGCCTGGAGTCGCAAGGATCGCGACCCGACCCAGGGGTCGATCGCGACCCGATCTCGCGGCAGCAAGCCAATTCGCCTCTGTTAAATTTTGGTGAATTTTTCAAGTTGGATTTCAATGCTAGGCTTATCCGATTGACCTGAAATTTTGAACATAAGTTTAATATGTTGTGAAACTTCATGGAAAATTATCGGAATACGAATACGACCTCCCGAAAGTACTGTAGCAGAATACGCGTATTTCGGGAAGTGTATTAAATTTTTATACCAATGGTTAATGCTTGGAAATTGTCTTATATTAGACTCTTGTGCACTAGAACCAACTGAAATGGTAAATTAACCTATAATCATTTTGAAATGAATGGTATTATAGGTACGGGACAAAATCCTACGGATTTTATTTCAAGGCAAGGAACAACAAACGCTAGTTGTAGCAAACCTTCAGGTGAGTAATCTCACTATTATCCGATGTGATACGTGTTATATGGGCAGCTGCAAATGGAAATGATTTTGGGGGACAAAAATGACAAATTACATGATTCGATATATGACAATACCAGATAAGCCGTGCGTTTGATAAAGACAAGAACGGAGCTGTGAGTCAACAATAATGACATGACAATACCAGATAAGCCGTGAGTCTGCTATAGACAAGAACGGAGCTGTGAGTCAGTCAATTTTAAATGGTGCGACGATACCAGATAAGCCGTGAGTCTATAATAGACAAGAACGGAGCTGTGAGTCAAACCTATATAGACAAGACCGGATAAGCCGTGAGTCATTTCGATGGCAAGAACGGAGCCGTGAGTCTAGGCAACAGCGGGATAACCCGTGAGCCATATATGAATTTTATATTGCATGATATTTCTTATTTGATTTTGTATAGAGAATTTTATTCTTATACATGTTATACTTGATTTGATTACTCATTGGGCTTTATAGCTCACAGTTTTATTGACATGTCCCTGCAGGTGAGCGTGACCCTGCCAAGGGAAAGGACAAAGTCCGTGACTGAGGACTTAGCATTTGAAGTAACGACCCGGCTTGAAGAATGTATAATATTCTATGTATTGTACTTCGTGATACGCTTGTACTCGTATTTTGTTAACTAATACCCCATACTTATGGTTTTTATTGTAAACTATTTGGTTTGAAAAAAAAAAATTTTGGGGTGTTTTTGTTAATAAGTCGGGTGTTACAAGTTGGTATCAGAGCCTTGGTTTAAGTGAACTAGGTGTCTTAGACTAGATTCCTGAACTTAAACCTTGAGAGAAGAACAGATAAATGGACTGTTAGATATATATAAGTTTGTTATTATATATGTAATCTAACGGTTTGCTGAAATTTTGAAGTATGAGAAATACACGAAGCAATCCCACTGGTGTGAATTCGCGTGGAACTGCAAGAAGTGGACCAGCTCGGTCACGCGGCTCTGTTGGGCGAAGAGCACCAGCACAGGAACCGGTGGGACAAAATCCACCTGATATTCGGGCGATAGTGGAAGAAGTGGTTAGGCAAATGATACCAGCATTATCGAACAACCCTAACCCGAGTGGCAATCCTAATCCGAGTGCCAATCCTGATCCTACTGAAGAGGCTACAAAAAGTGTTCATGACAGGCAGCTAGAAGATGAAAGCCAGGGAGAAAGCCGGGCCCGGGCAGTAAAGGAAACTCAAGGTGGGGAAGCTTCGATGAAGAAAGTTGGGTGTACGTATAAATCCTTCCTTGGTTGTAAACCAAAGGAATTCTCGGGGACAGATGATCTAGTCAAAGCTATGGAATGGATCATGCATATTGAGAAGGTGTTCCGAGTAAGCAAGTGTGCGGATGATGATAAAGTGGAATTTGCCACGAACCAACTTACAAGCGGAGCGCTACATTGGTGGCAAACCTACTACAAATCACTGGATCTTGATTCATCCCAATGGGTACTTTGGGAGCAATTCAAGACAAAGTTCAATGAAGAATACTGCTCAGAAGTAGCTATTCAGAAGTTGGAAGATGAATTCCTGCATCTGGAACAGGGTTCCCGATCTGTTCAGGAATATACCCTTAGCTTTCTGGAGAAAGCTAGGTTTGCGGAACACCATATTTACACTGAAAAGAGAAAGATCGACAAGTATGTTCGGGGGTTGACAACCCGAATTAGAGAAATTGTACAACCGTTGAAACTAACTACTTTCCGGCAAGTGGTGGATCGAGCCACGGAAAGAGAAACAGAACTGAAGCGACAGGAAGATGAAAAGAAGGCCGTTGAAACAAAAAGAAAGGCGGAAGACCAAGGTTGGACGCCTTAGAAAAAGTCGCAACAATCCGGGTCTAAGGGAAAAAGCCAGAAGGACGAAGGAAAGTGGTGCGAGAAGTGTAGAAAAAGGCATTTTGGCAATTGTCGCAGTGATACTGGGTCAGTTAGCTGCCGAAATTGTGGAAGAACGGGTCATTCTATACGAGAGTGTCGGGCGGAACGAAGATGCGACCAATGTGGAGCTACAGATCACATTCGTCCGAACTGTCCCCAACTGAAATCTAGAATATACAGTGAAAGACCCAGAGAGGATCAAGTGGGAAAGAAAGAAGAACCGAAGAACAGGGGACGACCAGTGGCCTCGCGAGCTTTCCAGATGACTGTGGAGGAAGCCCGTGAGAAGACAGATGTGGTGACAGGTATCTTCACTCTTAATTCCATACCTGTATATGTTATTTTTGATCCGGGGCAACACACTGTTTTGTATCGGAGTCTTTGTTGCCTCGCCTGAATGTACCGTTAACACCAATGGACGAAAGTCTAGAAGTAGCTATAGCGGACGGCCGATATGTTTGGGTTTCCGAACACCTGGAAGGTTGTCAGCTTAAAATCTACGGGACCGTTTTCCCTATAGATTTGAAGCCGATGACTACCAATGAATTTGGTGTGATTGTGGGAATGGACTGGTTAGCAACGAATTATGCTCACATGGATTGCAGAAATAAAAATATCACAGTGTTAACACCGGATGGAAAATGGATAAAGATTCAAGGTGAACGACCTCGGTTGCGAATGCCAGTCATCTCTTTTGCTCAAGCCCGAAGCTGTATCAGTAAAGGAGGGATGTCCTATCTAGCTTATGTATCGGTGGCTCAACCGATTAAAGTGGGGGTAGCGAATGTGAATGTGGTGAACGAATTCCCAGATGTGTTTCCAGACGAACTTCCAGGGTTGCCACCAGATCGACAGGTTAAGTTCACGATTGAACTGGTTCCGGGAGCTGCACCTGTTGCACGAGCTCCATATCGATTAGCACCTTCAGAGATGGTTGAACTGCGGAAGCAACTGGAAGAACTGTTAGACAGGGGTTTTATCAGACCGAGTACATCGCCTTGGGGAGCCCCTATCTTATTTGTTAAGAAGAAAGATGGGTCAATGCGCATGTGTATTGACTATCGGGAATTAAACAAGATCACGGTGAAGAACAAGTACCCACTACCCAGGATAGATGACTTGTTTGACCAGCTGCAAGGCGCGTCCTACTTTTCCAAGATTGACCTGAGGTCGGGTTATCACCAGTTGAAGATAAGGGAATCAGACATTCCGAAGACAGCTTTTCGAACGAGATACGGTCATTATGAGTTTTTGGTGATGCCTTTTGGATTAACCAATGCTCCAGCCGTATTCATGGATCTCATGAACCGAGTGTGTCGTCCGTTCCTTGATACCTCGGTGATAGTGTTTATTGATGACATCTTAGTGTATTCTCGGAGCCAAGCTGAACATGAGGTGCACCTGCGACAAGTGTTGGAGTTGCTTCGCCGAGAAAAGTTGTATGCGAAATTCTCGAAGTGTGATTTTTGGCTAAGAGAAGTTCAATTTCTTGGTCATGTAATCAATGCCGAAGGAGTGAAAGTTGATCCAGCAAAGATTGAGGCCGTGATGAAGTGGGAACCGCCCCGGAGTCCAACTGAAATACGAAGTTTCCTTGGTTTAGCAGGCTATTATAGAAGATTTGTCGAGAATTTCTCTTCGATAGCTGCTCCGTTGACCAAGTTAACTAAGAAAGGTGAAAAGTTCGTGTGGGCCGAAAAACAGCAAGAAGCATTCCAGAAGTTGAAACAATCTTTGTGTGAAGCACCAGTGTTAGTGTAACGCCAAGACATGTTTTATTATATAATTATAATAAAAGGGCAAAATGGTCATTTTACCTTAGAAGGGTAAATTGGTCTTTTGGACAGAAAAGTATTTGGTTTGAAATAATATTTTGAGTTTTGGACTTAAAATGTTATAAAAACAGATTTTTGGTCGTTTTACCACAAAAGGGTAATTTGGTCATTTGACCATGCGAGGGACCAAAAATGAAAAATATTGTTGGTTGTGGCAAAAATGTAAGAAATGAAAGTTTTATTGTAATAAAACTTGATTTTATGGTCAAAGTTCAAGAAAATGAACTTTAGGACCAAAAATGTAAATTTTAGAGGTATAAATATAAGAGAGTTGACTCTCTCTTTGACCAGCCAAATGTGCAGCAACGGGAGGAGCTTGGAGGGTGCGATTTCTGCAGGAAATCATGTAATTGAAGCAAGGAATTAGAACTATGGCTTGGAATTGATGATTCCTAGGCTTGAAAGGTTAGTAAACTTGATTTTAACCAAGTTCTAGAAGTGTTCTTGGTTTGGTTTTATAGAAACTGAAATTTGTACATTTCAGTTATGATTATGTGTTTAAATTGATGTAATACTTCCATTAAGTCATGCTAATAAGGACTTAACTAAAGAAAATGGAAGTAGATTGCTATTAGTGATGAATTTGAAGTTTTGGGGTTTTGGGACTAAGAACCCTAATTCTTCATTTTGATTGATTTAGTTGTTTTCAATGGTTGAAAACCTTGTTAAAGTATAAGGTTTTAGCCTAGAAACAAACCCCAATCGATTAAGGACTGGATTAAGGACTTAATGGGCCAAAACTGCTTGCTACAGTGCATAAATCGCGGCTGGACAGGAGACCTGCGCAGGCGCTAGGCGCGGTGCGCCCAAGCCAGGGCGGGGTGCGCCCAGGCGCAGTGCGCCCACCCCCTGGCGCGGTGCGCCTCCTGACACGGGACTTCAGAATCGCTAACTTTCGTTTGGCTTGTCCGTTTTAGCTCAAATTTGGACCATAGGCTCGTTATGGTCTGAAAAGTTTGGGAAAATTATTAAATTGAGTTTTCGACCCCTCGGGGGCACTGTAGATCGACTCGAATGCCTCGGTGAATAGTAAAATTCACAAAAAGTTAGTAAACGGAAAGTTTATTAACTAGGCATTTTTTTTATAATGATATTGTATTGAACTCTATTGTATTAGAGTTAATTGGAATGGCTATTAACCTATTATCATTTGGTATATAAATGATTATATAGATGTGGGACAAAATGGTTGTGGTGCACGCAAAGGCAAGAAACAACCGGAATATAAATGCAGCTAGCATCCAGGTGAGTAATCTCACTGATATCATATGTGATATATGATGATTGATTTGTTACAGGTTGAAATGGCTTCGAGGGACAAAAAAATGACAAGTGTAAAAATATATGTAAACGACAAGACCAGATAAGCCGTGAGTCATTGCGATGACAAGAACGGAACTGTGAGTCAATACATATATATATATACACTATGATACGACAATATCAGATAAGCCGTGAGTCTATAATAGACAAGAACGGAGCTGTGAGTCAAACTTTTATGACAAGACCGGAACCAGCCGTGAGTCAATAAAACTTATATAGACAAGACCGGAACCAGCCGTGAGTCAATAAAATGAAATGACAAGACCGGAACCAGCCGTGAGTCAATAAAACTTATATAGACAAGACCGGAACTAGCCGTGAGTCTAGGCAACAGCGGGCTTACCCGTGAGCCACGGCAACAGCGGGATTTTCCTGTGAGCCACATATTTCAGGCAACAGCGGGCTTACCCGTGAGCCAAGGCAACAGCGGGCTAACCCGTGAGCCATATTTGATCGTGAAAGAAACTGATAACAGATGGTGCGGCCTCTCGTGGCTATGATATTGGATGCTATATCCAACTGGTGCGGCCTATATGGCTACGATATGATTATACGGAAATGGTACAGCCTTATGGCTACGATACCGGGTTGTTGAACCCAGACAGGTACGGTCTTCGGACTATGAATTATATGCTGAAAAAGCTTTGGTGTGGCTTGTATAGCCATGATAAACGATGCGGCTTATATAGCAATGATATTGATGCAGTCCACTGTGACTAAGAAACATGGGACAGAAAAGATTAGATATGATTATATGTGCAAATAACTGACGTGGCTTGTTAATTACAGGTTACTATGATTCAGCCTGTAAGGCTACATGATTAGGATGTGAAATCCTAGAATATATGCGGTCAGCCAGTAAGGCTAGGTTTCTGGATTCGATATCCAGACAATTATAGTATTGTATTTTGATACATGTTATTTGCAGACTTGATTACTCACTGAGCTTTATAGCTCACGATATTTGTTACTGTCCCTGCAGGTTAGCATGATACTGATAGGGGACAAGATAGAGTCCGTGACTCAAGAAGTGGACTTGTAGATGCTGTCTGTAGCAGCCCGGCTTCAAAGGATACTATGGTATTTTATACTCTCCTTGATACACTTGTACCCGTGTTTATTAAAATATACCCCTTTGTTATGGTTTTATGTATTGAAACCTTGGTTTTAAATGAAAAATTTTTCAGGGGTGTTTTGTTTTAAAAGCCGGGTGTTACAAGTTGGTATCAGAGCCGTGGTTTAAGTGAACTAGGTGTCTATAGAGTAGATTCCTGGACTTAAACCCTGAGATAGTAGACATGATGCATAGTTAGGTGTATATAGTTGTTATTATACATATATAACCTAACTGTTGCTAACTTCTGACGTATAAGAAGTATGAACTGTGAATCTTCTTGGGAGACATTTAGGGCGCGAAGCTCTAGGAAATGGATCAACCCTTTCTCAAGACTCCGTTGTACGAGGAGCAAAAGGGGACAAAAAGCAGAAAAATCCACATGACAAGCAGTAGTAGCTGTACTGGTCAGAAAAAGAAATCGGTTGCTCACCTTGGTTGATATTCAAGGTGAAAGAACAGTAGTTGAGACTACAAGGAAAGCAGAAGATAGTAGTGGACTTCTCAGAAGAAGTTATCACAAATTAGGTCTAACCTTAAAAGGAAAGAGACCAAAACGAAAAGATGATATGATGTAAGAAGTGCAGGAAAAGCACTCAGAACATTTTAGAGTTGAGACTCTATCGCTGACATGCTGAAATTGCAGAAAATGGGAGCAAATTGCTCGAGCTTGTTGGATGGGACGGAAGTAGTTCCAGCATGGAACTATAGATCACTTCCTTATGAAATACTCACATGCTAGATATGGAGTAACGGGTGATGAACCCAGGAAAGAAAGAAGAAATGAATGGTCGAAAAGGACCAGTGGTACCTTGAGCATTCCAGCAGATTGTGGAAGAAGCTCATGAGGAGACTGATATGATCTCCGATATAATTGTTCAACATATAACTCGTGTATGTTATATTTGATCCATAAAGCTATGCTTGGGATCGATGACTTGATGTCTTGTTGGAATATTTCATCAACGATTTTAGATGAAATTTTGGAAGCAGCTATAGCAGATAGCAAGAATGTTCTAGATATTGAACGCCTGGAAGGTAGTTTGCCTAGGATTTACGGGACCATTTTCCCTATAAATCTGAAGCCGATGACTACCAGTGAATTTGAAGCAATCGTGCGTATGATTTGGTTAGCAATGAATTATGCTACCATGAATTGTAGAAATACGAACAGTATGGTTCTTAAAACAGAAATGAAATGGATGGAAATCCATAATAAATGACCGTTGTTGAGAATACCGGTTATTTTCTTTGCTTAAACTCGGAAAAGAGTTAGTAAAAGAATGATGTTGTAATTGGCATACGTGGTATTGGCCAAGTTAAATCAAGCAGTGATAGTAGTGTACTACTTTAAATAAATCCTCGGATGTCTCTTTTGAAAAGAACTTCCAAGATTTCTGCCAGATAGGCGAGAAAAGTTTATGATTAAACTGATTTTGGGAGCCGTTGTTGGTATAGAGGCTCTATATTGATTAGCATCTGTAGAGATGACAGAGTTGGAAGACAACTAGAAGAAACTTAGAATTGGGGTCTCTTATGGCCGTATGTGTCATCGTATGGAGCCCTATCTTGTTTGAAAAGAAGAAAGACAAGTTAATGCATATTGTGCATTGACTAATGGGAATCTGATATTCTCGAAACCAGATCGAAAATGAGGTACAGTTGTACCAGACATTGGAGTTAATTCACTGATTTAAGTGATTTGTAAAATTCTCCAAGTATGAAAATTTGGCTAAAAGAAGATTTATATTCTTTGGGCATGTTAATAATGCCAGAGATGATAAAGTAGATCCAGTGTAAAGGATGATGTGATAAAACAGAAACCGCCTTGGAATCTGACTGAAATTAGTAGTCTCCTTGGATTTGCGGGTTAATTTAGGAGAGTTGTAGAAAACTGCCCCTTGACAGTTGTTCAGTTGACTAAAGTTAACTAAGAAAAGTATAAAGTCTGAGTGGTAGAAAGACCACAGGCATCTTGTAAAGGTTTGGAATAAACCTTGTGTGAGACTCTGACATTAGCATTGATGCTAAGCGGATGGATTGGATCATCGAAATGCATCCAGTCGTGATGGTAGATGCATGATGTTGCTGTAGCAACTATAATTTTGGCATTGAAGCTTTGGAAACACTATCGATATAGTGTAAAGCTTACTGTTATAAGGATCATAAGAGTTTGAAATGCTTAATTGATCAAAAAAAAGCAGTTGAATATGAGATAGCAAAGATAGATGGGTTACTTAGAGATTTCAGGTATGAAATCCTGTACCATCTCGAAAAGGGCTGATGTGGCTATAGATGCTTTGAATTAGAAAGAGTATCTTTTGAAAGATACAACCACATGCGTGAGTGTGACGAATTGATTACCTGAGTTGATTCGGGTAGCACAGAAAGATGTATGCACGTTTGAAAATGTGAATAATAAATAAATGATTGAATATTAGCAGAAGCTAGTTGGGAGATCACAGGGATTTAAACGCTTGGTGGTTGTGAATGTTGATTCCAAAGCAAAGGGAAACATGAAAATCATCTTGAAAAGATGTATTTTGTACTAGATATGCAGTGTACCCGGAGCAATACCAGACTGGATAGGTCGATAAAACTTATGTGTTGGTGGCCGGGATAGAAGAAAGGTATTGAAAGAGGTATGAAAAGTATTTGACTTGTACGCTAAGTAAAGTCAAACCGTTAGAAACATGTGAAGAAATTGACTCGTTGTTGGTCCCAGAAAAGAAATGGGACAACATTGTTATAGACTTTGCAATAAAGTCTCTGCAAGTACCGTGTATTGGTGAATAAAATGACCTAATGATGCAGATTTTAGAAGATGTGCTTGAAAAGTGCACAGCAGACCTTAGTGGAAGATGAGGAAATTGTCTATCTCTGATAGAAATTGCAAGAAATAACAGCTTATATGCTAGCAGTTTGATGACTCACATGAAGAATGGTATGGAATACCATGATATCCTCCGATTTATGGGATTAAAGATGTGATAAAGCCGTTGGCTAGATCCTAGTTTGTTGCACAAACTGAAGAAAATACTTGCTGAGTACGAACGAGTTTGAAGAATGGTTAAGAAATTGTAAAAGTGGTATGTGGATCACTGAATATAAACCTTTGAAATTCCAAGTAAAGGAATATGTTAGTGCGAAGAGTAAACCTTTGGAAAGGTTAAAAATCTGTTTAGGACGAAAAGAAGGTTAAGTCCTTATTTATTGTACCTTTTCATATGTCCCAGAGAGTAAGAATTTTGGTGTACTGATCGAAGTTTCGTGATGACCTTCAAGAAATTATAAATTTTTCTCTGGATCTCATTTCTGGAGAATAAAGGATGATGAATTCTAACGTGTCCCTCATGTTGATATGAAGATTGATACGTAGATAAGGTACCCGGGACAACCGGAGGAATGATATGCGAGTGGTGATTTACCACAAGATAAGAAGACTAGTATGGTTAAGTGCTTAGGCAATACTATATAGATTCCGACAAGACGTAGAAGACCGAAAGTGAAACGAAACGAGGATGACATACCCTTAACTCCTTGTATGATTTCGGGGACGAAATCTTTTGAAGGAGGGGAGCATTTGTAACGCCAAGACATGTTTTATTATATAATTATAATAAAAGGGCAAAATGGTCATTTTACCTTAGAAGGGTAAATTGGTCTTTTGGACAGAAAAGTATTTGGTTTGAAATAATATTTTGAGTTTTGGACTTAAAATGTTATAAAAACAGATTTTTGGTCGTTTTACCACAAAAGGGTAATTTGGTCATTTGACCATGCGAGGGACCAAAAATGAAAAATATTGTTGGTTGTGGCAAAAATGTAAGAAATGAAAGTTTTATTGTAATAAAACTTGATTTTGTGGTCAAAGTTCAAGAAAATGAACTTTATGACCAAAAATGTAAATTTTAGAGGTATAAATATAAGAGAGTTGACTCTCTCTTTGACCAGCCAAATGTGCAGCAACGGGAGGAGCTTGGAGGGTGCGATTTCTGCAGGAAATCATGGAATTGAAGCAAGGAATTAGAACTATGGCTGGGAATTGATGATTCCTAGGCTTGAAAGGTTAGTAAACTTGATTTTAACCAAGTTCTAGAAGTGTTCTTGGTTTGGTTTTATAGAAACTGAAATTTGTACATTTCAGTTATGATTATGTGTTTAAATTGATGTAATACTTCCATTAAGTCATGCTAATAAGGACTTAACTAAAGAAAATGGAAGTAGATTGCTATTAGTGATGAATTTGAAGTTTTGGGGTTTTGGGACTAAGAACCCTAATTCTTCATTTTGATTGATTTAGTTGTTTTCAATGGTTGAAAACCTTGTTAAAGTATAAGGTTTTAGCCTAGAAACAAACCCCAATCGATTAAGGACTGGATTAAGGACTTAATGGGCCAAAACTGCTTGCTACAGTGCATAAATCGCGGCTGGACAGGAGACCTGCGCAGGCGCTAGGCGCGGTGCGCCCAGGCGCAGTGCGCCCAGCCCCTGGCGCGGTGCGCCTCCAGACAGGGGACTTCAGAATCGCTAACTTTCGTTTGGCTTGTCCGTTTTAGCTCAAATTTGGACCATAGGCTCGTTATGGTCTGAAAAGTTTGGGAAAATTATTAAATTGAGTTTTCGACCCCTCGGGGGACTGTAGATCGACTCGAATGCCTCGGTGAATAGTAAAATTCACAAAAAGTTAGTAAACGGAAAGTTTATTAACTAGGCATTTTTTTTATAATGATATTGTATTGAACTCTATTGTATTAGAGTTAATTGGAATGGCTATTAACCTATTATCATTTGGTATATAAATGATTATATAGATGTGGGACAAAATGGTTGTGGTGCATGCAAAGGCAAGAAACAACCGGAATATAAATGCAGCTAGCATCCAGGTGAGTAATCTCACTGATATCATATGTGATATATGATGATTGATTTGTTACAGGTTGAAATGGCTTCGAGGGACAAAAAAATGACAAGTGTAAAAATATATGTAAACGACAAGACCAGATAAGCCGTGAGTCATTGCGATGACAAGAACGGAACTGTGAGTCAATACATATATATATACACTATGATACGACAATATCAGATAAGCCGTGAGTCTATAATAGACAAGAACGGAGCTGTGAGTCAAACTTTTATGACAAGACCGGAACCAGCCGTGAGTCAATAAAATGAAATGACAAGACCGGAACCAGCCGTGAGTCAATAAAATGAAATGACAAGACCGGAACCAGCCGTGAGTCAATAAAACTTATATAGACAAGACCGGAACTAGCCGTGAGTCTAGGGAACAGCGGGCTTACCCGTGAGCCAAGGCAACAGCGGGATTTTCCTGTGAGCCACATATTTCAGGCAACAGCGGGCTTACCCGTGAGCCAAGGCAACAGCGGGCTAACCCGTGAGCCATATTTGATCGTGAAAGAAACTGATAACAGATGGTGCGGCCTCTCGTGGCTATGATATTGGATGCTATATCCAACTGGTGCGGCCTATATGGCTACGATATGATTATACGGAAATGGTACAGCCTTATGGCTACGATACCGGGTTGTTGAACCCAGACAGGTACGGTCTTCGGACTATGAATTATATGCTGAAAAAGCTTTGGTGTGGCTTGTATAGCCATGATAAACGATGCGGCTTATATAGCAATGATATTGATGCAGTCCACTGTGACTAAGAAACATGGGACAGAAAAGATTAGATATGATTATATGTGCAAATAACTGACGTGACTTGTTAATTACAGGTTACTATGATTCAGCCTGTAAGGCTACATGATTAGGATGTGAAATCCTAGAATATATGCGGTCAGCCAGTAAGGCTAGGTTTCTGGATTCGATATCCAGACAATTATAGTATTGTATTTTGATACATGTTATTTGCAGACTTGATTACTCACTGAGCTTTATAGCTCACGATATTTGTTACTGTCCCTGCAGGTTAGCATGATACTGATAGGGGACAAGATAGAGTCCGTGACTCAAGAAGTGGACTTGTAGATGCTGTCTGTAGCAGCCCAGCTTCAAAGGAGACTATGGTATTTTATACTCTCCTTGATACACTTGTACCCGTGTTTATTAAAATATACCCCTTTGTTATGGTTTTATGTATTGAAACCTTGGTTTTAAATGAAAAATTTTTCAGGGGTGTTTTGTTTTAAAAGCCGGGTGTTACAGTTAGCACTACCACAAAGCGGAGAAGAGTATGTGATTTACAGCGATGCTTCTAGAATTGGTCTTGGTTGTGTACTAATGCAGAAAGGTCGGGTCATAGCTTATGCGTCCCGCCAGTTAAAAGATGCCGAGAAGAAGTATCCAGTTCATGATCTGGAATTAGCTGATGTGGTTCTAGCATTGAAGCTATGGAGGCATTATTTATACGGTGTAAAGTTTATTATTTATACGGATCACAAGAGCCTGAAGTACCTCTTTGATCAGAAAGAGCTTAGTATGAGACAGCAAAGGTGGATGGATCTGCTGAAAGATTTTGATTGTGAAATTCAGTACCACCCTGGCAAGGCGAACGTGGTGGCAGATGCGCTAAGCCGAAAAGAAGCTCCTCTGAAAGTTACATCCGCATGTATGGGTGTAGTAAGCCGGTTACCTGGATTGATCCGTTCAGCACAAGAAGAAGCATGTAAGCCAGAGAATGTTAAAAGTGAACGAATGGTTGGATATTTGAAGCATCTGGAAGAAAATGCTCAGAAATTGAAGACTTTCAGAGGCCGAATATGGGTCCCGAAACAAGTAGCGGCGCGGAATTTGCTTCTGGAAGATGCCCATTATAGCCGATATTCAGTTCATCCGGGCAGTACCAAGTTGTATCGGACGTTAAAACCGATGTATTGGTGGCCTGGAATGAAGAGGGACATCGGAAGATTTGTGGAAAGATGTTTGACTTGTCTGCAAGTGAAGTCAAACCATCAGAAACCGTACGGGGAAATACAACCATTGCCGGTTCCAGAGAAGAAATGGGACCATATTACCATGGATTTTGTAACAAAGTTGCCGCGGACACCGCGAGGTTATGATTCTATATGGGTGATTGTGGATCGATTGACCAAATCGGCACAATTTATACCATATAAAGAAAAGTACAGAGTAGATCAACTGGCGAAAATCTACATTGATGAGGTGATTTGTCGACATGGATTACCAGCATCGATTGTATCGGACCGAGACAGCAGATTTACTTCCCATTTTTGGCAAAGTCTTCAAGAGCAATTGGGTACAAAAGTACTTATGAGTACCGCATAACATCCACAGACCGATGGTCAGAGTGAAAGAACGATCCAAACTTTGGAAGATATGTTGAGGACTTGTGTCATAGACTTCGGTGGAAGCTGGGAAGATCATTTACCTTTGGTGGAATTCGCGTACAATAACAGCTATCATTCCAGCATTCAGATGGCCCCGTATGAAGCCTTGTATGGAGCACCGTGTCGTACTCCGACCTGCTGGACTGAAGTTAGGGAAAGGCCGTTGGCTGGACCCGAAATTGTAGCACAGACTGAAGAAAAGATCAAACTGATACGCGAAAATTTGAAGGTAGCTCAGAATAGACAGAAACAGTATACGGACAAACGGGTGAAACCGATAGAATTCCAAGTAGGAGATATGGTAATGCTCAAAGTATCCCCTTGGAAAGGCTTAATCCGTTTTGGGAAGAAAGGGAAGTTGAGTCCTCGTTTCATTGGACCTTTCCGTATATCCCAAAGGGTTGGAGCCGTGGCATATCGATTGGAATTACCTGATGAACTTCATGGTATACATGATGTATTCCATGTGTCCCATTTGAGGAAAACTCTGTTTGACAAGTCTCAACATATATCTCTTGCTGAAATTGAGGTGGATGAAAAGCTGAGATACCCGGAACAACCCGAGCGGGTGCTAGACCGCAAGACAAGACAGCTGCGAAATAAGAAGATCAGCATGGTGAAAGTCCTTTGGCGTCATCACAAAGGTTCCGACATGACGTGGGAGACCGAAAGTGAAATGAGGGAGAAATATCCTCAACTTTTTGTATGATTTCGGGGACGAAATCTCTTAAAGGAGGGGAGAATTTGTAACGCCAAAAACATGTTTATTATATAATTATAATAAAAAGGGCAAAATGGTTGTTTTACCTCAAAAGGGTAATTTGGTCTTTTGGACAGAAAAGGACTTGTTTTGTAATAATATTTTGAGTCTTGGACTTAAAATGTTATAAAATCTAATTTTTGTCATAAACTTTGTTAGTTGTGGCAAAAGATTAAGAAATGCAACTTCAAGGACCAAAATGTAAATTTTGGAGGTATATAAGCTTGGAAGCTTCTTCCAATTGTGTGCAGAATTTTGGTGAGCTACGGGAGAATTTCTTGGTACGAGAGTTGCAGAATTTTGTAGAGTTCTTGAAGATTGAAGTTGGAAAATCGGATTATAGCATTCAAGTGAGGAATTGGAAGCTTGAAAGGTAAGTATTCTAAGTTCTTGAGTGTTTGTTCTTGAGGAATTTTATAGAAACTGAAATGTGCAATTTCAGTTATGAAATTATGTGATAAGTAGCTCAATACTTCCATTAAGTCATGCTAGTAAAGACTTAATTCAAGAAAATGGAAGTAGGTTGCTATTGTTCAAGAATTAAGTTTTTGGTCAAGAACCCTAGATGGTGAGTTCTTGGGATGAACTTGATTCTAATGGATTAAAATGGGTTCTAGATGCTATAATGACTGAAAGAAATCATTAGAAGCAAGTAGAATTCAATAATTTCGTTTTTGGAGCAAAAATGCAAAAACGGGAAATTGTATAAATGATTTTGAATTTGATCATTTTATAGTTTAAAACTTGATATTAATGGAAGGTTTTGGTCTTGGAATACTTCCTAGCAATTAAGTCGAGCAATAAGTGCTTAATAAGGGGAAAATGGGATTTTTAGCTCAAAATTCGGAGCTTACTGCCTGGAGTCGCAAGGATCGCGACCCGACCCAGGGGTCGATCGCGACCCGATCTCGCGGCAGCAAGCCAATTCGCCTCTGTTAAATTTTGGTGAATTTTTCAAGTTGGATTTCAATGCTAGGCTTATCCGATTGACCTGAAATTTTGAACATAAGTTTAATATGTTGTGAAACTTCATGGAAAATTATCGGAATACGAATACGACCTCCCGAAAGTACTGTAGCAGAATACGCGTATTTCGGGAAGTGTATTAAATTTTTATACCAATGGTTAATGCTTGGAAATTGTCTTATATTAGACTCTTGTGCACTAGAACCAACTGAAATGGTAAATTAACCTATAATCATTTTGAAATGAATGGTATTATAGGTACGGGACAAAATCCTACGGATTTTATTTCAAGGCAAGGAACAACAAACGCTAGTTGTAGCAAACCTTCAGGTGAGTAATCTCACTATTATCCGATGTGATACGTGTTATATGGGCAGCTGCAAATGGAAATGATTTTGGGGGACAAAAATGACAAATTACATGATTCGATATATGACAATACCAGATAAGCCGTGCGTCTGATAAAGACAAGAACGGAGCTGTGAGTCAACAATAATGACATGACAATACCAGATAAGCCGTGAGTCTGCTATAGACAAGAGCGGAGCTGTGAGTCAGTCAATTTTAAATGGTGCGACGATACCAGATAAGACGTGAGTCTATAATAGACAAGAACGGAGCTGTGAGTCAAACCTATATAGACAAGACCGGATAAGCCGTGAGTCATTTCGATGGCAAGAACGGAGCCGTGAGTCTAGGCAACAGCGGGATAACCCGTGAGCCATATATGAATTTTATATTGCATGATATTGCTTATTTGATTTTGTATAGAGAATTTTATTCTTATACATGTTATACTTGATTTGATTACTCATTGGGCTTTATAGCTCACAGTTTTATTGACATGTCCCTGTAGGTGAGCGTGACCCTGCCAAGGGAAAGGACAAAGTCCGTGACTGAGGACTTAGCATTTGAAGTAACGACCCGGCTTGAAGAATGTATAATATTCTATGTATTGTACTTCGTGATACGCTTGTACTCGTATTTTGTTAACTAATACCCCATACTTATGGTTTTTATTGTAAACTATTTGGTTTGAAAAAAAAAAATTTTGGGGTGTTTTTGTTAATAAGTCGGGTGTTACAAAAGAGACACGTGACCTTACCAAGAAGAATTTGGCTCACAATGAAGGCAATGCCAGTTCTACTTAACACGCTTCCACCCAAGCGCAAGGATCCAGGAACGTCGTTTCTCAAAGTTACTTTGGGTGATGTGACGATCAAGCAAGCACTAGTAGATTTGGGAGCTAGTGTCAAGATTCTCCCTGGACACTTGTACGATCAATATGACATAGGAGAGTTAGAACCAACAAATAATTTCGTATAGCTTGCAGATAAATCAACCAAGGTTCCATAAGGAATGATAACCAATGTGATTGCCAAGGTGGGGAAATTCTATGACCTGGTGGACTTCTTGGTAATGGACTATGAGAATACACTCAAAGAGGCCCCACCAACTCTCGTCCAAGGGAAACCATTCTTAGCAACAACCAGCGCCCTCATCGATTATCGAACTAGAAACCTTGATATATCAATCGGTACTAGGAAACGCTGCTTAAACATCTTCGGTTTTTCTACTAACACCCTACCTGATCCCAAGCTGACAGCAAAAGTCGAGGAGGATGACTGCCATCATCCTCCCCGAACTGAGCACTCGGATCAGAGGGAAGAATTTGTATATGTTGGCAGGATCGATTACGAAATACTGGAACATTATAAGTCATGGGAAAGCTCCGGACAGGAACTCAGTTAGAGAGAAGGAACAGGGAGCTTGAGGAGGACTTTAAACGAATGGAGTCCAGAATGATTGCGGTATGAATGAGCTACAGAAGCTAATAAGTACAATAGAAGATCAAACCGGTCGGCTAACAATGTTATTAGCAGCCATGGTACATGATCTACTGCCAAATAGGGATCAGCTCCTATCGGATATTGGTTAAAAAGCAAGCTGATGGTTCGGCTGAAGACGTTAAACTTGGCGCTCTCGGGAGGCAGCCCGATGGATTGTGAATTTACTTTCATTGTTTTATCTTTTTTGTTAGAATTTTCGTTTTTTGGATTTTTCATAATGTCACTGTTCACTCTAAATGAGGCATGGTCCAGCCCCAGTGTGTGGTGGTGTATGATGTGGAGGATTTGAAGAGTCAAGGAGAAAAGATTATTGTTCAACGTTCGTGCTGCCTACAAGCTATGATCGTGTTGCTAAGAAAGGATCAAGCCTAATACTCAGGGACCTTGAAACTACTTTGTGATGCCAGGTAAGGCATTAAGTGCTGCGAACTCGGGTAAATCAGTTCCCTTTTAACCTAAATCGATTTCATTTTTACATATCACACACTACACACTGCGAACTCTTGTAAAAACCCTCGAACAAACTCGACTTCTTACTGGAAATCCGTTGCATTCTTGTGTTCTACACTACAAGTAAGTACCCTGAGACTCTTTTATTTTATCAACTACACGTGGTTGAAGTCCAAATCAATCCGACTAGGGTTTCAGAACCAATTTTGGGAAAAACCCAATGCTGATGTCTAGGGTGTGTAATTTGCAAAATTGACACCCTAAGATACTTAGTTAAGGCTTAATGGTGCTTATGTACGGTTAAATCAACTTCAATCGTAGGCTGAATCGACACAGATGAAGTTCGTGGCGCCAAAAGTGAACCTTGGCCCCGCTAACCAAGAACACTCAACCTTCATGGCTCGAACTATAGAGCTCGCGACGCCAACTTATTTAGAGACAAAAATTGCATGTTCTCACAAATCCCTAAGTTCTGCAGATGGCACCACGTAGGAATCCACCAGTCGTGGCAGTTGCTGACTTGCCTCGACATGAGTTCTTGGAGTTTCCACCAACATTGAAGGAGAGTCGGGGATACCGATCACGACATTAGTCTATTGCGGCCCGAGCCATAGAGGTGGCCTTCGTGTTCAACCAGGAGTGGAGTTATTGACCCAGATGGGGTTATGGGCACGAATGGAGCCCCACCTCCCCCTTACATAGACCAGTGCCAACAGGACGCATACTTTCACCTGTTAGGGATGGGCAGGGTTGATGCCAAAGCCCGACTATATTAGTTACTCGCAGCTCATGCTCGAGTTTATCGATATGTAGCTACGTGCCAGGGGCCGAGGACCTAGCAGGTCGACATGTTAGATTTCAGCTCGAAGGTAGGAGCCATGAGTGTACTATTTGGGAGTTTGCATGGAGGACGAGTATTTATACCCAGGAGGAGGCTACGAGCATTCATGCTCCATTTTTGGAGGCTTGCCACCGAGACCAGCCACAGGATGTAACGCCTGGTTTTTCAGCCTGGAATTTACAAGATAATATCACCAGGGATCGTCCCATGATCCAAGCCAAGCGTTACCTATCCTGCAAAACCACATAAAATAAAGGGGTAAACTATAAAGCTTAGTGAGTAATCTAATCACAGTATGACCTATATGGTCACACATGTTACAGGATCACCATTCCTGCCAGCTTCACAGTCCAATCTGACTCGTACTTCACACTGTGAAACTTACCGTATTACCCGACGTCACTCGCTATACAGTATCATCCACTGATACTCATTATTAGACTGTCCCACACAGTCTTATCTTACATCGTCACGACTCACCTCTTTAGCTACTGTCATCTCTTTTTATTTATTATTTGGTATTAGTTTTCACGAATACTTATACCGTCTCACGGTATACCCACTCACTTAACGGCTTTCTCATACAGGTATGGTCATAGTACATCCATGATTACCTCGTGTTTTATTATTATATGGTAAATCTTGCAGTCCCCTGGCATGCATTATATACCATTACTTAATCACTCTGCTCAGTATCATCTTGTGATACTTTTAGATTTATAATTTCGACTTACACTCACGACAACACACCTGTTTCCCACATAAGTATTATTATAATACTTTACAGCTTTATATTTCCTTCAATAATTCCAATACGGCACTCCATGATTTATCAAGTAAAGAACGGCCAGGTAGAAGATTAGTTGGGGTGGCAGGATCCTTTCAGCATTTTAGCCTTTCGGAAAATCCAACAACCAGATCCCAAGTAATCGGCCTAGTCACCGTCCTCGTAAGTAAATCAATCGGCATTACCCTTGGAATTATGAATTATTGGAAATAAGTCTATTACACCCTTCGTATTTTATAGTTTAATACATATAAACTATTAGGGAGATACGGTAGCGATTACTCACCTGAGATTGGCGTTTTCTCGGAGTCCTGTCGCATTTCCCGTTCTGAACCACTGACAGTTCCCAAGCACCTCGTTGTTAGCTACCGCTCGTTTCTCACCTCCCATCATCCTCCCTCAACATATTTTCCTTACCAGAACACTCCTCTATATCTTATATGTGTTTGGTGTGTGTTCTGCCTCAAAATGAGGCTTAGGCCTCGTATTTATAGGCCTCCTGGACCTCCTTCGTGTTGCGACAAGCTTACGCTTGCGTCGCGATGACATACGTGAATGATTGCCTGATCGCGCAAATCACGGAGCTGCCGACAGTCCGTCGTGTCGCGACCACCACACCTGTCGCGTCGCGACCTGTAAATTTTATAGATTATACTAGACTCAATTTGCGAACTTTGTGCACTGGATTTTTGTAGAATTAATTATGATTTTTCTAAGATCGGCATACAATGCTGATTTTTATATGAAATTGTAACTAATGTTTTTTTTTTTTTTGAGCTGAAACATTATCCAGAACACGGGTGTTACAAATCTCTCCCCCTTAAAAGATTTCGTCCCCGAAATCTCCTAGCATCGAAATACCCTTATTCTCTCTTCCACTCAACCATCCCTTATTCCAACGCAATGCGGCTGTACTAGTAAACCCGGAGGGGTATCACCACAATACTGACACATTAACCACCTCTACGATATCGAGTCCCAAAGACTCAACGTACACCCTAGAACTGCCGACCAATTAGGTCATCTCAACACTTGTATGTGGTCCCACCACAATTACTGCTCATACAACCGTCACAATATATATGTGGTCTCAACTGCTGACAATAGTCACTAGCCCTATAAAAAAAATAGTCTCAACCACAATTACCGAGTATGTGACCCCACGGAAAGATGGTCCCAATCACATGAACCGGTAATGTGGCCCTACAAAAAATCAAACCACAAGGGCTCCAGCAACCAACAATAAGCCATAAAGGCTTAACAGCTAACACCTAACTGCATTACTATTCCCTCATCAGCTCAATAATTACCCAATCATTACTCACGATATACTATCCATTATTACTATTTGGGTTTCCTGCTTTACCTGCTCCCTTTTTCTTTTGACACTATTGGTCACACAATATCTCACCACACGCTAAATTTGTATATACTTAATTACTTCTCTGCGTAACAACTCACACTTCTCTTTTAACCAGATGCTTTTTATTTTAAAAATTTACTCTTTTGACTTCCATTAGTCATAACAATAATTTCTTTAGTCGTAAAAATGACTATTTTAAAGGATTATTCCTTTCACAATTTAGTCATAAAAATAACTCTTTCAGCTTTTGTCAAAATAACTTTTTCTTTGAAATATCTCTCTACTTGTAAAACTCTGGCCATACAAATAACCTTTACATCAGTAGAAAAAGATCAATTATGTTCGGAAAAAAAATACCCCATTACATTCTTTGGTTATAAAGATAACCTCTCCTTTATTTGTTTAGTGATGATTGGATGGTCCCTGGTACTTAGACCTTAAAATAGTACCCTTCATTCTTCTAGAATGGAAGGAATAAATCAATCCATCCTAGTCTTATGTTACTCAGGACATCTACCAGCTTTACTTCTCTTATGTCTCCGGTGAATTTTCCACATAATCTACTCTACCCAATATCTCAAGTTATACTCTCCTGCTTAATATTCTGAGCCGCGTATACTCAGTACGTCGAGTCATACGTATCTGCTCACTAAACTCCCCTACTCAGCACTCAGAGCCGCGCATACTCTGTACGTCGAGTCATGCGTATCTGCTCAAGCACTCAGCATTTAGAGCCGCGTATACTCAGTACGTCGAGTCATGCGTATATGCTCAACCACTCAGCATTTAGAGCCGCGCATACTCAGTACGTCGAGTCATGCGTATATGCTCAACCACTCAGCATTTAGAGCCGCGCATACTCAGTACGTCGAGTCATGCGTATCTGCTCAATAACTCAAACTCAACCGCTCAGCACTCGGAGCCGCACATACCTTGTATGTCGGATCATGCGTATCTGCTCAGTGCATCTTGCGAACATCTCTATGTTGCTCAGTACGTCGAGCCACTCTTTATCTCTCAATTCCTCAACCCCATATTATCCACATGCTAGACTTAGACATGTCTAGTACTACCACATACCTCAACACTTGTCTCATTTAGAGATTGTATAACTCCTCACGAACTCATTTCTTATAGTTCTTACCATCTCACATCCAATTATCACATATATTTATCACTTTTTCTTTGCTATGGCTATCGCCATATATTTTCATAAATCCACCCACCAACTCGTACTTTTAGAATTTTTATTTCAACTTATACTTTTTCAAATTTCCCAAAAATTTTCTTTCAAATCAACTTCCAAAACTTTCTTGTTTGACAAAATTTGCATCTGGATTTACTTTTAACACCTTTCCCGTATTTGGGAAATACCACACAAACTCACTCATTTTCTCCAGTTCTTTTTATCTCTGAAAGAGTTTACTAACATTTTTATTATCATGTTAGAATAACTGCTTTATCTACGTTAGACTTTTATCACAATATGTTTGTGATTTTTTTTATATCTTAGCACACAATTCTTGTGTGTCTACTAATTTGAGTCTAGGGATCTTATCCTAGTTCACTCAAATCTTGGCTCTGATACCAACATGTAACGCCCGGTTTTTCAGCCTGGAATTTACAAGATAATATCACCAGGGATCGTCCCATGATCCAAGCCAAGCGTTACCTATCCTGTAAAACCACATAAAATAAAGGGGTAAGCTATAAAGCTTAGTGAGTAATCTAATCACAGTATGACCTATATGGTCACACATGTTACAGGATCACCATTCCTGCCAGCTTCACAGTCCTATCTGACTCGTACTTCACACTGTGAAACTTACCGTATTACCCGACGTCACTCGCTATACAGTATCATCCACTGATACTCACTATTAGACTGTCCCACACAGTCTTATCTTACATCGTCACGACTCACCTCTTTAGCTACTGCCACCTCTTTTTATTTATTATTTGGTATTAGTTTTCACGAATACTTATACCGTCTCACGGTATACACACTCACTTAACGGCTTTCTCATACAGGTATGGTCATAGTACATCCATGATTACCTCGTGTTTTATTATTATATGGTAAATCTTGCAGTCCCCTGACATGCATTATATACCATTACTTAATCACTCTGCTCAGTATCATCTTGTGATACTTTTAGATTTATAATTTCGACTTACCCTCACGACAACACACCTGTTTCCCACATAAGTATTATTATAATACTTTACAGCTTTATATTTCCTTCAATAATTCCAATACGGCACTCCATGATTTATCAAGTAAAGAACGGCCAGGTAGAAGATTAGTTGGGGTGGCAGGATCCTTTCAGCATTTTAGCCTTTCGGAAAATCCAACAACCAGATCCCAAGTAACCGGCCTAGTCACCGTCCTCGTAAGTAAATCAATCGGCATTACCCTTGGAATTATGAATTATTGGAAATAAGTCTATTACACCCTTCGTATTTTATAGTTTAATACATATAAACTATTATGGAGATACGGTAGCGATTACTCACCTGAGGTTGGCGTTTTCTCGGAGTCCTGTCGCATTTCCCGTTCTGAACCACTGACAGTTCCCGAGCACCTCGTTGCTAGCTACCGCTCGTTTCTCACCTCCCATCATCCTCCCTCAACATATTTTCCTTACCAGAACACTCCTATATATCTTATATGTGTTTGGTGTGTGTTCTGCCTCAAAATGAGGCTTAGGCCTCGTATTTATAGGCCTCCTGGACCTCTTTCGCGTCGCGACAAGCTTACGCTCGCGTCGCGATGATTGCCTGAATGATTGCCTGATCGCGCAAATCACGGAGCTGCCGACAGTCCGTCGTGTCGCGACCACCACACCTATCGCTTCGCGACCTGTAAATTTTATAGATTATACTAGACTCAATTTGCAAACTTTGTGCACTGGTTTGAGGTCCAACCGATTTTTGTAGAATTAATTATGATTTTTCTAAGATCGGCATACAATGCTGATTTTTATATGAAATTGTAACTAATGTTCTTTTTTTTTTTTGATCTGAAACATTATCCAGAACACGGGTGTTACAAATCTCTCCCCCTTAAAAGATTTCGTCCCCGAAATCTCCTAGCATCGACATACCCTTATTCTCTCTTCCACTCAACCATCCCTTATTCCAACGCAATGCGGCTGTACTAGTAAACCCGGAGGGGTATCACCACAATACTGACACATTAACCACCTCTACGATATCGAGTCCCAAAGACTCAACGTACACCCTAGAACTGTCGACCAATTAGGTCATCTCAACACTTGTATGTGGTCCCACCACAATTACTGCTCATACAACCGTCACAATATATATATGTGGTCTCAACTGCTGACAATAGTCACTAGCCCTATAAAAAAATAGTCTCAACCACAATTACCGAGTATGTGACCCCACGGAAAGATGGTCCCAATCACATGAACCGGTAATGTGGCCCTACAAAAAATCAAACCACAAGGGCTCCAGCAACCAACAATAAGCCATAAAGGCTTAACAGCTAACACCTAACTGCATTACTATTCCCTCATCAGCTCAATAATTACCCAATCATTACTCACGATATACTATCCATTATTACTATTTGGGTTTCCTGCTTTACCTGCTCCCTTTTTCTTTTGACACTATTGGTCACACAATATCTCACCACACGCTAAATTTGTATATACTTAATTACTTCTCTGCGTAACAACTCACACTTCTCTTTTAACCAGATGCTTTTTATTTTAAAATTTACTCTTTTGACTTCCATTAGTCATAACAATAATTTCTTTAGTCGTAAAAATGACTATTTTAAAGGATTATTCCTTTCACAATTTAGTCATAAAAATAACTCTTTCAGCTTTTGTCAAAATAACTTTTTCTTTGAAATATCTCTCTACTTGTAAAACTCTGGCCATACAAATAACCTTTACATCAGTAGAAAAAGATCAATTATGTTCCGAAAAAAAATACCCCATTACATTCTTTGGTTATAAAGATAACCTCTCCTTTATTTGTTTAGTGATGATTGGATGGTCCCTGGTACTTAGACCTTAAAATAGTACCCTTAATTCTTCTAGAATGGAAGGAATAAATCAATCCATCCTAGTCTTATGTTACTCAGGACATCTACCAGCTTTACTTCTCTTATGTCTCTGGTGAATTTTCCACATAATCTACTCTACCCAATATCTCAAGTTATACTCTCCTGCTTAATATTCTGAGCCGCGTATACTCAGTACGTCGAGTCATACGTATCTGCTCACTAAACTCCCCTACTCAGCACTCAGAGCCGCGCATACTCTGTACGTCGAGTCATGCGTATCTGCTCAAGCACTCAGCATTTAGAGCCGCGCATACTCAGTACGTCGAGTCATGCGTATCTGCTCAACCACTCAGCATTTAGAGCCGCGCATACTCAGTACGTCGAGTCATGCGTATCTGCTCAATAACTCAAACTCAACCGCTCAGCACTCGGAGCCGCACATACCTTGTATGTCGGATCATGCGTATCTGCTCAGTGCATCTTGCGAACATCTCTATGTTGCTCAGTACGTCGAGCCACTCTTTATCTCTCGCGAACTCATTTCTTATAGTTCTTACCATCTCACATCCAATCATCACATATATTTATCACTTTTTCTTTGCTATGGCTGTCGCCATATATTTTCATAAATCCACCCACCAACTCGTACTTTTAGAATTTTTATTTCAACTTATACTTTTTCAAATTTCCCAAAAATTTTCTTTCAAATCAACTTCCAAAACTTTCTTGTTTAACAAAATTTGCATCTGGATTTACTTTTAACACCTTTCCCGTATTTGGGAAATACCACACAAACTCACTCATTTTCTCGAGTTCTTTTTATCTCTGAAAGAGTTTACTAACATTTTTATTATCATGTTAGAATAACTGCTTTATCTACGTTCGACTTTTATCACAATATGTTTGTGATTTTTTTTTTATATTTTAGCACACAATTCTCGTATGTCTACTAATTTGAGTCTAGGGATCTTATCCTAGTTCACTCAAATCTTGGCTCTGATACCAACTTGTAACGCCCGGTTTTTCAGCCTGGAATTTACAATATAATATCACCAGGGATCGTCCCATGATCCAAGCCAAGCGTTACCTATCCTGCAAAACCACATAAAATAAAGGGGTAAGCTATAAAGCTTAGTGAGTAATCTAATCACAGTATGACCTATATGGTCACACATGTTACAGGATCACCATTCCTGCCAGCTTCACAGTCCTATCTGACTCGTACTTCACACTGTGAAACTTACCGTATTACCCGAAGTCACTCGCTATACAGTATCATCCACTGATACTCACTATTAGACTGTCCCACACAGTCTTATCTTACATCGTCACGACTCACCTCTTTAGCTACTGCCACCTCTTTTTATTTATTATTTGGTATTAGTTTTCACGAATACTTATACCGTCTCACGGTATACCCACTCACTTAACAGCTTTCTCATACAGGTATGGTCATAGTACATCCATGATTACCTCGTGTTTTATTATTATATGGTAAATCTTGCAGTCCCCTGACATGCATTATATACCATTACTTAATCACTCTGCTCAGTATCATCTTGTGATACTTTTAGATTTATAATTTCGACTTACCCTCACGACAACACACCTGTTTCCCACATAAGTATTATTATAATAATTTACAGCTTTATATTTCCTTCAATAATTCCAATACGGCACTCCATGATTTATCAAATAAAGAACGGCCAGGTAGAAGATTAGTTGGGGTGGCAGGATCCTTTCAGCATTTTAGCCTTTCGGAAAATCCAACAACCAGATCCCAAGTAATCGGCCTAGTCACCGTCCTCGTAAGTAAATCAATCGGCATTACCCTTGGAATTATGAATTATTGGAAATAAGTCTATTACACCCTTCGTATTTTATAGTTTAATACATATAAACTATTAGGGAGATACGGTAGCGATTACTCACCTGAGATTGGCGTTTTCTCGGAGTCCTGTCGCATTTCCCGTTCTGAACCACTGACAGTTCCCGAGCACCTCGTTGCTAGCTACCGCTCGTTTCTCACCTCCCATCATCCTCCCTCAACATATTTTCCTTACCAGAACACTCCTCTATATCTTATATGTGTTTGGTGTGTGTTCTGCCTCAAAATGAGGCTTAGGCCTCGTATTTATAGGCCTCCTGGACCTCTTTCGCGTCGCGACAAGCTTACGCTCGCGTCGCGATGACACACGTGAATGATTGCCTGAATGATTGCCTGATCGCGCAAATCACGGAGCTGCCGACAGTCCGTCGTGTCGCGACCACCACACCTGTCGCGTCGCGACCTGTAAATTTTATAGATTATACTAGACTCAATTTTCAAACTTTGTGCACTGGTTTGAGGTCCAACCGATTTTTGTAGAATTAATTATGATTTTTCTAAGATCAGCATACAATGCTGATTTTTATATGAAATTGTAACTAATGTTTTTTTTTTTTGATCTGAAACATTATCCAGAACACGGGTGTTACAAATCTCTCCCCCTTAAAAGATTTCGTCCCCGAAATCTCCTAGCATCGACATACCCTTATTCTCTCTTCCACTCAACCATCCCTTATTCCAACGCAATGCGGCTGTACTAGTAAACCCGGAGGGGTATCACCACAATACTGACACATTAACCACCTCTACGATATCGAGTCCTAAAGACTCAACGTACACCCTAGAACTGCCGACCGATTAGGTCATCTCAACACTTGTATGTGGTCCCACCACAATTACTGCTCATACAACCGTCACAATATATATATGTGGTCTCAACTGCTGACAATAGTCACTAGCCCTATAAAAAAATAGTCTCAACCACAATTACCGAGTATGTGACCCCACGGAAAGATGGTCCCAATCACATGAACAGGTAATGTGGCCCTACAAAAAATAAACCACAAGGGCTCCAGCAACCAACAATAAGCCATAAAGGCTTAACAGCTAACACCTAACTGCATTACTATTCCCTCATCAGCTCAATAATAACCCAATCATTACTCACGATATACTATCCATTATTACTATTTGGGTTTCCTGCTTTACCTGCTCCCTTTTTCTTTTGACACTATTGGTCACACAATATCTCACCACACGCTAAATTTGTATATACTTAATTACTTCTCTGCGTAACTACTCACACTTCTCTATTAACCAGATGCTTTTTATTTTAAAAATTTACTCTTTTGACTTCCATTAGTCATAACAATAATTTCTTTAGTCGTAAAAATGACTATTTTAAAGGATTATTCCTTTCACAATTTAGTCATAAAAATAACTCTTTCAGCTTTTGTCAAAATAACTTTTTCTTTGAAATATCTCTCTACTTGTAAAACTCTGGCCATACAAATAACCTTTACATCAGTAGAAAAAGATCAATTATGTTCGGAAAAAAATACCCCATTACATTCTTTGGTTATAAAGATAACCTCTCCTTTATTTGTTTAGTGATGATTGGATGGTCCATGGTACTTAGACCTTAAAATAGTACCCTTAATTCTTCTAGAATGGAAGGAATAAATCAATCCATCCTAGTCTTATGTTACTCAGGACATCTACCAGCTTTACTTCTCTTATGTCTCCGGTGAATTTTCCACATAATCTACTCTACCCAATATCTCAAGTTATACTCTCCTGCTTAATATTCTGAGCCGCGTATACTCAGTACGTCGAGTCATACGTATCTGCTCACTAAACTCCCCTACTCAGCACTCAGAGCCGCACATACTCTGTACGTCGAGTCATGCGTATCTGCTCAAGCACTCAGCATTTAGAGCCGCGTATACTCAGTACGTCGAGTCATGCGTATATGCTCAACCACTCAGCATTTAGAGCCGCGCATACTCAGTACGTCGAGTCATGCGTATCTGCTCAATAACTCAAACTCAACCGCTCAGCACTCGGAGCCGTACATACCTTGTATGTCGGATCATGCGTATCTGCTCAGTGCATCTTGCGAACATCTCTATGTTGCTCAGTACGTCGAGCCACTCTTTATCTCTCAATTCCTCAACCCCATATTATCCACATGCTAGACTTAGACATGTCTAGTACTACCACATACCTCAACACTTGTCTCATTTAGAGATTGTATAACTCCTCACGAACTCATTTCTTATAGTTCTTACCATCTCACATCCAATCATCACATATATTTATCACTTTTTCTTTGCTATGGCCGTCGCCATATATTTTCATAAATCCACCCACCAACTCGTACTTTTAGAATTTTTATTTCAACTTATACTTTTTCAAATTTCCCAAAAATTTTCTTTCAAATCAACTTCCAAAACTTTATTGTTTGACAAAATTTGCATCTGGATTTACTTTTAACACCTTTCCCGTATTTGGGAAATACCACACAAACTCACTCATTTTCTCCAGTTCTTTTTATCTCTGAAAGAGTTTACTAACATTTTTATTATCATGTTAGAATAACTGCTTTATCTACGTTCGACTTTTATCACAATATGTTTGTGATTTTTTTTATATTTTAGCACACAATTCTCGTGTGTCTACTAATTTGAGTCTAGGGATCTTATCCTAGTTCACTCAAATCTTGGCTCTGATACCAACTTGTAACGCCCGGTTTTTCAGCCTGGAATTTACAATATAATATCACCAGGGATCGTCCCATGATCCAAGCCAAGCGTTACCTATCTTGCAAAACCACATAAAATAAAGGGGTAAGCTATAAAGCTTAGTGAGTAATCTAATCACAGTATGACCTATATGGTCACACATGTTACAGGATCACCATTCCTGCCAGCTTCACAGTCCTATCTGACTCGTACTTCACACTGTGAAACTTACCGTATTACCCGACGTCACTCGCTATACAGTATCATCCACTGATACTCACTATTAGACTGTCCCACACAGTCTTATCTTACATCGTCACGACTCACCTCTTTAGCTACTGTCACCTCTTTTTATTTATTATTTGGTATTAGTTTTCACGAATACTTATACCGTCTCACGGTATACCCACTCACTTAACGGCTTTCTCATACAGGTATGGTCATAGTACATCCATGATTACCTCGTGTTTTATTATTATATGGTAAATCTTGCAGTCCCCTGACATGCATTATATACCATTACTTAATCACTCTGCTCAGTATCATCTTGTGATACTTTTAGATTTATAATTTCGACTTACCCTCACGACAACACACCTGTTTCCCACATAAGTATTATTATAATAATTTACAGCTTTATATTTCCTTCAATAATTCCAATACGGCACTCCATGATTTATCAAGTAAAGAACGGCCAGGTAGAAGATTAGTTGGGGTGGCAGGATCCTTTCAGCATTTTAGCCTTTCGGAAAATCCAACAACCAGATCCCAAGTAATCGACCTAGTCACCGTCCTCGTAAGTAAATCAATCGGTATTACCCTTGGAATTATGAATTATTGGAAATAAGTCTATTACACCCTTCGTATTTTATAGTTTAATACATATAAACTATTAGGGAGATACGGTAGCGATTACTCACCTGAGATTGGCGTTTTCTCGGAGTCCTGTCGCATTTCCCGTTCTGAACCACTGACAGTTCCCGAGCACCTTGTTGCTAGCTACCGCTCGTTTCTCACCTCCCATCATCCTCCCTCATCATATTTTCCTTACCAGAACACTCCTATATATCTTATATGTGTTTGGTGTGTGTTCTGCCTCAAAATGAGGCTTAGGCCTCGTATTTATAGGCCTCCTGGACCTCCTTCGCGTCGCGACAAGCTTACGCTCGCGTCGCGATGACACACGTGAATGATTGCCTGAATGATTGCCTGATCGCGCAAATCACGGAGCTGCCGACAGTCCGTCGTGTCGCGACCACCACACCTGTCGCGTCGCGACCTGTAAATTTTATAGATTATACTAGACTCAATTTGCGAACTTTGTGCACTGGTTTGAGATCCAACCGATTTTTGTAGAATTAATTATGATTTTTCTAAGATCGGCATACAATGCTGATTTTTATATGAAATTGTAACTAATGTTTTGTTTTTTTTTTTTGATCTGAAACATTATCCAGAACACGGGTGTTACACAGGACGTCATTGATGAGGCGGTTTGGCCTCTGCTCTGCAGTGAGCCATACTCATCATCCGCCGCCAAGGAGAGCATGCTCTACTCCCCTCTACACGAGTCCTACACCGGATAATCACCTGTATGGTGGCTTACCGTAGGAGTGGTGTGAAGGTCTTGTGGGAGGACATGTTCTATTTATGGGCGACCACCGACCCCACACTGTTGATCCTATGGTTAGTGGGCATTACATCACACGCATGGCCCGATTATATTCGATTTTGGCGAGGGACGTGATTCCACATCTGAGGCCGCATTTACCCCCGCCAGATTGACGCTGCCTACTTAGGGATTAAGGGGTAGTGCGAGTCTCGGAGGTGACGCACCAGCACGAGATTGTACCGGTTGGGAGGCAGCGGGGGGCCAGGAGAAGCAGAGGCTAGATGAGAGGCCACAAAGACAGAGACGGATCGACCCACCAGTTCATCTACCACCACAACCGACACAGGAACCTTTGGACGTGCTCTTTACCCTACAGGACTTGCTGGCTGGTCAGCCCAGGCTGGAAGCTACCCATGTTGAGATCATGCCTCAACAACGATGGATGACTGAGAGTGCCCGTGAGATCATGTTACATATGGGGATGCAGCTACTGCCACCGTTTCCGACAGCCGGATCCGACGGTGTCGGTCCTTTAGGCACACATACCGACGACGAGGGGCAGTGATATTGTGTATCTTTTCTTTTCTTTTTATTTTATTTTTATTATCTTTTTATGTAATTAAACTTTTTGTATCTAAAGCTTAATATCTAATAAGAGTTGATATTGTAATTAATGAACCTACCCAACTACTTATGTGATATTGTCCTGTAACTATAGAGGAGAACTACCCAAAGTTTAAAGATTAGCATCAACGCAAGTGTGTAGTCGGTGTACCCCTACACTCTGTTTATGCCTGACACGTTCACTATTCCGTCTTTTCACTACACTCGATCTCTGAATGGTTTTTCAACACAACTGCAAGTACAATATCACTCGTGAAATTAAACAAAGCATATTCTCGAGCAATTCGTCGTTCTATACCGGGGGAGTAGATTATTTTTCTCATTTACTTTTATTTTCTTTCTTTATACAATGGAGAAATTTGATTAATTTGGTGGTTTTTGTAGATTATTTGATTAATTTGTGTTTTTGAGATGCCTTTTCCCTTGTCTCGCCCCAAGCCCAAAACATGTTTGGAGTTGGACCTTTCCTGCTAAACGGTTCCTAAAGTATAGCAGATGCCAAATAATATTGAATTATAAACGCGACTTTTTGGTCAAAATTGACGTGTTTTTCCAGGACAACGACCAAAAATATCCACCGGAGTACAAGTAAAATCCAGTAAGCCGCCTAGCCGCCGACTACTACTAGTAGGATCGACTCCTTGAAAACTTTAAAACTAATCCGATCCCCTTATATCTATCGTTCCTGATCTCCATCAACTGGATCTCCTCATCGTTGAAATCGGTAAGAATCTCTGCTAATTCACCATGTATATCGATCTTCATAATTTCGCTATACTTTCTACCGTTGACTTGTCCGATTGCTGTTTCATTTTACCCCTAGAGGAAAATCTTCATATTTCCTTTTGAAGTCCCTTTGATTCCATGTACTGAAATTAATAGCCTTCGATTTGATGATATAATTGTTTCGTCAAGATGTGTATTTCGGATTAGTTTGAATTTAACTTCAATTGTTAATTCAAAATCAATCTGTGAGTTTATCTTTCGCTAGGTCAGCTACAGCAAATTTGTTATCGGCAACATTAGCATGTTTTCACTAGTCATAATTTTTCACAAAACAGCTTAAAATCGCACGCGATTTTGATTTTAGCAAGTCTCATGAAACTCAAGCTATTACTTCTTATTTCTATAGTTACATCCAACTGACGATATCAATTCTGAATTCTGATGTGTATCATTCCTCTATTTTGTCACTGTGGATGTGAATTTTAGACATTCAAACATTGTCTCCATGTCTGAATATTCAATTTTCATGGTGAAGTGGGAATACCATTAGAAACTTAAAACATCTCTAGTATTTCCGTAATCAACAAGCTCTATACAGTAGATTAGTAGCAGGATCCAATTTATCATCTTCAAGAGATATGATTGTGAGAAGTTTCATCAACTTTTTTTGCAGGTAAATAGTGAACCATGGATTTAAGCAAGTTCAACCGTGAAGAACTTACACTTCTCGGAGCTGGTGGTTGCACAATGCTTTCACTACACTTCACATTTCAACTTGCTTCACAACATCTTTACTACTGGAAAAACCCAAAGGAACAATCAGCCATTATAATAATCATTCTTATGGCTCCTTTATATGCTGTCAACTCTTTTGTTGGTGTGCTCGATGTCAAAGGAAGCAAACCATTTTTCATGCTTTTGGATGCAATTAAGGAATGCTACGAGGCTTTGGTATGTAAAAAATTATGTATTTCATTTGTTTTTTTCACACCTTTGACTTTTACCTCTAAAAGACAATTATTCGATTCTTTTTATTTCAGGTCATTGCTAAGTTTCTAACTTTACTATATAGCTACTTGAATATATCCATTAGCAAAAATATCGTTCCTGATGAAATAAAAGGAAGAGAAATTCACCATTCATTCCCAATGACTCTTTTCCAAGTGAGTTCATTTCTCAAATACTTTTTAAAAATCATTTATTCAGACAACACTTTATTTTTTCTTTGCAGCCACGTACCACACGTTTGAATCACCAAACCCTAAAACTTCTAAAAAACTGGACATGGCAATTTGTGGTAACACGGCCCACGTGTTCATTTCTTATGATTGGTTTGCAATTGCTTGGAATGTATCCAAGTTGGGTGAGCTGGATTTTCACCATTATTCTTAATATTTCCTTTTATGTGGCTATGTATTCTTTGGTACTTTTTTACCATGTTTTTGGAAAGGAATTGGAGCCACATAAGCCGCTAGCCAAATTCTTATGTGTAAAAGGGATCGTCTTCTTCTGCTTTTGGCAGGTAAAAAATAAAATCTCTTTTACAACTAAATGCAAGAAATAGCAACGTACTTTAATTGCTTTGTTTTTTATAGCATCATACTTTCATTTCTACATTTTAAAGATTTTACTTTGCATAAATCACTTTGCTTTTTTTCAAAGTACAATGCCTTAATAAGAAAAAAGATTTAAAGAACAATGTTTAAATAGAAGAAAATGGAAGTAAGATGCTATAATAATCAATACACAAATGTATGAAATTACATTGGTATTTCTTGTGTTTAGCCCTAATATTTAATGATTGGTCCAAATTTAAGAAATAGAAACATTCTTTATTTATTTTTGTATTAAAGCATACTGGCTTAATTTCTTTTTATTACAACATTGTGCTTTCACCTTTTTTCATATTGAGACATTGCACTTTAAAAAATCAATCCAAATATAGCATTGTACTTTCAATTTTTTTTTCTTTTAAGATATTATACATCGAGAGTTTTATATATTCTTTCTTCATGCAAGTATTGCTATAATTGAGTAATTTTTTAAGTACAATGTTTTTATAAGATATAAAAAATTGAAAGTACAACGCTGTAATAGAAACAAATGGAAGTAAGATGCTATAATAAACAAATATATGAAATTCAAAAGTACAATGCTGTAACAGAAAGAAATAAAAGTAGGTTGCTATTTCTTGTTCACAAGTAACAAGGGAAAAAGTTTTTGATCATTTTATGGATTTATTCAGGGAGTGTTGTTGGACATCTTGGTGAAAACGGGAGTGATAAAATCACATCATTATTGGTTAGATGTGGAACATGTTGAACAAGCGATTCAAAATGTGTTGATTTGTGTTGAAATGGTTGGATTTTCGGTTATTCAACAATACGCGTTTCATTTTGAACCGTATAGTGGATCCGTTCAAACTATGTTGCAAAGGGGGAAGAAGAACGAATGATGTTTAATGTTTAAATTGTATCGTTTTTTGTTTTAATTTTTTTTTTTTTTTTTTTTTTTTTTTTTTTTTGGAGTTGTAGAGAATCAAGAGTTAATGTTGTATTATGTTTTCCCTGTTTTTGGGTCTTGTTTGAACATTACTTTTCTGTAGATTTAGACGCTGTTTGATACTTGCTGATTGAGTTAGAGTTCACTGGGTAAGAGGTAAATTTTAAGGCTTAAGACTAAGTCACATGTAAATTTTAAGGTTATCAAACGGACCGAGTCAGACGTAATATCTTACTGGACCTGGTAAGAGGCAAATCAAACAGCACTTTAGTGTTCTTTTCAAATTGTTTGTGTTTTTTTCTCGTCTTGAATGGGTATAATTATATATACATATATAGAGTAAAGTTCAATTGAGAACCTAAAAAAGCCTAGGAACCTAAGAACCCATTTTATGAACTTTTTTTCTACACAATATTTTTCAAAAAAAAATATACCAAAATTTTTGTTACGATGCATCTAGAAGATATCAAAAAAAAATTTCAAAAAAAATCATTTTTTTAATTTTTTTTCATATGGGTTTAGGGTTTAGGGTTTAGGTTTAGGGTTTAGGTATAGGGTTTAGGGTTTAGGGTTTAGTTTTAGGGTTTAGGGTTTAGGTTTAGGGTTTAGAAATCTCTTAGACACTTTAAATAAAAAAATTGGATGCAAAAAATCATTTTTTTTTTATTTTTTTCCATATGGGTTTAGGGTTTAAGGTTTAGGGTTTACGGTTTAGGGTTTAGAAATCTCTTAGACGCTTTAAATAAAAAAATTGGATGCAATTTTTTTTTAAAAATATTGTGTAGAAAAAAAGTTCTTAGGTTCCTAGGTTTTTTTAGGTTCTCTCATGATCTCGACCCTATATATATATATATATATATATATATATATATATATATATATATATATATATATATATATATATATATATATATATATATATATATATATATATATATATATACATGCACATGTTATATTACAATAATAAAACCAAAAAAGGTTATGTGTTTTTTTTGGTTATGGTAGTTCTTGGTATATGATGAAATCAGTGAGTTAATGGAGGAATGAGTTATTCTTTTGAATTGGAAAAAAAAAAAAAAAAAAACGTTTATTTTGACCAGAAGTGATAGAAATGGTCATTCTTGAAATGTAATACTTTCCATTAGTTATATGATGGAATAGAAAAGTGCAACATAATCCATTTTATTTTTGTAACTTTGAATCACGAAAATGTTTTTTTTTTTCCAAGATATATTCACGATTTTATTTAAATTGCAGTTTTATTGTCTGAAGGACATAACAATATTCTGTTATTATAATTTCTTTTGGGGTTTAGTTAGTTTTTTTTTTTTTTTTGTCATATTTAACCTTTTTTTATAAGTAAATAATTTATTGTTTATAATTATATAAATCATCGATGAGGGTTAAAACTACGTTTGGTTTAAATACAAGAGCATCTTCACTGATAATTAGTTTTTATAAAGTTTTTTATTATTTGAAAAAAACGTTTGAGAAACTTCTTACCATCAAAGATAAAACATTTATTTGAAATTTTTTTTAGAATTTAGTAATCTCTAAAATTTTGACGTTCTTATTGATTTTTTGCATTTTGACCATTGTACTTCATAACAATTTATTTTGCATCCTAATTATATTTAGATGTTTGTTTATTTTTTAAACATATAATCTATTTGATTATATATACAAAATAAATTTCAATATATTTTATAGAAACTTACATAATAAAAAAAGTAATTCCAAAAAAAATTTGAAAATGATACAAATACTAGTAATTTAGGTATTATTGTTATTATTATTATTTTATTACTTAAATATTCAATTATATATACTAAATAGATTTGAATATATTTTATAAAATTTTATATCATAAAAAGTAATTTTTTAAAACTTTCAAAATGATACAAATACAAATGATTAAAAAACATTATCATACCATGCTATTTACATTATCTGTTTATTAAGATATCAATATGAACTAATGTTATTTTTAAAATATATACTATAGACTTAAATACTGAAAAATCATATGAATCTAGTTTATATATAATATGGGAAAAATAAATATGAATTGCTATTTCCTAAAAAAAGCTTTTTAAAATGTTAAGAGTGAGGTTATAATGGTAAATTGTACAAAAGTCACTAAGTTTACACAAAATCTTGATTTTGATACCGTGTTTATTTTTTGGTAATTAAGTCACTAAGTTTTTCAATTTGATACAGTTTTTGGCAATTAATTCATTAAGTCACTAA
Source organism: Cichorium intybus (assembly GCA_023525715.1). Classification (NCBI taxonomy): domain Eukaryota; kingdom Viridiplantae; phylum Streptophyta; class Magnoliopsida; order Asterales; family Asteraceae; genus Cichorium; species Cichorium intybus. The sequence goes on along the minus strand of CM042013.1, from coordinate 121,027,028 downwards.
GTTTTTCAATTTGATGTAACATTACGACATGTTAGTCTTTAGTGATGTGACGCTGACTTGGCGTTGACATGACCATAGTTTCTTTGAAAAGTAAGATTTAAAATATTAATTATAAGTGTTAGTGCATTGTATTTAGTTTTTTAAGGATACAAATACAATATATTGAAAGTAAGATGATATACGATGATTGTATGTACTATATACTGACAATTATAGAAAAAAAAAAATTCAAAGCAAGCTTTTAAAAATTGATTTGAAAATAATATGATATACGATGATTGTATATACTATCTATTGATAATTATGTTAAAAGTGTAAAATATATATTAGTAGAAGTGGTAATTATGGTTTATATATGTGTGGATTTGTTAATTGGTCGTTATTTATCTTAATAGTCAAATACGTAAAAATAAAATATCTTCTTAGCTAAAATAGAAAATATTATCATGCAACGTGAGTACCACGTCAACAAATACTGACATATCATTATGCCACATCAGTTGACAACCTAGATAATCGGTCAAATGGTCAAAATTACAAAAAATTGGAAAACTTGGTGACTTAATTTCATAAAAAATAAATACAGTGTCAAATTTAAAATTTTATGTAAATATAGTGATTCGTTTTGCAATTTACCCAGTTTATAACAATAGTTTTAATTTTGAACAATAAAGATTAATGGAAATCTGACCTACAAAATTAAATTTTTTATATGTTAAGGATTGAAGATGTCCTAATTTTAAAAATTTACAAGAAGATTAATCATAAACATGACAAAGTTTGTAAAACTTATTCAATTATTTTACTTACTTTGTTAGGTTGTCTAGAATAAATGTAATGTTTGTTTTCGAGAAAAATCCGAACAACATATAGTTAAAAGACAATAATAAAAAACTTGCTATTCATATAATTGCTGTTACAAATGATACAAATAAAAACAGCAATTTACACTGCCTCGGTTTTAAACTTTTGGAAGGTAAAAGAGTCTTTCAAAATGCTACGTTTCTTGTATTGTTTTATGAAGACACACGGATAACAAAATTTGGTCGAGACATGCACGAAACTTGTACAGGAAGGAACACTAATTAGCAATTATCCAAAGGTGCATCTTAGAGACAATGAATGTTGATCGATAATTGTTCTAAGTTTGTCACTTATTATTCAAAATATTTTTGGTTAATGGCCAAGACAACTACCAAATTAACCGAAAAAGGAATTGACAAAAATCGAAAATTAAATCAGTCAAAATCATACACCATTTTTTGGTTCATTTGATGCCATATCCATTTCTTTCAAGCGATTCAGAAAGAAGTGTTTAATTTTTTTGGTGTTTTAATTAACTTGCCGTGATTTGTAAAAGTTATATATATTTAATAACATATATGCTGTATTTTACTCTTCGAAATACATTTTATGATGTATTTTATGATGGTATTTAGAAATTACATATCACTGAGTTATATGATGTATTTTACTCTTCGAAATATTTTTTAGTGTTTTAAAAAATATCCAACAAGAAGATGTAATATTACTCCTTTAACAAGAACGATACCGTTAGCCACAGGTTTGGAGATTTGGATCTTTTGTGGAGCAAGAATTGTTTGTTTTTATAATATGAAATTTAATATTCCAAATTAATATAAAGATTATGATTACTTTTGGTGCAAATTGCCAATTGTTAGGAAACTCAACCATCGTTGACCAAAATACGTTGCATTTGCTAGAATGTATCTCCAAGAACGTCCATTTAGATTGAAACAATATATATATTTCTATATGTAGCACCGACAGCAACAATAATAAAAGATGATAGTTGACGATTATGTTGATAAATATGATGACAATCATGGATTGCATATACGAGAAAATGTAAATTACAAAAGTTCGTCCTTTGGCTATTCCTTTTTATGTCGGTATTCCAATAATTGCTTTTTAATGATTTTTATCCATGCATTATAAGAGTTAACAAAAATCCATTAAGTTTTATCATCCGAACTAAAATTGAGTTAAGGTGAATGGTATTTGGACAATGTTGTCAACACTTCATCCGTTCATGTTACCTCTCAAGATTAAATTAAAATTTCAAATAAAAATATAATATAGAAAAGATCAAAACACATGAAGTGGGGGTTGACAGAAGTGTCCATCTGACAAAAATATCCCTAGAAAGTCACAGGGAATGTAAGGTGATAAAAATGAAATGATTTGAGGAAATTTATCAAGGAAATATGATTTGAGGAAATTAATTTAGGAAATCATATGGTTACAAATAATTAAAGCAAATTATGTAATCTATTTGTGATATTGAACTTCACATTTTGAGTGTAAATTTTAGGAATTTGGTATGGCAATCTCGATGTTATTAATTTTTTTACACCAATGGTCTTTTGATCTAGCTTTATGTGTGTTTGGCAAAACTAGCTGGAAGCTGGTAGCTGGTAGCCGATAGCGGGTAGCTAGTAGCTGGTAGCTGATAGCTGGAAACTGTAGCATTTAGTTTGTATATGATTGTTCGGCAAAAGTAGCTGAAAGCTTTTAGAAATATGTAAAATTACATAAAAGGGCATTTGAGTAAATATTGGTTATGATTTGAAGGGTATTCTAGTAATTAATGATATAATTGGTAGGAGCTTTTTGTTAAACACTACTTCTACTAGCTTTTAAAATAGTAGCGTTTTGTTTAAAATAAAAAAATTCAAGCTCGTGTCGCCGAACGAAGTTTTTGTTTTTATTAGGGGTTTTTCCTAAACGCTAGAAGATACAAGCTCTCAAACGATCCGAAAAACTTCACGCCAAACACGCCCTAAAAATCAAACTTAAAAGTCTGATTTTTACGTTGTTTTAGTTGTAAAGTCCCAGTAAAATGGCCCGTATATCCCCATTTTATCTTTTTGTTATTTGGTGTTAAATAAAAGGTCCACCCTCACACCTTTCCACCGTCTCCGTCTCCTTTTCTGTCTTCATCGTCTCCGGTGCCTGTCATCCTCAATATCTCCGGTAAGCCCCATGTAAGTTGTTAAGTTCAATTTCTTCAATTTCTTCGATAAGTATTCGTCCATATTTACATGTTAGAAAAGTGTTAGAATCTTGTGTACAAGAAACAAAGAAATTAATGTAAAAATTAATTATATAAACTTGTGATGTCATATACAAAAAACAAGCAAAGATATAAAATAAATAATATATTTATAACTAAATTTTTTATTATTTGTTGATCAAATAGTTAGATAAATAATTATTTGTTATTTATTAGATTAAACAATATAAACAAAAGAGTTTATTTATTATATAAATAAAAGGGCTTATTTGTTAGAGACATTTAATTATTTAGAGCAATTAACTAAAAGTTACATATTTAATAATAGGGATGGTCATGGGTCCAAAATGGAACCCAAAATTTCTAAAAATCGTAGAACCAAAAACTGAATCGAATACTTTATTCGATTCATTTGTGGTTTTGGTTATGGTTCGATTCGATTCTATGTTTAATTTCTTTTATTATAGATGAGATCGCTTCCGGAATCAGACAGAACCCAAACTCGAAAATGCCAAATTCTACAACCGTGAATCGAACCACATACCCAATTCGGTTATGGTTGTGATTCAGTTTTTGTATTATTTTGCTCATCCCTACTAACTAACTTGGCTTGAAAGGCTTTCAAAAAGGCATATTAATTAGTGCAAACTGGTAAAGGGAAGGAGGCAGATTAGGACTCTGGTTAACTATTACCATGCATACATACATAAATGAACATAGATATCCAAATCCAGAACAAGCTTAAATGTATAAATTGTTAAAAATATGTTGCTAAAAAAGAGTTAGGAAAATAAGATTATTCAAAAGCAGAAATGAAAGTAAACGAACATATAAATGAACATAAACGAAAGAACACATACAAACGTAAATGATCATTAACGAATGAATATAAATGAAGGTTCACAAACATAAATTGATGTACGACACCATTGTTTGTGTTCATTTGTTTGACTAAACGATCAAAAAACCTAATTCATGTTTGTTCATTCATTAAATAGATGAACATAAACAAGCTTATTGTCGAACGATGATGGTCCTGGAGAGGAGATAAGGGGGCGATGTTGAGTGGGGTGTATCAAATGTGGTGTACTAGAACCTAGGAAAGGATAAGAAGGAACAATATATTTAGGGTTCTTACTAAGTTCAAAGTTTTTACTGACTTGGTCCATGTGACATCTGCCTAAAATGGATTCGGGTCAACCCAACCCAATTGGAAATCTAATAAACCCTAATCGAGATTACTTGACGCTAATAGGATCAAAACTCATACACTACGTTATAAATTGATGTGATTAGCAATATAGCATTGTATAATGTTATAACTATAATCAAATTAAATTATGATACCATATTATAATCAAATAAAAGTATAATTCTCTAATTAAATTAAAAGAATCAAACTTGAATGCTATAATTAAACTTCAAATCAAAGTAGATTGTTATAATCAAATAATAACCTATTTCTTTATAAAACTCTATTTTTATAAACACTACATTAAATTTTATAAAACTCTTAAGATGCTTGTGCTAGTGGAAAATTATGAAGACCACCAAAAGTCAAAAGATATTCCCATGGTCTCCCACTCACACCTCCTATCATCTTTCCTTTCCTTTTCCTCTCACCACATTATTCTCATCACCACTCAAACCCTCTCTATTCTTTCTCTCACTCTCAATCTCGAAATTTCTCCAAGAAAGCTTCATTTTCCAGCCAAGAACAATCCCTCATACTCAAATCTTCATCCCTCTTGAAGCATTCCTCAAGGTATGTTGTTAAAAGTTTCAAATTCATACATAAAACAAATTAAATCCACCAAAATATCTAAAACTCATTTTATGTATAAACCTGATTTTTCTCAGAATCCCATTAATAAAATAAGATGTTCTGGAAAGTTTCAGAAATTAACTCATTTTTATCGAATTATTATAATTATTGCACTAAAATAGGGCAATAATTCATATAAAATACTTTTTGTATTCAATAAATTCTGAGAAAATTATGGGATGACCCATAAACTGAGAAAACATAATTTATGAAGTTTCAGGCATTTATATTACAGTTTTATGGTTATTTTGTATTTTATTTTGTTAAAGCTAAATAATTAGAAAAATATAGTTATGTATGTCAAAAACACGATTTTATATTTTTCGCACCTTAATAACATTATAAAGACCCCATGCAAAAATTTACAGATTTTTGTAAGAATGCTTTCTTATTTTTCCAAATTTAATGATTGTTTAATGGGTTAAATTGTTAATAAATAGCTATACAAGTCCGAAAATTATAAACCCTTGTCACAATATCATATATGACATATTAATCATAGATAAAAAGTTTAATGAATTTTCCTTAATAGTTTACTATTATTTATGATTTTATTGATTAGTTAATAATGAAAAACATAATAAATACTTCCCATTGTCCAAAATATCCAAAATATTTACAGTAGGCTCAATATAATGTTAGAAAACTATGGTTAATTTTCCAGAATTTTTGGGAATCATTTATTATTTTTCCCGAAATTTGTTGTGGTTTAATTATTAAAATACTAAATAAATACTAAAGCAGTTAATAAAAATATGAAAATTTTACAGTAATTACTATTTTATGAAATAATGATTTTCTGATAATTTCAGAATGTTTTATTACTGTTTAGTATTTAAAACCATTTTCCTAAATATCTAAGCATGTAAAAATGCATTTTTAATGATTATTTCATATAAATAATTGTTTATAATATATAAAATCTGTAAATACTTATAATTTGACTAGTTATTATTTTAATAAGAAATTATTAAAATATTGCTTAAAGTGAAAATATAAATTAATTAAGCAAAGTAATTAATTCAATTTAAAATTCATTTAACATATGAATACATTAATATTCAAAACAAAATTTGGATTATTGTTAATTCATCTAATATAAGAATATATGTCTAATTATTTTTATTAATACTATATTTCCGTTTATCGATTCCTAAGCCAAAACTATTAATTATATTAGGTTCTACGTCATTTTGACCCGAGCCGTCTTTCGTACGACACGCGTATTCCGTTTGGACTAATGTGAGTAATCTACCCCATATTTTATAACTTTCAATACTTTTGGGGTGTATCATGTGGTTATAATATGTTCCAACTTCACTTTATTATTTTCTCACAATTGAGACATTGTTGGGACATTTATACATGAATCATTATTTGTATAATTATTGTTTGTTTACGCTACATGTACTTGTAGTGCATTATCATTTTTAGTCTAATCTCCATGACTATGCCCGTATTCTTGAGGTACGTTATGGACAATAATAGCGCTATTGGGTTGACCACCCCGCCTTGGGACGCTAAGGTGATTGATTGCACGTGGTTGAGTGTGTATGATGATTAGATGCTCCATCCTATATATATACATATATATGTATATATAGGGTGAGGACTTATTGTTGTTGTTATCATTTGTTAATCAATTTTTGATTTATAAATTGTTATCTCAATAACACTTGCTTGCCAACTTCAAAAGAAAACAAATTTCAAATTATTCAAACTCACAATTTTCTTTAATAAAACTAGATTACTCACCAACTCTCGTAGTTGACCTGTTTTTACCCATGATGCAGATTTGAAGAATGAAGTTGATGAAAAGTAGGGTGTACCTTAGAAACCCACAAGACTATTTAAATTTGATGTAATAAATGTTGTTTGTATTTGAATTTGTATTTGTATGTTGTGGATCTTGTTTGCCTACTTAGTACTTAATTGAATCTAATCATATTATAACATAGTTGTCATGAGACTTTGAACAATATATCACTCCTTGATCAATTCCGCCAAGGATCGGGGTGTGACAGATTGGTATCAGAGCCCTTGACTATAGGGAATTAGGTTAATTGCCTTGACCTAGTCTATAGCCTCTAGGGTCCTCTCGTATGCTAGTTTATAAAATGCACACACAACTGCATGCAATTCGCACTTAGAAAATTCTAGGAATACCTTTGTGTGCTAATTGCTCCCTTATGTGCTTACGTATTACTCATGACACTTATATGTGTGCATACACTTGTAAATTTTCTCTTCTTTCTCTGAAAATCACCCACATACTCAAGTGGTTTCAAAAAAAAAAAAAAAAAATTTATACGTATATAATCCTTAGAACTCATAGGAAATTCCAAGTCATCCACTCTAGTTGGGTAGGATCATAGTAATGGACGCGTAGTAACTGGAAGGAGGAGGTGCCGGTAGCCCGAAAGTCCTGACTAGGTAAGCATTCGTATACATCCCAATCAACCGAGGGACCAGTTTGCTTACCTGGGGACCAAAGGCGAGAGTTCCCAAACCTATAGGCCAAAGCGCGTCATTCACATTACTTTTGAGCCATCAAAATACCCGACCTTATCAAACGTATCCGAAAGGATACACTCTAAAATGGCCAACTCATTGGACTATTAAGTTCCCTAATGGTCCTAGAAGTGGGAAAACATGTGAAAACTTAGTATTATGGGGGCACACGCAAATGCTACATGATTCACATTTAATACCCATGGAAAGCCCAGAAGGTGCCCAATACAATGATATTTTTATAAAGTATAAGTACAAGTACATACATACTAGAACAGTGTCATAACCAAAACAATACAAGAGTAATAAGATGAGTTGAACACTACGAGTAGGCCTAGATAGTTATGTAATCATATCTAGGATAAATAGAGCCTGATCAACTCTATTGGTCCAAGGTATGACTAACATGTGTTTAGGAATAATTGTAGTGAACAACAAGTCTAAAAAAACTTATCAATAACCATATACAAATAAACTCTAAAACAGAATACAAATCTAAAATACTATAGGAGTATTTTATAATACTATAGAACCATACATCTAGACATTTTATGTACATGTTATACCCCTACCCTTACACAGTCGATAATATCTGACCAATAACTATTATCAAAAACCTACAATCATTCCATCTTTAATCTCAATAGCACAAGAATGCCACCTTGTCAAAGTAACCAACATACCATCACACCATCAACAGATCGACCGATGACTCCACTGGTGGACACCGTTATATTTCATGTCATTGTGGCAGCCGCCATGACAAACATTAGCATTAATGGCATAAACGGAAACAGGAACGGTACCAACGGTTTCATTAGACTAATGTTGGAATTCAATCTGAACGCCGAAAGCAGGCTATATCACCTGTTAAGTCTTCTGTTTTCTCTTCACTTATGATCTTGAGAAAGTCAGGGTTAAAACCACTCATATCAGAATTAGAAGGTACTTGACTTGGACCTTCCTGAAGAATAGGAATGGTCATACCTTCTATCATAGGATGTGAAATTTCATCATTTACATTCTCAAGTAAATCAAGATTCATATATTCCTGATCTAAGAAACTCCAATCTTCATCAAAAGGTACTTGACTTGGACCTTCCTGAAGAATAGGAACAACCATACTTTCTATTATAGGATGTGAGCCTTCATCATTTACATGCCCAAGTAAATCAACATCTATAGCAGAACCGGATGGCAAAGATTGCTGCTGTGCATGGGTCCCTGATGAAGTTTCCTCCATCTCCTCGGCCTTTCGTTTCCTGTAAACATCTCTAAAGACAGCTTGCCTAAATTTCTTTGTGGTATCAGTCATCTTCGAACTGGAACCCTCGAATATTGCTTTTTTCTCATTTTCTATACCAAGTATTACGTCTGCTTCATTAGCAATATTATTCAATTCCTGTTACATAAATACCTTCAGTCAATACAATCTCATGGTACTAAAATTTTGAAAAAAAAAAAAAAAAAATGCAATTTTTAACCTGAGTATTGTTAATAAGAGTTTCTAGACTCTTAAGCTGTCTTCGAGGCCATTTTGGTATGCCTAACTCCCTACAACGATTCTTCAACTGGGTTGATCCAACGTTGAGTTCCTTTGCAGCTTCCAAAAGAGGCTTGTTAAAGTGCTGAGTTATTGCTTCCTTACTTAATGGCTGTCTAGAACCACTTCCACTGCCAACTACTGTGGTTCTTGGACTCAAAGAATCAAATCCGGTTGTGCTATTGTCATTATGGATCAATTGAACATGATCCTGACCAAAGATAAACTTTGGTGCAATAACATTAGTATCTGATGTCGGCAGTAACTGTTGATTTTCAGCTATCAACCCAGGGTTTTGAAATCCCTCTAGCTTTCTTTGAATCATCTGAAGGTGATTCTGGTATTGAAAACCTCCCTCAAACTCAGGATTCATTCCAACACTGTCGTTATGAATCACCTGTAGTTGATTGTCATTCTGTATGCTAGCCATGAATCCTTGATTCATGGGGATAATCTCACTGTTCGTTAAGTGCTCGTCCATGAATGGATTGTAATCCGTTAAACTATCCATTAGTGGATCTTAAATCAAAAAAAAAAAAAAAAAAACAAATGTTAGATGATAAAAACCAAACTGACATAAAAGTACTAGAATTCAACCTGGAAGTAAGTTTTGAGATTGCTCATAAGCAAAGCCCAAAGATGAAGGCCCTAGATCTTCTGAGATTATATTCATCGGAGGAAAACGAAAAGACTTTTAAAAAAAAAACCTTTCGACTACCCAAAGTGCTATTTTTTCAACATTCACTGCTTAACTCCGATAAGGACAGGGAAAACGAAAAGACTCTTTATAAAAAAAAATTAAAAAAAATTAAAAAAAAATTATATCTCCTGAAAGTGGAAATAATTCAAAGAACATTTAATTAAATAATATCATAATAATGGATTAGAACCTACTCACCTGGCGTATATACAGCTCGTGGTCCACCTGTATCTTGCATATTTTATTCCTCTTATGCGTATCAGCTATAAAATGACATTACAAACATACATACACATACATACATACATATACATACATAAATACATACATACATAAATACATACATACAGTACCGCCTATCATCCTCAGACCGATGGTCAATCTGAGAGGACAATTCAAACACTCGAAGACATGTTGAGGGCGTGTGTCTTAGATTTCGGAGGAAAATGGGACTCTCATTTACCGTTGGTGGAATTCTCCTATAATAACAGTTATCATTCAAGCATCGGGATGCCACCATTTGAGGCATTGTATGGCCGTAAATGCCGATCTCCTATTTGCTGGCATGAAATTGGGGAGTCTCACGTAATTCGCGCAACCGTGGATTCTCCAATCGTTGGTCCTGAGCTTATCCAGGAAACAACCGACAAAATCACTCAGATTCGCAATAACCTTCTCACAGCTCGTAGCAGACAAAAGAGTAATGCCGACACGCGACGCAAACCGCTTGAATTTATCGTGGGTGACATGGTCATGTTAAAAGTGTCCCCATGGAAAGGTGTGGTTCGATTTGGACGCAAGGGTAAATTGGCACCACGCTACGTAGGCCCGTTTAAGATCCTGAAAAGGATCGGACCAGTAGCCTATGAGTTGAATCTACCAACAGAGCTTCAGAAAGTTCACCCACTATTTCATATAGCTAACCCCAAAAAGTGTTTAGCAGACGAGAACCTTCATGTTCCTCTCGAGGATATCCAAATTGACGAGACAATGCAATTTATCGAGAAACCCTTGGAAATTGCCGACCGGAAGGAAAAGCAACTCAAAAGAAGTCGCATTCCCCTAGTCAAGGTCAGGTGGCAGACGGCACGTGGACCCGAGTATACATGGGAGCTTGAGGATCATATGCGTACCAAATACCCGCATATTTTCTCTTAAGGTACTTTCTTATTAAATTTCGGGACGAAATTTCCTAAAGTAGGGGAGACTGTGACATCTGCCTAAAATGGATTCGGGTCAACCCAACCCAATTGGAAATCTAATAAACCCTAATCGAGATTACTTGACGCTAATAGGATCAAAACTCATACACTACGTTATAAATTGATGTGATTAGCAATATAGCATTGTATAATGTTATAACTATAATCAAATTAAATTATGATACCATATTATAATCAAATAAAAGTATAATTCTCTAATTAAATTAAAAGAATCAAACTTGAATGCTATAATTAAACTTCAAATCAAAGTAGATTGTTATAATCAAATAATAACCTATTTCTTTATAAAACTCTATTTTTATAAACACTACATTAAATTTTATAAAACTCTTAAGATGCTTGTGCTAGTGGAAAATTATGAAGACCACCAAAAGTCAAAAGATATTCCCATGGTCTCCCACTCACACCTCCTATCATCTTTCCTTTCCTTTTCCTCTCACCACATTATTCTCATCACCACTCAAACCCTCTCTATTCTTTCTCTCACTCTCAATCTCGAAATTTCTCCAAGAAAGCTTCATTTTCCAGCCAAGAACAATCCCTCATACTCAAATCTTCATCCCTCTTGAAGCATTCCTCAAGGTATGTTGTTAAAAGTTTCAAATTCATACATAAAACAAATTAAATCCACCAAAATATCTAAAACTCATTTTATGTATAAACCTGATTTTTCTCAGAATCCCATTAATAAAATAAGATGTTCTGGAAAGTTTCAGAAATTAACTCATTTTTATCGAATTATTATAATTATTGCACTAAAATAGGGCAATAATTCATATAAAATACTTTTTGTATTCAATAAATTCTGAGAAAATTATGGGATGACCCATAAACTGAGAAAACATAATTTATGAAGTTTCAGGCATTTATATTACAGTTTTATGGTTATTTTGTATTTTATTTTGTTAAAGCTAAATAATTAGAAAAATATAGTTATGTATGTCAAAAACACGATTTTATATTTTTCGCACCTTAATAACATTATAAAGACCCCATGCAAAAATTTACAGATTTTTGTAAGAATGCTTTCTTATTTTTCCAAATTTAATGATTGTTTAATGGGTTAAATTGTTAATAAATAGCTATACAAGTCCGAAAATTATAAACCCTTGTCACAATATCATATATGACATATTAATCATAGATAAAAAGTTTAATGAATTTTCCTTAATAGTTTACTATTATTTATGATTTTATTGATTAGTTAATAATGAAAAACATAATAAATACTTCCCATTGTCCAAAATATCCAAAATATTTACAGTAGGCTCAATATAATGTTAGAAAACTATGGTTAATTTTCCAGAATTTTTGGGAATCATTTATTATTTTTCCCGAAATTTGTTGTGGTTTAATTATTAAAATACTAAATAAATACTAAAGCAGTTAATAAAAATATGAAAATTTTACAGTAATTACTATTTTATGAAATAATGATTTTCTGATAATTTCAGAATGTTTTATTACTGTTTAGTATTTAAAACCATTTTCCTAAATATCTAAGCATGTAAAAATGCATTTTTAATGATTATTTCATATAAATAATTGTTTATAATATATAAAATCTGTAAATACTTATAATTTGACTAGTTATTATTTTAATAAGAAATTATTAAAATATTGCTTAAAGTGAAAATATAAATTAATTAAGCAAAGTAATTAATTCAATTTAAAATTCATTTAACATATGAATACATTAATATTCAAAACAAAATTTGGATTATTGTTAATTCATCTAATATAAGAATATATGTCTAATTATTTTTATTAATACTATATTTCCGTTTATCGATTCCTAAGCCAAAACTATTAATTATATTAGGTTCTACGTCATTTTGACCCGAGCCGTCTTTCGTACGACACGCGTATTCCGTTTGGACTAATGTGAGTAATCTACCCCATATTTTATAACTTTCAATACTTTTGGGGTGTATCATGTGGTTATAATATGTTCCAACTTCACTTTATTATTTTCTCACAATTGAGACATTGTTGGGACATTTATACATGAATCATTATTTGTATAATTATTGTTTGTTTACGCTACATGTACTTGTAGTGCATTATCATTTTTAGTCTAATCTCCATGACTATGCCCGTATTCTTGAGGTACGTTATGGACAATAATAGCGCTATTGGGTTGACCACCCCGCCTTGGGACGCTAAGGTGATTGATTGCACGTGGTTGAGTGTGTATGATGATTAGATGCTCCATCCTATATATATACATATATATGTATATATAGGGTGAGGACTTATTGTTGTTGTTATCATTTGTTAATCAATTTTTGATTTATAAACTGTTATCTCAATAACACTTGCTTGCCAACTTCAAAAGAAAACAAATTTCAAATTATTCAAACTCACAATTTTCTTTAATAAAACTAGATTACTCACCAACTCTCGTAGTTGACCTGTTTTTACCCATGATGCAGATTTGAAGAATGAAGTTGATGAAAAGTAGGGTGTACCTTAGAAACCCACAAGACTATTTAAATTTGATGTAATAAATGTTGTTTGTATTTGAATTTGTATTTGTATGTTGTGGATCTTGTTTGCCTACTTAGTACTTAATTGAATCTAATCATATTATAACATAGTTGTCATGAGACTTTGAACAATATATCACTCCTTGATCAATTCCGCCAAGGATCGGGGTGTGACAGTCCATGTAGGTTGTATATTTACTTATTTGGGTTGAGGGTAAAATGATCGTTATTAACAATCTCACTGTCAAATAGTTAGATTTAACTATCCAAAGACCAACCATGTACTGAAATTAAACCGCAAGGCTTACATGTGTCAAGATTTTGAAACTTGGACTTAATATGCAATTTCAGTATATCACATGGATCATTTATGTAATTTACATAAATACTAATTTGAACTATTAATATAAAAGAAAAGGTAAATGAACTAATTGTGCATATTAAAATATAGTCCAAGGATAAATTTTGTAATTTTTATAAATATCTACCGAACTTGACCTATCGCCATTTTGCCCCTGGATAAAATACATTGCAATATTCATATGTTTGTTTCTTTGATGTTGAACATGATTAGTTGAAATATAAAAGACACTAAAATTGTCACAATAGAAAACGGTGACAGTGGTAGGCAATTGAGGAAGTTTACAAAGAAGATTACGGGCCAATAGATTCGGCCATGACATTGGCAAAACATTTGTATTGGGATTTTGTAATGGAGTAATAAATTATTAATATTTGAATGACCAAGAAAATAGGCTTTTACGAAGAAAATATAGTAACTAGAAGTGGGTCGACCAATAGTTGGGTAATTGCCCCAATCAACATCAGAGTAAGCAGTCAGTCTATGAGATAGTGATACATAGATTTGAATATCATGATCAAGGGTGCAAGGGTGCCATAAATATATGGCGCAATATGCTTTAGAGACATGAAGCGGGGCTCTAGAGGGCCATGCATGTAAATAAGTGCACTAACTTTGCTGCGATATTAAGTTGAATTTGCGATGGAGGGGCCAAAGCTGTTGATTTTAGCCAGTGTGTTAGCTAGGGTGCAAAAAAGCTTTTAGTTTAGCATAATGGCTTTCCTTAAGGATCTTAGTAGCATACTTGTGTTGAATAAAAAACATGACGTGTTGATCATGAGTAACATAAATGTCAATAATATAATTAAGAGTTTGGAGGTCTGTCACTAACAACTCTGACTCGAGGGTAGTAATAGTATGCTAAAGAAAGGTCGCGAATGATGCAATAAGGAGAATTTCATCTATATACAATAGTAGATATGAAGTGTATCCTCTAGCAAAGAATTGTAGTGATGAGTCAGATATGTTGTGAATAAACCCAATACGAGTGATAAATTGAGCAAACCGATGAAACATGCTTGAGGTCATGCTTAAGGCTATAAAGTGAGCATTTTAATAAGCATATATGGTAGGGAGCCTGAGGTCTCAGAAACTAGGAGGTAAGTGCATGTAGACAGTCTCATGTAGATGATTGTGAAGAAATGCATTTTCACATCAAGTTATGAACGTCCCGCTAGTGAGAAACAATAAAACTAAAGACGGTACGAATCATGGATGGCTTAACCACCATATTAAATGTCTCATCACATTCAATGTGGGGCCTTGGCAATGTTAGCATTTGTAGGTCGATGTATAAGTACACACACCCTATTAGATATTAAGAGGATTATACTCTTCTTTCATTGAATTAAACCAACAAAGATCTTTAAAGGCTTGTAGGTAATTATGAGATGAAGATCATTCCACCTTCAATTTTGTTCGTAACTCTTGTAGTAAAAGAAGCTTTCGAGACTCCAATGACTCCAAGAGCACCGATCAAGGATCACAGAGGCAAAAAGCCTATAAAAATGCTTTTTGAAAGATACCCAAAACATTTCGTTCGTTTACTGCCTTAGCCATAGTCCAAACAACTATCAAGCAAGAAACAACCTAACATAGTTACTTGCCCTCGCCAAATGCTTTTTGAAAGATACCCTGAACATTTCGTTCATTTACTGCTTTATCCATAGTCCATACAACTATCAATCAAGAAACAACCTAACATACTTACCTGTTTGTCCCAAAAAAACATATCAACAACGCTCATTGAAAGCCACGAAACACCTCACAATTAACTTACTAGAAGGCAGATCAATAATCAATTAAACCACGATCACCAAGAAGCTAATACGACACAAACCTATTGGATCCAGATCGAAGAAGAGATCAATTAACGATCACCAACTTGATAGAACCACTACAATCAGTGGCGGACCCAGAAAAAATGGACACGAGGGGCACTGAGGAGCACTTTTTTTTAGACGAGGGACACCTATATATAATTTTTTTTTACTCTACGGGGTAAAATTTCAGGAGGGACACAGGCACCCCCGAGCACCCCCTGGGTCCGCCCCTGACTAGAATTGTCTTGGAAAACACCCTTGATCGACATAAATCAGCCCTTTGAGCGGTCGAGGAAAGACGTACTATACGCTATTTTAGGAGAGAGATAAGAGTAGATAATTAGTTGTAAGGTTTATTGTTATGTATATAATAGTTAGTCTTGTATGAGAGCGTAATGATTGAGCTTTGAAATTTCATAAAGACGGTTCGCAGATACACACAAAATATTGTTAGCGTTCTGCGATTTACCCTACAAGATACCCAATACGAATGCGTCGAGGATCATTTAAATGCTAATTTACCATTTTTATAATAATTAACTAATTAGGGCAGGTCCGAAGTTGTTCTAGTTTAATTATCATTGTTAAAGATCTATTATTAAATCACACGAGTTTTATTATGGTTTATTTTCATTATTTTTTAGGATAAAGTTTGATATTTTTACAAATTATTATTTGATAATTCTTAGTTAACAAACTATTAACACATGATTTTCAAAATACAAAATTTTGATATTTTTTCTCAAGATGTATACCCACATGTATATATGATTCAGATCCGAACATAGAACACTATCAATAATAAAATGATTATGGTAAATAAAAATTGATAAAGAAATCATTCATTTCCTTAGAAACAGGGAGCACAAACATATCTATACCTATTGGAACCCACATTAATTAGTGGGTGGAAAAGGTAATAAATACAATCTTCTAGGACTAAAATAATCAAACCCAGTAACCCACAATAAGTTACAATTTCGAAAGCATAAAGAACAACTCAACGGGACCCACGTTGGGTCATATCTCTGTACTGTTTCATCGACTCTTGCCTCTGGAGCCTCATCTCATCGTTAAACTTTTTTATAAACGCTTCCACTCGCCGATTCAACTCATCGTGACTCAGTGACCCCTCTTTCCTCAATTTCCCACCGGACGCCGGCGACGGAGGACGGTTGTTTTGGTTGTCGTAGTTCGTACGGTCTCTGAGCGTCGCAGCTTTCTTCATCACCTTGTTTTCCTTCCCTGCCGCCGCCGCCCCTTCTGCCTGTTCCAGAGGGTACACATCCGAGTGACGGTGGTTCTCAAAGGTCTCTGATTTCCGGAGGTGGCGCGTGAGCGGCATGCGGCGGCCATCGGTTATCGTCTTCCACGTGTTCTCTAATGTCTCGTGCTTCTTCGGCTTCGCCACTTTTAGTGCCCGAAAGCCTACACAATACGACATCGTAAGACTTTCCAGTCACGGTCAAAGTAAAATATAGCCGTTACGATGTATAACTCCAAATTTTGAAAAAAATAAAATAAATCCCAAATATCAGTAATAGTTTGTAATTAACTAATTATTAACCAATAAAATACATAAATAATAATAAAATGAAAATAGTGTTTTTGAATAAATTTCTTAATAAAAACTAAGAAATTAAGAAAATTACCTTCGGGACTTGTTTTGGTGGGTTTCGTGTGAGCGAATCGGGAAGTAATGCGTGGTTTCTCTCTCATCGGCGAAACAAACTGAGTATTTTCCGGCGGTGGAGGAAAGTTTCTTATCTGCGGCGGCGGAAGATTCCAGCTGGACCTTGATATCACAAATTCATCTTCATTTTCGACTCCAACGACCTCCGAATCATTCATCGAAGCCGTTTCTGGATCTAAAATCGGAGGTTGAAGATCCGCAAAAACCATAGGTGGACTGTCGTAAACCGCCATTGGTGGCTCTAAAATACCAAAACTCTGTTGAATCGGGACTCCTTGGAGATTCGCCGTCGGTGGATTAACCAATGAGTGAGATTGATTTTCGTGCATGATGCTGCGGTGGAAGCTTGATGTAGCGAATATTGTGAAAATAATCACGTTGATTAGGAGGTAGAGATACGGTGGTTTGAGATAGGATTGTAGAACTGACAAAATCGCTGGGATATCGTTGACGGCAAAGTCTAACAGCAGGGGAACGATGGAATCCACCGCCATAGCCACCGATACGACGCCGAAAGCGAATAACAGAATTTTTGAAGAGAGACTCCATGTGTTTGTTGATAACGAAGAAGCCATTTTCGTTTCCTCACCTTTCGATTGAATTTCGTCAGTTCTGTGTATCCTTTTTGAGTAGGAGAACAGGTGGGCTTGCAACGGTATAAAAACACGTAGATGTTACATTATGACCCTTCGATTTTGACATAAGGGTCATATATTGCCTTCTATGTATAGAATTTACAACATCACTCCTTAAAAGTATACGTGGCTTAGTTAATAAGAAATTAAAAAATTGTATAAGGCCTGGGTCTCATGGGAGCTCTCATCTTTTGTCTGCCATCTAAATATTCACTCGTATCCATCTCTCATTCTTTCACTCTGGAAATAGTTATCTTTTACTATCTCTAACTTCTCCTTACTTTTTAATTTAAAAACTTAATTAAAAATAAAATAAAACTAATAACTTCAAAATACAATACTTCATTAAAACCAAAAATTACATTAAAATGCAAAATTAAAAAAAAACATACACAATAATTTAATCTATTAAAACTTAATTAAAAATAAAATAAAACTAATAACTTCAAAATACAATACTTCATTAAAACCAAAAATTACATTAAAATGCAAAATTAAAAAAAAAACATACACAATAATTTAATCTATTAAAAACTTAATTAAAAATAAAATAAAACTAATAACTTCAAAATACAATACTTCATTAAAACCAAAAATTACATTAAAATGCAAAATTAAAAAAAAAAACATACACAATAATTTAATCATAGAACAGTAAATTAAAATCTAAAATACGATAATTAAAACCTAAAATACAATAACTAAGACATTAATACGATAATTAAAAGCTAACTACGATCAGCGAAAGCTAGGTAAATTTTTCACAACACTCCATATATCGAGGTACGTGAAATATGTATCGTGTGTCACTCGATACTGTTGTAAGGCTAAGTCAACGATCTCAGTGTCGGTTGACCCGGGTTGTCGGTTCGCCAATAGAAGTACTTAAATTTGGCTAAATTTATGCAATATTACTAACAAATTCCTCAATTTATAATGAAGCTTATTCATGCCCCAATAATATATTGTGCCTAAAATATTGTGGAACGATTCTTCTATACGTTTACAAAAATCGCGGTTGTTTCCCACACGTCTTATTCGGTGATGTTGATGAAGGCGGTTGTTAAAGCTGCATCTTTTTGTTGAATCCATCCCTGACGAATAATTCCAATTTCCACCCCAGCCATTTTTTTTTAAATTTATGTGTATGAGATGTGTTTAAATGTATATGTGTGTGAGATGGTTATATATATATATATATATATATATATATATATATATATATATATATATATATATATATATATATATATATTTGTGTGTGTGTGTGTGATATTTTAATTTTTTTAACGACTAGTTGGCTGTTGCCAACGGCTACATTTCAATCTCCCAAATTTACTCGCGTGACGTTGTAGAATTGTGCGGGCTCATCGCACAGGAGGGGCGGTGTTCCCCGCGAGATCGCACCTCGTCGTGGGTCTCATCGCACGCCACACCGGACATTATTATTGATTGCATATCACAAACAGTATGGCCAAACCAGACTCTCTTAGAAAAATGTGTAATCCTCCAAGGTGCCATTGCTTGGCAGGACTCCTGATTGGTCCAGCCGAACAGAGAATACAATAGTGTCGTTCACGTGCTACTCGACTATGACAGTACAAGAAATATTGTAACAACCTACGATCTCTCTAAGCCAATATAATCGTCCTTCTGTAAGAGAAACACAATTGATTATATAATATTTGTATCAGTCATACTAGAAAAAGAATTGAAATGAGGCGAGCCTCGAGTGTGAACAGAAAATTCGAAAAGAGCACAAATACACATAACCTGATCCGAAAACAAAAAAATCATTCAAAAAAGGATAATTTTAAGAATAATATTTTGAAACAGAGTAATAATAGGAAAGATAGAAAAACTCTAGGATACTAAATCGTGAGTAACCTCATTCATCAGAAGCTTTCGAGTCGGTACCAAAGTAGAGATCGACTTACAGACTAAGTCGAAGAATGCTCTCCAACTACCATACCAAGGCCTATCAACATTTGATTGAAAGAGGCTTCCGATAAGGCTTTTGAAAATACATCAGTCCATTGATTTTTGGTTGGTATATAGTGAATCTCGATATTCCCATTTTCAATATGATCTTTGATAAAGTGATACCTCATATCAATGTAGACTTTAACGGTTGGTATGGATATGCCTCATGGTGTAACCGTAGTCTTTCAATTGGTTTTGCATCCATATGATTTGTGAAGCATAAGCAGCAAAGACAACATACTCGGCTTCAGCGATTGATATTAGATACAGTTGTTTGGTTCATGCATTGCCGGCTGACCAGTCTCCCACCAAGAAGCTGACAGCCACCCAAAGTACTCTTTTGATCCATAAGTTAACCACCTAGATCCGAATCTGAATAAGCATGAAGCTTGAAGTCCAATACAAATGGATACAACAGACCTAATGTAGGTGTTCGATGCAGGTAGAGAAGAAATGTGTTTTGCTGCTTTCATGTATGACTCCTGAGGGTTATGTAACACCCCTTTTCCCAAACCATATTTAAATACAAATACAGTTTACGTTACAAACATATTTTACAACTCGTGACTATAAAGTAGCCACTTAAAATTTTTTTTATTTTACAAACTTAAACTCAAGGGGGTATTACAGACTCAATACAGATAACCATAATTTAAACTTACAGTATATAAACTGGTCCCAACTGCAACCTCCGCTCCTTTCACCTAAGTACATAGCATTTAAAAATAGTATACGTGAGACATAAAGCCTCGTGAGTAATATGGGTTTAGACTCAAAAACTTTTCTGTTCAAAACTTGAAATATCACAAGTAAACTTGCTGAAAACTCATTTATGTCATAAATCCCAAAATTTCTTTTCTTCTTTGCTTTCAAACTCTAAAAATACTTTCTTTCTCAAAACTGCTTTCTTTCTCATTTTCTGGTGACCAACTGAAACTCATGATTTAAGTTATTTTAATTCATTCTACTAGCTCCCCTTGCGGGACAGAACAGATCCTCCCGCTAGGTTATGCTCATTCTGTCTCCCCTTTGTGACTTGGAACGGATTCAAGCACAAGGGTATACTAAGCTAGACAACTACTTCGCGACGGGAGGTACCATCCCAGTAGTGTCTTCTGATCCCCCGATTATGTGGGTGATCCTAGTCCGGACAACTGGCTCTTACTTCTTTCTTTCTTTAAAACTTATCTCATTACATCTCAAATTAGTCAAAATGGGACACAATTTACAAATAACTCATGCTCATACACTTTATAACTCTTTACTGAAAATACTTTCAAAACTGATTTTGACATCTTAGTTCACATAAGGAACTTCTTTCAAAATACTTTGCAAACTATACTTCTTAAAAATCTGCTTGAAACACTTAGCCCTTGTATAGAGCTACTTTAAAACTATTTTCCAAACTTTAGTATTTGCAAACATTTGGAAATCTTATTTTTCTGAAAATATCATTTTGCTATGTACTAGAGAAATCCTCATAAAACTCACCTTGATGTAGCTACAAGTCTCTAAGCTTCTCGTACTCCTTTTCCTTTCCCCTGTTCAATGGTATTTGAAGCACCACCTATACAAGTATCATGTATAACTACTCAATAAATACATACCACAACTGACTCTACAGTGCTAAAGTCTCATATGACACAATTCTAGGTTATAACAAATGTATAACCATTAATAAACTCGTTTTATAATTTTTCTCCGAAATACGCATATTTTGCTACAGTACCCCCGAGGGGTCGTATTTCAGTTCCGACACTTTTCCATGAAGTCTTATGCTATATTAGACTTGTGTTTCAAGTTTGAAGTCAATTGGACAAGTCTAGCTCAAGTTCCAAAAATCAAGTTTTAACATAAACTTCATATTTGGCCACTGCCGCTACAGTGGTTTTTCCGCAAGGTCGGATTACGAATTTGACAATTTCCTATATGTTTTCATACCATTTTAAGGCTATGGTAAAAATTTCAGACCAAACGGACATGCCTAGCTATGGTTTCTAACTTTTGAAGTCCCTGTCTAGAGGGCGCACTGCGCCTAGGACTGGGCACACTGCGCCTGGGCGCACCCCGCCAGGAACCTGGGCGCACTGCGCCTTGCGCCTGGGCAGGGTTCCAGATCAGTCGCGATTTGGCACTGTAGCACGCAGTTTTGACATTTTAAGTCCTTAATCCAGTTCTTAATCATATGGGTTTTGTTCCCTGACTAAAACCCTCCATTAATACAAGGTTTTAATCCATTAAAATCAATTCAATCTATCAAATGCAGGAATTAAAGTTCTTGATCAAAATTGCAAATTCTCAAGAATAGCAATCTACTTCCATGTTCTTGAGTTATGTTCTTAACTAATGACTTATTGGAAGTATTAGCCACTTAAACCACATGATTCATAACTGAAATTTCAGTTTCAATTCAACCCAAGAACCAAATCAAGAATACACCCAAAACTTAGGTTAGAACAAAGAAAATCTTACCTTTCAAGGCTTGGAATCACCAATTCCAACCTCAATTCCTTGCTAGAACTTCCAGAAATTCTTCTTCTCCCGTGCTCTCTCTCGCTTTCTCTAGTTCTCTCTGGATTCTTCCACTGGTTTCTGGACATAGAGAGTAATAACTCTCTTATTTTATATTTAAATTTTTATAAGTTAATTGCACTTTAGTCCCTTGGTTTCTAGCTTTTCTACAAAAATGGTCCTAAGACCCATAACTTTGCAACCAAGGTTCCAATTAACTTCTAACTTGACATTTTCTTGACAATTTGGTCATTTTCATGTCAAATGACCATTTTGCCCTTTTTGGTCAAATTTCACTATTCATGCGGTAAAACTCCAAATTTCACATAATCTCTTATTTCTTATATTATTATTTCACAAATACATATTATTTTACATAATAGTCTTATAACGTGTCAAAAGACCGTTTTACCATTTTACAACTTTTTCGCGGGTTCTTACAGTCACCCCTCCTTAAATGGATTCCGTCCTCAGAATCTTTTCGTAATCTGTGAAATCTGGATATCTTCTTTTCATTTCTTCTAGCGTCTCCCAAGTTAGGTTTGACCCTAATGGGTGCTTCCATTTAACTAGTACAAGGTAAATTTCCTTGTTCCTTAGCTTCTTAGTCTGCATCTCTAGAATCGCTTCAGGTTCTTCAATCAGTCTGCTAGGAGTCTCCACCCTCAAGTCAGTATACGGTATAACTAGCTCTTCTTTTCCAAAGTATTTCTTCAGGTAGCATACATGAAAGGTATCATGTATTCCACTGAGTTCTGGTGGTAACTCTAACTTGAATGCCTGTAACCCAACTCTCTTCAGGATTCTAAAAGGTCCAATGTATCTTGGACTCAGCTTCCCTCTCTTGCCAAATCTGACCACTCCTTTCCATGGCGACACTTTTATCATCACCAAATCTCCTTCTTGCAAGTCATACAGTCTCTTCTTTAGATTCGAGTAACTCTTTTGCCGATCTTGTGATGCTTTCATGTTAGTTTGAATTACCCCAATCTTCTCATTAGTCACTCTAACAATCTCTGGCCCTGTAAGCTTCGTCTCACCCGCCTCTAACCAGCATAAAGGAGTTCTACACTTTCTACCATACAATGCCTCAAAAGGTGGCATTTTAATGCTAGAATGGTAGCTGTTATTGTATGCAAACTCCACTAATGGTAAATGTTCATCCCAACTGCCTCCAAAATCCATTACGCATGACTGTAGCATGTCTTCTACTGTCTGGATCGTTCGTTCACTCTGACCATCCGTTTGTGGATGATACGCTGTACTTAGCTGGATTTTCGTCCCCATTTTCTCTTGTAAGGCTCCCCAAAAGTTAGAGGTAAATCTGGGGTCTCTGTCCGACACGATAGACAACGGTGCACCATATCTTCTAAATACTTCATCTATATATAACTGGGCTAACTGCTCCAATGGAGTAGTTTCTTTTATGGCTAGAAATAGTGCACTCTTGGTTAACCGGTCAACTATGACCCATATACTATCATAACCTCTTCTTGTTCTCGGTAACCCGACAATTAAGTCCATGGTTACATCTTCCCACTTTCCGCTGGAATATGCAATGACTGAGCATCTCCATGCGAGACTTGATGTTCCGCCTTGACTTGTGCACAAATGATACACTTGGAGATGTACTTAGCTATCCTCTTCTTCATTCCAGACCACCAATATTGTCTTTTTAGATATTGGTAAGTCTTGGTACTCCCTGGATGTATGGAATACTTTGACTTATGCGACTCTTCTAGAATCAGCTTTCTCAATCCTCTTGTCTTCGGTACCCAAATGCGGTTTCTGAAGGTCTTTAATCCTTGACTATTGGTCTCAAACTGAATGTCTTTTCCTTGTTTTTCATCTTTTAAGTCTCCACTTTCTTCAACTTTCTACTGAGCTGCTTTAATCTGCTCTACAATACTGGACACTAGCTCTATGCGCATCGATCTTGCCTTGATTCTTTTCTCAGGAGCTTTTCTACTTAATGCATCTGCTACTACATTTGCTTTACCTGGATGGTATACAATGTCACAATCATAGTCACTGATCAGCTCTAGCCATCTGCTCTGTCTCATGTTCAACTCTTTTTGAGTGAACACATACTGTAAACTCTTGTGATCGGTGAATAGCTTGCACTTTGTTCCATACAAGTAATGTCTCCAAATCTTCAAGGCAAACACGATCGCTGCAAGTTCTAAATCATGGGTTGTGTACTTTTTCTCTGGATCTTTCAACTGTCTGGAAGCGTATGCTATAACCTTCCCTCTTTGCATCAACACACAGCCAAGCCCCCGATGCGAGGCATCGCTGTACACTTCAAAGTCTTCTGTCCCATCTGGTAACGTAAGGACAGGTGCGTTACACAACTTTTCTTTTAACGTAGCAAAAGCTCTTTCTTGTTCCTCTTGCCATCTGAATTTCTCTCCTTTCCGGGTTAATCGTGTAAGTGGCACTGCTATACGGGAGAAATCTTGAATAAATCTCTGGTAATACCCGGCAAGACCGAGAAAACTTCTAACTTCTGTTGGCGTCTTAGGTGGCTCCCATTTCATCACTGCTTCAACTTTTGCTGGGTCAACTTTTATACCTTGGATAGAAACAACATGTCCAAGGAACTACACTTCTCGCATCCAAAACTCGCACTTGGAGAACTTTGCATATAGCTGTTCTCGCTTCAAAGTCTCAAGCACTGCTCGCAAGTGACTCGCATGTTCTTCTTTATTCTTTGAGTATATCAGTATGTCATCTATGAACACTATAACAAATCGGTCTAGAAATGGTTTACAGACTCGATTCATTAAGTCCATAAAAACCGCTGGTGCATTCGTAAGACCGAATGGCATTACTAGGAACTCGTAATGCCCGTATCGTGTACGGAACGCTGTCTTCTCTACATCACTTTCTTTTACCCTGACTTGGTGATACCCAGATCTCAGATCAATTTTTGAGAAATAATCTGCACCTTGTAACTGGTCAAACAAATCATCTATTCTGGGCAACGGGTAACGGTTCTTGATAGTAATCTTGTTCAATTCTCTGTAATCAATGCACATCCGCATTAAGCCGTCTTTCTTCTTTACAAACAGGACTGGAGCACCCCACGGAGAAGAACTAGGCCTGATGAAACCTCTATCTAATAACTCCTGCAACTGGGACATTAATTCCCGCATCTCTGTTGGTGCTAACCGGTACGGGGCTCGTGCTATTGGGGAAGCTCCTGGAACAAGATCTATCCGGAACTCAACTTGCCTTTCTGGTGGCAAGCCTGGTAATTCATCTGGGAAAACTTCTGGGAATTCTTTTACTACTTCTATGTCTTTATACGTCTGTTTTACTTTGTCTTCAGTCATCACATAGGCCAGGAAAGATACACATCCTTTCCTGATACATCTTCGGGCCTTAGCTACACTGATGATACTTGGCACATGCTTTCTTCTTTCTCCATACACGTAGACCTTAGCTCCTAGGGTTTTAACAGACACCCTCTTCTGTCCACAAGCTATCTTCGCATCATTTGCACCAAGCCAATCCATTCCGATTATCACATCAAAGGACTTAATTTCAATGGGAAGGAGATTAAGTCGGAACTTCTTGCCGTTGATGTCAAGTTCATAATCTCGGTACATATGTTGAACTTCAAATACATATGTTGAACTTCAACAAATTTCCCGTCCGCCACTTCTACCTCAAAAACTAGATCTAACAATTCTAATGGAACTCTCAATCTAGCTCCGAATCCATGGGACACCAATGAATATGTAGAACCAGAATCAAACAACACATATGCAGGTGTCGAGTTGATCAGTAGTATACCTGAGACCACATCATGCGTCTCCCTTGCCTCTTCCCTGGTGATCTGAAAAGCTCTAGTCTTCACCTTCTGGGGTTCTGTCTTCTTCTGAGCTGTTGACATCACAGTTTCTCCTCCCTTGTTTGGGTAGTTGAAACTATAGTTGTCACACCCCGATCCTTGGCGGAATCGATCAAGGCGTGATATATTGTTCAAAGTCTCATGACAACTATGTTATAATATGATTAGATTCAATTAAGTACTAAGTAGGCAAACAAGATCCACAACATACAAATACAAATTCCAATACAAACAACATTTATTACATCAAATTTAAATACTCTTGTGGGTTTCTAAGGTACACCCTACTTTTCATCAACTTCATTCTTCAAATCTGCATCATGGGTAAAAACAGGTCAACTACGAGAGTTGGTGAGTAATCTAGTTTTATTAAAGAAAATTGTGAGTTTGAAATATTTATAATTTGAAACTTGTTTTCTTTGGAAATCGACAAGTAAGTATTATTGAGATAACGGTTTATAAATCAAAAATTGATTAACAAATGATAACAACAACAATAAGTCCTCACCCTATATATACATATGTATATGTATATATATAGGATGGAGCATCTAATCATCATACACACTCAACCACGTGCAATCAATCACCTTAGCGTCCCAAGGCGGGGTGGTCAACCCAATAGCGCTATTATTGTCCATAACGTACCTCAAGAATACGGGCATAGTCATGGAGATTAGACTAAAAATGGTAATGCACTACAAGTACATGTAGCGTAAACAAACAATAATTATACAAATAATGATTCACGTATAAATGTCCCAACAATGTCTCAATGGTTAAAAAATAATAAAATGAAGTTGGAACATATTAAAACCACATGATACACCCCAAAAGTATTGAAAATTATAAAATATGGGGTAGATTACTCACATTAGTCCAAACGGAATACGCGTGTTGTACGATAGACGGCTCGGGTCAAAACGACGTGGAACCTATTATAATTAATAGTTTTGATTTAGGAATCGATAAATGGGAATATAGTATTAATAAGAATAATTAGACACATATTCTTATATTAGATGGATTGACAATTATCCAAATTTTGTTTTGAATATTAATGTATTTATATGTTAAATGAATTTTAAATTGAATTAATTACTTTGCTTAATTAATTTATATTTTCACTTTAGACAAGATTTTAATAATTTCTTATTAAAATAATAACTAGTCAAATTATAAGTATTTACAGATTTTATATATTATAAACAATTATTTATATGAAATAATCATTAAAAATGCATTTTTACATGCTTAGATATTTAGGAAAATGGTTTTAAATACTAAACAGTAATAAAACATTCTGAAATTTTCAGAAAATCATTATTTCATAAAATGGTAATTACTGTAAAATTTGCATATTTTTCTTAACTGCTTTAGTATTTATTTAGTATTTTAATAATTAAACCACAACAAAATTCAGGAAAAATAATAAATGATTCCCAAAAATTCTGGTAAATTAACCATAGTTTGCTAACATTATATTGAGCCTACTGTAAATATTTTGGATATTTTGGACTAAGGGAAGTATTTCTTATGTTTTTCATTATTAACTAATCACTAAAATCATAAATAATAGGAAAATATTAAGAGAAATTCATTAGACTTTTTATTTATGATTAACATGTTATATAAGATATTCTGATAAGGTTTTATAAGTTTTGGACATGTGTAGCTATTTATTATCTATTTAAACCATTAAATAATCATTAAATCAGGAAAAATAAGCAAACATTATTACAAAAATCTGTAAATTTGTTCATGGAGTCTCTAATATGTTAATAAGGTGAGAAAAATATAAAATCTAGTTTTTAACATACATAACTATATTTTGCAATTTATTTATCTACAACAAAATAAAATACAAAATAAGCATCAAACAGTAATATAAATGCATGAAACTTTATAAATCCACTTTACTCAATATAAGGGTTGTTCCAAAATTTTCCCAGAATTTATTGACTGCAAAAAGTATTTTATGTGAATTATTGCCATATTTTATTGCAATAATTATAGTAATTCAATAAAAATAAGTTATTTTCTGAACATTTCCAGAACTTCTTATTTTATTTATGAGAATCTGAGAAAAATCAGGTTTATGCATAAAATGAGTTTTAGATATTTTGGTGGATTTAATTTGTTTCATGTATGAATTTGGAACTTTTAACAACATACCTTGATGAATGCTTCAAGAGGGATGGAGATTTGAGTATGAGGGATTGTTCTTGGCTGGAAAATTGATATTTCTTGGAAGAATTTCGAGATTGAGAGTGAGAGAAAGAATAGAGAGGGTTTGAGTGGTGATGAGAATAATGTGTTGGGAGAAAAATGAAAGGAAAGATGATGGGAGGTGTGAGTGGGAGACCATGGGAATAACTTTTGACTTTAGGTGGTCTTCATAATTTCCCACTAGTACAAGCATCTCTATGTAATACACTAATTAATATAAGAATTTTATAAAATTTAATGTAGAGTTTATAAAAATAGAGTTTTATAAAAAAATATGTTATTATTTGATTATAACAATCTACTTTGATTTGAAGTTTAATTATAGTATTCAAGTTTGACTCTTTTAATTTAATTAGAGTATCATACTTTGATTTGATTTTAATATGGTATCATAATTTAATTTGATTATAGTTATAACGTTATACTATGCTATTTTGCTATTAACGTCAATTTATATCGTATTGTATAGGTTTTGATCCTATTAGCGTCAAGTAAATCTTGAGTAGGGTTTATTAAATTTCCCAATTGGGTTGGGTTGACCCGAATCCATTTTAGGCGGATGTCACAGTCTCCCCTACTTTAGGAAATTTCGTCCCGAAATTTAAGAAGAGAGTACCTTAAGAGAAAAGTTGTGGGTATTTGGTACGCATTTGATCCTCACGCTCCCATGTATACTCAGGTCCACGTGCTGACTGCCACCTGACCTTGACCAGGGGAATGCGACTTCTTTTGAGTTGCTTTTCCTTTCGGTCGGCAATTTCCAAGGGTTTCTCGATAAATTGCATTGTCTCGTCGATTTGGATATCCTCGAGAGGAACATGAAGGTTCTCGTCCGCTAAACACTTCTTGAGGTTGGCTATATGAAATACTGGGTGTACTTTATTAAGCTCTATTGGTAGATCCAACTCGTAGGCTACTGGTCCGATCCTTTTCAGGATTTTGAACGGGCCAACATAGCGTGGTGCCAATTTACCCTTGCGTCCAAATCGAACCACACCTTTCCATGGGGACACTTTTAACATGACCATGTCACCCACGGTAAATTCAAGCGGTTTGCGTCGCTTGTCGGCGTAACTCTTTTGTCGGCTACGAGCTGCGAGAAGGTTATTGCGAATCTGAGTGATTTTGTCGGTTGTTTCCTGGATAAGCTCAGGACCAACGATTGGAGAATCCACTGTTGCGCGAATCACGTGGGACTCGCCAATTTCATGCCAGCAAATAGGAGATCGACATTTACGGCCATACAATGCCTCAAATGGTGGCATCCCGATGCTAGAATGATAACTGTTATTATAGGAGAATTCCACCAACGGTAAATGAGAGTCCCAGTTTCCTCCGAAATCTAAGACACACGCCCTCAACATATCTTCGAGTGTTTGAATTGTCCTCTCAGATTGACCATCGGTCTGAGGATGATAGGCGGTACTGAGATCGAGGCGGGTTCCCATGGCTTCTTGAAGTGATTGCCAGAACCGAGAGAGAAATCTCCCATCACGATCTGAAATGATGCTGAGAGGGATGCCATGCCGAGTAACTATCTCATCGACGTAAATCTGAGCAAGTTGTTCGACCTTGAAATCTTCACGGAAGGGAAGGAAGTGAGCAGATTTAGTCAAACGGTCAACGATTACCCAAATGCTGTCATGTCCCTTTCTGGTACGGGGAAGTTTGGTTACGAAATCCATGGTGATCGCTTCCCATTTCCACTCGGGGATTTCCGGTTGGACCAATAGTCCAGAGGGTCGTTGATGTTCTGCTTTGACTCTGGAACATGTAAGACATTTGGCCACGAATAAAGCAATATCCTTTTTCATTCCCGACCACCAATAATTGGTTCTCAAGCCATGATACATCTTGTCAGCGCCAGGATGAATGGAATATCGAGTTTTATGGATTTCTTCCATCAGGAATGTACGAAGATTGTCGCGATCTGGGATCCAGATGCGATCTCGATAATAGAAAATACCATCAGATTTACTTTCCAACTCCCCATCAATTCCCGTGGGCATGTCATTTTCGGTAATTGCCGAGTGTTGGGCTTCTCGAATTCGGTCACTGAGATTGGACAAGATAGGAGAACATATTAGATGAAATGCTTTGGCATGTTCTTTTCGGCTTAACGCGTCGGCTACGACGTTCGCCTTGCCCGGATGATAGCGTATTTCGCACTCGTAATCATTTAGGAGTTCGACCCATCGTGTTTGCCTCATATTGAGTTCCTTTTGATTAAGAATATGTTGCAAGCTCTTATGATCGGTGAAAATTACGCATTTAGTGCCGTAAAGGTAATGCCTCCAAATTTTAAGAGCGAAAACCACGGCACCGAGCTCCAAATCATGAGTCGTATAATTCCTTTCGTGGATTTTGAGTTGTCGCGACGCGTAAGCTATAACCTTTCCCCTTTGCATCAAAACACAACCTAGACCGAGATTGGAGGCATCGCAGTATACCACGAAATCTTCGGATCCTTCAGGAAGTGTAAGAATCGGAGCGTCACACAATCTTTGTTTAAGGGTTTGGAAAGCGTCTTCTTGCTTGGGTCCCCAATCAAATGGCGTACCCTTACAAGTGAGAAAAGTAAGCGGTAAAGCGATCTTTGAGAAATTTGAAATGAAACGCCGGTAATAGCCAGCTAAACCGAGGAATGACCGAATTTCCTTGGGGTTACGTGGGGCTTTCCAATTCTTAACTGCTTCAACTTTTGCGGGATCGACTAAAATACCCTTGTCACTTACAATATGACCGAGGAATTGTACCTCATTTAACCAAAACTCGCATTTCGAAAATTTGGCATAGAGCTGATTTCCTTGCAATGTTTGGAGAGTTAGACGAAGGTGTCTTTCATGGTCTGCCTTTGTCTTGGAGTAAATGAGGATGTCATCAATAAAGACGATAACAAAACGGTCGAGATAAGGTTTAAATACTCGATTCATCAAGTCCATGAATGCAGCAGGGGCATTCGTTAGGCCAAAAGGCATAACGGTGAACTCGTAATGGCCATAGCGGGTTCGGAAAGCGGTTTTGGGGATGTCTTCTTCCCGTACTCGAAGTTGGTGATAACCCGAGCGGAGGTCGATTTTTGAGAAACATGAAGCTCCTTGAAGCTGATCAAAAAGGTCGTCGATCCGAGGTAACGGATATCGGTTCTTGACGGTCAATTTATTTAACTCCCGATAATCGATACACATACGGAACGAACCATCTTTCTTTTTGATGAAGAGAACCGGGGCTCCCCAGGGTGAAGTACTAGGGCGGATAAATCCCTTATCGGTTAATTCTTGGAGCTGACTTGCCAATTCTTGCATCTCGGTTGGAGCCAACCGATATGGAGACTTGGCTATGGGAGCAGCCTCAGGAACGAGATCGATGCGGAACTCTAGCTCACGTACTGGAGGGAGTCCAGATACGTCATCGGGAAAGATGTCAGGAAAGTCTCGTACAATCGGAATATCTTCGATCTTCTTTTCTATGACCTTTGTTTCCACCACATGGGCTAAGAAAGCCATGTATTCTTTACGTAGATACGATCGAGCTTGAGTACATGACATAAGACTAAGCTTTTTTGAACGAGTCTCGCCATAAATACGAAGACTTTGACCGTCGGCAAGAGGAATACGAATAAACTTCTCGTAACACACTATTTCAGCATGGTTTTGGGATAGCCAATCCATTCCCACGATGATGTCGAAGCTACCAAGTTCCATAAGAACTAAATTGACAGAAAATTTATGACCGCAAAAATCGAAAGTGCAATCTTGGATGACTGCATTTAGTGAAATGTTTTTTCCATTGGCGACTTCTACGGTAAAGTGTTCATCAAGTATCGTGCGAGGTGTGTGAAGTATGGGTTCAAATTCCAAAGACACAAAACTTTTATCGGCACCTGAATCAAAAAGTACTGATGCGTAGTAGTCATTTATGAGAAACGTACCATTTACGACCTTGTTATCGGTCTGTGCTTGGGTTGCGGTAATGACAAATGCTCGGCCTTTGGGAGCTGGAACCTGCACTGTTGGATTTGCCTGGGCTTGAGTGTTAATGATATTGACAAGCCTAGGACACGCGTTTCTGAAATGGGTGGGGTCACCACAGTTGAAGCATGTTCCAGTTGGATACCGGGTTTGTGTTTGCTGATTTGAGGGTAGAACGAATGATCGCTGAGTTTTTGGTGCACGGCATGTGTCCGCCAAGTGGCCATAGCGACCACAAGTCGTACAAAGGCGACACGGGCTGGTGGACATATGGTGATAGTTACAATGGTTACAGAGGGGGTGAGGTCCGGTATACAGCTTTTTGTTTGGTTGGGTGACTTGGGTGATAGGAGCAGTAGGGGTAATAACAGCATGGTTGTGGTGATGGCTTTTCCGCTTCTTTTTGTCGTGTCGGTGTGAGGACTCGGACTTGACAATTAAGGGGGTCTCAGGGGTCGGCTTTTCAGTTGTCATCTTTGAACCCTTGCGTGGGAGGACACCATCGTTCATATTATCCTCATTGAGTTGACCTGCTATTTCAATAGCAGATTCCAAAGTAGATGGCCTGCTGCTGGTCACCGAATCACGGATCTGGCGCGGTAACCCTTTGATGTAGCGACGTATTGCAGTTTTCATAGGTTGAACCATGTGAGGTAGGAGTCTTGAAAGATCATAGAATCTATTAGTGTAGGTCGCGTTGTCTCCTCCCACCTGTTTCAGATTCCAGAATTCCTCCTCGAGAGTTTGCAATTCGCTGTCCGGGCAGAACTTTTCTATCATGCGTTCCTTTAGTTTTGACCAGGTCATTCCCAAGGCAACACCCTCTCCTTTTGCCCGTTTTTCTAGGTTCCACCATGAGAGAGCATGACCTTGGAGGCACCCTGTAGCGTGACGGACCATCAGGTCCTCAGGGCACTCGCTGTGGATAAAAGTACTCTCCATTTCTTCTATCCATGTGAGGAGTGCGGTGGCACCATCTATGCCTTTGAAGTAAGGCGGATTACAGCTACGAAAATGCTTAAACGAGCAACGATGAGTGGTTGCTGGAGCTTGCGGCTGAAGAGTTTGAAGATGGGTTGCAATTGTTGGGATGACATTCGCTACCTCCTTAGCGATAAGGGCGGCTAGCCTTCGGTTGTTACGAGCAGCGTATGGGGGTCGTAATGCCATCTATGAGAAACACGCATATGGACTTGTGAGTTATTTGTAAATTGATTATGGAAATTAAGTTTGTAGACATTGTTGGGTAAAATGATTGTAAAACACTTGTTGGGCCATGGTTAGGAGTGTTGGGCACCTTCTGGGCTTTCCATGGGTACTAAATGTGAAGCATGTAGCAATTGCGTGGGCCCCCACAATACTAAGTTTTCACATGTTTTTCCCACTTCAAGGCCCATTAGGGAACTTAATAGTCCAATGAGTTGGCCATTTTGGAGTGTATCCTTTCGGATACGTTGATAAGGTCGGGTATTTTGATGGCTCAAAAGTAATGTGAAAGACGCGCTTTGGCCTATAGGTTTGGGAACTCTCGCCTTTGGTCCCCAGGTAAGCAAACTGGTCCCTCGGTTGATTGGGATGTATACGAATGCTTACCTAGTCAGGACTTTCGGGCTACCGGCACCTCCCCCTTCCAGTTACTACGCGTCCATTACTTTGATCCTACCCAACTAGAGTGGATGACTTTTAATTTCCTATGAGCTCTAAGGAATATATATGTATATAAATTTTTATTTTGAAACCATTTGAGTATGCGTGTGATTTTAAGAGAAATAGGAGAAAATTCACAAGTGTATGCACACATATAAGTGTCGGGAATAATACGTAAGCACATAAGGGAGCAATTAGCACACAAAGGTATTCCTAGGATTTTCTAAGTGCGAATTGCATGCAGTGGTGTGTGCATTTTATAAACTAGCATACGAGAGGACCCTAGAGGCTATAGACTAGGTCAAGGCAATTAACCTAATTCCCTATAGTCAAGGGCTCTGATACCAATCTGTCACACCCCGATCCTTGGCGGAATCGATCAAGGCGTGATATATTGTTCAAAGTCTCATGACAACTATGTTATAATATGATTAGATTCAATTAAGTACTAAGTAGGCAAACAAGATCCACAACATACAAATACAAATTCCAATACAAACAACATTTATTACATCAAATTTAAATACTCTTGTGGGTTTCTAAGGTACACCCTACTTTTCATCAACTTCATTCTTCAAATCTGCATCATGGGTAAAAACAGGTCAACTACGAGAGTTGGTGAGTAATCTAGTTTTATTAAAGAAAATTGTGAGTTTGAAATATTTATAATTTGAAACTTGTTTTCTTTGGAAATCGACAAGTAAGTATTATTGAGATAACGGTTTATAAATCAAAAATTGATTAACAAATGATAACAACAACAATAAGTCCTCACCCTATATATACATATGTATATGTATATATATAGGATGGAGCATCTAATCATCATACACACTCAACCACGTGCAATCAATCACCTTAGCGTCCCAAGGCGGGGTGGTCAACCCAATAGCGCTATTATTGTCCATAACGTACCTCAAGAATACGGGCATAGTCATGGAGATTAGACTAAAAATGGTAATGCACTACAAGTACATGTAGCGTAAACAAACAATAATTATACAAATAATGATTCACGTATAAATGTCCCAACAATGTCTCAATGGTTAAAAAATAATAAAATGAAGTTGGAACATATTAAAACCACATGATACACCCCAAAAGTATTGAAAATTATAAAATATGGGGTAGATTACTCACATTAGTCCAAACGGAATACGCGTGTTGTACGATAGACGGCTCGGGTCAAAACGACGTGGAACCTATTATAATTAATAGTTTTGATTTAGGAATCGATAAATGGGAATATAGTATTAATAAGAATAATTAGACACATATTCTTATATTAGATGGATTGACAATTATCCAAATTTTGTTTTGAATATTAATGTATTTATATGTTAAATGAATTTTAAATTGAATTAATTACTTTGCTTAATTAATTTATATTTTCACTTTAGACAAGATTTTAATAATTTCTTATTAAAATAATAACTAGTCAAATTATAAGTATTTACAGATTTTATATATTATAAACAATTATTTATATGAAATAATCATTAAAAATGCATTTTTACATGCTTAGATATTTAGGAAAATGGTTTTAAATACTAAACAGTAATAAAACATTCTGAAATTTTCAGAAAATCATTATTTCATAAAATGGTAATTACTGTAAAATTTGCATATTTTTCTTAACTGCTTTAGTATTTATTTAGTATTTTAATAATTAAACCACAACAAAATTCAGGAAAAATAATAAATGATTCCCAAAAATTCTGGTAAATTAACCATAGTTTGCTAACATTATATTGAGCCTACTGTAAATATTTTGGATATTTTGGACTAAGGGAAGTATTTCTTATGTTTTTCATTATTAACTAATCACTAAAATCATAAATAATAGGAAAATATTAAGAGAAATTCATTAGACTTTTTATTTATGATTAACATGTTATATAAGATATTCTGATAAGGTTTTATAAGTTTTGGACATGTGTAGCTATTTATTATCTATTTAAACCATTAAATAATCATTAAATCAGGAAAAATAAGCAAACATTATTACAAAAATCTGTAAATTTGTTCATGGAGTCTCTAATATGTTAATAAGGTGAGAAAAATATAAAATCTAGTTTTTAACATACATAACTATATTTTGCAATTTATTTATCTACAACAAAATAAAATACAAAATAAGCATCAAACAGTAATATAAATGCATGAAACTTTATAAATCCACTTTACTCAATATAAGGGTTGTTCCAAAATTTTCCCAGAATTTATTGACTGCAAAAAGTATTTTATGTGAATTATTGCCATATTTTATTGCAATAATTATAGTAATTCAATAAAAATAAGTTATTTTCTGAACATTTCCAGAACTTCTTATTTTATTTATGAGAATCTGAGAAAAATCAGGTTTATGCATAAAATGAGTTTTAGATATTTTGGTGGATTTAATTTGTTTCATGTATGAATTTGGAACTTTTAACAACATACCTTGATGAATGCTTCAAGAGGGATGGAGATTTGAGTATGAGGGATTGTTCTTGGCTGGAAAATTGATATTTCTTGGAAGAATTTCGAGATTGAGAGTGAGAGAAAGAATAGAGAGGGTT
Organism: Cichorium intybus; assembly: GCA_023525715.1. Lineage (NCBI taxonomy): Eukaryota > Viridiplantae > Streptophyta > Magnoliopsida > Asterales > Asteraceae > Cichorium > Cichorium intybus. The sequence goes on along the minus strand of CM042013.1, from coordinate 120,990,427 downwards.
TGAGTGGTGATGAGAATAATGTGTTGGGAGAAAAATGAAAGGAAAGATGATGGGAGGTGTGAGTGGGAGACCATGGGAATAACTTTTGACTTTAGGTGGTCTTCATAATTTCCCACTAGTACAAGCATCTCTATGTAATACACTAATTAATATAAGAATTTTATAAAATTTAATGTAGAGTTTATAAAAATAGAGTTTTATAAAAAAATATGTTATTATTTGATTATAACAATCTACTTTGATTTGAAGTTTAATTATAGTATTCAAGTTTGACTCTTTTAATTTAATTAGAGTATCATACTTTGATTTGATTTTAATATGGTATCATAATTTAATTTGATTATAGTTATAACGTTATACTATGCTATTTTGCTATTAACGTCAATTTATATCGTATTGTATAGGTTTTGATCCTATTAGCGTCAAGTAAATCTTGAGTAGGGTTTATTAAATTTCCCAATTGGGTTGGGTTGACCCGAATCCATTTTAGGCGGATGTCACAATAGTGCCCCATCTGGTGGCATGAAAAGCACTCCACTTCACTAGCTTTCTTTGCTTTGCAGTCTTTCATTTTGTGACCGAGTCCGCCACAATTAAAGCAGGCGTTTGATCCCGCACGATATTTGCCACTATGTTCTTTTCCACATTTCTCACACCTCTTTACATTCCATGATCGAGTCTGACTCATGCTTGTTTTCCCCTTTTTCTTTGAATTTCCGCTGCTGCTCACTGTCTTTCTTTTGTCACTAAAACTTGGTCTTTCGTCATTTCGTCGTTTCCCAACATCCTCCACAGTTCGGGCAGCATTGATCGCCCCATCTAATGTTTCAGCTTTCTTTACTTCTAGCTCAAAATTCCATACCCCGGACATAGCGGTTAATTCGGGACCGCTCACTGGGGTAGGATTCCCCCACAAAAGGCAGCATGTCACAAAACTTCTTCGTATATTCGTCCACAGTCAAGTCTCTTTTCTTTATCGTTAAGAAATCTTCGTTCATTTTCTCCAAATCTCTTATGGGACAGAATTTATCTTTGAGACACGAAACAAACTCCGCCCATGACCAGCCATACACAACGTCTTTCCCCAAACTCTCATATTTAGTATTCCACCACACTAACGCATCATCTTTCAACTGCCGAGAGGCATAGTTGACTTGGTCTTTTTCGTCACATTTGCTTGCTTGCATCACTTGTTCAATTTCTCAGACCCATCTCATTGTCACCTTTGGCTCAAAACTGCCATAATACTCGGGCGGTTTACAAGCCATGAAGGACTTAAAGGAACAACCCTTCTCCTTCCTTCTGTTTTCTCCGCTAGCTTCTTCCTCGGTCGTCTTTTTAGAGACTTCTTGTGAAGAATGGGCACTAGGTTCACCCATTCGGCAGTCGATTATGTTATTCACATCTTGTCTCAGCTCATTTCGTAAGTTATTGATCAAATATTGAATGGCTTCCGTAGTGACAGGTTGTGGTGGTGGGTTTGGCTCAGCCCCATCATTTCGAATAACATGTGGTCCACTTCCTCTTGAAGAAGTGTGACTGCCCTCACCCCTGTCAACTTGTCTTCCGCCTTCCATTACTATATAGATGAACAAAATATCTGTTTAATACGCAATTCTATATAGTATCTTGAAAGCGGTAGCATATTATCTCCTTATCTTGACTGCACTTTTATACCAGTCATACTCACTCTATAACTTCTATAAGTCTAAGTGTACCTCTACATTACTAAGGCACCTTACTACTACTCTTGCTAGTTTAAGCCTAGGATGGTATTCCAACCTAATTCGCTTAAACTATGGCTCTGATACCAAAACTGTAACACCCCTTTTCTCAAACCATATTTAAATACAAATACAGTTTACGTTACAAACATATTTTACAACTCGTGACTATAAAGTAGCCACTTAATTTTTTTTATTTTACAAACTTAAACTCAAGGGGGTATTACAGACTCAATACAGATAACCATAATTTAAACTTACAATATATAAAATGGTCCCAACTGCAACCTCCGCTCCTTTCACCTAAGTACATAGCATTTAAAAATAGTATACGTGAGACATAAAGCCTTGTGAGTAATATGGGTTTAGACCCAAAAACTTTTCTGTTCAAAACTTGAAATATCACAAGTAAACTTGCTGAAAACTCATTTATGTCATAAATCCCAAAATTTCTTTTCTTCTTTACTTTCAAACTCTAAAAATACTTTCTTTCTCAAAACTGCTTTCTTTCTCATTTTCTGGTGACCAACTGAAACTCATGAATTAAGTTATTTTAATTCATTCTACTAGCTCCCCTTGCGGGACAGAACAGATCCGCCCGCTAGGTTATGCTCATTCTGTCTCCCCTTTGTGACTTGGAACGGATTCAAGCACAAGGGTATACTAAGCTAGACAACTACTTCGCGACGGGAGGTACCATCCCAGTAGTGTCTTCTGATCCCCCGATTATGTAGGTGATCCTAGTCCGGACAACTGGCTCTTACTTCTTTCTTTCTTTAAAACTTATCTCATTACATCTCAAATTGGTCAAAATGGGACACAATTTACAAATAACTCATGCTCATACACTTTATAACTCTTTACTGAAAATACTTTCAAAACTGATTTTGACATCTTAGTTCACATAAGGAACTTCTTTCAAAATACTTTGCAAACTATACTTCTTAAAAATCTGCTTGAAACACTTAGCCCTTGTATAGAGCTACTTTAAAACTATTTTCCAAACTTTAGTATTTGCAAACATTTGGAAATCTTATTTTTCTGAAAATATCATTTTGCTATGTACTAGAGAAATCCTTATAAAACTCACCTTGATGTAGCTACAAGTCTCTAAGCTTCTCGTACTCCTTTTCCTTTCCCCTGTTCAATGGTATTTGAAGCACCACCTATACAAGTATCATGTATAACTACTCAATAAATACATACCACAACTGACTCTACAGTGCTAAAGTCTCATATGACACAATTCCAGGTTATAACAAATGTATAACCATTAATAAACTCGTTTTATAATTTTTCTCCGAAATACGCATATTTTGCTACAGTACCCCCGAGGGGTCGTATTTCAGTTCCGACACTTTTCCATGAAGTCTTATGCTATATTAGACTTGTGTTTCAAGTTTGAAGTCAATTAGACAAGTCTAGCTCAAGTTCCAAAAATCAAGTTTTAACATAAACTTCATATTTGGCCACTGCCGCTACAGTGGTTTTTCCGCAAGGTCGGATTACGAATTTGACAATTTCCTATATGTTTTCATACCATTTTAAGGCTATGGTAAAAATTTCAGACCAAACGGACATGCCTAGCTATGGTTTCTAACTTTTGAAGTCCCTGTCTAGAGGGCGCACTGCGCCTAGGACTGGGCACACTGCGCCTGGGCGCACCCCGCCAGGAACCTGGGCGCACTGCGCCTTGCGCCTGGGCAGGGTTCCAGATCAGTCGCGATTTGGCACTGTAGCACGCAGTTTTGACATTTTAAGTCCTTAATCCAGTTCTTAATCATATGGGTTTTGTTCCCTGACTAAAACCCTCCATTAATACAAGGTTTTAATCCATTAAAATCAATTCAATCTATCAAATGCAGGAATTAAAGTTCTTGATCAAAATTGCAAATTCTCAAGAATAGCAATCTACTTCCATGTTCTTGAGTTATGTTCTTAACTAATGACTTATTGGAAGTATTAGCCACTTAAACCACATGATTCATAACTGAAATTTCAGTTTCAATTCAACCCAAGAACCAAATCAAGAATACACCCAAAACTTAGGTTAGAACAAAGAAAATCTTATCTTTCAAGGCTTGGAATCACCAATTCCAACCTCAATTCCTTTGCTAGAACTTCCAGAAATTCTTCTTCTCCCGTGCTCTCTCTCGCTTTCTCTAGTTCTCTCTGGATTCTTCCACTGGTTTCTGGACATAGAGAGTAATAACTCTCTTATTTTATATTTAAATTTTTATAAGTTAATTGCACTTTAGTCCCTTGGTTTCTAGCTTTTCTACAAAAATGGTCCTAAGACCCATAACTTTGCAACCAAGGTTCCAATTAACTTCTAACTTGACATTTTCTTGACAATTTGGTCATTTTCATGTCAAATGACCATTTTGCCCTTTTTGGTCAAATTTCACTATTCATGCGGTAAAACTCCAAATTTCACATAATCTCTTATTTCTTATATTATTATTTCACAAATACATATTATTTTACATAATAGTCTTATAACGTGTCAAAAGACCGTTTTACCCTTTTACAACTTTGTCGCGGGTTCTTACAGGTTAGCTTGAAATCTAGCACAAACACAAACAAAAAACATAATATCGGGTTGACTAGCAGTAATATACAACAACAAATCGATGATGCTTCGATACAACTTCTGGTGAGCAGCTGGCTTATCGAAAGAAGGACCCAAAGAAGTTCCAACTTTCATTAGAATATTCGTTTCCTTACAGTCAATCATCCCAAAGCGTATCAGAAGATCTTGTGTGTACTCCTCTTGGTTGATAAATTTGCCTTCGGGGTTTTATCAAATGCTCAAACCAAGAAAAATATGAAGTTTACCCATCATACTCATCTTGAACCGACTACTCATCGACTCTTCGAATTCCAATGACAACTTTGGGTCAGTAGAACCAAATATAATGTCATTGACATATATTTGTACCTATATTAAATGGTTATCTAATTTCTTATGAAACAAAGTAGGATCTAATGCTCCTTGCTTAAATTTGGCCTTCTTCAGAAATTGAATGAAAGTCGCTTACCAGGCTTGAGGAGCTTGCTTTAACTCATAAACAACCTTGTCGAGAACATCCACCTTATCAAGATGCATATCTTTAACAAACCCATGAGGTTGTTCGACGTATACAACTTTAGATTTTACCATTCAAATATGCACACTTAACGTCTATTTGGTAAACACTAAAAATTCTTGTATGAAACATAAGCAAGGAAGATTCAAACAGATTCCAAACGAGCTATTGGTGCAAAAGTCTCTTCATAATCGATTCCCTCTTGTTGGCAATATATTTTCACCTCCAATCTAGCTTTATTTCAAATCACATTTTGTTTCTCATTTGTTTTGTTTTTGAATACACACTTCAAACCAATAATCAAAGTATCCGTCGGTCGATCAACGAGACGCAATACTTTGTTCCTTTCGAATTCATCCAACTCATTTTGCATTGCCACAACCCAATCAGAGATGATCAAGTGTCAAGTGTAGAACTAGCATTCTTCAGTTTGATATCTGAAATGAAGTTGTTGAATGTTGTGTTCAAAACAACTAACTTGTAGTTATTATGATTTTAAAGTCTTAATCCAATTATTTACCTAATTATAAGACTATTAGACTAACGAGCAAGTATTACTCGATCATTTAATAGTATAGTTTTGGTAAGTAAAGGTATCGAATTTCCACAGGGAATTAATAACTAACTTAAGGTTTTCAATTATCAATCAAACAGTTTTAGAGGCGAGTTTTAATGAAAACTCGTAAAACTAAGTTTTGGATGCTTGTAAAGTAAACGAAATAATAAATAACAATTATCGTAACAACACAGCAATAAAGAGATAATAGGATCGAATTATAACAAGGAAAGCTTTCGCCTAGGATTTGTTGATTCATATAAATCTAAGTTGACTAGTTTTGATTATGTGCAATGAGTTAAAATAGGTAGCATTAAGTGGTAGGATCATATGGTCAAGTCACCAATTCTATAATTTCTAAGTAAATATAGCACAATGGTCATGTAACTAAATAACTTATAGTTATGAATAATTAATATAATCTAGCATACAAACATAGGCCATACCCTAATGGTCATAGTGATATGATCATACAATCAATGGTCATGAGTTGTAACTGAATATGATATAAGTTTTATTTCACTAATCCAGTTTATAACTAAAATAACGTCACTAGTTAAATGGTCAATAACTAGTCCAATGATATATAGGTGTCAATTACACATCAAAATGGTTCATATGATCGATAAGTTTAAATGGTCAATAAACTATAATCATATGACGAAGGTTATCGAGATTATAAACTTTAATCAAATTCAATATGTATAGCATGCAAATTATATAGTCTAACCGATATTTAACTCGAATCAAGAACTAGATCAACACAAATTTATATTAATGAATCAACATTACCTAGGCAAAAGCTACAGGGATCTAGCCTAGCATGGTATCAAATATACAACAATCATAAGAAGAATACATGATAAAAGATACCAACCGGTTAAAATCGACGAATCCTTGCAACAAATGAAGATCCTAGCTCCTTCTTGTAATGTAAATCACTCTCAAATACATTTATCACACATAAAATGTTGAAATACACGAAGTATAATAGTTCTAAGATGCTAAATGACTGATTTCTATCTTGGATTCTAACAATGGTTCTCCAAATGGTCGTCCAAAGCGTTCTATTTATACCAGTCGAAGTTCAAGGGCGCGGTGCGCCTGTGTCAGGGCGCGGTGCGCCTGTGTCAGGACCAGATCTCGCAGCCTTTATCGCTGGAAAGTCCCACGTGATGGTTCGCTTTTCAGATTGGATCTGGGCGGGGTGCGCCCAAAGGTAAGGCGTGGTGCGCCTTGCACATGGTAGGTAACCTGGTTGAATCATTACATGAACTCACGCTTCATTAATTTAATCTCAAGTGGACCAGCATGTCGAACACCGGATTCATCTTAGGCGCGGTGCGCCTGGTTTCTGGGCGGGGTGCGCCCTGGCTGAAATCAGAATTGCACTTTGTTTCGTTTAACGCTCAAATCTCTTGTAAAATCCGATCTTTTGCTCCATATGTGTCTTTTAGCTACAAAATGTATTTTTTAGCATATTAGGCATCTTTAGTTCATAAAATGTATGAAACTAAACTAAAATGACACTGATATCGCCCGGAAAATATGTATAATTTACGCGATATCAAAATACCCCATACTTGAACTTTGCTTGTCCTCAAGCAATTCTTAGAGTAATTTTTAGGTTAAGAATTTAATCCAAATAAACAAATACAGACACCATAGAAAAAGGTCAATGTCAGTCAACATGGTCAGAATCAGTTTTGTAAGGACCCTATATATTGAACAAACGTTACCCACTTTTAGCGTTGTGAACCACTTTCTTTGGCTACTCGAAGGACGAATAGACTCGTCAAGATTTGGTGATTAGGAGTGTGTATCAGACAAATGAAACAGAGGATGTACCCAGTGGGGGTACTTTTCATCTACCTTTTATGAGGCTTTTATCCTATTGAAATTGGGATTTTAAATTTCCTCTGGGCAAACACCTGGTTTTGAAAGTTTCACCCTTGTACTGTCCTTTACTGTTTACCGTCTCAAACCTTTCATTTCCTTTTTCTCATCACTAATCATAAAACTTCAATCTTCGATCTCGACATGCCAATATATTCTATATCTTCAATTTTTTTTAGCTCGGGTTAAGTCTCTAATTTTTGTAGACTTCTTGAAGTTTTCGTCTATTTGCTCTTCATTTTCTTTGAAGTCTTTATTTAATCGTTGGATCTCTTTGACTTTTTTTTTTTTTTTTTTTTTTTTTTTTTTTTTTTTTTTCTTTCTTCAAGAACTTGGCTTCTAAGAATATTCTTAGATGCGTGGGCGTAGATTGTGATCACGCTGGTATTATCGATCAATTTTAGGATTTGATCCCAATGATGTATAATAGGGAATCGTCTTCAAGTTTCATCAGGAATCCATGCGATGAATCAAAAATAGTGATGAGAAGGTGGAAATGTAAGGTTGTTTGAGACTTGGGAGTACAAAGGGTTAATCCTTTCAGAAGCCAAGATGCGAATTTTCTGATAAATAATATGCAAGGCTTATTATTTGTGTGTACACATCATCCCAATCAACCTCATCTTAACGTATCTTAATTCATTGAGCACCTGCATCTGTCTTCCAAACAAGTAGTTTCAAAGTGGTCTGTTAGGCTAAAAGTGTGATTCATTTGTTTAGTATAAAGAATTTCAGACAAAACACAGGACCAATCTTATGATTCAATTTTTATGACTTGGAACTATGGTATCTGATTTATAAATTTTTTTTTCAAAATTTTACCCAAAATTAACCTATAAATGCTCAAAGACAAATAAAATACAAGTGTAAGTACTGCAATCCCTACCCCATACTTGAACAATACAACGTCCCCGTTGTATAAATATTTATAAAATAAGCTTATGAAAAAGGAGTAATGGAACCGACTCCCCTGAGGTATTGTACAGGTGATTGCAGATGCTGAACTTGGAGCTCTCGGAATGGATCGTGAGATGTCATCGTTTCAGTGCGATCTTATTATATTTATTTTTTTTATTTATTAAAAGGACTGAAACAAAAGTCAGTCTTTCTGCACAATTAACAAATAAAACACGCAAAATCTCAAACATTACGGTTAGATAAACACACAAATAATAAAACACACCACAAAATGAAAAACACACTAAAAATCAAGATAAAAATCCGAATCATATTTTTTTGTTTTTGTTTGTTTAAAATCACCCAAAATAAAATATATGACAAACAATACCATAAATGTCAATCCAAATCCTCAGTATCATCAAATCCATGCCCCTGCGGCTGATAGTCTCCTCCTGACGGATCGTAATGAGCTCCACTAGACTGTCCTGCTCCTCCCATCCTTTGATCCCATGTCGAATAGGGATACTGCGGGGGCAGCTGCCATCCTGCCTGCTGATACATGTGTCCCATGAACTGCTGTGTATCATCCAGGTAGTGTCCTAGGGCATTCGCCTCTCGCTGGCGACGCAAATCCATCTGGACCATTTGGTTATAGAGGAAATTTAAATTTACCTCCTGTTCCGGTCCTTGCTGCTCATGCTCGTGCTGGCGTCGTCGGCTCTGTCTGGGAGCAGAGGGCTGTGCTGCTTCTGCCCCAAATCCCGGTGGCGGAGTGGTGGTAGCAATACCGATGAAATCGTATGTGTTCGGCGCCACCCTCCGAATCATAGTTTTAAAATGCGATTCGGAGAGGATTTTCGGGTGCTCTGTTTTGACCGTGAGCATGTTGATGGAGGAAAAGTCGCCCAATTTCTTGGCGATCCGCGTAATCATGTTGCCACCGCAAATTGGGCTAAGCGTGTTTTGCCCCTTTGCGCGCTCCCTAAAGAATACCGCGATCGCGTGTGGGAGGTTGTATTTTACATCGGGGTTGATTGCTCCCCAAAGTGCCGGCAAATCTAGGTACGGGCATTTGTCAAACCCGAATGATTGATTCACGGTAAACGCCAGGAGACGGTGGAGCATTCTGTGGATTGGATTTTGGATTTGGGAAGCTTTGTTGTCTCGTGGTATTGTGTTGTTGACGTTTGCTATTTCTTGAAAGAACTCACTGCATCTCCCTTCGTTGAAATCGCCTTTGTCATATGTCGAAAGATAAGTCGGGAAGTGTGGATGAAATGCAAGCTCCTCGGGGTAAAGGTCGAGGAGATATCCGAATCGGGCAAGGGACACATCATACCAAGTCCCCATCAGTCGGAAACGAATATCTTCATCAGTTTCTTTCTCATATTTGAAAGTAGAAAGAAACTCTAGCGTTAGCTCCATATGTACGTTTTCGTTTATCCGGAAGATGTTGTTCCAAGCCTCGTCAACCACTACCCCAAATAATGGATCTTCGAATTGGCGGATGAGGTAAGGTGCCAGTTTATCTGATATTCCAATCGCATCCAGCTTGTCCCAATCAATTGCTGGAGCAACATTCATATCCTTCTTTATCAAACTAGCCAAGACGTATTTTGCATCCCGGTCTTCTTCTGAATTCCCAAATCTCAAATATGGGTGATTAGTTTTTGAGGTTTTGAATTTAGTTCCTGCAATGACAATACAAACAATTAGCTAAACAAGCAACAAAATTAAGTAAATTGGTCTGGCAGGGGGCAGGCGCGGTGCGCCCATGGGACAGGCGCAGTGCGCCCTGCGGCTGCTTCGAATCTGCCTGCACAATCAGTTTTCAATCCAAGTGTTTTGCTCAAATCCAGCCAATATACGTGTATGCCCCATGATTATTGATACAATAGACCACAAATATCACAAAATAAACATCAATTACATCTAAAATCAACATTCAAAATTCTAGGGTTTGTTCTTCCCCAATTTATCAAATTTGTGTGAATTTGATGTTTTGTATGCAATTGAAGTTTGTAAAGTAATCTACTAGTCATATGTATAAATAATCCTTTCAAAACAACATCCAAATTTGCTTATAACAAAGGGATACGTAATTACAACTCAAGAACTTATTTTGGTAGAAATTCAATCAATTTGATGTTAAAAACTATGAAATCTAGCAAGAAAAGTTATTATAATGCACAAGGAAAGGAAGGAATTAAAGAAAACATACCCATCTTTGAAGATTAACCACGAAAATAGAAGCAAAAATCGAGTTTTGGAGGTTTTGGCTCGGGCTCCTGTCGGCGTGCTGCGCTAGAGGGGAAAGGGTTTGTGACAAAGTGATTTCTTAACAGCTTTCCTGTGTTTTGTACATGCGTACCGGCGCGGCGCGCCTCAACAGGGGCGGGGTGCGCCCTGCTCCGGATTTCCCTCTTTGAATCTTAAAACTTTCTTCTCTAATTTCATTTCTTTTTCTTTTATTTATTTCTAATACCACAATATATATATAAATATATATATATTTTTTTATTATCACACAATATTTTTAATAATTTTAATTTTAATTTTTTTTAATTTTAAATATATATATATTTTTTTTTAATAAAAATCAAATAAAACCAAAGGAAAATAAAACCAAAGGAAAAATATCAAATAAAACATACCAATCAAAAACTCGGGTTGCCTCCCGGAAGCGCTTCTTTTTCATAGATTTGGAGTCTTTTTAGCTGGACTCCATTCCACTCTAAGGTTCTACTGTTTGGAGTGGAATATCTTCGCGTTCGTTCTCGATGTGAACGCCTTCCTCGTACCGCTTAAGTCTGTGTCCGTTCACTTTGAAGGTTTCTCCTCCTTCCTTAAAAAGATCCACAGCCCCGTGTGGATACACTGCTTTGATTGTGAACGGACCATACCATCTTGTCCTCAGCTTTCCAGGGAAAAGTCTTAAACGTGAATTATAAAGTAAGACTTTTTCCCCTGGTTGGAAATCTTTGTTTCCTTTTAATCTTGAGTCGTGCCATCTTTTGGTCTTGTCTTTGTAAATCGCTGAATTTTCGTATGCGTCATTTCGCAGCTCATTCAGCTCATTTAATTGACACGAACGGTTAGTACTGACAAGATTAAAATCCATGTTACACGATTTCAAGGCCCAGAATGCCTTGTGTTCAACCTCAACTGGGAGGTGACAAGCTTTTCCATACACCAATTTGTAGGGGGTAGTGCCAGTAGGTGTTTTAAAAGCGGTTCGAAAAGCCCAGAGTGCATCATCAAGCTTTTCGGACCAATCTTTTCGACTAGTTCCCACGGATCTTTCCAAAATTCGTTTTAAAGCCCTGTTTGTGATCTCCGTTTGACCACTTGATTGCGGGTGATAAGGTGTGGAGATTCGATGGGTCACCCCATACTTATTTAAAGCATTCTCCATTTGTTTGTTGCAAAAATGAGTACCCCTATCGCTTATAAGAGCTTTAGGGACACCGAAACGTGCAAAAATGGTTTTCAAAAATTTAACCACACCTCGAGCATCATTTGTGGGTAAAGCTTTTGCTTCAGCCCACTTTGATACGTAGTCAACCGCAACCAATATGTATTTGTTTCCTTGGGAATTAGGAAAAGGCCCCATAAAGTCAATACCCCATACATCGAAAATTTCACATACCTGTATAGAATGTAATGGCATTTCATTTTTGGAGGAGATATTACCCGCTCGTTGACACGGATCGCATGTCTTGACGAAAGTTGTTGCGTCCTTGAAGATTGTGGGCCAATAAAAGCCTGCTTCAAACACTTTTCGCGCGGTGTAATTCGCTCCGTGATGTCCACCTGTAGGTCCTTGATGGCATTGCTTAAGTATGTCTTCAATTTCCTTCCCGTGTACACACCTCCTTATGATGTTATCGGGACATGATCGGAAAAGGTATGGCTCATCCCATAGGTAGTACTTGATGTCGGCAAAGAACTTTTTCTTCTGTTGATGAGTAAGCCCTTTGATCAGCACTTTGGCTGCAAGGTAGTTCACGATGTCTGCATACCAAGGGGTTTCCATTTTAACATGAATTGACATTACATGTTCTTCAGGGAAGGAGTCGTTTACTTCCTTTTCTTTTCTCGCCTTCTGCTCCGCATTCTCCAGTCTTGACAAATGATCTGCTGCTAAATTCTCGGATCCTTTCTTGTCTTGAATTTCAATATCAAATTCTTGTAACAGCAAGACCCAATGAATTAAGCGGGGTTTGGCATCTTGCTTGTTGAACAGGTACTTGATTGCTGAGTGATCTGTATAGACAATGGTTTTTGATAAAATTAGATAAGGCCGGAATTTATCAAAAGCATACACTACTGCTAGGAGTTCTTTTTCAGTGGTAGTGTAGTTTTCTTGGGCAGGATTCAGAGTTTTGCTGATGTAGTAGATTGGCTTGAACTTCTTGTCGATTCTTTGGCCTAGGACGGCTCCCAACGCGATATCACTTGCATCTGTCATTAGTTCAAATGGTAGATTCCAGTCTGGGCCGATCATGATTGGAGCAGTAGTTAATTGAAGCTTCAAAAATTCAAAAGCATTAACACATTCATCGTTGAAATCAAATTTTACATCATTTTGTAAAAGTTGTGTTAAAGGTTTTGTTATTTTAGAAAAATCTTTTATAAACCTCCGGTAAAAACCGGCATGTCCCAAGAAGCTTCTGACTCCTTTCACGTTGGTCGGTGGTGGAAGCTTAGCAATGACTTCAACTTTTGCTATGTCGACTTCAATCCCTCGACCCGACACTTTGTGGCCCAAGACTATTCCCTCTTTAACCATGAAGTGGCATTTCTCCCAATTGAGCACTAGATTGGTTTCTTCACATCGTTTAAGCATTTTGTCTAGATTAGACAAACAATCGGTAAATGAGTTACCAAAAAGTGAGAAGTCATCCATGAAAACCTCCATAGAGTTTTCCATCATGTCATGGAAGATTGCCGAGACACATCTTTGAAAAGTGGCTGGAGCATTGCATAGACCAAATGGCATTCTTCGGTATGCGAAGATTCCTTGAGGGCAGGTGAACGTGGTCTTTTCTTGATCTTCTGGGTCAATGGGAATTTGAAAATAACCTGAAAAACCATCCAAAAAACAGTAATATGCTTTTCCTGATAAACGTTCAAGCATTTGATCAATGAAGGGAAGAGGAAAATGGTCTTTTCGTGTTGCATCGTTTAATTTGCGATAATCGATGCACACCCGCCATCCAGTCACTGTTCTGGTAGGTATAACTTCATTCTTTTCATTGGTAATGACGGTTATTCCTCCCTTCTTTGGAACGACATGGATAGGGCTGACCCATTTGCTGTCAGAAATTGGGTAGATGATACCCGCATCAAGTAGCTTCATGATCTCTTTATCCACCACCTCTTGCATTTTAGGGTTAAGTCTTCTTTGGTGCTGGGCCGATGGCTTTGAGTCTTCTTCCATCAGTATCTTGTGAGAGCATATGGTAGGGCTTATTCCCTTGATGTCTGAGATGCTCCATGCGATGGCATTCTTCCTTCTTTTTAGAACTTTCATAAGTTCTTCTTTCTCCTCTTGGCTCAATTCAGCAGAAATGACAACTGGGTGCTCTTTGGTCTCAGTTAAAAATGCATACTCCAAATGGTTTGGAAGTATTTTCAATTCTGGAATGCTCTGGTTCCTTGGAGAATTTTGTCTTGGAAGTATAGTTTCATCTTGGTCAGCAAAATGAGGTTCATCTTTCAATAGTTCTTCCAGTTCCTTCAGATCCTTTTCTGGATCGAAAGATTTCTCAGCAAGTTGCATTTCATGACTGTGGTTTTCTTCTTGTATCGCCCTTGCCTCTTCTTCCAATAGTAAATCGAAAGTGTCGATATGGAAGACCGTGTCGTCACTCATTGTCGAGTGTTTGATCGTATGGTCCATGCCAAAGGTGATGGCGTCAGTGCCAACCCTAATGGTTAGTTTTGTGTCATGGACGTCTATTAGTGCTCTTGCTGTGGCCAAAAAGGGTCTTCCGAGAAGAATGGGAACTTCATCATCTTCCTCCATATCCAGTATGACAAAATCTACAGGAAAAACAAATTTGTCAACTTTAACAAGAAGATCTTCTACAATACCTCTTGGGTAAGTTACCGCCTTATTAGCAAGATTAATTGCCATTCGGACTGGTTTCGGTTCTGGAAGATGTAATTTCTTGTAGAAAGAATATGGCATTAAATTTATGCTTGCACCCAAGTCTGCCAAACCATAGCTGCTAGCATGGTTTCCAAATGTGCAAGGAAGATGTAAACCGCCGGGGTCTCCCACTTTCTCTGGTAAGTTCTTCATCATCGTAGCGTAGCATTTTTCACTTAATGTGACCAATGACACTTCTTCCATTTTCTTGCGGTTAGTGAGAAGGTCTTTGAGGAATTTGGCATACTTTGGCATCTGTGTGATTGCATCAACGAAAGGAATGTTGATGCTTAGCTGCTTTAGGTGTTCAAGGAATTTCTTGAATTCTTTGTCCTCTTTCTCTTTCTTCAACCGTTGAGGAAATGGAATGATCGGTTGGTGTGGCTCTGTTGAAGATGTCTCTTTTGTTCCTTCGCCTTTTGTATGCTCGTTATCTTTCTCCGCTTTACCTGTTTGTGATTCAAGAGTTGAATCGATGGTATTTTCCACGACTGCTGGTGGGATGATTTTACCGCTTCTGGTAGTTATTGCTTTGGCTTGGGCTCGTGGGTTCGGCTCGGTGTTGGTGGGAAGCGTCCCTGGTAATCTATCTTGCAAAACTTTGGATATTTGACCAATTTGGTTTTCGATGTTTTGAATGGAGGCTGCTTGATTTCTCAGTTGAACTTCCGTTGCTGAGTGTCTCTTTTCTGATCCTTCCATAAATTTTCCCAAAATGTCTTCTAAACTTGGCTTCTTTTCTTGGGTATGTTGTGGGTTGAATCCTGGTGGTGGCTGTTTATGTTGATTATAGGGTTGTTGCTGGCGGTCGAATGGTGGTTGTTGCCTCTGTTGTTGGTTATAAAAATCATTTCCTCCCCGCCAGTTATTTCTTCGTATCGGGTAGTCGAATCTGTCTCCGGATGAGTAACATGCATCTGCTTTCTTGTTACCGTCTTCATCGTAAGGACAGTCTTTTTGTAGGTGAGGACCGCTGCAGTTGTCACATCCTACCGCGATGGCATGGATGCTTTGATTCATTTTCTTTAGGTCTCTCCCAAATTGGTCCAGTCGGTTGTGTATGGCTGACATTCCTTCCACTGCTTCTTCTTTTAGCTTCCTTCGAGATGACGGATCTCTTGAGGAATGGTAGTGGTGTGAATGTTTTGCAAGTTCCTCAATTCTCTCGTAAGCATCTGTGGCGGTTAGGTTTATTAGTGGTCCTCGCCCGTCGAGTAATTGTCTGGTTTGTGTATTGATACAATCATAGAACTTCTGCACTTTCTGATGTTTGTCCATATCGTGTTGTGGACAATCTTGAATCAATTCTTTGAATCGACTCCATGCTTGGTACAAAGTTTCATCTTCGTCTTGAAGGAAGTTCTGAAGTTTTTGCTTTCAATTTATTGATTTTGGAAGGTGGAGTGTATTCTTCAATGAAATCATATTTTAATCCGTCCCAGGTAGTGATGGAACCTGGAGGTAGTCTTTTTAACCATTTCTTTGCACCTTCGCGTAGCGTCATCGGAAAAATTCGTAACATGATTGCGTCTGAGGAAATTCCTGGAATGTTGAAACAATCAGTTATTTCTGTGACTTGTTCGATGTGTTCGACTGGATCTTCGTCTTCTGTCCCTTTGAAAGTAATGCCTTTTAGCGCGGAAAGGTAATGGCCTTTAAGCTCAAAATTTGCATTTTCAGGAATTTTCGGGCGTATAAGGCTTGGTCCTGTTCCGTCTCGAGCTCGGTTGTAGTATGCTTTCAAGGTTGGTTCTGTTTCGTTTAATGGTGCAGCCATTTCTTCTATTGGTTCTTCTTTTGGGAAGATGCTTCGTCTTGTTTTTCTCCTTAAGTTAAATTCACGTTCTGGTTCGTTTAATGGTGGTATAATGTTCGGTTGTGAATTTCGGGTCATAAACTGCACAAAAGAAACTGTTTGCAAGTTGGGTGTGTTTCTTTCTCTTTTTTTTTTAATTAAAATAAAATAATTTTTTTTATATATATATATTTTTTTTTAAAGAAATAAATAAATTTAAAATTGAATGTTTTTTTTTTTTTTATAAAAAAACAAAAATTAATATTTTATAAAAATAACAAATGGAATAAAAAAAATTAAAACCCTTTAAAACCTTTATGTAATCAATTAGTTATAATAACCGAATATCTTATCAAATCTACTATAATGCGTTGACTATCAAATAAAGAACGGCCAGGCAGGACAGTAGGGAGGCAGGACTCTTTCGGTCAATGACCTTTCGAAAATCCAACAACCAAACCGGATCTGTCTATTCTGACACCGTTCTCGTAAGTAGAATTACTAGCATTATAGTTGGATTGATAATCAATTTAGTTTGAAATAACTAAATAAATTGCAAGCGGATCTTAAAATTATTTAGTAAACAAATATAGAGAAATACATGCAAGTCTTGAAACAAACAAGAAAAATTAACTTCCTACGGTAGAAACCGTAAAAAGGATCGAGTGACTAATAATTGTAAACAATAGAATTAATTAAATAATTCCCCGGCAACGGCGCCAAAAACTTGTTGTGTTCAAAACAACTAACTTGTAGTTATTATGATTTTAAAGTCTTAATCCAATTATTTACCTAATTATAAGACTATTAGACTAACGAGCAAGTATTACTCGATCATTTAATAGTATAGTTTTGGTAAGTAAAGGTATCGAATTTCCACAGGGAATTAATAACTAACTTAAGGTTTTCAATTATCAATCAAACAGTTTTAGAGGCGAGTTTTAATGAAAACTCGTAAAACTAAGTTTTGGATGCTTGTAAAGTAAACGAAATAATAAATAACAATTATCGTAACAACACAGCAATAAAGAGATAATAGGATCGAATTATAACAAGGAAAGCTTTCGCCTAGGATTTGTTGATTCATATAAATCTAAGTTGACTAGTTTTGATTATGTGCAATGAGTTAAAATAGGTAGCATTAAGTGGTAGGATCATATGGTCAAGTCACCAATTCTATAATTTCTAAGTAATATAGCACAATGGTCATGTAACTAAATAACTTATAGTTATGAATAATTAATATAATCTAGCATACAAACATAGGCCATACCCTAATGGTCATAGTGATATGATCATACAATCAATGGTCATGAGTTGTAACTGAATATGATATAAGTTTTATTTCACTAATCCAGTTTATAACTAAAATAACGTCACTAGTTAAATGGTCAATAACTAGTCCAATGATATATAGGTGTCAATTACACATCAAAATGGTTCATATGATCGATAAGTTTAAATGGTCAATAAACTATAATCATATGACGAAGGTTATCGAGATTATAAACTTTAATCAAATTCAATATGTATAGCATGCAAATTATATAGTCTAACCGATATTTAACTCGAATCAAGAACTAGATCAACACAAATTTATATTAATGAATCAACATTACCTAGGCAAAAGCTACAGGGATCTAGCCTAGCATGGTATCAAATATACAACAATCATAAGAAGAATACATGATAAAAGATACCAACCGGTTAAAATCGACGAATCCTTGCAACAAATGAAGATCCTAGCTCCTTCTTGTAATGTAAATCACTCTCAAATACATTTATCACACATAAAATGTTGAAATACACGAAGTATAATAGTTCTAAGATGCTAAATGACTGATTTCTATCTTGGATTCTAACAATGGTTCTCCAAATGGTCGTCCAAAGCGTTCTATTTATACCAGTCGAAGTTCAAGGGCGCGGTGCGCCTGTGTCAGGGCGCGGTGCGCCTGTGTCAGGACCAGATCTCGCAGCCTTTATCGCTGGAAAGTCCCACGTGATGGTTCGCTTTTCAGATTGGATCTGGGCGGGGTGCGCCCAAAGGTAAGGCGTGGTGCGCCTTGCACATGGTAGGCAACCTGGTTGAATCATTACATGAACTCACGCTTCATTAATTTAATCTCAAGTGGACCAGCATGTCGAACACCGGATTCATCTTAGGCGCGGTGCGCCTGGTTTCTGGGCGGGGTGCGCCCTGGCTGAAATCAGAATTGCACTTTGTTTCGTTTAACGCTCAAATCTCTTGTAAAATCCGATCTTTTGCTCCATATGTGTCTTTTAGCTACAAAATGTATTTTTTAGCATATTAGGCATCTTTAGTTCATAAAATGTATGAAACTAAACTAAAATGACACTGATATCGCCCGGAAAATATGTATAATTTACGCGATATCATTGAACATGACAATAACGCACCTCAACTCTGCTGCTGAGCACGAGTCAACACCCCATTGGATGGATGATCTATGATGTGCTCTGTCAGGTGATTCTAATTCCATTGTTTCAAAGATGGGTAAGTAGGTTCGTTATTTGAAATGTCAACAATCTCACATTGATTCAGATTAACACCCGTAGATAAAACATCAAAATGATCATTTTCGTTCCCAGCTAAATTATCATTAACTACAAAGGAAGGTGGTGGAACACGGTAAATTGAAGAATCATGCTCCCCCTTAGCATTTACATTTAAGTGGCCCCCTCGATATGTGTAACACCCGGCTTTTAAAACAAAACACCCCTGAAAAATTTTCATTTAAATTAAAGATTTCAGTAATTAAAACCAGTACAAAGGGGTATAATTTTTAATAAAATCGGGTACAAGCGTATCAAGGAGAGTATATAATACCAATTCTCCTTTAAAACCGGGCTGCTACTGACAGCATCTATGAGTCCTACTTCAAAGTCACGGACTCTATCTTGTCCCCTATCGGTGTCATGCTAACCTGCAGGGACAATAACAAATATCGTGAGCTATAAAGCTCAGTGAGTAATCATATCTGCAAATAACAAGCATTAGAAATTCATTCATATATAAATCACTATATATGATAAAAATCTTTCTAATCATTCTTTTCAAATCAAATTCCATTTTATAGTCTCTTCCGACTAACAGTATAAATCTGTCTGGATATCTAATCCAGACTACTAGCCTTACCGGCTGATCATGTATTCTAGGATTTCGTATCCTACTATATAGTCTTACCGACTGGAACGTCATGTCATGTGATTATCAAATCACTTTATCACATCTAATCTGTTATTTGCATACCGATCATATCAATTCTATTTGCCATCAAGGCCATAGGTATATAAAAGGGAATATTATACCAATTCTCAATTATCAATTCTGTCCCCTGTTTCTTAGTCATATCTGACTATACCATATTTCATGACTATATAAGTCATATCATTAGTCATGGCTATACAAGCCGCACCAAAACATTTCCAGCGTGTGATTCATAGCCCGAAGGCCGCACCAGTTTAGGTTCAGCAACCCGAAATCGTAGCCATAAGGCCGCACCGTCTCTATATAATAATGTCATAGCCATAAAGGCCGCACCAGTTGGATATAACATCCAGAATCATAGCCTTATAGGCCGCACCAGAATATCATAGCCCGAAGGCCGCACCAGAATATCATAGCCGTATAGGCTGCACCGTTTGGATATAACATCCAATTATGGCTCACGGGTTAGCCCGCTGTTGCCTAGACTCACGGCTCCGTTCTTGCCATCGAAATGACTCACGGCTTATCCGGTCTTGTCTATATATAGGTTTGACTCACAGCTTCGTTCTTGTCTATTAAAGACTCACGGCTTATCTGGTATTGTCGTACCATTAATATCGACTGACTCACAGCTCCGTTCTTGTCTATAATAGACTCACGGCTTATCTGATATTGTCATGTCAATATTGTTGACTCACAGCTCCGTTCTTGTCTTTATCAGACTCACGGCTTATCTGGTATTCTCGTATCATAGTGTATGTATATATGTATTGACTCACAGCTCCGTTCTTGTCATCGCAATGACTCACGGCTTATCTGGTATTGTCTTTTACATATATTTTACACTTGTCATTTTCGTCCCCCGAAGCCGTTTCAACCTGTAACAACTTAATCATCATATATCATATATGATATCAGTGAGATTACTCACCTGGATACTAGCTGCATTTAAATCTCGGTTGTTTCTTGCCTTTGCGTGCTCCACAACCATTTTGTCCCATACCTATATAATCATTTATATACCAAATGATAATAGGTTAATAATCATTCCAATTGACTCTAATACAATAGAGTTCAATACAATATCATTGCAAACAATGCCTAGTTAATAAACTTTCCGTTTACTAACTTTTTATGAATTTTACTATTCACCGAGGCATTCGAATCGATCTACAGTGCCCCCGAGGGGTCGAAAACTCAATATAAAAATTTTCCCAAACTTTTCAGACCATAACGAGCCTACGGTTCAAGTTTGAGCTAAAACGGACAAGCCAAACGAAAGTTAGCATTTTTGATCCCCTGCCTGGCCCCTGTCCGGAGGGCGCACCGCGCCAGGGGTAGGGCGCGCCGCGCCTGAGTCTTTGGGTCGCGATCCACCCTTGGGTCGGGTCGCGATCGACGAACAGCAGGCCAGAAAACTCCGATTTTTATGCTATAAAAATCCCATTTTCTCATATTAAGTCCTTAATACACGACTTAATCGGTAGGGGTTTGTTCTAGGACCAAAACCCTTGACTAATAACAAGTTCCAAGCCATTAGAAACACCTTAATCACACAAATTCTTGATTTAGGGTTCTTGGCAAAATTCTCAATTTATCCAAAAATAGCATCTTACTTCCATCCTTTTGAATTAAGTCCTTTATAGCATGACTTAATGGAAGCATTACATCAATTTAAACACATAATCATAACTGCAAATGCAGTTTTTGAGTTCTATAAAACTCATCAAGAACAAACAATCAAGAACTTGAAATACCAACCTTGTTTAACTTAGGAATCACCAATTCCAAGCTATGATTCCAATTCCATGCTTCAAGCTTCAATGATTTTCCAGAAATTGCTCTCCAAATCCATTCCCGTAGCTGCACAAATGGCTAGTCAAAGAGAGAGTCAACTCTCTTATATTTATACCTCAATTTTTTACATTTTTGGTCCCTAAGTTCATTTTCTTGAACTTTGACCACTATAATCAAGTTTTATTACAATAAAACTTTCATTCTTTATACATTTGTCACTAACAACAATATTTTTCATATTTGGTCCTTCACATGGTCGAATGACCAAATTACCCTTTTGTGGTAAAATGACCAAAAATCAGTTTTTATAACATTTTAAGTCCACGACTGAAAATATTATTTCAAACTAAATACTTTTCTGTCCAAAAGACCAATTTACCCTTCCAAGGTAAAATGACCATTTTACCCTTTTTATTATATTTCATAAAAAGAGTGTCTTGGCGTTACAAATTCTCCCCTCCTTCAAAAGATTTCGTCCCCGAAATCATACAATGAGTTGGGGGTATGTCATCCTCGTTCGCTTTCGGTCTTCCACGTCATATCGGAATCTATATGGTATTGCCTAAGCACTTAACCATACTAGTCTTCTTATCTTGTGGTTAAATCACCACTCGCATATCATTCCTCCGGTTATCCCGGGCACCATATCTACTTATCTATCTTCACCTCATCACGAGGGATTTGTAGGGAATTATCATTACATAACTTCTTTCTTGTTGTCCCAAACAAATTTTCACCTTTCCAAAGGATTACTTTTCGCACTACCATATTCCTTTACTTGGAATTTTAAGGGCTTATACTCGGCGATTCACACACCACTTTATAATTTCTTAACCATTCTTCAATATCGTTCGTACTCATCAAATCTTTTCTTCAGTTTGTGCAACAAACTAGGATCTAGCCAACAGCTTTATCACATCTTCAGTCCAATAAATCGGAGGTTAACACGGTATTCCATACCATTCTTCATGTAAGTCATCAAATTATTAGCATGTACGCTGCTATTTCTTGCAAATTCTATCAGAGATAGAAAATTTTCTCATCTTCTACTAGAATCTTCTGTGCAATTTCAAGCACATCTTCTCGAGTCTGCATCACTAAGTCGCTTTGTTCATCAATCTACGCTACTTGCAGAGACTTTATCGCAAAGTCTATAATAATGTTGTCCCATTTCTTATCTGGGACCAACCACGTTAAATTTCTTCGCACGTTTCTAACAGTTTGACTTTACATGGCGTACAAGTCAAATACTTTTCATGTGCCTTCCAATATCTTTCTTCAGTCCCGACCACCACACATAGGTTTTATCGACCTATCCAGTCTGGTATTGCTCCGGTATACTGCATATCTAATGCAAAATACATCTTTTCAAGATGATTTTCATGTTTCCCTTTTTGCTTTGGAATCTACATTCACAACCACCAAGGGTTTTAAATCACTGTGATAATCCAACTAACGTCTTCTAGTATCCAATCATTCATCCATTTTTCACATTTTCAGACTTGCACACATCTTTCGGTGCTACCCGAATCAACTCAGGTAATCAATTTGCCACACTCATACATGTGGATGTAACCTTCAAAGGTTACTCTTTTCAATTCAAGGCATCTATAGCCACATCTGTCCTTCAGAGATGGTACAAGATTTCATACCTGAAATCTCTAAGTAACCCATCTATCTCATTTATCTCATATCTAGCTTCTTTTTGATCAATTAAGTACTTCCAACTTTTATGATCCATATAAACAATAAGCTTTACACCATATAAATAGTGTCTCAAAAGCTTCAATACCAAAATCATAGTTGCTACTGCAACATCATGCATCTATAGTCATATCTGGATGCATTCCTATAATCCCATTTATCCGCTTAGCATCAACGCTAACGTCAGAATTTCGCACAAGGTTTATTCCAAACCTTTACTAGATCTCTGTGGTCTTTCTACCACTCAGACTTTTTACTTTTCTGGATTCATTAATCACTTGAAATAACAATTAAGGAGCAGTTTTCTACAAGTCTCCTATAGTAATCCGCCAATCCAAGGAAACTACTACTAATTTCAATCAGATTCCAAGGCGGTTCCCATTTTATCACAGTATCATTTCCCACTAGATATACTTCATCATCTCTGGCATTATTAACATGCCCAAAGAATATGAAACTTCTTTTAACCAAATTTTCATACTTGGAGAACTACATATCACTTAAATCAGTGAAATAACTCCAACATCTGGTACAAATGTACCTCATTTTTGATCTGGTTTCGAGAATATCAGATTCTCAGTAGTCAATACACATATGTATTAACTTGTCTTTCTTCTTCTCAAACAAGATAGGGCTCCATACGATGACACATACGGCCATAAGAGACCCCAATACAACATTTTCTTCTAGTTGTTTTCCAACTCTGCCATCTCTACATATGCAAATCAGTACAGAGCCTAAATAACAGGAACGGCTCTCAAAATCAGCTTTATCATAAACTCTTCTCGCCAATCTGGCAGAAATCTTGGAAGTTCTTTTTAAAGAAACATCCGAGAATTTATTTAAAGTAGTACATTACTAGCACTGCTTTATCTAACTTGGCTAATACCATGTATGCCAATTACAACATCATTCTTTTACTAACTCTTTTCCGAGTTTAAGCAAAGAAAATAACCGGTATTCTCAACATCGGTCATTTACCATGGATTTCCATCCATTTCATTTCTGTTTTAAGAATCATACTGTTCTTATTTCTACAATTCATGGTAGCATAATTCGTTGCTAACCAATTCATAAGCATAATTGCTTCAGATTCATTGGTAGTCATCGGCTTCAGATTTATAGGGAAAATGGTCTCGTAAATCCTAGGCAAACTACCTTCCAGGTGTTCAATATCTAGAACATTCTTGCTGTCTGCTATAGCTGTTTCCAAAATTTCATCTAAAATCGTTGATGAAATATTCCAACAAGACATCAGTGTCACCGATCCAAAGCATAGCTTCCTGGATCAAATATAATATACACAAGTTATATTCAAAACAATTACATCGGAGATCATATCAGTCTCCTCACGAGCTTCTTCCACAATCCGTTGGAATGCTCAAGGTACCACTGGTTCTTTTTAACCATTCGTTTCTTCTTTCTTTCCTGGGTTCATCACCCGTTACTCCACATTTAGCATGTGAGTATTTCATAAGGAAGTGATCTATAGTTCCACGCTGGAACCACTTCCGTCCCACACAACAAACTTGAGCAATATGCTCCCATTTTCTGCAATTTCAGCATGTCAACAATAGAGTCTCAACTCTAAAATGTTCTGAGTGCTTTTCCTGCACTTCTTATACAACATCATCTTATCGTTCTGGTCCCTTTCCTTCAAGGCTAGACCTGAATCGTGATAACTTCTTCTGAGAAGTCCACTAATATTTTCTGCTTTCCTTGTAGTCTCAACTACTGTTCTTTCACCTTGAATATCAACCAAGGTGAGCAACCGATTTCTTTTTCTGACCACTACAGCTACTACTGCTTGTCATGTGGATTTTTCTGCTTTTTGTCCCCTTTTGCTCCTCGTACAACGGAGTCTTGAGAAAGGGCTGGTCCATTTCTTAAAGCTTCACGCCTTAAATGTCTTCCAAGAAGATTCACAGTTCATACTTCTTATACGTCAGAAGTTGGCAACGGTTAGGTTATATATGTATAATAACAACTATATACACCTAACTATGCATCATGTCTACTATCTCAGGGTTTAAGTCCAGGAATCTACTCTATAGACACCTAGTTTACTTAAACCACGGCTCTGATACCAACTTGTAACACCCGGCTTTTAAAACAAAACACCCCTGAAAAATTTTCATTTAAATTCAAGATTTCAGTAATTAAAACCAGTACAAAGGGGTATAATTTTTAATAAAATCGGGTACAAGCGTATCAAGGAGAGTATATAATACCAATTCTCCTTTAAAGCCGGGCTGCTACTGACAGCATCTATGAGTCCTACTTCAAAATCACGGACTCTATCTTGTCCCCTATCGGTGTCATGCTAACCTGCAGGGACAATAACAAATATCGTGAGCTATAAAGCTCAGTGAGTAATCATATCTGCAAATAACAAGCATTAGAAATTCATTCATATATAAATCACTATATATGATAAAAATCTTTCTAATCATTCTTTTCAAATCAAATTCCATTTTATAGTCTCTTCCGACTAACAGTATAAATCTGTCTGGATATCTAATCCAGACTACTAGCCTTACCGGCTGATCATGTATTCTAGGATTTCGTATCCTACTATATAGTCTTACCGACTAGAACGTCATGTCATGTGATTATCAAATCACTTTATCACATCTAATCTGTTATTTGCATACCGATCATATCAATTCTATTTGCCATCAAGGCCATAGGTATATAAAAGGGAATATTATACCAATTCTCAATTATCAATTATGTCCCCTGTTTCTTAGTCATATCTGACTATACCATATTTAATGACTATATAAGTCATATCATTAGTCATGGCTATACAAGCAGCACCAAAACATTTCCAGCGTGTGAATCATAGCCCGAAGGCCGCACCAGTTTAGGTTCAGCAACCCGAAATCGTAGCCATAAGGCCGCACCGTCTCTATATAATAATGTCATAGCCATAAAGGCCGCACCAGTTGGATATAACATCCAGAATCATAGCCATATAGGCCGCACCAGAATATCATAGCCCGAAGGCCGCACCAGAATATCATAGCCGTATAGGCCGCACCGTTTGGATATAACATCCAATTATGGCTCACGGGTTAGCCCGCTGTTGCCTAGACTCACGGCTCCGTTCTTGCCATCGAAATGACTCACGGCTTATCCGGTCTTGTCTATATATAGGTTTGACTCACAGCTCCGTTCTTGTCTATTAAAGACTCACGGCTTATCTGGTATTGTCGTACCATTAATATCGACTGACTCACAGCTCCGTTCTTGTCTATAATAGACTCACGGCTTATCTGATATTGTCATGTCAATATTGTTGACTCACAGCTCCGTTCTTGTCTTTATCAGACTCACGGCTTACCTGGTATTCTCGTATCATAGTGTATGTATATATGTATTGACTCACAGCTCCGTTCTTGTCATCGCAATGACTCACGGCTTATCTGGTATTGTCTTTTACATATATTTTACACTTGTCATTTTCGTCCCCCGAAGCCGTTTCAACCTGTAACAACTTAATCATCATATATCATATATGATATCAGTGAGATTACTCACCTGGATACTAGCTGCATTTAAATCTCGGTTGTTTCTTGCCTTTGCGTGCTCCACAACCATTTTGTCCCATACCTATATAATCATTTATATACCAAATGATAATAGGTTAATAATCATTCCAATTGACTCTAATACAATAGAGTTCAATACAATATCATTGCAAACAATGCCTAGTTAATAAACTTTCCGTTTACTAACTTTTTATGAATTTTACTATTCACCGAGGCATTCGAATCGATCTACAGTGCCCCCGAGGGGTCGAAAACTCAATATAAAAATTTTCCCAAACTTTTTAGACCATAACGAGCCTACGGTTCAAGTTTGAGCTAAAACGGACAAGCCAAACGAAAGTTAGCATTTTTGATCCCCTACTTGGCCCCTGTCCGGAGGGCGCACCGCGCCAGGGGTAGGGCGCGCCGCGCCTGAGTCTTCGGGTCGCGATCCACCCTTGGGTCGGGTCGCGATCGACGAACCGCAGGCCAGAAAACTCCGATTTTTATGCTATAAAATCCCATTTTCTCATATAAAGTCCTTAATACACGACTTAATCGGTAGGGGTTTGTTCTAGGACCAAAACCCTTGACTAATAACAAGTTCCAAGCCATTAGAAACACCTTAATCACACAAATTCATGATTTAGGGTTCTTGGCAAAATTCTCAATTTATCCAAAAATAGCATCTTACTTCCATCCTTTTGAATTAAGTCCTTTATAGCATGACTTAATGGAAGCATTACATCAATTTAAACACATAATCATAACTGCAAATGCAGTTTTTGAGTTCTATAAAACTCATCAAGAACAAACAATCAAGAACTTGAAATACCACCCTTGTTTAACTTAGGAATCACCAATTCCAAGCTATGATTCCAATTCCATGCTTCAAGCTTCAATGATTTTCCAGAAATTGCTCTCCAAATCCATTCCCGTAGCTGCACAAATGGCTAGTCAAAGAGAGAGTCAACTCTCATATATTTATACCTCAAATTTTTACATTTTTGGTCCCTAAGTTCATTTTCTTGAACTTTGACCACTATAATCAAGTTTTATTACAATAAAACTTTCATTCTTTATAAATTTGTCACTAACAACAATATTTTTCATATTTGGTCCTTCACATGGTCGAATGACCAAATTACCCTTTTGTGGTAAAATGACCAAAAATCAGTTTTTATAACATTTTAAGTCCACGACTCAAAATATTATTTCAAACTAAATACTTTTCTGTCCAAAAGACCAATTTACCCTTCCAAGGTAAAATGACCATTTTACCCTTTTTATTATATTTCATAAAAAGAGTGTCTTGGCGTTACAATATGTGTATTCAAGTCAACAGAGCTTGAGTTCGGATTTCTTTCCCCATCAATCGAAGCATGAAGAAGAACTGGAGGGCTTTGATCTTCTTTGTCTATGCTGGAAATATGTCTAAGGTCATCAACTGTGGTGATATTTCTAATAATATCAGGGCCCTATTTGGGTTTCCCTCACGACCCAATAAAAACAAATAGTAGCAGAAAAGATAGAGGAATGATCAGTTTATTAATTTATTGAGAAATAAATTAATCAGGAACTAGATTAGGAATTAACTGATAAATTAATTTGGAATTAATTTATAGAAATCAAATAAGGGATTGGATTGCAATCAATTAATAGTTTGATTAATAGAAACAAGTCTAGGGGGTGCGACCGCCATAAAGCTCCTTAAGTTTGAAACCCTAGGAGCCTTCTATTATAAATAGGGGCCTTGGGGTTCAACCCTAAGGCATCCATGAGCTGCCAACCATCCCTCCTCCTTCCCTCTCCCTTTTGTCGATTATAAATAGGGGCCTTGGGGTTCAACCCTAATTACATGTTATGAATTTTGCATGACCTGTGTTCCTCAATACCTGATTGTCCAAAATTTTAGAAGGGTTTTAGAAACCCTCCTTAGGTTGGTGCCTAGGGTTTACAAACCCTTGCTTACCTTGCAAGTTTCCTAACTTGCATAGTTGCCTTAATTGCCTTATTTCCTAAATTGCATTTTCTTTAAATTAAGTAAATTTAGTTAATTATTAAATTATTTTAATAGAATTAATAAGTGAATAATTAAATTTTAAATTGTTTAAAATTTACCATTAAAAATATCAGATATATATATATATATATATATATATATATATATATATATATATATATATAAGTTATTAAAACTTAAATTAAAACAAGGACATTGGTCAAACCATGACTAGGCTCATCCACTTTAAATGTGTTTGAAGGTTTGAAGGAGGATTCGTTAGAATTCTAATGAGGTTGGTTTTTAAATGACATTTATTGTCTACCACCTTCACCTCCTGTCACAATTTACATAATGGAGTTACCGAAAGGGTTTGATAGGGCAATGTTCATAAGTCAAAAAGTATTAACTTAAAAGTATTAAAACAAGAGTCGCGTTTTAATTAAAATAAAATTTGAGTCATATGGTACCCCATGAAAAATACACATTTTTTATGATCTGTTGACGGAGTTGTGTGGTTAACCAGCACGTCAATATGTCATAGTTGAGAGTGATGTAGCACTCGCGATTATCAAGTGTATCTTGAGTCAGGGATCACGTGGTTTTTGCATGGTCAATTCATCATCTGATCTATGATCCATGACATCCCTATAATAGATTTGAGATGAGCATAATTGATATTAACATGTCGTTGACGTTAGTCAATGAATCTCAAAGATCTAGGAATTTCATAGAGACTGAAATTGATAAATGTTTATCTACCTTAATGACCATTATGATGTGATTATGACATCCCTCTTCACGTTATAACTGGAAGATTTCTAGCCTTGTTAAAAATAATTGGGTAATTGTTTAAAAGGAATAAAATTAAACTAACTAAAATTCTGATTTTATAGATGTCTGAATCTAGTGTCAATTCTCCTCCTTCTCCTCCATCACCCATTTTTAAAAGCTTTAAGAAGTATATTCTGAATATGGATAAGCTTACTGGTCTGAACTATCTAGACTGGCTTCGCACTTGGAATCTTGTTCTTAAGTACGAAGGAAAGTCGTATCTGATCGAGAATCGTCATAACTGGAAGATTTTGGATCCTAGCCTTGTAAAAAATAATTGGGTAATTGTTTAAAAGGAATAAAATTAAACTAACTATAATTCTGATTTTATAGATGTCTGGAGCTAGTGTCAATTCTCCTCCTTCTCCTCCATCACCATCTCTGAAAGCTTTAAGAAGTATCTTCTGCATATGGATAAGCTTACTGGTCTGAACTTTATGGACTGGCTTCGCACTTGGAATCTTGTTCTTAAGTACGAAGGAAAGTCGTATCTGATTGAGAATCCTTTCCTTATAATACCTCCGCATCGCATTTCAAAGGAAGACGAGATTCAGCACGACTTCCTCATCGATGAGTCTAAAGAAGTTTTTTTCCTCATGCTGTTGACTATTGACCTTGAGATCCACAGGGATTTCGAGTTTCTGGGTCCATATGAAATAGCAAGACTACTTGAGGAAAACTTCCAAGAGCCGGTTAGGCAAGAACGAAGTAGAATCTTCAAAGAACTTGAAAGGTGCAAGCTAGAAGAAGGCAGTAGCGTCGGTGCGCATGTTCTCAATATTGAGGGATACATTGGCGAACTATACAGACTTGGCCATCCTATTGATCAAGAGTTGAGCGCCAACATTATCCTCGACTCGCTGACCAGCCAGTATGATATGTTCATTCAGATTTACAGAAAGGGAAAACAGGACAAGTCCATCATGGAGATGCATTCGATATTGACTCTGTATGAGTCGTTTATAGGGATACATAGTTCCACAGATGCAGCTACTTTTGAATTGAGTTCAATTCGAAGAGATATCAAGAAGAAACGGTCTAGGGCAACCATTGGGCCCGTTCTGAGATATCTCAAGCCAGGAATTCACAGGGTGGGATATAGTCACAGAAAGATTGGAAGATGATCTAAGGCCAAACAGTTTTGAAACTCATGTATATCTAAAAACTCCAACTTTTCTCATATTTGTGTTGTATCCCGAGACTAAGCAGGATGAAGCATGGGAGCTTATTCGGATCGTGAGAGCACTGTTGCTATTAGAAGATCAGGATTACAGGCTCATGCAGTTTATGGTGTTTAGCTAGATATTTGATTTTGTTATTAGCCAGTACTTGCATATGACATTGTTTTCGTATTTTCATTGTTTAAGGATACTTATTTCGGTTTTAATGAAAAATGGTTGTTTCATTCAAAATATTATCCTTGCAATATGTATGAATGTGTTGGTTGCATTAGTAGTAATATTTTGAATGTTGATACGTCCTAAAGTGTGTTGGATATATATAATTGTGTTTGTATGATTGTTTAAATTGGATTTAAATAAGCATTGTATCACCCAAAGATCCAAGCGGATAGGATTTTGGAATCATTTAACATAGAGTCATATGATGAATGCAACTCTTAATTAAATTAGTAAATTAGCAAAGACATAATTCAAATAGAGATGTGAAAGAAATTAAGATTATAGGGCAATATCCACACAAGTTCTTGTGGACTGTCCTGATCTGCCATTGTAATACCGTATTATTAATTTATATAGATTTTGTGTTAATCTTAGTGTAATTAAGATTAAATAGGTTGCTATATGAGTTAGGATGGTTAAAAACCCAATTGAGTAAAGTTTGGACTTGTAAAACGTCAAATCAGAGCTACACGGGTCGTGTATGGCCACACGGGTCGTGTAGAAAGGCTTAAGAACCAAACAGTACCCTCTTTCAGGTCTACACGGGTCGTGTACCTCTACACGGGTCGTGTAGCTCTTGTTCAAAATTACCGAAGCGAGATTAGGCCTCACACGGGTCGTGTGAGCCTACACGGGTCGTGTGAGTCTGTACAAGTTCAAGATGGCTTGCTGTAGGTCTCACACGGGTCGTGTGAGCCTACACGGGTCGTGTAGCACGCACAGAGTTGTTTTTAAAGTCGGGGTTTTATTCATTTGGGTCAAATCCTTTCCGATCAAAACCCTCCCATAACCCTAGAAATCGATTCCTAAGCCTTCTAAGTCGAGATTTGAGCCTATCTTTCACGAATTGAAGCTAGAGATTAGTTCCTTGGAGCTTGAAAGGTAATCCTCTTTGATTTTGGTTTCGTTTCAACTGTTGGATGGTTTGATTTGAGGTAGCTTCTCGTGGCTTTGATGACCCATCTGTGAATTAATGATGTTTGAGCCAAATTAATTGATTTGTAAGTGTATAAAGAGTTCAAATCCTAGACTTAAGTTAGTGAAATGCTTGTTATGGTGTTTTTTGATCTTGATTAGGTCAAAGTAGTGAAGTGAGAGTATAACTGGAGTGATTTTGTTATTGTTTGATTGTCACTTCACTGTATGATGCTAATTTCTGGGTTATTATCGATGTTAATTATGATTGAAGTTGTTAGAGAGATTTGAGCATTGAATTTAGCTGTTGTGTTACAGCTAAAGCTAGACAGGATCAGGCACGAGGTTCTGGAGTTCCACGTATCGATTCAACTTCAGGTGAGTAGTTATTTATTAGATGATTATGCCTTATTATGATATTGTTTACAGATAAGAAGTGAGCTATGTTTTGATTTGGTTGAGTATAACCAAATTTTGAGTATATGGAATAAAGAGTTATAGTATGTATATCACACTCGGGACTGAGATAGTCCATTGAGCTTGGTTAAAATAAGATAATGGATGATACAAACCAATTAACCTTGAATTACTCACTGAGCTTTCATAGCTCATAAATTGTTTGTTAT
This sequence comes from Cichorium intybus, assembly GCA_023525715.1. Classification (NCBI taxonomy): domain Eukaryota; kingdom Viridiplantae; phylum Streptophyta; class Magnoliopsida; order Asterales; family Asteraceae; genus Cichorium; species Cichorium intybus. The sequence goes on along the minus strand of CM042013.1, from coordinate 120,958,270 downwards.
TGTTGTTTTGTGTTAGGATTTGGTAGTGGCGATCGGGGGAAGCGTGTCTCAGAGGGATAGCTAGACTTGGATATGGACTTGGACTTAGTTGTTGTTTTGAAATATGTAATTTAACCCGGTTTTTGAATGACATTTGTAAATAGCTTAAGACTTAAACTATGTTTTTGGTAACAGCTTTGTATTACTTGTTTCTTAAATTGAGTTACACCCTTTAATGTTGTTCTAATGTGAGAAGATTAAGGTGTAATTCATTTTTGAGAAACCGGGCATTACACACTACACACAATTAGTTATACTTCATTACATCTTCTAATCGGTTTAACAAATATAACTTTATTTATTGGAATAAACATTAGTAAGAAGCTTTGAAGTATTCAAAGGTTTCAAAGTGAAGTATAAAATAAACAAAGAAGAAACATCTGAGTAATGAGTCTTACGAACATCATAAGAAACTGAGAAACAGTTTCACAGTTATCTCCTTCAAGAACACCAAATGTGTTATAGTGTGTCTTGAAGAAGAAGTCGAACATTGTTTGAAATGGTTCGATCCGTGATGTGTCGAGATACACTTCCAATTAGCTTCGAGAGATTAGACCTTAGAAACCACCAATACCTTAAACCACATTTGAACTAAGGAGGTTGCACAGACACCGTCTGAAATGTGAAGTGTGGTTTATTCCCCACTGACACATCTAAAGGTCTGGGATTATGAAATGTTCATCTGAAACTCATAACTAGCCTGAACCCAATCGAAAAGTGTTGTTTTGTTGGTCGTCCAACAAGTCCTTTGGATACTTGTTTTACAAGTCAATTAAAAAACAAAGCGTTTGTGTCTCAAAGAAGAGTCTTTCTTCAGAAAGAGCTCACATCCAAATAAGCCAATGTGAGTAAAAGAATGATCTTTAAGAAGTTCAAGAGTCAACCAATGAAAAGAACATTTAGTTAACACTAACACTTAAAGGATAAGAATCATGTTAAGAGAACCTGACATACTTACACCTCTTTTGCAAATCAAGTAGAGTTAGTCACTCTCATGAGTATTATGTGTCATATTACTGAAAGTGACATATTAATTAGTAGTAAAACACTAAATTAGTATGGATAAGTTGTCCAACTACATGGAAGCATTGGTGAGCCCAGTTGCTGCCAAATGATAGAGGATATAAGCGAGACTCAGTCTATGTTTAAAATTTGATTGATCTTACAATTGGCCTGAAAGCCAGTAGGAGTAATTGGATCATCAAAAGAAAACAACATGGATAGGAATGTACACACACTCAAAGCAAGACTGGTTGAGTAGGGCCATACTCAGATTCAAAAAAATTGTTTCCGAGGAAAAGCACTTTGATCAGCAGCTGAGATAGAATCTGTTAGAATATTATTTGCCACATGTGCATTTTATGTGACATGGCAAAGTGGATGTTTTAAGACCACTTTCCTTAAATGGAAAACAAAGAGGTTGTGTGTATGGCACTACCAAGAGGTTTTTAACATGCCAAATACTCAATATAATGTACAAAGCTTGAGAGATTCATCTAGAAAAATCAAACAATCCGCTCGCTGATGAAATCTTTGCAATCATAAAAATGCCAAGGAGTTTGGATTTTCATGAAACATGGACAAAACCCTGTAATCATGTCAAAGCTAGTGGGAGTAAAATTTGTACTTTGCCTAAAAATGAATGACATACACCTTATAGGAACCATTTCTTATCGTTACAAAGTATAATGACTTGGCTTTAAGAAATGTTTCGCTATATAAGGACCAAGGAGATACAATACACATACTGTTGGAAATCCATGTTCATGTTATGAGTTTCAAAAACTTGAAGTTGCAACGGAAGCAAAAATCATGAACACGAATTCCATTTTAAGAGGATCATGCTACATGCATGTAGAGATAAAATGAAAAACAAGCATAGATAAAGTTCAAGATCATAACCTTTCTTCTTGAGCTTAGTTTGGACGATTTGTGATGGCTAGGAAGCAAGGAAGATTCCCTCTATAGTTGATCCACCACAAGTAAAACACCTTAGATGCTAGTCTCCTTTAACTTGCAAATGAACACTCTCTTGATGTTGAAGCTTGAACGATTCTTGCATGCAACTTTGAGAGAGTTTCCTTTTGTTTCTTGGCTGATTTTTGACACAAGTGTGAAGACCTCTAACCCCCACAAGTGCCGGCCATACACTCTTTAAATGAAAGAAGAAATGACTAGTTTATTCATAGAGAAAGACAATTGTTGTTCCCATGGTCAAGCATTGAAATCACCAAGCATCTTTCTCCACCTTTTAATTGTTTAATCACTAGCTTTTGAGGCATGGGGAGCCTTAGTGTGGCCGGCCACATGGGAAGGAAAAAGGGAGTTTTATAAACTCTCTTTATTATTTATAAACTTATGACAAAGTTTTATAAATAATAAATCTTTATACTTATGTTTAATGGAATAACATTTAAACCATAAATCATGTATGTAAAACCCTTTTAAACATATATATATATATATATATATATATATATATATATATATATATATATATATATATATATATATATATATACATATTATAGATGGTGTAAACATATAAATATATATACACAAATATATATATATATATATATATATATATATATATATATATATATATATATATATATATATATATATATATATAGATATGTGTTCTTTTATTAATTTACCAAATAAATTAAATAAAGAGTTTACTTATAAATCAATTAAATCATTTAACAACTTAAACAATTTAATTATCATACTTAATTAATTCATCACTTATGAATTAGTAATCAACCTTTAATATTGGAGTTATTATTATTTACCTTAAATAATAATAACTTACAAGATTAAATTGCAAGTTTAGCATCATTTGATGTTAAATAAAATTTAACATTCTAAATGATCAATTGGTGTCAAACTTGTTGTTGGTGTGACCCTATAGGATCATGTATTATTAGTAATATCATTTTATGATCATCCTTGGGCATATAGAACTAACAATCTCCCACTTGCACAAGGTTGCATCATAGAATGATACCGACAGTGATAAACGTCTAGCAACATTTGACTGCCCCCAATAACACATGACATAATGTCATTCAACAACATCCAATTCTTCATAAGCACGAGGCTCTAATTGATGTACAAGGTTATCTATCAAATATCCCTTTGTCACAAACATCATGTTGAACATGAGACATGGATCTAAACATTCTTATTTTATGTTCAACTTTCAATTAGGCACCTTAGATGTCTAACTCTCAACACATAAGAGGAACAAATCCCGTCTTGACTACATATGCCCCTTATGTAGTTAGTACTATACTTGAGTATGGTCTGTATGGTTGTCTATATTTCAAGAACAACGGTGAACCATATCAAAGCATAGCACTCTCTACACTTGAGTCCCAAATATGTATCTCAGGTCTAAGGATACAATGATAATACCTTTGTTCAAGAATCACTTATGATAATGATCCATGGAGTGATCTTGAAACGGGTCAAGTCCAATACTTGTTCACTGACAAGTACCTATGAATTTGGTTGCAACCTTTTGCTACTTTTACCCATAAAAGTCAACCAATCCAATTCATATTAGTCTTGCTTCATAGTTGCTCCCACAACTATGATCGACTATGCACATTTAGAATAATTAAATTATTCAAGGATTAAACATGCTAATAAAACACAAGATTATGAATGAAACACCACGTCACATATATCACATAATTATTGTTGTTTTACATAGTTTCATATTCATAAAACACTAAACACAAATCAAATCCATTCATTAGAAAAACGAAGTCCTATACCCTTAGCGTGACTTTCATGCTTAGCTTGGGGTAAAGGCTTCGTGAATGGGTCTGCCAAATTTTGATCTGTATGAACCTTGTGAATACTTATTTCACCACTCTTAACTTCATGTCGTATGTAGTTATACCTTCGGTGAATGTGTTTGGTCTTTTGATGCGATCTAGGCTCCTTTGCTTGAGCTATAGCACCTAGATTATCACATAAGATTTCTATAGGGTCCCGAATGGAAGGAACAACCCCTCGATCTTCAATGAACTTTCTCATCCAGACAGCTTCTTGAGCAGCTTCCGAAGCAGCAACATATTCTGATTCTGTAGTGGATTGTGCAATTACTTCTTGTTTGGAACTCTTCCAAGACACGGCTCCTCCATTTAAAATAAAGACATGCCCAGATTGAGATCTCGAATCGTCCCTATCTGTTTGGAAGCTTGCGTCAGTGTAACCATTTACCTTTAAGCTTTCTTCCAAACCACCGTAAACTAAGAACATGTCTTTAGTTCTTCTCAAGTACTTAAGAATGTTCTTTACAACAGTCCAGTGGGCTTCACTTGGGTTATGTTGGTACCTACTAGTCATGCTTAAGGCACATGAGACGTCGGGCCTAGTGCATAACATGGCATACATGATAGACCCAATTACTGAAGCATATGGGACATGTTTCATCCTTTCAAGTTCAGTCCTAGTGCTTGGGCACTGAGACTTACTTAGGATGGTACCATGTGGTATTGGCAAGAATCCTCTTTTGGAGTCTTGCATCTTGAACCTTTTCAATACTTTATCAATATATATACTTTGGCTTAGACCAATAAGTCTCTTACATCTATCTCTATAGATCTTTATGCCTAAAACATAAGCAGCTTCTCCTAAGTCCTTCATTGAGAAACAGTTCTCAAGGAACGTTTTGACACCTTTCATGGTTGGGATGTCATTTCCAAATAGAAGTATGTCATCTACATACAATACTAGGAATATGACTATACTCCCACTAGCTTTCTTGTAAACACATGAGTCATCCTCATTTTTAATGAATCCAAAATTTGTAATCTTTTCATCAAAGCGGATGTTCCATGTTCGAGACGCTTGCTTCAATCCATAGATAGATCTTTTAAGCTTGCACACTTTGCTTGGATTCTTGGGATCAACAAAACCTTCAGGTTGATCCATATAGACATCTTCCAATAAGTGTCCATTAAGGAAAGCGGTCTTGACATCCATTTGCCATATCTCATAATCATAGTATGCGGTTATGGAAAAAAGTATCCTAATTGACTTGATCATTGCCACTGGTGAAAAGGTCTCATCATAGTCAATACCATGAGTTTGTGAGTATCCTTTAGCGACAAGTCTTCCCTTAAAAGTGTGAACATTTCCATCCATGTCAGTTTTCTTCTTGAAAACCCACTTGTTCCCAACGGTCCTACAATTGGTGGGAAGATTAACCAAGTTCCATATTTGGATATCGTGCATGGATTGCATCTTTGTGTTCATGGCTTCAAGCCATTTATCAAATTCAGGATCTGACATTGCATTCTGGTAGTTGACGGGTTCATTAGAATCTATCGTATAACATTCCTCTTCCATCATTAGGTATCCATACCTTTCAGGTTCAAATCGAACTCTACCAGATCTGCGAACATATTGTGTTACAATTTGTTCCTGATCAACTGTTTGTTCAGGTTCAACAACCTCTTGTTGAATGCTAGATCCAATTTCTTGTGTATCAGGCTGTGGTTCCTGAAGTTCCTCAAGTTCCACAAACCTCCCACTAGCCTCTTCCGTCAGAAACTTGTTTTCTAGGAATTCAGCTTTTCGAGAAATAAATATCTTATTCTCTATGGGATTGTAGAAGTAGTATCCAAGACAATCATTCGGATACCTTACAAAGATACACTTAGTTGAACGGGGTTCTAGTTTGTTTGAAGCTTCTTGTCTAACATAAGCTTCACAACCCCATACCTTGAGATAGGATAAAGATGGAACCTTTCCATGCCATATCTCATAAGGTGTTTTATCTACCTTCTTAGTAGGTGCCATATTTAGGAGACGAGCGGCTGTTTGTAAAGCATAACCCCAAAATGATAAAGGTGGAGTACTTCTACTCATTATGGATCGAACCATATCCAATAGTGTTCGGTTCCTCCTTTCAGATACACCATTATGTTGTGGTGTTCCAGGTGGAGTAAGTTGTGAAACAATTCCACAAGTCTTAAGATGATCCATAAAGTTTGTACTTAAGTACTCACCCCCTCTATCAGAACGAAGAACTTTAATTGTTTTGTTGAGTTGATTTTCCAATTCACTTTGAAACGTTTTGAACATTTCAAACGCCTCATGTTTATGTTTAATTAAATAAACATATCCAAAACGACTAAAGTCATCAGTGAAGGTGATGAAATATCTTTCACCATATCTAGTCATTGGCTTGAAAGGACCACATACATCCGTATGTATGATTCCTAACAAGTCCTTTGCCCTCTCATTGGTTCCGGAGAAAGGAGCTTTAGTCATCTTGCCATGTAAACAAGATTCACATATATCAAATGAGTCATTCTTATTTGCCTTCAAAAGTCCACTCTTTTGAAGTTGGGATATGCGTTTCTTGTTTATATGCCCAAGGCGACAATGCCATAGATAAATTTGACTCAAATCACATTTGGGTCTCTTGGTGAAAGTGTGGTATAAAGAGCCATGGTTAGTCTTTTCATCAAGGTTTACTTCATAAATTCCATTTAAAGGTCTAGCCTCGAAATAGAATACATTGTTTTTAGAAACACAAATGTCATAATTCATAAAACAAAGATTAAAACCACATTGTCTCAACTTAGCAACCGAAATAATATTCCTAGTCAAGCTAGGAACATAATAAACATTCAACAATGTCAAATACAAGCCACTTGGTAGTAATAAATCAAAACTTCCAATTGAATCCACCGCAACCCTTGCACTGTTTCCAACCCGGAGTACTACCTCGTTTGCCTTCAGTCGCCTACTCCTTTTGAACCCCTGCAACATATTACAAATGTGAGTTCCACAACCATTATCAAATACCTAGGTGTTAGGAGATAAATTGTAAAGTTTTAGGTCTATCACATAGATACCTGAAGTGCCCTCCCCGGCCTTCTTCTTCTTCAACTCCGCAAGGTAGGTAGGGCAGTTTCTCTTCCAATGCCCAACTTTGCCACATTCGAAGCACGCGTCTTCTTTGGCAACCTTTGCCTTCTTCTTGGGCGGACATGATGGTTGGACAACTTTCTTGCCCTTTCCTTTGACAACCTTTGCCTTCCTTTTTCCCTTGGAGTTTGTGGGGTGATCAGGTCTAGTCCTCTTTGTACCACCTTCCTTGATCATGAGAACTTGAGTGGTTTTCTTGGGCAGATTCTTTTCCGCGGTAATTAGCATCCCATGCAATTCCAGGATAGTCTTGTTCAAACCATTCATGTTATAATTCATGACAAAGGGATCAAAAGACTTTGTCAAGGAGTTAAGGATCATATCCGTTGCTGGCTCTTCATGCATCACAACTCCAAGACGTGCCAAATGATCAATGTGACTCTTCATTTTGAGCACATAAGAGCTGACCGTCTGTCCATCCTCCATCTTGTAAGCATGGAAAGCCCGAACAGTTTCGAACCTTTCAGTTCTTGCAAGTTGTTGGAACATTTCCTTCAATTGATTGATCATGTCATAGGCTGAATGATTCTCTAAGTCCTTCTGAAGGTCAGGAATCATGGTGGCCAACATAAGACATGATGCATCAATGGAATCATCCATCTTTTTAAGCCATGCATTGTGTGGAGGCTTAGGAGTGATAGGGGGCTCTCCAGGAAGTGGTTCGTTGAGAACATATTCTTTCTTTTCCTGTTTGAGAACTATTCTCACACTACGGTACCAATCCAAGAAGTTGGTGTGGTTGAGTTTCTCTCCCTCAAGGAGAGACCGTAGTGAAGTTTTGTTTGGAACCGGGTTTGTTGCGTTTGGTGCCATCTACAAAATTTTAACAAGGTTCAATTTAGTAATTTATGATATTAAGTCCTTAATAATTAATACCCTTTCTTGCTTCATAAACTTTAATTAATTAAGGTCTAGAATCCAAGTTGCAATACAAATAAGTGGTTAGGTATCCTTTATCCCGCCTATTCAAATCAACAAGGTAGGTAACGGTTTACCAATTATATCCAAATATAATTTCTAGAGGTATGGGATCCCATTATAACATTTATAAGTTTGGCATGTTTGATCCCATCTATGCCTTGGATTTCTAATGCTTAGGTGACCTTTATCACAAAAGATCTCCAAACAAATCATCCCACTTAAATGGACATGTAGTTTTGACAACTATTAATGGTTAGGTGTCCTTTATCCCATTAATATTGTAAAGCTACCTCTTGTTTCACAAGAAAACTCCAAGTGGTTAGGTAACGTTTATCCCACAAGGATATACAAGTGATACATGAGTGTCTTTAAGAGGGACGGCATTGATTTGTATTTGGAAAGGGTTTTGTATGTTTTACAATTCTAATTTTGAAAAACATATGGTATCATGTAGATTGCATGCATCCAATGAACATGGTACCATTAAAATCTTATTTTGTTAATTGGTTCCTTTAATCATAAAATCTCCATTTTATTAATTATTTGTTTGTGGTCAAGATTACAATTAATATCCAATATTAAGTTTGAGTTTGATCACATACATGAGAACCAATTTTAATCCTAAATAATTACCATTATTACTTAGGGGTGGAGTTTGAAAGAATTCATAAAATCTCCATTTTATTTGTTTCATTAATTTTCAAATCTTGACTTTTATAGGTTTTATAACAAAACCCATTTTAATAAAACCAATTGTATCACATCTTATGTTTTAAATGTCAATTTGAAAATTACAAACTCCTTGATGATTATGTTTAATTATCTAGGTTGTCTAGCATACAAAATCTTATTTTCATTCACAACATAAAATAATAAAACATTCAATCATCACATGCATGCATGGGTGCATAAACACAAGCCAACTAATTTGATATTTCATGTGAGCCATACATGAAATATCAAGTCCAAACCTAGGGACAAAAGTGTGACAAAAACACAACCAAATGATCTTTGATTTGGCTACAATTTTGCCAAGCTTCTTATATCATCAGATGACACTTGAACCACCATTTCTTGACACCATTGCATGAGTTGTAAATTTCTTTTGGCCTCCATAACAGGTCCGAAATTGGGCAGCAACAAAGCAGGAAAGGTGTTGTTGTTGGGTGCAATCTTCTCTTGGCTTTATCTCCTTTTCTTGTTACATTTTGTAAAAGTTTTAAAATACAACTATTCTAATACTTACACAATAAATAAAAGAAGGAAATAACTAATTATTATTACAAACCATTTGAATAAAAGAATAGATTACAACCCTATCGAATTTAAACACAAAACATGCAACATATGGTCCTTGGCTTGTTTATGCACCATTTTATCACATAAAATCATAAGAAAATCAACACTTTGTTTTTCTAAGGCAACAATTATGTAGCCAAATGCATGTAAACATTAAATTTAGTTGGTTACATAAAATCATAGAATATATACTTGCATGTTGCTAAAGAAGCCATGCATGAACATTGCATTCAAGAAGATGAACATTCATGGCTTCCAAAAACCAGGTTTATCCAAATAAACTCATTATCTAAACATGAAATATAGTTATGGCTCTGATACCAATTGTTGGAAATCCATGTTCATGTTATGAGTTTCAAAAACTTGAAGTTGCAACGGAAGCAAAAATCATGAACACGAATTCCATTTCAAGAGGATCATGCTACATGCATGTAGAGATAAAATGAAAAACAAGCATAAATAAAGTTCAAGATCATAACCTTTCTTCTTGAGCTTAGTTTGGACGATTTGTGATGGATAGGAAGCAAGGAAGATTCCCTCTATAGTTGATCCACCACAAGTAAAACACCTTAGATGCTAGTCTCCTTTAACTTGCAAATGAACACTCTCTTGATGTTGAAGCTTGAACGATTCTTGCATGCAACTTTGAGAGAGTTTCCTTTTGTTTCTTGGCTGATTTTTGACACAAGTGTGAAGACCTCTAACCCCCACAAGTGCGGGCCATACACTCTTTAAATGAAAGAAGAAATGATTAGTTTATTCATAGAGAAAGGCAATTGTTGTTCCCATGGTCAAGCATTGAAAACACCAAGCATCTTTCTCCACCTTTTAATTGTTTAATCACTAGCTTTTGAGGCATGGGGAGCCTTAGTGTGGCCGGCCACATGGGAAGGAAAAAGGGAGTTTTATAAACTCTCTTTATTATTTATAAACTTATGACAAAGTTTTATAAATAATAAATCTTTATACTTATGTTTAATGGAATAACATTTAAACCATAAATCATGTATGTAAAACCCTTTTAAACATATATATACATATTATAGATGGTGTAAACATATAAATATATATACACACTATATATATATATATATATATATATATATATATATATATATATATTCTTTTATTAATTTACCAAATAAATTAAATAAAGAGTTTACTTATAAATCAATTAAATCATTTAACAACTTAAACAATTTAATTATCATACTTAATTAATTCATCACTTATAAATTAGTAATCAACCTTTAATATTGGAGTTATTATTATTTACCTCAAATAATAATAACTTAAAAGATTAAATTGCAAGTTTAGCATCATTTGATGTTAAATCAAATTTAACATTCTAAATGATCAATTGGTGTCAAACTTGTTGTTGGTGTGACCCTATAGGATCATGTATTATTAGTAATATCATTTTATGATCATCCTTGGGCATATAGAACTAACACATACGTGGTATAAGAATATATAGAGATAAATGAAAACGTCTTAAAGGACTTAGCCAAAATATATATGGAGTATGATCTTGAAGAAATTCGAGATATATGACTTTAAGAAATGGGTTTTCTAATCCCGACATAGAATTGATTGAGAATCAATGTTCTGGCACTAGAGAAGCACTAAATAATATGAGTCGAGTCCCATGAGCTTCTATTATTGGATTGATCATAAGTGTCATGACATGTACTTAGCATGAAAACTTGTATGCTTGGAACATAGTAAGTTAGTGGTAGGACAAACTTGTCAAAAGTCACTGGACAGTGGCTGAAAGCATTGCTAAAGCATACATGATAAGAACAAAGAGTTATGTCAAGGGTTAATGGAGAGATTAATAATTTGGAAAGGTTCCAAATCTGAGATTGTTGACTGACTCTGCATAAGAATTCAAATATTTATCAGCTGGTGATGTTGGATGAGAGAATACATGGTTGAAGGATTTCATCGGTATCTTGATGCTTGTCCTCAACATCAACAAGCACAATGAAATCTTCTGGACACCGAGGGTACAGTCATCTTGACTGAGGAACCTGAGAGCCACGAGAAGTCGAAACGCATACTCAGGGAGTACCGCCATATTCAGAGTTGAGTTAGGAGAGAAAGTAACATGACATATTGAGATATCATCGGAAAGGTATCCGATCAGATAATTTGAAATAATGTCGACACAAAACAAAATGAAGGTCATTTTGGGTACACAGACAAATAAAAATTTTAGTTATAAGTTTAATAGAACTAGAAACATATAACAGTATTAAATCGTATGTGATTTGGTGATTATCATGTGGAGACATGATAATAAGCTGGAGAGCTGCCACTTCATTAATTTAACACTGTGTTTCACTTTTAGCATGTTTAGAACCCGCTTCCCGAGTATTAACTTATTCAAACTTCCACAGTCAGTTGTACTCTTGGAAGCAAGTAGTGATTTAAGACTGTCATGGAGAATTAATAGATTGTCCATAGTGATTAGACATGACACATGAGTACTTCATAGAGACTCAAGTATTGGAACAACCCGCACCTAGAGATTACTTCATGGATTAAGTCACAAGTAATCTAGGATGAAAATATCTTTTATTCTTCAAACCTAGATACATGAGAATCTGCTCTATAATTCTGTTATGCATTGGTTTACTCAAACGTTGACCGTAACTGTTAGTTATAAAGGGTATGTCCGTGTATAATATGATGAAGTAGGCAGTGACTATGTACTCAATGTTTATGTGTTCCTTCTGCCCTAACAAGGAGAAGCGGTATCTGTGGGCCCCTCGATGATTTGATGTTGACATAAAGTACTCGACCGAGTCCGGACTAAGTTGATGTGTTCAATTCCGTAGTCTAATGTGGTCATCATAAATCTATATCGGGAAACAGAATTTTGAACTATTAGGGAATTGACCATTATCCATGTCTCAGGTTCATCAAAAGATATCTAGAACGGAGGAATAATTTATCGTGATCGTGATCTTAGTCAGATCGTGATCGTGATCTTGGTCAGAGTTTGGCAATTGCATTGGATGTTAACTCTTTGCTGATTATTTGAAAATATCAAACCACACAAAGTTGATGACATGTCCAAGTGGGAGACTGTTGGAAATATGTCCAAGGTCATCAACTGTGGTGATATTTCTAATAATAACAGGATGTTGGATTAGGCGTCTATGCCATAACTATAATTTATGAATATACTTGAATTGATGACAGCATAGTCCTTTTGGGTATCCCTCAAACCTAGCAAGGGACAAGATGACTTACAGAGAGAGAGAGAGAGAGATTAATATATTATGAGGATAATATATTAATTAGAAATAGTAATACTTAATTAAAGATTAATCAGAAATTAATTAGAATTAATTTTGGGATTAATTGGATTAATTAAGAGTATAAGGGCTAAAGTGTAATTGTTCAATAGTTGAGAAATAGATTAATGTTGGTGTATATATGTTGGACGATTTTTTAAAGGATATATATCCTTATAAAAATCGTGATATATATATATATATATATATATATATATATATATATATATATATATATATATATGTTCAACATAGAACCAAAATATATTACCTAACCATAGAACCACTTTTATAACCGTTAGATCATTATTTTAGTGGATTTGATTAAAAATGGTACACCATAAAACTTATACATGTTTACAGGGAATCATGTCCAATAAAGGGCATACAAGGTTTTTTACGCATCTATTTTTGTTCATTTATGAACATTTGTTCATTTATAAACATATGTTTATTTATAGAGAATGAGTATGTTCATTAATGAACATTTGTTCATTTATGAACATATGTGGGTTTTTTACGCATATATTTTTGTTCATTTATGAACATATGTTTATTTACAGTGAATGAGTATGTTCATTGATGAACATTTGTTTATTTATGAACATATGTGGGTTCTTGCGCATCTTTTTTTGTTCATTTATAAACATGTGTTTATTTACAGTGAATGAGTATGCTCATTGATGAACATATGTTCATTGATGAACATATGTTTATTTACAAAGAATGAATATACAGAGAAGGAGAAGAATGTTTGTTCACTGATGAACATTTGTTCATTGATGAACATTTGTTCATTAATGAACATTTATTTATTGTACGTATTTATTGGAGGTTGTTATTTCTAGTAATTCAATTTTACCATCTTACCCTTGATGAAGGAATCTAATCAAACTGTCAAGATTGTGGTTCTATGGTTAGGTGATATAATTTGGTTCTATGTTGAACATATATATATATATATATATATATATATATATATATATATATATATATATATATATATATATATATATATATATATATATATATATATATATATATATATATATATATATATATGTGTGTGTGTATATATATATATATATATATATATATATATATATCCTATCCTAATAAATAAGTAACTCAAAGCCACATGTCATCTCCTCATTGAATTTGCAACATGTCATTTTAATAGAATTTTAAATTTCTTAAAAAACTAATTGGTTTGAAATGTTTATAACTCCTTAATGATCGGTTTAATTATGATTCAATTTCAAAATTAATTGTTATCATTCAATTTCAAAATTAATTGTTTTTTAATATCATATTATCTTTTAATGTGTAGAATGATTTAGAGACAATAGAGAATCCATTGACGTCATAATATTTTGAAAAACGATTCCAATCATAATAACGAGTTTGATTTTAGTACCGGTGACATTCTCACAATCAATGATATTTATCAAAATACAAAGTCGTAATAGTAAATATCAAAAGCAAGATGTCATGATACACAAATAAATTTCTTATGTAAAATTATTAATGTTTAGATATTCTTAATTAATATTTTTTATCATCCAGTGTAATACACGGGTCTCATAACTAATATGTTTATGTATATATATATATATTTATATATATATATATATATATATATATATATATATATATATATATATATATATATATATATATATATATTTATTTATTTATAGGGGTGGGTTCAACATAGAACCATTATTATGGATAGAACCATAGAACCATCTTCTTGACCGTTATATCAAATTAGGATGATAAGGGTATGATGGTAAATTACACTTATATGTTAATACAAAAACCAAGAACATTAATACAAAAACCAAGATTTTAGTCATGTTCATAACTGAACATGTATGAGTGTTATGATCAAACATAAATATCACCTATATACATTTTCTCATGTTCACTTGTGAACATATGTTCATGAATGAACATTGATACAAAACCAATATTTTAGCCATGTTCATAAAAATTCATAACTGAACATGTAAGGTGTTATGAACAGACTTAAATATCAACTATATGTTCATTGATGAACATTTATACAAAAAAAAAAATTTTCAAGCGTCGTATAGCTCCAACTGTAATCTCTCTTTCTCATATTCCTTCTTCCTTTTTTCCCTTCTACTGCAATCGAACCAAATCACCACTATCATCTTCTTCTTTTGCTTTCATAAATGTTCATTAATGAACATCGGGACGTTCATTACTGAACATTGGGATGTTCATTATTGAACATTCGTATTTGAAGAACATTCATGAGACTCTGTAAACAAAAAGTTGAGTAACTCTGTAACGCTCAAAATACTTTAATTGTATCAAACTACAAGCAGATAAACAAAAAGCAGAAGTGATGCAAACAAAATTAATAATCAAACCTGAGTAACTCTGTAATTGAAATAAGGGTCGAACTCGTGAATAACACTTTCGTATTTAATAACCTTCAAGAATGTGATGAACTGAAATTGAATCTATGCTTAAGCAATGTCAATAAGTAACCCGATTGAACAAAATTTAACAAAATCGATGTGATGAACTGAAACTGAATCTATGCAGAACTGACTTCAATCGATGCTTAACTTGGAATGGGATGAATTGAGTACATAATCAGACCTTAATTAAACAAACGAACTTGAATTCAACAAAACAAGACTTAGTTATGTAATCCCGATTGAACAAAAACGAACCTGAATTCAACATAACTGAATCGAAGTCGATGATAATCAGACATGTTTGAACCAATCAGACTTGGAATGAGAATCAGAATCGAAGTCGATGATTAAGCAATCGGACCTGTTTGAATCAGAATCGAACAATCGCAATCCCGTAATCTGGATCCATTCAACCGTAATCTAGTTTCATTCAGCCGGTGGCTTCAACAAATAGTTTTAACATGTAATGAAGCTTCAATCAAATGCCAAGTCTGATTCCAAGTCGAATAAGGTTTGAACCAGTCGATATAAAATCGATCAATCGAACATATAACGTGAATCGAAGATATAAAATCAAACCTAGATTTGAACGGTACAATCGATGTTTGAACTCAGAATCACAGCTTGCTATCGAACGTTGCAATCGATGATATGGAATTGATTCAGAATCACAGCTTGCTATTGAGGAGGGAATTACGCAAAGATGATAACTGAATTTCGAGGAGGGAATTACGCAAAGGATTGAACTGATTGGTTTTTGGTAAAATGACCATATAATCCCTCCGTGTTCAGATTCTATGATTTTTAATTAAAAAAAATCTTAAGTACCATCTTTAATCATAGCCATTAATCATTTAATCTAATGGCTTAAAGGGTGGTTCTATGGTTCTATGCATAATTAGGGGTTTTATGTTGATCCTCTCATATATATATATATATATATATATATATATATATATATATATATATATATATATATATATATATATATATATATATATATATATATATATATATATATATATATAGGGTCCCGTTCCGGTGAAGACTCGTAAGGACACCTTAAAAAAATTGAAAAAAATAAAAAAAAATACAAATCATAAAATCGAGAATAGTACTATATCATGATAAAAAAATGGAAAAAAAAAATTGGATCATTGAGAAACAGTAATGATCCCCAAAAAAAATTATTTTGTGGATCATTGTTTCATTATAAAAAAAAATAATGATCCAAAAGTTTTTTTTCGAATTTTTTTTCTCTAATATAGTACTATGATCCATTTTATTATTTATATATATTTTTTATTTTTTTCAATTTTTTAAGGTGTACTCACGAGTCCTCACTTTAAAAAGAGTCCTCATCAGATATATATATATATATATATATATATATATATATATATATATATATATATATATATATATATATATATATATATATATATATATATATATATATATATATGGAAAATAACTAGCACGCAACCTCTCTGCCATGACGCTAACTAACCACACGCTTTCTCCTTCTCCTTTAAACCTTCTTCACTTTTCCCCTACATCTCATTAACACACTCTCTGTAAGTCTTCTCTCTCTCTCTCTCTCTCTCTCTCTCTCTCTCTCTCTCTCTCTCTCTCTCTCTCTAACAATTAGCATCAGTTTCACCTTTTTCTCTTTCATTTGTATAATCATGTTATACGCTTGTAAGTATTTATATGCGTATACATTATCAAGTGTAGATCTAGGCTCGGCTAGTGTATATGGATCATTTTTATCTTTCGTTTTTCGCTTTAATATACGTACACATAGTCACATACACACATGCACACGCAGTCTCACAAGCATACACACACATATAATTGAAAGAATATTTCTTTTTGTTGTTGATCACAGGAAGAAGCGAAGCTGTGTGATCCTTGCACGTGTCCCGTTAATCTTCTCCAGTGATAATAAATGGCTAGCCCTTTTCCAGATTAAAAATATCTAAGCCAAGAATGGTGTACATTTTTCTTTGCCAAATGCATTTTCTGATTTTCTACTATAGAAATATAGGTCCGAAATAAATATATTTTGCTGTGAGATGTGTTATTATTTACAAGGAAGGTCGGCGTCATCAAGATTTGGTATGGTTAATGTTTCTTGTTGATGTCCATACTCCATACTCTATAAGTTAAATTACCGTTTTGCCCTTTTCCCCAGGGGTATTCAAGGCGTAATTGAAATGTCGGAGTTCGTTAATCAAGCAGTTGCGTTCTCAAAGAGTTATGAGACATTTGCGGATTTGTGAGTTTTTACTACAAATTATTGTTGATTATAGAAACGCAACAAAATGTTATATTTGTGAGAATGAACCATTCTAAGCAAAAGTTTAGATTTACGATGCTAGCTGTTCTAAATTTTACTATGATATGATTCTTATTAAAAGGGTTTATTTTTTCAAAGCATAAAACATAGATCTAATGTAAACTACAGAAATATAAAGCATATTTTTATCATTATCTCTATTTTTCTTAACTTATTTTTATAGTCACTAAGGCTCATTTTTTTTTTCTTATCCAAAGTATGGAATGCAAAATTACCAATTCTATTATATAACATGGAAGAATGTAAGGGTTTAATTATTATAAGAATTAATAGTCTTAATAGATAAAGGATAAACATGTTTTACTATATTTAAAGAAAGTAAAAAAAAATTGTTCAAAAAACATAAAAACAAGGATCCGAAAGGAATCATTCGATATCGAGATGACATCATTTTAATTTAAATTGTTTTATTAATCCTATGTACAAAAGGAGCCTTTTATAAGGCATATTTTATTTTTACTAAAAATGGAAAGTAATAAAGAAATATTTCTGAATTTGTACGTCATTACGTCGTTTAATGATATGTTTTATTTTCATTTTCTTATAGTCAAATTTTCATCAATCTCTTTCCAAACTTCAAAATTTACTTATGTATTCTCATAAAATTTAATATTACATACATGCCATTATAAAGTTATAAAACTCACCTAAATGTTCTAACTGTTATTTTAAATCAAATTAAACAAATTTAATATTAAAAAAAATATCTAAAATTCAAAATACCATGCCAATTTACTAATTAACTACCCCTTACCAAATTAAAAAATAGAACTACGCAAACTTAATTAGGATAAAAATTGGAACACGTTTTACTGTGCATCGTGAAGCCCTCCATCGCAAGCCACCGTTTCGTTTTTTCCTGTCGTAGTCATCTTCATCCCAAGTGAGTCATCTTTGTTTTCCGTTTTCCGGTTAAGCCCTCCACCACGAGCCACATACTCTTTTCTTCCAGTCATCATCCTCTTCATCCTAAGGGAGTTCTCTTTAAATCGGGATCTTCAAGAACAATTGCTTTAAACTTGACACACCAAGAACAGTTGAAACAATAAGTGCAACATCAACATGTTGATTAGTATGTACATGGGTCTTGCAAGTTGTTGAGTTGACTTTTCACAACCACAACTTGTTTTTCATCTTCACATACCAATCTGCGACCGAAAGATTGCATCAAATAATACACCTTAGATTGCTATAAACGAGTTCAAATCACATATCCTAGGCGATCCCTTCTTCTACACGGACTGATTTGATCCATAAGTAAGTCTCAAAAATCGAACCGCTAAACAAGTTATTGATTATTTCAATTGCAAGAATCATGATCTTCATTTGTTCTTGGAGTTATTGATTACATCCAGAATTTACAACCGAATTGCGTTCAACATATAAATGACTGTATTAACCATTTACATTGGGAAGACGGACATTAAATATCATCTATAGAATGTCATTTCAAACACACCAAATAACAGAAAAATAAAATTTTTTAGCACATAACTGTATAAACGGCAAAAAGCTAATGTCCTAACTTACATATGTATTGAGTAGAACGGGAAATAAATGAATTTCTCGTATTTCGAATACAAAATCATCTCGTATACTTTTCTCAAATTAAGCTTTAATTACTTGGGAAATTGAACGAGGGCAAGGAAAAAGTGAATCATAGCTTCAACTGCTTCGAGCTAATGAGCGACCGCCTCCTGTAAAGCTTTCTTAGCTTTCCTGATTACTGCAACATCTTTCAGTCTTCACGTTAACACTCTCGACCCCAGCTCTTCGCTTGCTCCGAATCTGCAACAATTTCTTCAAACCAACATCGAGATGGTAAATGTCATAGTGGAAGGTCGACGGTCATGGTGGGAAAATGAAGAAAGGACATCAGGAGAATCACGTAGAACGAACATATAATATCCCAATTTGGAAGGGGTAATTCGTAAATTGGCATGGTATTTTGCATTTTAGATATTTCTTTTAATATTAATTTTTTTAATTTGATTTAAAATAGTAGTTTGGACATTAACGTGAGATTTATAGCTTTATAATGGCATATACGTAATATTAAATTTTATGAGGATATAGAAGTAAATTTTGAAGTTTGTAAGGAGATAGATGAAAATTTGCCTTTATTATATCCCCAAATCTTTTAAATTGTATCAAAAACTTGTACCGACTCAATACAGATAGTGAATAGCAGCTTGTCGAACATGTTCACATTACGACATCCTATTAAATGCCAGGAAAAATAAGAAAGTAGCCATAAAGTTTAAAAGAATTACAAGATTGCCATAAAAGCTAAAATGAATTAATTACAACTTTGGTGCTTGTATTTTTTATATTCAATAATTAAAGTTTCAGTCCTTGTAGTATAGAGTTTATAATAATTACAGTTTCAGTCCTTATAGTTTCTAATTTATAATAATTACAAGTTTGATCCCTATAGCTTTTAATTTGCATAATTATAATATTAGTACCTATATTTTTAATTTACTTAGAAGAATTACAATACTGTCATTTAAGACCTAAAATGAGGTAATTATAATTTTGGTCCCTGTATTTTAAATATCCAATAATTATAATCTCAGTCCCTGTAGTTTATAGTTTATAATAATTATAGTTTTGGTGCCTATAACTTTTAATTTATGATAATTATACTTTTGATACATGTAGTTTTTAATTTGTATAATTATCCTTTTGGTAACTATATTTTTTAATTTTTATTAATTACAGTTTTGATCCTTATAAAGCCATAAAATTTAGAAGAATTACAACATTGCCACGTAAGACCTAGAATAAGTTAATTGTAATTTTGGTTCATGTACTTTTTATATTCAACAAGTACAATTCCAGTCCCTATAGTTTATAGTTTATGACAGTTTTGATCATTATAGTTTTTAATTTAGGATAATTATAGTTTTAGTCTATATAGTTTTTAATTTGTATAATTAAAGTTTTGGTACCTATATTGTTTAATATGTATTAATTGCAGTTTTGGCCCTTATAATTGCTAATTATAATTTCAGTCCCTATAGTATACAATTTATACTAATTACAATTTTGGTCCATGTAGTTCTTAATTTCGAATAATTATAGTTTTAGTCATTGTAGTTTTTATTATGTATAATTATAATTTTGGACCCAATATTGTTTAAGTTGTACTAATTACAGGTTCAATACCTATAATTTTTTATGATAATTACACTTTTTTGGAAATAGAATCTACATATTAAAAAATCTAAAGAGAAAATTTCGGCTCCGTACTTTTTAACTTGCTTTAAGTAAAACTTTGGTCCCGATAGTTTTAAATTTCAATAAGTATAATTTTGGTTCCTGTAGTTATTAAATTGCATTAATCATTTTGAAGTCTTTGTAGTTTATAAGTTACGATAATTACAGTTTTGGTTTCTATAGCTTACAATTTGCATTAGTTACATTTTGGTTTCTGATTAATAACGATATTATAAAAATGTTCTCTATGTAATATCGACATTACATATATAGTCATTATGTAAGAGAAACGTATAGTAATAGTCATTGTTTAATAACAAAATTACAAAAATGTTTTGTGTCAGAGAGCATCATAAATGGTTTTGAACATATACGATTAATAAACACGTTGCAACGCACGAGCGTCACTACTAGTATACAAATAAATTAGGGGAGCGGTATTGGATGTTTACATATTATAACCAAATATTTTGTAAAAATGGTGAATTTCTAACGATTTATAAACACATATGTATTTATGTTATGCGTAAAAATTGGTCAAATATAAAAAATAAATACAATAAGTGTTTTTATTGTGCGATAAGTTGAGTAATGATATATTTAATTGTCACAAAATCAAAAGTCATTAATTCCTATTTGTAATCCAACGCTAATTTTGACGGTATTAGCAATGGACTCCTCAAAATAATCAGAATTTTGTCATTAACAAGGAAGTAGTGGCCGTGCTTCGTGGCGGCTATAGAAATGAAGAAAATGTTGATGGAAGTTAAGTTTGTAATACTTTAACCTATATATAAATATGCCATTTGTGGGGTATTCTAACAAAAAAAAATTCTAAATCACGATATATATTATAGCAGTGAAGCTATTAAAAGTCGCATCGGAAGATGGCTATAAAAATACGTCAAAAGGTTGTCCTCACGAAAGATTACATGCATTGTTGTGTGTATTTATATTAGATATGTAAGGTTGTCAATTTTTTTTATATCTCTAAAACTGACTCACCGTGTATGTAACCATGGATCATAATCTTTGCTAATTAGTTGTAATATGTAACCACCAGCAACGCCCACATGGCCAAAAGATAACCTATAATGTGTGTGTGTGTGTGTGCATATATGTGTGTATATCATACAGTGAAATTTTTCAAAAGAGATAATAGTACATATTTTGGAAATTGTAGGAGCAGGTAGGTGTTAGAAAATCTATACCAGTCAGCAGGAAAATAATGTGTAATAGGTGCAGTTCTCTGGGAGTGAAAATAATAGCAGTAACGCCTGGACTTTGCCTTTGAATTTGATGTCAACATATAGCAATATCAATATTATTGAATTGAACTCGTTAATGTGATCTATCACTAAACCGTCTTCCTTCATCTTCGTATTAACCAACTACCTAATCAAAAACATTTTGTTGATTGTGTAGGTGTAACAACCTCATTTTTGGACTTAAATCGATAAAAATAAATTCATTATGGAAATAATAAATTTAAAAACAAGAATAAATTTAAAAATTTTGTGTTTTGACTAGAATTATAATTCTAAGAACCAAAAGTAAGTTTTGATGAATAATTAAAGGTTTTATAAAATCCATTTTTACCAAAAATGAGAATTTAAGATGTAGGGGTCGAAATTGTCAAATTTGCTAAACTTGTCATAATTAGCTTGGACTAGTCAAGAACTTGGAAAATAGATGAATTCTAATAAAGAGTTACAGTGGAGACCTAGATTAAATTAAACAATTCCTTAAGTCAATAACAAGGACCTAATTGTAGAGATTTTAGTGAAAAGGACTATTTTCACCAAATAACTAAACTAGTGGTTAGGGTTGACCTAGTAAATGATCTAGGTGAAAATGAATGGAGTTATTAGAGAAAAAATCAAAAACTTTGAGACTTGTATTAAATAGGAAGCCACTTAGGTATTACATGTTGTAAGTATGGGAGTTTAGGGACCATTTATGTCAACCCTTAAAAGTGGAGTTCATTTAAATCGGGTTTCCCCCATTTCCCGGTTAGGATCGATTTTGAGAGGGGAAGGAGGAAAAGAGGTGATTTATCCATCAATTGATGAGGTTTTAAGATAGGATTTGAAAATTGATCAAAGTTCTTAAGATTTCCTAGCAATTTGAGGTATATTTGCTTTTCTTTTAGGCTTGTAACCCCATTTTCGGGTGGGGTTTAGTCTCAAATATGAAAATTTTGAATTAAGGAAGGGAGTTCATAGGATCCTAAGTGTCGGTTTATGATTCTAGGCCATTATGTGATGCTTATCCAATCCATGGATGATCTAGATCCATTTATTTGATTGTAATAGGTGTTATGAACCCTTGAAATTTGGATTTTGGTGAGATTTGGTTCACATTGGTGTTGGATGAACTCTTTGAGGAGTTTTGGATTAATGAAAAATCAATTCTAATGGTTTCTGTAACGCCCCAATTTCAAAAATTTTATAAATCATTTATTACCAAGGTTCTCCTTGGAATGCGATGCGCTGCCATCAAACCTTGCCCTTCCCTTTGTCATTTGAAATACCTGAAATGTTATAAAACAACGGGTAAGCTTAAAGCTTAGTGAGTCCACAAGTTACCATACATGCCCACACATTAAACAACCCGTCCTCGAGAACGACCCGACCCTACCCGCCATACAACAGCTACGGGCGTCCATCATACAACAGCTATGGACACGGGAAGGTTCTACCCATCATACAACAGCTATGGGTTCCCGGTTATGGCCCAGCCCATCATACAACAGCTATGGGACAAGGCAATAGTCCAACTCGCCATACAACAGCTACGAGGGGACACGCATCAGTACTGAGCCCAACAACAAATAACCACATATACAGAGCACATCATATAACTGTAAATAACACACAAGATGCCTAACATGTAACATCATATAGTAAGGTGAGGATACTCACCTGATTCGAAACCGCACAGATATTCTCTAATATCCCCACTTAGCTCGTCCACACCTAAATCCCACACACATACAACATATCAATTACTGACCAGGCTCTTACAAACCTGCCTAAAGGTTAGTCTCACTATTTGCCATCAAACCGTGGTCAAAACTAAATTTCTGGTCAAACAGTCGCTCGCCGCGGCGTGGCTCCTCGCCCTACGCGCCGCGGCTACCCTTGCATATTTACGGGATTTCAGCCGAGTCCGCGCCGCTGACTTAGCCAGTCCGCGTCGCGGCTCGTAACATTCCAAAATGTTTTTCAGCGATTAACAGTACATCAATCGGCTAGGGTTCCTTTCTACACCCTTCTTGGGATCAGGAACTACCCTAAGGTCACTTCCTTATGGACATGCAAGCCCATGCATGTCCTTGGTTCAAACCCTAAGGGCTACAAATCGTCTAAAGCTACAAACCAACTGGTAACACCATATGACGGGATAAACAGAAAAGTCAGAAGAGTAAATCTTCTTACCTCACTTCTGAAGGACGGAGTGATGCCCACGATCCGTCCCAAACCTTCTCCCGCGTTGTATTTCTTCCTTCAACCTCCAAAGCCTTGAAACCCAAGATGTCTCTGCTGAAACCTGACTCCTCTGCTCCAGATAACTCCCAAAAACACGAACCCTAAGGCTGGGTCCCTTTATATAGGCGTTTAAATCCGAATTAGGGTTTTTCACCTTAGCGGCGCACCGCGCCGCGGATATTTTAAAGCCGCGCCGCGCGTACAAAATCATTCGCGAATCCAGATCTCGCCCGAGCCGCGCCGCGGATCTGTCCTGGCCGCGACTCGGCGGGACGGGTCTTACAACTCTCCCCCACTTAACTGGATTTCGTCCCCGAAATCCGCACCGGTAAATAATTCTGGATAATGCCTCCGCATTTCCTCTTCCGGTTCCCAAGTCCATTCGGACCCTTTTCGATGCTGCCACTGAACCTTAACTAATCCTATTGTTTTATTTCGTAAAGCCTTTATCTTCCTTTCAATGATGGCAATTGGTCGCTCCACATAATTTAGGCGTTCATCTAATTGAATATCCTCCAAAGGTACTATTGTGGATTCCTCCGTAACACACTTTCTGAGCTGCGAAACATGAAACGTGTCGTGAATCTGACTAAGCTGCTCGGGCAGCTCCAACCGGTAAGCTACCTTACCTACACGAGCGACAATTCGATATGGTCCAATGTACCTAGGGCCAAGCTTTCCTCGCTTCCTAAAACGAATAACTCCCTTCCAAGGTGACACCTTAAGAAGAACATAATCCCCAACTTGAAACTCGAGATCGGACCGTCGCCTATCCGCATAACTTTTCTGTCGACTTTGAGCGGTTAACAATCTCTCCCGAACCTTCTGGATTAACTCAGTTGTCTTGAGCACCACCTCGGTACTACCCAAAACCTGCTGGCCAACCTCGCCCCAGCAAATAGGTGTCCGACATTTTCTTCCATACAACATTTCAAAGGGAGCCCTGCCAATGCTCGCGTGATAACTGTTATTGTAAGAAAACTCAGCTAAAGGGAGATGGGAATCCCAACTCCCGCCAAAATCGATGACGCATGCCCTAAGCATATCTTCCAGCGTTTGAATCGTCCTTTCACTCTGCCCATCCGTCTGAGGATGATATGCTGTGCTGAAATGAAGGCGAGTGCCTAGTTCCTCATGAAACTTCTTCCAAAACCTAGACGTAAATCGGACATCCCGGTCGGATATCACCGAGACCGGTATACCATGCCGAGAGATAATCTCATCTGTGTAGACCTTAGCCAATTCCTTTGCAGAGTAAGTCTCTTGGATGGGGAGGAAATGTGCACTTTTAGTCAACCTATCCACGATAACCCATATAGTGTCCATATGTCGAGGGGTTCTTGGCAACTTCGTGATGAAATCCATTGTGATATGCTCCCATTTCCATTCTGGAATCTCAAGAGGCTGCAACTTACCATGAGGCCGTTGGTGCTCGGCCTTGACCCTACGACAGGTCATGCATCTTTCGACAAACCAAGCTACTTCCCTCTTCATGCCAGGCCACCAATAATATTCGCGTAAATCCCTATACATTTTAGTTGCTCCAGGGTGGATAGAGAACCTGGATTTATGTGCCTCCTCCAATAGGGTTTGACGAACCCCGC
The DNA here is from genome assembly GCA_023525715.1 of Cichorium intybus. NCBI lineage: Eukaryota > Viridiplantae > Streptophyta > Magnoliopsida > Asterales > Asteraceae > Cichorium > Cichorium intybus. The sequence continues at coordinate 120,932,611 of CM042013.1, read as the reverse complement.
CCAGCTTCGGTACCCAAATTCTCTCATGGCGAGTTAACAAATCCCTACTATCTTTGACCATAGCTGCCAACTGACCCACAATTCTCTCTCCTTTCTGATTCTCATTCTTGCTTGCTTCCACCTGGGCTTTCCTAATTAGCTCAAACAACGGTGTCACAATTGTCATCCTTAGACAAATGCCCCGAAGGGGTGCACCCGAAGCCTTCCGACTTAACGCATCCGCTACCACATTGGCCTTTCCAGGGTGGTAGTGTATCTCACAATCATAGTCTTTCAATACATCCAACCATCTTCTCTGTCTCATATTGAGGTTTGCCTGATCCATCAGGTACTTTAAACTCTTGTGGTCCGTGAAGATGGTGCACTTCACTCCATACAAATAGTGTCTCCAAATCTTGAGAGCGAATACCACCGCTCCCAATTCCAAATCATGAGTAGGGTAGTTAGCTTCATGAGGCTTCAACTGTCGCGAGGCGTACGCAATAACCCTGCCTCGTTGCATCAAGACTGCCCCCAATCCCGTAATAGATGCATCGCAATAAACTACCATGTCCTCCATGCCTTCAGGCAACGTCAAAACCGGAGCTTCACACAATTTCCGCCGCAAAGTCTCAAAAGCCTGCTGCTGCTCCTCACCCCACCGAAAAGCAGCGTTTTTCTTAGTTAGCCGAGTCAAAGGTACCGCAACCTTTGAGAAGTCTTGGATGAAACGACGATAATAACCAGCCAGACCCAAGAAACTTCTAATTTCAGAGGGAGTCTTCGGAACCTCCCATCGCATCACGGCCTCCACCTTAGCCGGGTCTACCATAATTCCTTTCTCGTTGACAATGTGACCCAAAAACTGAACCTCCCGAAGCCAAAAGTCACACTTAGATAACTTTGCATAAAGCTTCTCCTTCCTTAAGGTTTCCAATACTTCCTTTAAATGCTGTTCATGTTGTTCCCTGCTCCGAGAGTAGATTAAGATATCGTCAATGAAAACTATAACCGACCGATCCAACATCGGTCGACACACCCGATTCATTAAATCCATAAAAGCTGCAGGGGCATTGGTCAGTCCAAACGGCATCACTACAAACTCGAAGTGGCCGTACCTTGTCCGAAAATCCGTCTTCGGGATGTCTTCCTCCCGAACCCGCATTTGATGATATCCTGACCTCAAATCAATTTTCGAAAACCACGAAGCGCCCTGCAATTGATCGAATAAGTCGTCGATGCGAGGCAATGGATATCGGTTCTTCACCGTAAGCTTATTCAGCTCACGATAATCTATGCACATCCTATTGGAACCATCCTTCTTCTTAACAAACAAAATAGGCGCTCCCCATGGTGAGCAACTGGGTCGAATAAATCCCTTATCTAATAGTTCCCGAAGTTGAATAGACAATTCTAGCATCTCCGGAGGCGCAAGACGATACGGTGCTTTAGCTATCGGAGCTGCACCGGGAGTTAAGTCAATCTTAAATTCCACCTGTCTCTCTGGCGGTACACCAGGCAGGTCCTCGGGAAAAACATCAGGAAAATCCCGAACCACCGGTATATCACCTGCTTTTTGCTGTGGCTTCTTTTCTCGAGTGTCTACTACATAAGCCACGAACCCCGAACCTCCATGTTGAAAATGTCTACGTGCTCTAGCAGCTGAACAGAAAACTGCACCTTGATTCTTTCTCTCGCCCTGCACAACCAGCTCTCCCCCACTTAGGGTTTGAATCCACACTCGCTTGTTCTTACAATCGATCCAAGATTCATGCTGACCCATCCAATCCATACCGATGATGACTCGGGAGTCACTCAACGGTATAGGAATGAGATCAATCGGAAATTTAATTCCTTAAATCACGACTTCGCATCCCCGATAAACACTAGTTGCTTGCACGGTTTTATCATCCGCAATTTCCACTTCTAACGGCTGATGAAGAGTTCCTAAAGCAATACCGAAACTCTTTCCCAACGCGGCAGACACAAAAGAATGACTAGCACCCGAATCAAATAGTGCAAAGGTAGGTGTAGAGTTGACTAAGAATGTTCCTAATCAAAGCATAATAGACATATTAATTACACACACTACAACGCGAGGCAAGTAAAGAAAGAGTACCCGTGACGACGTCGGGCGCATCCTGTGCCTCCTCGGCGGTCATGACGAATGCTCGACCCTTGGTCTTAGGGGCTTCCCCTTTCCCCTGCCTACCATCGGTAATCCGGAGTGTAGTGGGTGCCGGATTCTGAACCACTCCCTGAGTCAGACGGGGACATTGGGCCTTGAAGTGGCCTACCTGATTACAATTAAAGCAAATCTTGACCTCTTGCCGACAATCTTTAGCATAGTGGCCCTCCTTTCCACACTTATGGCATATTAACACCCAGCAACGCCCCTCATGATTCCTTCCACATTTACCACACTTACCCTGGCTCCTTTGCCCTTGCTTTCCCTGATCTGTCCCTCGAAATTTCTTCGACACCTGCTGAGTTTGAGTAGGCGCCGGACGCTTCTGCTTTTGTTGGGTTTCCAATTCCAACTCTCGGGCCCGAGCGGCCGCGATCATATCAGTAAGAGTTTGGTGCCTAGCAGCAGACACAAATTCCCGAATGTCTGTGCGAAGCATCGCCAAGTATCGTGTCATCCTCATGCGCTCGGTTGCCGCAAACTCTGGACAGAAGAGTGCTCGCTCATTAAACTTCTTGGTGATTTCCGTCACCGTCTCAGTAGTCTGGGTCAGATTTAGGTATTCCTGCGCCAAGCGTTCCATTTCCACCTGTGGAACATACTCCAATTTGAACTGTTCCTTAAACTGCGGCCATGTAATGGCATCCAACTGGGCAGGAGTGAGATCTTTCGTTCGTATCTCCCACCAATCTTTCGCACCCTCTCTTAAAAGATTCGCCGCAAACGTTACCTTGGAGTCCTCATGACAGGAACATGTGCGGAAAGCACCCTCCACTGCGGAAATCCACCGCATGCTAACAATCGGATCCCTGCCCCCATCGAACATCGGAGGCGAACAAGCCGAAAAGTCCTTATAACTTGCATCCCTAGCACGAGATGTGCCCTGAGTAGCCAGTCGCTCCTCGAGCATTGCCCATAGCTCAGCCTTAATCGTACCAAAGAACTGAGGTATCGCAGCCAACACTTCTCGCGAAACCTCCTCCGCTATCAGGTTACGGAGATTCTCATCAGTCGGTCCTCCCCCACTCGAGGCACCCGCATCTGGTCCACCGTTACTTCGAGTGACTGCCATTCTGAAATGCGCAACAGTTTCTAATATCAATACTCTGGTCACTCCTATCTACTCAACTACTTGACTTTCTAGGACTTTGGTTGACTACTCTTGACTCAAGCGTGAATCATGTGCTTTCGGTAATACTGGCCTGGTACTACCTTCCACACCTATTCGCCCTTGTTCCAAGTTCGTCAATCATCCTCCTAAAATGTCACACACATACTAAACCATTTTCTATGACTCCCGCGGTCAGGCACCGTGGTGCCAAATCTTTTGATTTAACCCTCCATCTCACACGTGCCTAAGAGAACTACTGCTAATGTCGTCGAGTTGCCTCGCGGACGCACAGTCGTATACAATCGGAATAAGATAGACGTTTGAATAACTGTTCTACCCTAAAGTCACAACCAAACAAGGAACAGCCAGTAAGGCCAGACCAAGAATTCTCAGGCTATCTTCCCCTAATTGTATATAACCTACCAGCATTCACTAAGCAACCTAACGACAGTAACATAAAATTCCAAAGCAGCACATATGGCACAAAACAGTCTACAGTTTATATTATCCAGATAACTCTACATCTTAGCACAATACATTTTATCACATAACACAAACTTGGCATGGGTAATTGGGAATCACAAAACTTACTTGAGCTCGGCTGACGGTTCGCATCGCATCTTCTTTTAAATTAACTTAACTTTCCAAAAACATTTTCTTAACAAAATCGCTCAGTCCTAAGTTTGAGTTTGGATTCCCAATACAGTTCATCCAAATCCCTCAAACCAAGGCTCTGATACCAATTTGTAACGCCCCAATTTCAAAAATTTTATAAATCATTTATTACCAAGGTTCTCCTTGGAATGCGATGCACTGTCGTCAAACCTTGCCCTTCCCTTTGTCATTTGAAATACCTGAAATGTTATAAAACAACGGGTAAGCTTAAAGCTTAGTGAGTCCACAAGTTACCATACATGCCCACACATTAAACAATCCGTCCTCGAGAACGACCCGACCCTACCCGCCATACAACAGCTACGGGCGTCCATCATACAACAGCTATGGACACGGGAAGGTTCTACCCATCATACAACAGCTATGGGTTCCCGGTTATGGCCCAGCCCATCATACAACAGCTATGGGACAAGGCAATAGTCCAACTCGCCATACAACAGCTACGAGGGGACACGCATCAGTACTGAGCCCAACAACAAATAACCACAGATACAGAGCACATCATATAACTGTAAATAACACACAAGATGCCTAACATGTAACATCATATAGTAAGGTGAGGATACTCACCTGATTCGAAACCGCACAGATATTCTCTAATATCCCCACTTAGCTCGTCCACACCTAAATCCCACACACATACAACATATCAATTACTGACCAGGCTCTTACAAACCTGCCTAAAGGTTAGTCTCACTATTTGCCATCAAACCGTGGTCAAAACTAAATTTCTGGTCAAACAGTCGCTCGCCGCGGCGTGGCTCCTCGCCCTACGCGCCGCGGCTACCCTTGCATATTTACGGGATTTCAGCCGAGTCCGCGCCGCTGACTTAGCCAGTCCGCGTCGCGGCTCGTAACATTCCAAAATGTTTTTCAGCGATTAACAGTACATCAATCGGCTAGGGTTCCTTTCTACACCCTTCCTGGGATCAGGAACTACCCTAAGGTCACTTCCTTATGGACATGCAAGCCCATGCATGTCCTTGGTTCAAACCCTAAGGGCTACAAATCGTCTAAAGCTACAAACCAACTGGTAACACCATATGACGGGATAAACAGAAAAGTCAGAAGAGTAAATATTCTTACCTCACTTCTGAAGGACGGAGTGATGCCCACGATCCGTCCCAAACCTTCTCCCGCGTTGTATTTCTTCCTTCAACCTCCAAAGCCTTGAAACCCAAGATGTCTCTGCTGAAACCTGACTCCTCTGCTCCAGATAACTCCCAAAAACACGAACCCTAGGGCTGGGTCCCTTTATATAGGCGTTTAAATCCGAATTAGGGTTTTTCACCTTAGCGGCGCACCGCGCCGCGGATATTTTAAAGCCGCGCCGCGCGTACAAAATCATTCGCAAATCCAGATCTCGCCCGAGCCGCGCCGCGGATCTGTCCTGGCCGCGACTCGGCGGGACGGGTCTTACAGTTTCCTTATGATTCCTAAATCATATTATGTTGAGAAACAACTCTAGAATCACTAGATCAATGATGGAATTTAGTGTTTGAGATTATAGAACCAAAAAGGTGTTATACCTTGCTTTGACTAATTGTACCTTATGCTCTTGAGGTATTAGTTTGGGTTAGATTGGTTCTAATGTTGGTCGGATTAATCCTATGCTAGTGCTAAATCTTGACTCCTTGAAGTGTAATGAAACAATGATTGTAATTGAACATTCCATGAGTTTTGCACCATTTGGACCAATGATTAGAATTGGGATTCCATGAGGATAATTTTCTTAGAATGGAATAAGGATGGATTGTTATTAGATATTATAGGGAGATTGTCCTTTTGATGTGTTTTTGATGAAGTAATATATTTTAGTTTGTTCCTAGTGAATCCAACCATTTAGGAATGATTAGAACCCTAGTTAGAACTTATTTGATGGAATGGAATTGGGAATTCCATTGTTTGGTTCCCTTGGGAAATTGAGTTAGAAGATTTGTGATGAATCCATCTTGGATGACCAATTGATTAAGTTCTTAATGAATGAATGGATGGTTCCTTAGGCAATTAATGACTTTAAGTAATGTAAACTTCATATTTTGTTGGAAGAATGGAAAATAAGCATTAAGTTCCTAATAATTGATTCGTGAGATTAATGAGGATATAAGGTGTGCTTTGGGTTGGAAAACCCCAGAATTAGTCATCCTTTGAGTGTAGAAGTGATTAGAGAGCCTAGAGAATGCATTTGAACTTCATTGGGACCAAAATCTTATAAAATGAGATTTTTCGCACAGCTGTGGTGCGGTCCGCGTAACCCATTAGCCTACATTTGTGCGGCCCACATATTTTGCAAAAATGATACTTTTTGGGTCTAATGTCATGTGTGGCCCCTGTGCCGCCTGTACCCCTCCTTATGATGTATTTTGCTCGATGTAGCACTCTCCTTAGGCTTAAACATTTGGTGTTTGATGTTCCAACCCCGACAACTTATGTTTAGGAGTTGTTTAGCATAATAACCCCTTATAAAATGGGTGTTTAACCTTGAGATATGCAGATGATAAGTATGATAAGTTTGTCCCCAAATATTTGGTGAATTGAGTGTGACACATTCTTTTCTTGACTTGTAGGAAAGAAGTGGAGTTGTAGCAACTTAGGGGTGGTGTAAGGACTTGTCTTAAAACTTGCCTAAGGTGATTTTACTAGGAGTACACGTCCCTAAAACTAATTTTGTGTGTGAGTTTTGTTGATTTATTTCACGCATCATCCATACGTGCAATGTGCTTACTACATGTATTAATTCTGCATAGCATGCAAATGTGTTTTTAAGATGATTATATTATAAAGAGTCTAATGCTTTTGAAAGGATTTTTGGCATCCCATTTGTGTGTATCATGTAGGATGGGTTTGACTGTGAGTGTCCGGGTACCCAAAATGGGGACCAATGACCATTGAGATGAAACTAAGATGAATCCCCCTAAAAAGGGAAATTAAAGCTACAATAGTTGCACTTTGAGATGAAACTTTGATGAAAATAAGATAGACTTGGGTTGGGATAGTTGCATACTACATTGCATTGTATTCATAAATATCCATCTTTTTCTTTGGTGTTTATGAGGAAATAAAACTTATGTGAAAAATTGTAGTGATGAAAAGTTCTTTTAAATGTATAAAGTGATTTAAACTATTTTTTGGGGTTTTTCTCGATTGTGGTGATTGGCATTGCTCACTCTGAATGGTTCAACATCGGATAAACTCACTAGACATTCCATTGCCTAACCTTATTTTGACGTGTACTCAAGTTGAGGAGATATGATGACTTTAGAGGATCTGGACATTTTAGAAGCCTACTAGTTGTGTGGTATCATTTAAAATCTGCAATGATATTGAGATTGTAACCACCTCGCCACTTCTTAAACAAAGTAACTTGTTTTGAAAATTAGGACCGTATGTTTTTCCGCAACCTAAAACTCTAAAATGTTTTGATGTAAAATCTGCCTGATTTCAAAAGAGTGTTTGAATACAAATAAAGATTCTTAAGTCGTTTTGGGACTAATATTTTATTAAGATGAATTATAAATATTTATGAAAAATTATGAGTTTAAAACGACGTTTTATAAATAATTTATAGCGATGGGTGTTACAGTAGGGCTTCTCGTACATGTTTGATAACGCATTAATCAGGTTGAACGTTATTTTCTCATTGACGATGTTGTAAGCAACGTTCTTTGCCAATGACAATCGAACGACTCTAAGGGCCTGCTGATCTAACAAATCCCATTTCTCATTCTTCATATCATCATGTTTCATTCTAGATAAGGATAGGTGTAGCTTCTTTTCTTAGATAAAATCTTCTATCTGTATTCTCCAAAAGCTAAAATCTTAACCTTCAAAATTTGTCGATCTGAATCTTATAGCTTTGATACCAGCTTTTTAGGATTAAGGAATTCAAGGAACTCGCTTTCTCAATAAATTGATCCAGACTAGTGAAAACAACAAGATGAAAGCAACCAAACAAGAAATCAATGATTTAAGTGGTTCACTCAATCTAATCTGATCAAGCTACATCTATTGGAGAACTAGAGATATATTATTATTGATAATGAATGTTATACAAAGTATTTATTGCACTCCACTAGATATTCGTCTCACTCACAGATATGTCCTACCTTTGGCTACAAATTGGAGAGGATATTTATAGTAGACAATGAGATCTAACAAAATGATGGAAAATATTCTAATCAATGCCATTCTGCAAGCACTAACTCTGATGTGAGAAGTCAAGGGTCATGCAAGACAAAACTCCTTTTTGTTCCTTCATGATGCCCATCTCAAACCTTAAAATTAGTGTTAGGAGACTATTGAGAGATAAAACCATCAACTACAAAGTTGTTCTTTGTGTTGCTGAAGCTGCTTCTCCTGCACCACTCGTCATTACATCGGCTGCTGAAATATTTGACGTCCAAGCTCTTGATCCATCCGGAGTGAGACTACTGATCCTTGTAGACTCCTGATGTCATTTAGACTTCTGATCTATCTGGAGTGTTGACCCATTCGGACTGGCTAAATTAGCCTTTAACTCCTGGTACACTCTGGATCATTGATCGATCCTAGTCGCCAAGCTATATGATAGACTGCTAATACATCAGTAGTGTTGATCCTTTAAGAACGTTAAACTAGCTTTTAACTACTAATCCTTCTTTGGATACCATTAGACTCCACACCTCAATATGAGGTTCATTATCAGAATGATTGGAGACTATCTAAGACCATTAGAAGTATGAGTATAAGGATAATGATAATAAGGACGAGTTGGCCCACGTAAACTGAAATTGATTTATACAGTTGGCATAGGTTGTGCAATGTATGTGTCTTTTTTGTTTGGAGATAAGTAAGTTAGGGAGCCAGCATTTGGAGTTTACTGAGATGTTTAGGAGATCCAATGTAAGTTATATTTTTTCCTTTTAGATATTTCGTGTGATGTATTTATGTATCAAAAAATTTTAGTGGATGAATTATTAAAATGTATGATGCATTGATGTATTTATGGATCCCGTGTATATGTAGGAGAAAGAAGGGTCAAATATTCGGGGTAGGGGACTCATATCCCTACTTCTTCTTAGCAGGAAAACCTTGTAGGTGTGACTCAACCTCCCTAGATTATGCTTATTCTGTAGCATGTATAGTTATATAACTAAGGCATTGTCTTTTTTGTATACGATAACTTGCATACTTTGCAATCACTACTAATATAGGCATTGGACTTTGTTAGTATTGCTAGCATTAGTAAAAAATGTAAGTATGTTGCTACAATGGTTAAAAATAAAATACAATTCCTATATTTGTAAAAAGAGTAATGTATTTTACAAATTGTATTTATATTGACATTTTTGTGAGTAAGAGACGTGAAGAACCAACTTCAACCGGTGGGAACACACTAAGAAAAGATGGAAGCGCACCTTCAATAGAAAATGGAAAAAGCGTCTCCAAAAAAATCATGAAAACTTCAAAGAAATCCGTCAAAGAGAACATAAAGGTTTCAAACAAATCCGTCGATGAAAATGTGAAGAGTTTGAAGCCCATCTCCAAGAATATATGATTGCCTTTTTGGTGAAATTCATGAAAGGTGGTTATGAACAGCTTCATCACCCCTTACCCTACTTCAACTCATCGTCGAGTTTTATGTTTCTATACTTTTTGTTTGAATTTTTCTTTATTAATGTTTATTGTTGTGATTTATACTATTATGTTTATTTTGTTTCTAATATATCTTTTGAAAAGAAGTTCAATTAGCAAAGGCGGTCAGTGCAAAGCTATCTAGCGTTATTTAGTCGTTAAACACCTAACCTGTCATTAATGATTAATGTTATACTTTGTTGATATGCCTTAACAAAGGTTGTTGCTAATATGTCTCCAAAATCCTAACCCCTACATCTAAATGAATAATCGATAGTGTTGTTTTATATTTTGTAAAAAGCTATTATTTACAGTGCGGTATGGTTTTACGTTATATACAATACTAAAAAAATGTACCATTCATATAAACTGCATACTAAAATCGCACCGCAAAAACCACACCGTATAATCTTTTAAATATTTAAATAAGATATTATATTTATATATATATATATATATATAATACTATTCTTTTTATTTTATTTTTTCAAATACAATTGACTAAAAAAAGTCAAGAAACGAGATTTCATTTTTAACATAAGTCTCAAATATAAACGAATATTTAGTTTCAAGACTAACGATATGTATTTTTTGCCAAGTAAATATTATTTTAAGTCTTCTCAAATATTTGTAGTCATATTTTTGACATGTTTTTAACATGATATTCACTAACTCGCCACACAATCAGTTTATATTTGTGTTCGATGCTAGACAGTTATCGCGGTCCAAAAAATCAAATAGCGGTCACCGGCCACTATATAAAATAACGGTTTTAACGGTGGTATAGTGTTTTTTTTATATTACATATAATTAATATTTATACTCCTATATTTATATATAACATTCTTTTGTTAATTAGAATGATATCTCATAACAAGAATCATATCTCATAATAAGCAATATACACAAAACAATGACATCAACACATATTCACAATCAATTTTTCAAAATTCAAAAAAAAAATATTTCATAGGTCAACATAGCGGTTGTAGCGCTGCTATAGCAGTATAAAATAATGGAAATCGCGACAAATATATAGCGGCATTTCCCGGCGCTAATAACGCCACCGCTAAACCTCACCGCAGTTAAAACCGCAAACTGCACCAAACACGAAAACCGAATGGTGCGACTTTAACAATATAAGAAGCGATTTATGTGGTTTTCGGTACGGGTTTAGCAAAAAACGCACCAAACTGCATTACCCTCACTTGTAATCGAATTACTATTAAATGGTAAATATTTTTGCACTCATAATAATAATAATAATAATAATAATAATAATAATACCAAAAAATATTTATCACTACGTCGGAATTGCGCATCGGTAAATGTTACCGACAGTTTTCGACGCATTTAGTTGTTGTCACTAGTCGGTAACCTGTCACAATATTAGGGTTTTTCTATGTTTTCATTTTTGCCGTTCAAAAAAAAAAAAAAATTAATGCATTAGTAGTCCGTTGGACATTTTGTGTCGGAAATTTCCATGAATAGATAACCACTTTCTAGTATTGCTGGCTAATCCGTGATAAGTTTGTCAAAAATTTAGTTGTTTGAACTTTTGTTACGTGGTTGGTGTAAAATAAATTGTACCAGGGCGGATTTATCGGTCACTGGTTCGGTGGAGTTCGCAGTTAAATATTAGACACCAAAGATTTGTCACCTCTCTATGTCTGTCGCTATCCGTCGGTAAAGTGGATCACACGGATTAGCAACCAAAATTTTTCGTGTGTGAATCTTTGTTTTCTTTGTGGTAAGTATGACCTTCGATTAAGACCCAAAAAATAAAATGCAACGAAATAGTCATAGAATCCTAAAAACAATATACGAGTTTGTCCACAAAACGAGAATGCAACAAAAATACAGAAATTATAATAAGATTTAGACCATCAAAAAACAAAGCAACCAAAAACCCAAATAAACACAACATAGTTGAACATGCCATTTAGTCCACAATATGATAAAACAACGACAACATCCGAGACACGACATATATATATATATATATATATATATATATATATATATATATATATATATATATATATATATATATATATATATATATATATATATATATATATATATATATATATATATATATATATATATTGAAAACACGAGAAAAACATCTGACACGACATATAGACCCACAACATGAAAATGTTAACAAAAGCATAGGTTGTTTTACACCACGAATTATTATAAAACTTGACTCAGGTTTAGACTCTTGATTATTTCCAACAACGCTTGTTCTTGACATCAGACAAGGGCGAAGCAGTCGCAACACGACCGCAAGGGCGCCACCAGTCTGCCGGACGATTTATATATTCCCACCACTGTTTGGGTTTTCTAAAACTGGAACCACTGCATCCACATCATCTTCATCGGGCTCCGGCGGTAGATTCAGGTCAAAGGATCGCTTCACGCCTGACCCCGACGAGCTTTTTGTGTATTGATCGGGTTCTGGGCCACCACCGACAACCATTTGGAGGTTTGATTTAGAACTTCCGATCTCCGGTGGCTTCGGAATGTTTTCCATTTGAGTTGGAGCTTTTTGTGTTTTTTGTTTCGAGATAGAGCTTTTTCTTTTATCTGGCATGAGACGAGCATTTTTGGAACGTTTCTTACCACGACGGGGATTCAGAACTCGTCGACGTCTTGCGGTGGCGCAAGCACAGCATACACATGATGGTTTATGTTTGGTCCCACTTGGAGCCTGCATGCAGACAATGCAGGTGCATCCAGGTCGATGGCGGGGGTGCTTCTTGCTTGCCTTTGGTGGCTCTGGTAACGTCACCACATTCTCCGCCGGGGTAACATCAACTGCATCCTCGACTATTCCAACTGATACAGGCTCAAGATTTCCGGTCTTTATCTTCTTCGAACATCCTGCAGGCCGTAACAATGCAGATTGAATATTACTTGTTTCGGATGCTTGATCAAAATACAAGAAAGCTACATCAACATTATCCATACCCTGATTGTTCCCCAGAAATATTTTCTTGATCATGTCCCGAGTAAGCTCTTCTTTTGCAGAACAGCGCAACCTTAGTGGATCCCAGTGATTTTGCCTACAGTTCCAGTTTGCAGGCACCTCAGCCTCAACGGGAACTTTACGCCATTTGTAACATTTCTCGCACTGAGCCCATTGCACGCTATCCCTACCAAAACGAACATAGATGAAGTTACGACATACCTCAAGGGCATGCATATATTAGCAAACGTAAACGAAACATCTAGATTAGCCAACTCACTGATCAAGCTTTGTGAACATGGAAGGCCTTCCAATGACGGGATCATCCTTATAACTCTTGAGTTTGACACCCTCGACCACCATCACTGAGGGAGAATTACTACCAGGGTGTGATCGTATTAGTTTTTGTCCTCCTTCAAAAGCGATAGCAAGACTAGCCATCTTAGTTTCATGGTCTGTGCTTTTACTGTTCAATTCCATTCGGCAACGCTTTCTCTTACGACCTGGGACTTCTGGTCCAACGATATTTGACCGAACACTTATTGGTTCATTTGGCGTCTCCTGGCTAACCGTAGAAAGCATATTCGTTGTGGCCCTGGTCTTTGCAACCCTTTGACTAGTGATGGCGGTTACCATGCCCTGCAGATAACGATCGTTAAAAGCTTTTATCATATAACTTTGATATATACTCTTTTTATGTCGAATTCTCTAGTGTTATAATCTGATCTTCGCCTGTTTGGATTTGATGTACTTAATTTTGTTGTAACCGTTTTGGCTTTATTTAGCTTCTTGATATCTTTTTTAATATAATTGCCGCGGTTCACCCTCAAAGAAAAAGTGTTCTATCTAGATTTGTATTGAAACCATCTAACGGGGAGCTAGAATAGTGGATTCTGTCTTTGAATAAATGCTGAATGAACTCTAATCATGATAGCAAAATTACCAATTCACAACTCTTTCTCTTAGCACGAGTGCATGGTTTTGATCCACCCGCATCTGAGTGAAAGGTTATTGGATCATTTAGGTTCTCCCGGCAACCCTTAGAATTTAGCATAGCCGATGTGGTTTTGTCCTTTAAAACCCCGTTACTTGTACTCTCGGTTACCAAGTCCTATACATAATAATCATTTAAAAGTTTATAAATAGGCGCTTCTCACAAAGAGGTATATCTTGAATAAATTTTAAATGATATCCGATGACAGAAAAATACCATTTGGCGACGCTTTCTCTTAGCAAGGATGGAGGCTTTCGGTCCAACCACATCCGAGCGAACACTTACTGGATCATTTTGCTTCTCTTGACTAAACGTAGAAATCGTAGCCGGTGTGGTCTTCCCCTTTGAAATTCCGTTACTATTGCTTGCGGATACCTTGTCCTTTACATAACGATCATTGAAAACTTTATGAATAAGTGTTGATGTTTGCTTCGAATAAATTAATTTTTAACTAGACAATGTTTACAGTCGTACACAAATAAAATTATAAAGTTGGAATATACAAATACATATTGTTAAATATAATGAATTTAATGTTATTAACTATAAAACATTAACTTCTACACTATATAAAATTGATACAAAACATTGTGATGATATCTTGAATCATAAGATCAGAGTTGTCTATTAAAAGAATATAAGTTGAAGAGTTAAGGTAGTTATAATACTTTGAATGCAATTCACAAAAGAAAATATGAGCCATTATGAGTTAAGATAAACTTTCATCTCAAACTCCTTTGTAAACGAATAAAACGGTGTATAGAACTTATACTAATATTAATTTTAAAACATCTTTTGTCATTTTTAACTTCGATCGTGACCGTTTTTAAATACCAACTATTATTTTCTAAGATAACATATTTATTAACTTTATATAATTTTAGTTGAATATACTTTATAATATAATATAATTTTCAAGTATGTTATCGTTAGTTAATTGAAAAATCACTCATTTGGACATTGTTTTATTTTATTTGATATCTCAATATACACCCGGACTGCGACGTATGCATGAATATAACTATGTATTTTTTTTCAATTTAATATTATTTTTAACTACAAATATATTAAATTAATTTGAAGCTTTAGTTTTTTCATTATTTATTGTTTAATGTAGTAGTTAACCATATGTTTCAGTTTATTGAAAGAAAAATGTTACAACCTTTAAACTAGCAATTTAATAATACCCAATTTGTCAAATGTTGAATATAATGTTACATATAGAACATAAAAAGGTTAAAAAACCTAGTATAAATTAAAATTTTGATTAAATCGAAGTATATACACATTAAGCAGTAATTAAAGATAAAAAGAAGCAGCATGAAAACTACAAAATATGTTAAGTGACATGTAAAATTAGTTAATGAATATTTAATATTGTGACTTTTAATGAAAATTTGAACCAAAAAAAATCTAAAATATGATAAAAACTTACAAAAAGATTAAATTGGCTTTTAATATATTATAGAGCAAGCGTTATTTTAAAGTGATATCTACCATTTAAATAAAACATATTATACAATAAAATTTACGTGTTTGTTATTGCTTAAATTAATATTAATATGATAGAAAATAAATACTTATTTTGAAACCATATGTTGAATGATATTTTCCAACTTTGCCCTTTTTACAAGCTAATACACATTTTCTGGTGGTCATGAAAAATAATTTACAAAAATCCTTTAACATCGCAATTTTTTAGGTTTTTACCCTAACTATAATTTTTAATACTATACATATTCATGAACAAAATACATAATTTCATGTTTTAAAAGTATAGTTATACTTTTTAGAAGTATAAATATGCATTTTTATATTTTTAGGAATAATATATATATATATATATATATATATATATATATATATATATATATATATATATATATATATATATATATATATATATATATATATATACATATATATATATATATATATATATATATGTGTGTGTGTGTGTGTGTGTATGTATGTGTGTGTGTATGTGTATGTATTGTAGATAAACAAGTATGTATCAATCAAATGCGTATTATAAAACGTGTTTGATCAATTTTATTGTAATTTTCCATTATAAATATGTTTTTATTACTATAATGCATGTTTATATATATATATATATATATATATATATATATATATATATATATATATATATATATATACTTATAAAAAATGTTGTTATGTATTTATAATAACGTAAACATATGTATTTATGCTTCTGAAAATGTATTTATACATCTAAAAAATGTTGTGTGTGTGTGTAAACATAAAAATATGTATTTATACTTTTAAAAAAATATATATCTATATATTTCTATAAATATAAAATAACCATTAATATTTTTATACATAAGAAGGTTAGGTTTTCGCTATTATTTAAATGCGTAAATACGTTATTTTTACGTTTTAAACCGTATAAATCGACAAAAAAATATATACATATAATTTGTGTTTTTTTTAAAACACAAATATGATGTTTAATTAAATATTTTTTGTTTATAAATACATATTTTCTGCTTGAATACATATAATATAGAAAAACATAGTTAATTTAAAAACAAAAAATAATTTAAAACGTAAGGAGTTTTTTGTGAATTTTATATTATGAGATCCTAAAAACCTATGATAGTGAATAAAAATGGTGAAATGATGCAAAGTTTAGACATGTATACATACAAAAATGATGTTGGGGGTATAATGATCATTTTTCATCAAACTTTAGGGCCTTTCTGTTAAAAGCTCTTAAATAAACCTATCAAAAATCTTGATAGTTATAGAGTTAATAGAGTTTATAATGACCGAATACAAATCTTTAAAACCATCAAATTAATTTCAGTAAATGATATATATTTATCATGAACTACACGATCCCAATGGCATCCACTCTTACGTGAATAAATTAAGTATGCTTCTTAATTTAATGTTATTTCTAACTATTATTAAGGTTAATTACTTTAAAAATTAGTTCTTTAATTATTAATCAAATTCAATCCTGATTATTTATTCACCATCTATTATTTTCAAGTTATGCTACTTAATATTAATTTTTACTATTATTATTTTTAATTTATAAACTACTTCTTTGGATATTTTGAAAAATACAATAAATTCCAAACTAAAATGACCGAAGATAAATATTTATCTTGGATAACATGATATCAAGGATGTCTATCAATAGGACGCATGTACATAAATTTGTATATACTTTTTATTTAATTTAAAGTTTAAATATTATTATAGTTAAATATTTTTTAATTTGTTGATTTGGTCCTTTTCAATTTCGATGATGATGAGTTTTTAGATATTAACCATCATTTCAAGGCAACTATAATTCTTATATTCTATAACTTTAGTTAAAAATATTTTTTAACTTAATGTTATTTTATAATTATTATAATACTACTGAAATCAAAATTTTATTTTGATTTATTAGAGATTAAACAAGTAAAAAAACTCCATAGAACTTATATATATATATATATATATATATATATATATATATATATATATATATATATATATATATATATATATATATATATATATATATATATATAAATCAAGTTTTCATTAAAGTACTACATAAAAAACTTAAGAAAAACTTAATGATTTTAACACTGATAAGAAGTATAAAAGATCAAAGTAAGTATTTTATACAGTTAATTAAATTTTAAATATTAATTGTATTAATAACAAATGACATTATTTAAGCTTTTAAATAAATATGGGGATGTTTAATAAAGGTAGTATTTGTTCTTTAGTATTTTTAAAAACCGTTATGTTGTTAGTATTCATAAATAAGTAGTATTGAGTAGCTAAAAAGCAAACTTTTATATTATTTATGGAAGTTAATAAAAAAATCAAATTGATATGATAAATACTTTATCTTAAACCATTAAGTTTGATGGTTTCAATTATAAGATAGTATTAATATTAACATAAATAAATATGGATATAGAGATTTTGATAAAAATATAGATATAGATATATAAATACACATAGCTAACTAATTTTAATTTATGTTATCGATAAAACTAACATCATATTCAAATTAACTAATTAAATACTTATAATTAAAAAATATGTTGAGTTGTAGTATGTAAATTTATGAAGAATGTAAATACACTTAAAGACTAACTAATGTCATCATTAAAATTAACATTATATTTTAATAAACCAATTAAGAACCATTAGTTAAAAATCTTCTTAAGTTGTAATAGAATTATAGAAGTGATAGATTGTACCAATTTTGCTCTACGAATAGATACGGAAGTAGTAGTATTCGTTTTAGAATAGACCAACCTTTCTAGAAGATGAAGCACTTGTACCGTTTCGATGGCCCATAACAAGCTTTCCTCCAGACTGCAATTTACCAAACATCACTGAAAGAAGACAAAATTGTTAGCATTATTATAGTTATTATAGTTATTATAGTCTTTTCATATAATCAAGGGACAACTATTGTCATTAAACCTTTATGTTAGGTTTATTTTTTTTCTTAGAGTACCCCTAATAGTAGATTTTTTTTAAAATATTTATACTATTTGAAAAAAAAAAATAAAAGCTGATTTTTTTAATATGGTAGATAAGGGCTTTTTTGAAAATCTTAATAATCTTTAATATTTTAACCTTCTTATTGGTTTTTTCCATTTTGAACATTATACTTCATAACATTATCTTTTACACCCTAGTTATATTTACAATTTTTTTTTTACTTTTGACATAATCTATTTGATTGAATATATAAAAAAGTTGAACATACTTTATAGAAATTTATATCATAAAAAGGTAATTGTCAAAATTTTAAGATGATACAAATACCAAAGATTAAAAAATATTTCTATAGTATGTTATTTAAACATTTTTTATTTATTAAAATATTAATATCAACTAATGTTATTTTTCAACAATATGAACTAGATTTAATAATTATAGAATCATATGAGATTAGTTTATATAATTCATGAGAAAGATAAACATAAATTAGTTAATTTCTAAAAAAAGAGCTTTTTAAAATGTTAGATATTAAAGTGACTTTATAAAAACATATTTTTGATAAAAATTTATGAAAAATTAATATAGCAAAAATAAAAAAACTAACAATTTGAGGTGTCTGAATTTTCGATACAACATTCTATAAGCCTTTGGCTTATTAGCATTCAACATTGAATCGGTTTATCAAGTCTAACATTGTATGAGAGTCAACGTATATATATATCATTAGAGCCCTAGCATACATGTCATCATCTCACAGAGCCTCGTCTCAATAGACATGCATGTTGGTCCACTGAATCTTTATATAAGTAGGAATCTCCCTTTTTAGGTTTTTTAAAAAAAATGATGGACTTCATATATTTGACATGTGTAAATTATATGCAATAAACAATTCTCTAACGTCGCAATAACCTGTCGAAGAAAGTCATCCAAAATCAATCACAAGTGACATTTGTTTGTATACCTGTATCACCTGCATGCAACTTCATCGACTGAACATAATAATTGAATCCTTCCAGGACGTACATTCGGCTATTATTGTTAGGCCAGTATCTAAAATTGAATTCCCAGTCTTTCCCTTCTAAATCTTGGATTATAACGGGTTCACCTTCAGGAATATCAATCGAAGGAAAGTGAACCTGTACAAGAAACATTTTATGGAACTTAGTAACAACCAAATTTGCACATTACTTGGGCGATGAACGATAGATATATACCAACCTCTGCACATTTCTTGGGCAGCACCAAACGCCCGATCCTGCTGGTGTCACTAACCGTCAACACCTTCTCAAATAAAGGAGTGACTTCCACATTTGAACTATTATAGATCATATACATGAATAAGATTAAAAATAGGGCGGATATGGCTTCCATTTATACGACTAAATATTATTAAACATATTCTAGGAAATGAAAGGTACCCTCTAGACATCTCTTTGAGTTCTTGATCAGTTAATCTAGGCACGTAACGATGTTCACTTCGAGGCTTTCGCTTACGAGCTTCAACTTCAGTAGATGATTTAGCCTTGGTGTGTTCAAGAAATAACGATGGCGGGGTTTGTTGTTCACCTCCTGTTTTAGTCACCTTTTCTTGATTGTTTCCTTTATTGTTATCCTCTGATGTTGTTGGAACCCTAGTGAGAGGGATGGGGCTGGGGGTGGCCGGTTCTTTGCTAGGAAATGAAGCCTGATTATTGTCTTCTGAAATGATCTGTGGTGTGCTAACCTTTGAGCTCCCGATCATTAATCTCTCAGCTTCATTCATCCTTTTAGTTAAAGGAGGGGAAGACACATGCCCCCGTGCAATAAGCCTACTAATGTTAGGTGGGCCACAAGGTGTCATAGGCTCAAGTCCTGATCGGTTGTTGGATGAATTTAACCAAAAGGGTGTTTGGATGCTCGATAGATGAGTTGATGTTGTATTCTTGGTTGTAGAGTTACCAGTAGTTCCTTGAAAATTTGGTCGGAGGAAAGTACCAGGCCGCGATGAACAGTTTGCCATCTAATAGAAAATAGCATTTGGTGGAGATCAAAACATAAGTTTAACTATATGCAATAATTTTAGATAACTAGCCATTTTCATATGATCGTCCATACCAAGATCTCATGTTGTGGCGTGCAGTCAAGACACTTGATTCCTCTGGGTTTCGACCGTACATACGAACATTTGGAAACTATGCATCCATAATGAATTCTCTGTAACGGATTATAATACAACTTTTCTGGTAAGAACTTAAAGATCATGCTAGGAAAAAAACATATTCTTTTTACTTAAATCTTCTAACCTTTTTGCAAGATGTGCAACGTTTCCAACAACTTGATTTTTGATGATAAAGTTCGCAAAATTTCCCAACGCTATATGCAACACTATAGTCAAAGTTAATTAGAGAAAGTACTACTTCTAAGAAAGTAATGACAATACAAGAAACGTACAGAAAGGAGTACTGAAACCTTTAAATCATAAGTACATACATAATCTTCAATGGATCATGCATGTAGGCTCATAAACATATATGGGAAGATTTTTCTATTAGAGCATGACATGCTTAATTACAGTAAACAACACAAAGATGGAAAGAACACAAGGTTTAAAAACCTAAATTACTAACAAATCACTGCAAAGATTCATCCAAAATATTACTTGTGAAGCACGCAATAACAAACACCACCAAATTTGCAAACAAAAATTTACACAACTCATGATCAATCGGAAAAAGGGGCTTACAAGCATCCATTGCAAAGTTCGACGGCGCTACCGTTCTCACTTCTCCAACCTGGTCTTGGAACATCCATAACTTTCCGACATTTGTTGTTCGAGCAAAGCTTTGGCAGATCGGGATAGGGAATCTTGGTTTCCATTAAGAAAAACCTACAGAAAAAGTAATTAATGGTTTCTTTAGAAAAGTTATGGTTGATTTCGATAAGGCGAACAATGGGTAATTCACAAGTTAGAATATTTATGAAAGATCTTGATCATTCTAATGAGGAAGAAAGAGGGGTTTCACTCTAGTTTACTTGCTCACACATGAGTTTAGAGAGAATCCTAGACATATATGGAGTGTTTATATATATATATATATATATATATATATATATATATATATATATATATATATATATATATATATATATATATATATATATATATATATATATATATATATATATATATATATATATATATATATAAACACTCCATATATATATATATATATATATATATATATATATATATATATATATATATATATATATATATATATATATATATATATATATATAGAGGGAGATTTAATGCTATTTGTTAAAAGGATTATATTTTCTTTAATTTATTTTCAAGAGCATGTGAAAATACATATTTTGATTTGATGCCCTTGCACTTTCTATATTTTGCATCATGGGTATTTTAAATTTGGATTTTATTTAGATGCTAACAATAATGGCATCAAATTGTTCTGAGGTGGCATTATTTAAAGTAAGAGGTGGTGTAACGGACGTTTATTGATAAAGAATTGACATATGTTTCTTCTTGAAAATTAGATGAGCTATCTTAATCGGTGTGATAATATTTGATTAATGGGTAAGTATTGCATGTTTTCTTCATGGAGAAAAAGTTAAACTACATTTAGTGAGACAACTAGCTAGCATAAATGAGGTAGGGCCTAGCGTTTAAAAGTTGTAACGTATGTTTATTGGGTTGTAATGACGTATGTATTTTTCTTGAAAATAATATCAACTTACTTGGTCGGTGTGACTGACACATGTGGGGCACGGAGGGTATTTCGGGCCAGGTGTTATGAAAGCATATTTAAAGTAGAGTATCAAAGTGTTGCCAACGATTTCTAATTGGACATGCTTTTCTTAAAATAAGGTGATTCACGAACATGCCTATCATAATATGGACAGGATGGGAAAACAATTTTCATAATAGATGTAAGATATGTATTATTTTGGATGTGAAGGTGGGTGAATTTATTGGCGTATGTTGTTTCATGAATACTTGTTGAACTACAAAGAGGTGTATAGTGTATATGATTAATACATGTTGGATAGTATGTAGGTTGGCATGTGTTGATAGATCATAATTAAACTAAACCATTGATAATTCATACTTGAGAGTTTGGTTAATTAAGTATGGACCTATGTATGTTTTCTCTTGGAACCAAGGTATATTAGATTGAGCAAGAAAGGGTCAATCATTTTCAAAGATGTAAAGTGATTAATATTGTTTAGTGGTTAATTATGAGATTGTGTTTGCTTTATTAAGTAATAAATGATAAAATTGTTGCCATCCATGAATGACAACAACCAAAACTGCTAGAGCTCATAGTTTAACTTTTTTGCAGACAAGCAAAATTCAATTCCAACGGATTTCAGGTTCTCTCAGATAAAACTCTTTGAACCATCCATACTTTCTGTATGTTCGACTTAAAAAGATCTATAAGATATGTCATGTGTATTGAAGTTTGTAGTAAATGTTACTAAAAACATTAGTAAGACTATTTTAGATTGCCAAACCTCTCATTACAATTTCAGTTTTGTTTAAACTCAAAAGCTAAATGTAATAACTATTTCTAGCAAACAGAAACAATTTGACATCTATAAGATAATTGTATCTCAATTTAAATCAAAGATTCCCTACAAATGCAAAGCATGCAATAATTTCAACCCAAGATTCACAATAAGAAACATATAAAATTTAATTAGAAAAAATAAACATGATTCTTAATAAAAACAATATAAGAAAACATGTTTGAAACATAAAACAATACTAGCAATCTCAATCTACTATATGTCATCAAATGTCTTAGTTTTTACACTACAAAGAAATTCTCAATACCCATTACAAAAATATAGGTACTAACACCGAGAAAAGTACAGTAGAGGATAGGCATTATATTGAATGGAAAAACAGCATGCAATGATTCTGATGTCGAGTCAATAATTGTGTTCTTCACATTTTATCTATGTTTCTGTTACAAGTTACAACTATTCTCTCTCTCTCTCTCTCTATATATATATATATATATATATATATATATATATATATATATATATATATATATATATATATATATATATATATATATATATATATATATATATATATATATATATATATATATAGGGTAAGTTTAATTGAAAACCTAAAAAAGTGAGAGAACTTAAGATAAAAATACCCAATTTTTGCATGCTATATATATATATATATATATATATATATATATATATATATATATATATATATATATATATATATATATATATATATATATATATATATATATATATGGTAAAGTTCTATACAATATTTTTCAAAAAAAACAATACCCAATTTTTTCTTGTACTGGGACTGAGATATTTAAAAAAATCATTTTTAATTATTTTTTGCATATGCATATGCATATTTTATGAACATGCATATGCATATACAAAAAAGTGATTTTTTTTAATGTTTTTTTAAAAGTCTTAGACGTTGGATATACGTCACTTTGAAAAAATATGAATATACATTGAATTTTTATATGCATATGCATATAAACATAAAAAAAATTGTTTTTTTGAAATTTATTTTTAAAATCTCTTAGACGCAGCAAATGAAAATTTTGAGTGCAATTATTTTTGAAAAATATTGTGTAGAAAACAAGTTCCTAGGTTCTCTCACTTTTTTAGGTTCTCTCTCTAACTCGACCATATATATATATATATATATATATATATATATATATATATATATATATATATATATATATATATATATATATATATATATATATATATATATATATATATATATATATATATATATATATATATATATATATATATATATATATATATGTGTGTGTGTGTGTGTGTGTGTGTGTGTGTGTGTGTGTGTGTGTGTGTGTGTGTGTGTGTGTGTGAATTCATCTGTATGAATTTCTTTGTAAATAGTAAATATAGGGATTCTATAATTTTGTACGCTTTAAAATTTGTAAAAATATTTATAAACGTATATCGCCATCTAATATGGTAAAATGGAATTCAAGTTAGAAACAATTTAGAAAAATAATATGTATTTGCTAAAAATAACTATTTTTTATGTTTCTCTCCCTCCGTCCCAAACAATGAACATATAAAATTACATATAACTTGATGAAGTTATTTTGATGCCAATTAAAAGCCTAAAGCATTCCACAATCAAACACGAATATTGTTTTAATGTTATTTAATGGATATTTAGGGGTTTACATTTTTTTTCTTTTTTAACTGTTATCTACTGGAAAGCTTCAAATTACTTATAATAAAAAATCTTCCTTGAACCAATGAATCAAATCGAGCAAGTATAACCCAATTTAAGTTTTAATCGTTTGTTCTTCAATCTGGATGCAAAAACTAAATCCGTGCAGTTATGATTTCCATTTGAGATTTATAAATTATTCAGTTTCATAGAAATACATTTGTGCTTCCGTTTACAATGTGTGAACATAAATGAAGATAAGATTTACATCTACAAAATGACTGACAATCAAAGTTCAAAATCCATGCATGCTCACTGTTTGTATCTTGTATTGCAAGTCTTATATCACATTAAGTAAATGATATTCATATCTTATGCTCAATTATTTTTAGAAAGATTAATTTTGAGAATAAATCAGATGCCGTGAATGATTATAACATGTATGTATCGTTAAGTCTAGATCTCACCTAGGATTGAAAAAAAGCTACTATAAAAGATATGGGTTATATTCTCAATCAATTTATCTTATATATCTGATTTTGCTATTTATGATATTGTGAAACTAATATCGTAGTAAACGAATCGATTGGAAACTAAACTTAGAACTATAAAAACAAAAATATAACACATGTATTCACAACTTAATCAATCCAAACAAATTACGGTATAAACATGTCGTCATCGATTATATTAAATACCGCAAAAATAAATAAGATAATATTTGAGCTATAGTCAAAATATTTTTAACAAAGAAAGCTATATCAATCCATCTATATTAATTATATGAGAGGTTTTATATTCTCCTAAAATATCTTCCTAATAATCTTCCTAATCACATGATCAAGACAAGTGTCAAAATCAAGAGAATAAATTAAGATAGAGAAATAATAGATTCCACATGTCATAATTTAGTGGGTAGGAGGATGAATTAGGAAAATAAAGTAGAAAGAAATAGAATTTTCCTAATTGTATATAGTAGGCATGAAATCAAATTATCCCTAAATCGAAGAAATCCTAAAGGTATCATGAAATAATTGCAATGAACATGCACTGTGGCATAAAAAGATACAAAATAAACTAAATTGTAGTTACACAATTTATGTAAAGTATATTGATATATATAGTATAAAGTTTGTATAGGAAACTCACCAATCTTCTAATAGATCAGCCGATAAACCAGATCTACTTATGAGACTTCGACTGAGAGCTCTTGTGAAATCATATAAAAGAAAATTGTCGATCTTGTAATAGATCGGTCAAGAAACCAAATCTACTTGAGAGACTCCGATTGAGAGGTCTAGTCAAATCATATCATGTGCTTTTGACATTCTCACCACTCTGATCGAAAGGAAGATAAATTGATATATTGAAATGAGGTAAGAGAGAAAAGAGGCGCATGGACGGACATATCTAGAGAGGTAGGGATATTATAAATAATAAGAATGTGAGGGAAATCGTAAACCAATTTAGTGTCATTTCAAATTTCATATTTAAGGCGGGCGGGATCAATTTTCGTGTTTCCCCAATTCTTAATTTTTAACTCTTTTTCTTCTGAATGCTAATTGTAGTTTCATTACATTAATGTTACATCCCTCAAGTTTTCATTACCTTAATTGGGTGGTTATGTAACATCCTCAGTTTTGTAGAAGTTATACTAAGTAGATCTCGAATCATTAAGTCTAAGAAATATAGTTATATAGTTAAAATACGATTTTATGTAAGAAAGATGTAAAAGGAACTTATACTTTGATGCAGTAACGAACATATTTGACTTTAGAGACATAAGGTATGTGTTGTCAAAATTTATTATGGAAAAAGTATAAGTAGCAAGTTATGATATAGTAACAAATTATGATATACATGTTACTGATACAAAGAAACATATATGAAATGATAATAATAGCATAGAAGTTTTAAAAAATAGTTGAAGGTGACAGACTAATAAAATGACTATTTAGCATGGTACCATGGAGTATAATGCTTTACCGGAACATAGATTGCCTTAACAAAATGTTGTCTTTCCAAAATTGAACATTTGGACCAAATTGAGACATAGGCACAACACCGATGTCATGTGGGCATGTTGTGTAGCTAATGCAAGGTGTACGTCATATAATGTCAAAATTATCACCATTGAAAACCATTTACAATGTGAGACAATCATTAGGTAGAAGTCTTGTAGCATATGTGACATTCGAAACAAAGTCCATCTCATATGACATGTCGCATAGACCTTATTAGACTGTTTGAAAATTGTTGAACAACATGTTTTAATGAGTTAAATGACGAAAAGTATCGCATATTGTCTAAAATTCTTCTAAAAGAAAGAGAATATGGCTTACAGGTGGTTTTGGTGATTTGTAAGAAAAGGAATTGAATTTTTCAACACCTCACAACTTTGGTTTAGATCTTTATCACATATTAATGCATGGATCATATACATCATGTATTTTGTGTTTAATTTTATAAGATTTCGAATTGGAAGATAAAATGTAATATATGTTTTGGTTATATTCAGTATTGCAGAAATCGATATTGGCGGTCGATTAATCGGCGATTAGTCATTTGGAGGTCTTCAACCAATTATGATTAGGCCTAATCGGTCAGCTTGACGGTTTGCTGCAAAAATCGGTCAAATATCGGTCTTGGCGGTCATTTTTTTATTTTTTTAATTATTTTTTTATTTTTAAATGACGACACTAACACTCTCTAATAACTCAAAAAAACTGAAAAAAAATCCATATTAAATAATAAAAATAAACAAATGTATAATCTTTGATGTGTATCTCAGAATAAAATGAATCAAAAATTGCTATTTTGTTATATTTATATATTTTTAAATAAATTCCTTTATAATTTAGGGTCTCCAATTAATCCCCGACTAATCCCCGATTAATCTGATTAATCCCTTAACCTCACTCGACCGTCAAGCTATCGTCAAGCGATTTTCACAACCTTGGTTATATGTAAGAAATATTCTGTATAATTGATGTAAGTGTTTCATGGATGAATTTGACATAACTAAACATAATTCAAATATTATAATGTTAAGGTTTATGTAAAGTTGCGGATGAAACTAATATATTGGCGTGTGTTAGATATATTATTGTTAGTACTAAGTCATTTATAGGATTTGTAACAACCTTACATTTCAGTTTTGGATGTTAAGATACTTAATGTAATGATTTGAACTATAACTTTGATGAAGGATCAAAGTCCTTGCAAAGTAACAAAATAGGGATAAATCGTGAATCATGTTAAAATATATTTTAAAGATCAAGTTTAAGTTAAATTTATGTTTGTACAAGTCATAATATACTTAATAAGGAAACTTTATGCTTAACGTATGATTATGCAAGAGACAATGAAAATGAAAAAGCATGCTTCTACTATGCTCTAAAGTAGGACAAAAATGGAAAATCGCATAATATGGATATGAGAAAGAAAATAAGTGATGTAAGACTCTTGAAATCTTTTTACAAGTGTTAGGGACTCAAGTGTAGGGCTATGCTTCGATGTGGTTCTTTGTTGATCTTTAACGATGATGTCATAAGGCCATTTTCATGTATGAACCACATGAGAGGCGTATCTAGTCAAAATGGGTTATGTTCCTCTTATGTGTTGAGAGTTAGATATCTAGGGTGCCTGATTAAAAGTTGAACTCAAATGGGAAAAATTGAGATCCATATCTCATGTTCAACATGATGTCTAAAACAAAGGGATAATTGATAACTCACCTTATACAACAATTGTAGCTTTGAGCTCTTGGGAATTAGGTGTTTTTGAATGGTACTAAGTCATATGTTACTAGGGGCAGTGAAATCTTGCTAGACGTTCACCACTATCGGTATCAGACTATAATGAATCTTGTGAAAGTGAGAGATTATTTGACTAATGCCCAAGAATCATCATAGAATGATATTGCTAACAACATATGATCCTATTAGAGTCACACCAATAACAAGTTAGACACCAAATTAATACTTATGAGAAATTCGATTTTATAATATTAATATTCCTTGTAAATATTATATATATATATATATATATATATATATATATATATATATATATATATATATATATATATATATGTTATTAAATATAAATTATAATATGAAATGCAAATATATATATGATAGGATCATATATGATTAGAATTTATGAAGAGGGGTTATATTTATAAAGTTTGATTTGTTAAAATAATCATTTTAACAAATTCAAACTAAAAGGGTAATGGAATGCTTGAATGTGATTGGACCATTTTCAATACTTACTTACACATCTCATGTATTACATGATAATATATATTATCTAGGTTATGAAATAAGAAAAATGAGATGATTTGAAATTGTTTCTTTTTCTCTCTCCCTCCCTTGGTTTACGTAAAAAATGAAAAGAACACACACTAATGGTGTCCTTCATTTAGTATGAAGTCTCACTTGAGTTTTCATATTTTGTGTGTGTGTGTGTATTTGATTAAATGTTGATCAATTATACATGCATGTGCAAGACCAAACAATAAACTCTCACTCTTTTCATCCTCCCTCTTGATTCTCTGGTTTGAAGTAAGAACACACACATTGTGTGTGTGTGTGTTCTTGGTGTTCTTCACATATTCTTGGAGAACATGTGAAGATCATGAAGATATTGCATTATCAAGGAAGTAATAGCATCCACAAGGTGTTGAAAGCTTGTGGTGAACACCAAATAGAGAAAGCCATACTTTTGACCTTGTTACCACTTCAACAACTGTTGAATCTAGAATTCGAATTAAGGCTGGAATGGTCAAGCAAACGATATATGAAATAAGAAAACACACATAATAAACAAGTATGAATTGATGAACAGGGTGCCGAATGCTTGTATTGA
Source organism: Cichorium intybus (assembly GCA_023525715.1). Lineage (NCBI taxonomy): Eukaryota > Viridiplantae > Streptophyta > Magnoliopsida > Asterales > Asteraceae > Cichorium > Cichorium intybus. The sequence continues at coordinate 120,903,488 of CM042013.1, read as the reverse complement.
TAATTTCCGTTTTACAGGTATGGGGAGAAAACTCGCACATTCGACCCGGTAGGTATTCTTGATATTTATATGTGATCAAGGACCCTGTAGTACAAAATTAACAAAAAGATAGTATAATGGAATATTCTATTAATGACGTATCTGTGACGACGCCTAGTAATATCAAGTATTTTAGTCGTCCTTGAGTCGTATTCTGAGTGAAATATATCTCATAAACTGTTATATACTCATGTTTTTGTGTCTAGTGCTTGTGTGCGAAATATATACAATAAAGGGGCTAAACACGTGCAAAATAGTCAAGTTTGGATTGAAGTCCACTTTCAGGCGAAAGCACACACGCGTCGCGGTTTAGAAGACGCGTGCACCCCGAAAAGTCAAAGATCGGATTAGAAGTTTGAATTCAAAAAGCGAATATCACGGTTACAGATAAGGACGCGCCACGGATTTCGCCCTTGCGCGACGCGGATGGTCAAATTTCGCAACTATAAATAGAGGCTCCTGGTTTGTGTTTCGGGAGCGAAGACCCGACCTTTGAGTGGAACTCATGCCCTTCGGCTCGTATTTTCGGATTTTGGTGATCAATAGCTGGTATTTTCATAGTTTTAGTATATTTTCGTATTTTTTTGGTTTTGTTTATCACGCATTTCTGACGGTTCTGGATTGTAGAACTTGCTGGACCGTGCTGATTCTGAATTGTTACGGAAGTCCGAATCATTTGGCTTCTGGTTTGGGTTAAGTTTAATGCAAGAATTCGGTTTTATTTATTTTTCAATGTTGATTTCGGTTTACAATTTTTTGCTCGTTTGATTGATTTGTTAATGCTTTGTGATTCTGATTTTCTGAGTATACCTCGGGGTCGGAACGTTTGTTGGTTTGGATTGGAATTTGGATTTAATTAGTTAATTGATGCAAGTTTATGTTTTCGATATTTTCGTTTTGTTCGGATTTCGTGAAGTGTATGGAACGCCACCAGCCATAGAGTGACACTATAGTTTGGTTAATTTCTGACACATATTCAACCACTGACTCAACGGATCAACCCTTACTTCCACTTAGCTAGTGTGTTCGTAAGGTATTAAATCTTGTATTTTTTACCGTATCAACGACTGCGATGATGTCAATCTGTATTATCCAATAGTAGACTTTGTGTGTCACATACGTGCCTGACATCACAATGTGCTACAAAAGATTTGGTTGTTAGGATAAGCCTTCAGATCCTCCTGTATTGAGCCTTCGGATCTTCAGGAAACATTAAGCTTCGGACTGGGGTCTTCGAATCAGGGCTCAACACATCATCACAACAAATTTATCTTCAACAACAACCTATAACTCTTGAAGTTGGACCAAAGGTTATTGTTCGTTCGTTCCTTTCTATGGTTGTTTTATGTTTTGTTTTACATGCATGTAACACTAACTTGTTGACGGGAATAAAAGTATAACTTTATATTTTGAAAACAAGTTTGCTTTCATTGCTTTTATTGTTCAAACTTCCGGTTTTATGAAAATATGCTTTTGAACACCTTGATTCCCAATGGTATATGTTAGTGTATTGGGTTTGGGCTTGGCCCAATGTCTGTTAGGGTTTTGCTGTATTTATATTCATGTGTTATTGTGTAATGGAACAACGAATCTTAAACATTATCATGGTATCAGAGCCTTGCTCTTAACCTAGCCGACACTTAATCTTCTCTCATCTCTTCTTCTGACCACAACCTAGTGCCGCCGCCGCCCACCTCCGGCGAGATACTTTTGGCGTCGTCGGAGGTGCCTTCCGTTTGGTTCTTTCTGTTTCAATCTCCATATCTTTCCTTTCAATTCAACCTCCCAATCTGTTTCTTCATATCTGGCCAAAGTTTCTCCGTCTCCTGCTCCAAAAAGCGGTTCTGATGATTCTCCTTCAGCCACCAAGCTATGGACTGTTCCTACCTTTAACTCACCCTCCTTCAACGAGGAAAACTGAAACAATACCTCCTGCCACCAGGTTTCCCCGCAGTCGCCCTTTCTTTGCTGGCGATATAACCTTCCCCGAAGGTCCGACTACCCCCTCCTCCGGTGACGACTTCGTCTCCGGCCAACTCACCCTCTTATCCCGACGATATCTGATCCAGGACTCCGCCCCCAAGCCTCTCCTTTGAGTCGCTGGCTATCTACCCAAAGTCCTTGATCTCTACATCTCCCTCTCTGCTTTCCGATTCTTGTTTCAAAATGCAATCTTCAATCTCTCTTTCCCTTTCTTCGGCTTCTCCGATCAGTATCAGATCTGATGGTGGAGCAAACTCCGCCGCCACCTCCACCACCACAAGCGGTGGTGCTCTCTTTGGCTTCATTTCTCCGGGCACCACTTCCACCGCCACTGCTCAGTCGTAGGGATTTTTCTTTACTGGATCTCACACGTTCCCGGTGGATCTCCGTCCTCCTCCTCTCACACACTATCTCTCTTTCTCTCTAAAAAAACATGGGTATGAAGAAAGCCATTGTTCTCGCATTCATCTCCGTCCTCCTCCTCTCAACCTCCGGCTTCTTCCCCGACCAACACTCTCTCTCTCTTCGTTACTCTTCTTTATTCTCCGACGTCGGAGGTCAAGCTCCGGCTTCTTTCCTGTCCAACACTCTCTCCCTCTTCGTTACTCGTCTTTATTCTCCGGCGACGTCTCTTTCTATTGCAGACCACCGCACCGGAGCTTTTGTTTTTATTTCCATCTTCCCGTGGGTTTACACTATAAACTGTCTCCATTTCTCCCTATTTCTTCCTTCGACTCTCTCTCTCTCTCCCTCTCTCTCTCTCTATATGGCATCTCTCTATATGGCAGAGTACTACTACTCATGCAGAATGTATTCTGGTTATATGTTTCAATGCAAGTATTGTTAAAAAAAATACTGTTCCCATGCTTTCCTGTCATCAAGAGCATGCGTGGAATCTATTTGGGTAATGCCCCTAACACATTGACGGGTTTGGAAATTATGATGTGAGCATACGGGGCCCACCAGGGTCTCATTTATGGTTTCGGCTCTCCTATGCAGAGTTAAAAGAAGGTTGTCTCTTTTCTACTGGAACATCAAGTTCATTTTTGGGGTTCACCGAGATGCTTGTTTCAACTATACTCCATGAGTTATATTTCTTTTTCCATTTGAGAGTGTTTTTGTTTTAGTTGTTTTTCAGTTTCATCGTCCCTCCCGATAAAACTGTGGGGGGATGTTATTGGTGCGACACGGTCCTATAAGTTTGTATATATGTTGGAGTCTCCTCTCTATCCACAAGGGCTCTTTTGGAGAGACACTATTGGGCTTCACATATATTTACATGGTATCAGAGCTGGTGTCCCGCACCCCTGTAACCTCATCGAGCCTACGTCTCTGAGGGGGAGTGTTAGTGTATCCCACATTGGTGCGACACGGTCCTATAAGTTTGTATATATGTTGGAGTCTCCTCTCTCTCCACAAGGGCTCTTTTGGAGAGACAATATTGGGCTCCACATATATTTACAGTATATCTTTCCTTTTCTTTCTATAATTGCTCTAAATTTTGATTATCTTTCATTCTCTTCCTCTTTCTCTCAATAATTGCATGATGATTAGGGTTTCTTTCAACCTAATTCAATCATGGAAAGCAACTATGCACCTATCGACGCTATCAAATGCAATAGGAAGCTTGGAACACCCTACCCAGAATGGAAAAAACAAGTTTTTACAATGAATTTTCTTTAAACATTTACGTTTTATGATTGTTTCTTATTATTCCATATTTTTATCTTGGAATTTTTGTTTGATATGTGGTTTAATTGCATGTTATAGGGTCTTCCTCTATTTACTTTTGATAAGGGAATCAATTTTTTGTTCTTTAATATGGAATTTGTGATTTGATTTTTGTTTTTTGTTTTTATTTAGATACAAACGCCTAATACTACCCATTATTGGAGGCATAAGATATACAGAGGCAAAGGGGAAACTATTACTTTTTGAAATTCAGGTTATATTTCAATGATTGAGAATGTGATTTAGTTATGCGACATATAAACTATTTAAAGGTGATATCATCACACCATTCTTGGAAAAATCAACTTGACTCTCCCATTGAAAATGATTATTCTAATTGCTACTTACTTGTAGATGGGACTTCATGATGATAGTCATCTTTGCATATCTTTTTTGGTATTCTAAACTTATATATGTAAGACTCGTTCTCAAGTAATTGTGTTTAATTATAAAAGTATAAGTTTTTTATGTAAAAGGCGACGTTATCCGGGTTAGAGATTGTGTAAGAACCCAAAAATATGTAAACTTGGAAAGTAAGAAGTTAAGGAATAATTATTAATTAATTATTCATTCTTTGAGCAAAAGGGTATTTTGGTAATTTTCCAATTATTAATATAAAAAGGAAAGATTTATATTTTTCCTTAAAAAAATGAAGTAAATTAACTATTTTATAGTTAAAAGTATGAAGCATGAAGAATAGAAAGATAAAAGTGAATTAAAAGTATAAAACGACTAAAAAGGGTATTTTCGTCATTGTGAAGTATTTAATCACATAATGAGATTTTTATGTGTTAGTATATCCTTAATTTGTATTTAAAGTTTATAAGTGGGGAAAACCTATAATACTTAAGAGTTTCAAGAATTAAAATTTAGTTTTGTGCTAAAATGAGAAGTATGAGAGTCTAGGGACCAAATTGTCATTTTCTCATAGTAAGGAGGTATAAATAGGGAGTCTTCTCCCCATTTGTTCACTGGAACGATGGCAGCCATGGGAGAGAATGAAGGTGGCGATTCTTGATGATTTTGTGAAGGTTTTGAAGCTAGCAACGTTGCATGATCAAATTCCTTGAATTGCTAACTCATATAAGGTATAATTTCACCATTTCTAGCTAGAAAACCCATTTAGGGTTCATGGCTGAATTTCATATGTTGGAGGAGGAGTAATTTCTATGATTCCAAGTAGTTAGATTATGCTTCTAGTCACCCCTTGATCACTATCCAACATATGGATAGCTTGGAATCATGGTTTGGTGAATTTAATTCTTATGAACCCTAGAAATTGGGGTTAATGATCAAAGTCTTAATTGAATGCAATTAACTAGTTACAATGAGTCATAAATGTTGTTTATGGATGAAGAAACCATTAGAAGTGGTTTCCTAATTATTCCAATTAATTATAATGAAATTATGAATGAAATTGAAAATTGAGAAAATGGAATGGAATTGATGATTCCATGGTTGAAATTTCATTAGAAATGGTTAGATAAGGAATTGGAATGATTCCTTTGGGGATGACCAATGAATTAAGTGCTTAATGGGTTAAAAAAAAATGACCTTAAGTATATGAAATTGCAATTTCATAAGTTATATAATAATAAGAATGAAAGTAAGAAAGTATTCTGACAGAATTTTTACGCCAACTTAAACTGTAAAACTGTACAAATCTACAAGGCCAAAAATTATGTTTCATACATGAAAAGAAACCTACAGATGTCTAGTTTCTAAATCAAAAAGCGGTGAGTCGTTTCGATTCTTCTAGAGTGAGTTATGCCGTTTTTCGTACAGGGTATCCTGTTTCGGCAGATTCTGTCCCACTTAGGAATATGAATGTATATGTTAATATAACGATCAAAGAATTGAAAGAAAACCATTCTTAGCATATATGGATGTATTACGAGTAATTAGAAGTGTTAAATAATAGGATAGAAGTCTAAATGGCTTAATGAAAGAAGTTTAGAAATGTTATCATACGTATGCTTGAATTGGTTCTTGAATGGAATTGAAACTGCAATTTCAGTTAAGAATCATTTGGGTTAAGTAGCTAATACTTCCAATAAGTCATTAGTTAAGAATTTAACTCTAAAACATAGAAGTAGATTGCTATTCTTGAGAAATTTCAAGTTTGGTCAAGAACTTCAATTCTTGCATTTGATTGATTCAAACGATTGTAATAGCTTAAAACCTTGTACTAATGGAGGGTTTTAGTCAAGGAACAAACCCCATATGATTAAGACATAGATTAAGGACTTAATGGGTGAAAACTGCGTGCTACAGTGCACTGCGTGCTACAGTGCCCTTCAGACAGGGACCAAAAATGTTAAAAATGTTAGAAATCCAAACGCTAGAAACCATAGCTAGACATGTCCGATTGATCTGAAATTTTAGCCATAACCCTAAAATGGTATAAGAACATGTCAGGAATGGTCAAATCCGTAATCCGACCTTGCGGAAAAGTCACTGTAGAGGCAGTGGCTAAAATCACTATTCACGTTAAAACTTGATTTTTAGAATTTGAGCTAGACTTGTCCAATGAACTCCAAATTTGAAACACAAGTCTAATATGGCCTAAGATTTCATGGAAAAGAGTCGGAACTGAAATACGACCCCTCGGGGGGTACTGTAGCAATATACGTGTATTTCGGAGAAAACCGTTAAACGAGTTTATTAATGGCTATACATTTATTATAACCTAGAGTTATGTTATATGAGACTTTAGCATTATAGAGTTAATTATATTGAGTATTTATATATACTACTTGTATAGGGGGTGCTTCGAACGTTATTGAGCACGGGAAAGGAAAAGGCGTACGTGAAGCCTAGTGAACCGTAGTAGAATCAATGTGAGTTTTATGAGGATTTCTATAGTACATAGCAATATGTTATTTTCAGAAAAGTAAGATTTCCAAATGTTTATAAATACTAAAGTTTGGAAAATAGTTTTGAATGAAGCTCTATACAAGGGCTTAGTGTTTAAAACAGATTTTTAAAGTATGGTTTGCAAGGTATTTTGAAAGAAGTTCCTTATGGGAACTAAGTTGTCAAAATCAGTTTTTTTTTAAAGTATTTTCAGTAAAGAGTTATAAAATGTTTGAGTAAGAGTTGTTTACAAATTGTGTCCCATTTTGACCAATTTGAGATGAAATGAAGTAAGAATTAAAGAAAGAAAGAAGTATGAGCCAGTTGTCCGGACTAGGATCACCCACATAATCGGGGGATCAGAAGACACTACTGGGATGGTACCTCCCGTCGCGAAGTAGTTGTCTAGCTTAGTATACCCTTGTGCTTGAATATGTTCCAAGTCACAAAGGGGAGACAGAATGAGCATAACCTAGCGGGCGGATCTGTTCTGTCCCGCGAGGTGAGCTAGTAGAATGAATTAAACTAAATTAATTCATGAGTTTCAGTTGGTCACTAGAAAACGAGAAAGAATACAGTTTTGATAAAAGAAAGTAGTTTTGAGAAAGAATACAGTTTTGATAAAAGAAAGTAGTTTTGAGAAAGAATGCAGTTTTGATAAAAGAAAGTAGTTTTGAGAAAGAATACAGTTTTGATAAAAGAAAGTAGTTTTGAGAAAGAATACAGTTTTGATAAAAGAAAGTAGTTTTGAGAAAGAATACAGTTTTGATAAAAGAAAGAAATTTTGAGAAAGAAAGTATTTTTGAGTTTTGAAGATAGAAAAGAAAAGAGATTTGAGATTTATTATGAAATAAGTTCTAGTAGTTACTTGTTATATTTCAAGTTTTAAAGCAGAAAAGTTTTGGGTCTAAAACCCATATTACTCACGAGACTTTATGTCTCACGTATTATTTTTAAATGCTATGTACTTAGGTGAGATGAGCAGGAGCTGGAGTGGGACCAGTGTGTATGCAGTAAGTTTAAATTATGGTTTTCTGTATTGAGTCTGTAATACCCTTTCAGAATAAAGTTTATTAAAAAAAAAATTTGGTGACTTTTCATGGTCACGTTTTGTAAAATGTTTTGTAATATAAACTATATTAAATTATGGTTTTGAGAAATGGGTGTTACAGATTGTGCATGCGCACATTTGGGGATAGCGACACTATCCGTCGCTGTTTGCACCAAAACCCTGGATCTCGATTTATGGGTCGTATTTAAGGGTCCTAAACCCTAGGTAGCCGCCATTTTTCTCCTTCAACCTCCAGAAACGTCTCTAACTTAACCCTAGCCTCGTTTGGTATTTTTGGCTCCATAGCTTATTTTAGAAGGTTGCTTGAAGAAGGAGAGGTTGTGTTGTGGTGCATGGTGGTCTCCTTTAAGGTTGGTTCAGCAAGAGTTTCATTTTCTAGACCATTGTGAGTAAAAAGCTTCTTCCTTTTTGTATTTCTAAGGTTGTCCTAGTGGTTATGAAGACTTTGGGTGGATTTTGGTCCCTTTGATACTTTGTCTTTGGTATGGAATGGAAAAGGTCAAGCCTTTATGTCGCTAGTTACATCCCTTGAGCTTTTGAGTTAGTTTTGGGAGTGAGCCAAGCTCTCTTAAGGGAGTTGTTTGATGATGGTGGCTATTTTCAAGTTTTGGACATAGGTTTTGAGATTTGGTCATGTTTTGGACATGTATGACCATAAAGGTGGCAAGTTTATGAGTCTATGGTAGTGTTAGGCAAGTTCTGGAATAGCTTGACCCTTGACTGAATTGATTAAGTGCTTAATGGGATTTTGGAGAAAATCGTAGATAGCGACGCTATCTGTCGCGAAGGCCCAAGTTGACCTGTGGTGGTAGCGGCACTATGTTGAGGAGATAACGATGCTATCTGGATTATTGACCTTTGACCATTGGCTATTTAACCAGTTTGACTTTTGGTCAAATTTGGGAGATTCGAGGTACCGGTCTTAGAGGTTTATTTTGTTTAGGGTTTAGGATTTGCTAAGTTGAGTTTATCCTTGATAGGAGGTTTGTGTTGTCGGGGTCCGAGGACTCGCGTGTGGAGTGCTTTTAACTTGGCAAATCAGCTGAGTTTTCTCACTATACTATGGGTGATGTTACATGTGTAAGTAGCTTTACTTCACGATGTGCAATGATGTATGCTTAGGGTGAGCGTGCCCTACCTATGTGATTATATGTGATCGATTTTAAGGACCCACTGGGTCAATCTGAATGCTTAGGCTTCTGTGATTGGTATGTGTGCTTAGTATCGATACTAATAAAGTCGATTGGCATGCGATGGTGGATCGGGTGAGCTAAAAAGTCGGACGGATCAGGGTGAGCCCAACAGTCCATGCATTGTACCGACAACGGGTGGAATGGGGTGAGCCTATGAGTCCTAGTCGGGGCGGATCGGGGTGAGCCCGAGAGCGAGGTTGTTCGGGGTGAGCTCAAAGACCTTTATGTCTGCTAATTAAATGTGATGGATCGTGTGGTATTTTGGGAAACTCTTAAGCTTTGTGCTTACTCGTTCACCCTAATTGTTTTTCATGTTTCATTGGTTTGAGATTTGGAGCACAACGCGACTGTATTGCATCTAGTATTTTCGGTGTTCAAGACTTCTGCTGGATAATGTTGTACCTATTTTGATAAATACGATTTTAAATGTTTTAAATATCTGATTCGGATTAAATGGTTTATTTTCCAACTCGTTTTATGTATTTGAACCGCTTTTAAAAACAAAAATTTTATTACAGAATTTGGGACGGTACAATATAGAATAGGAAAAATATTAATGGAGGAGGTTTATAAGGAGGTAAGTCATTGAAACCTTATATTTTCATATTTGTATTATGCGTCGTCTTTCTTATGATATAATAATTACTATATTGTTTCATGTTGCTGAGTATGTTATTTATAAACTACAAAAACAGTCACATATGAAATGGTATCCCAAGAAGACCCATAAAAGTAGGTAAATTAATTTACTTTACCTAAGATATAGTGTTAGGGAACTATATTAAAATGGAAATAAAGCAACCCACACCTCATCTTTTTTATTATGATTTTGGAGATTTTACATAGTTCGGCTTTTGGGTTTTTCCTTCAACAAGTGATTCTTTCATATAATTGAAAAGAAAGCTTATTTGGTAGATACGACGAACTCATTTGTTTCTTCCTTCCTAATTACAAAAATTGAGTTCCTTATTTGCTTTGCAACAGTTGGTGTCTTCTTTTACAACATCAAAGAGGGCTCAATATATATAATATTGTAATTTACATCATGTTTATTATTATAGAAAAAATAATAATAAACTTAGTTAACATATATTTCGTAATTAGTGCATCAATATATATAATATTGTAATTTACATCATGTTTATTCTTTTGTATCTTGAATATGTTATTAAATTTTATTTAAGTGACTAATAAGATAAATGAATAAAAGAAAAAAGAAAAAGAAAACTCAATGGAAAACTTTTATTTTTGAGCTTCCTTCTAAGTCTTACCATAATATGCAAGCATGATTATATAATCCCGAACAATGATGTATTTATTTAGATACCGTAAAAAATCACATAAATGAAAGTATATACGACACATAAATCACTATTGTACAAATATCATCATCATATTGAATATACTTGTTATCTATAGAACTCAAAAACCAAAAAAAATAAAAACTATATTGTTGATTTTCTTTTTTCTTTTGGATTTGGAAAATTAAAAAAAAAAAGATTTAAAGAAAAGAAATAATAATAATAATACAGATTTAAATAGGAGTAAACAAAGTAGCCAAACCTTGATCCACAACAACTTGCAGTTTGTCATATACCATTAAAGACTTTAAGTGGGATTTGTAGACTCCATTCCCTCTTGCCAAAACCTCGCCATCGGAATCAATGATTCCTTCCTTTGTTGAGTCACTCGTCCTGGAACCAGGCTCCAAGACAACTGCCTTCACCTGTTGATAAATTTTCAAATACTCAATCAAAGTAGGTTGCTATTTCTTGGATTTAAAATAAACAAAAAAACTGACCTTGATGTACAAGACGTGTGGTGATTTTACGTAATCGCCATTGCTCATTTCTGACAGTAACGATAATAATGCTAGTTTTGGGCATTCCCGCATTATAATCAAGTCTAAATATCCGTCATCAAACTACACATAAAACAAGAAAGGAATAAGAAATACTTATAGAAAAATATACAGCAAATTACGAGAAAAAAAAAATATTATATTTGATCACTTTTTCTGGTTTAACCATTAATTTTTCATTTGTTCTAATAAAACCACCAACTTTTTAACAAAAAATAACAATGGCTTCGGTGTGGCTTTTTAACAAAAAATGGTGGTTTTTTCCGAAGGTTAATTACGAAAAAAGCACTATATTTTGCCAAAAATTCGGTTTAACCACCAATTCTTAAGATTCAGAAAAAAACACCATTTTTTGTTAAAAAGTTACACCGAAGCCATTGTTATTTTTTGTTAAAAAGTTGGTGGTTTTATTAGAACAAATGAAAAATTGATGGTTAAACCAGAAAAAAGTGATCAAATATAGTGCTTTTTTCGTAATTTGCCCTATTTCCGAAACTTAAAAATTGGTGGTTAAACCAAATTGTTGGCAAAATATAGAGCTTTTTTCGTAATTAGTCCTAGATAATATTTACACTTTTAACTTATATAATTACGAAAAAAGCACTATATTTTATCATTTTTTCTGGTTAAACCATCAATTTTTCATTGATCTAATAAACCACCAATTTTTAGAAAAAAATTTTAACCTGGCCATTATGACCTGAAGAACCGGTAACAATGGCTTCGATGAAACTTCTTTACCAAAAATTGGTGGTTTTTCTGAATCTTTTAAAATTTGGTGGTTAAACAGAAATACCAAATGTTTGCCAAAATATAGTGCTTTGGAAGATCTACGCAATTATAGCATTGTACTTTCAAATTATTTTTTCCATATTATCAAAGTAAAAATTGCATTCTTGGGCATATTTTTCAAAGTACAACATTATAATATGTAAAAATGAAACTACATTGGTATAATAACCCTATCAATGAAAGTAGGTTGCTATAAGAGATAAACGAACCTTAGCATTTGGTGCAGCCATGGTGTTTTCCGCACCCCATGGTACATTATGAAGCCAAATAGAAATAAAAGGACCGTTAAACTTTCTCCAATTTGAAGTCTCTAAATTAACCTTTGGACCATGGTAACCATGTTGTTGAGGTGTAAGAGGTTTCATGGATTCAATACCTAAAGTGGTTGGCTCTCCTACATCTTCAAATCCGGGAGCAGGTACAAAAGAAATACAACCGTTGTATTTCCTCAGTCTTAGAATTCTTTGAAGACCCTGAATAAGTTCTTTTCTTATTAAGTCCTGAATTGATAAATGTTGCTGAATGGATGACGATATCTACAGTGTTGCTGATATATTGTTTCTTTTTTATACCGAATAAATGACCATTTTACCCTTATTTTAAACTTGAAAAATAAGAATTTATTTAATAACTGTTATAAATTAAAGTTGTACATATTCACATTCAAAAATTTTAAAAACTAAAAAAATGGCATGATTGATAAATTAAATTGAACATAATTAAAGTAAGTCAAATAATAAAATTAATATTTACATATATAATGGATTAAACAAAATAACGAGCACATGAAATTTTTTTGATATTTACATATATAATAGTGAATAACTCGATATATAAGAATGCAATATAAACTCCTTCGATATAAATATGATTTTTATTGAAGAAAATAAGGGTAATATACTGTTTCTTTTTTATACTGAATGAAAATCTGAATAAATGACCATTTTACCCTTATGTTTTAAACTTGAAAAATAAGAACTTATTTAATAACTGTTATAAATTAAAGTTGTACGTATTCACATTCAAAAATTTTAAAAACTAGAAAAATGGCATGATTAATAAATTAAATTAAACATAACTAAAGTACGTCAAATAATAAAATTAAATTCAAACAATTAATATTTACATATATAATGGATTAAACAAAATAACGAGCACATGAAATTTGTTTGATATTTACATATATAATAGTGAATAACTCCATATATAAGAACATTCAAAAATTTAAAAAACTAAAAAAATGGCATGATTAATAAATTAAATTGAACATAACTAAAGTAAGTCAAATAATAAAATTAATATTTACATATATAATGGATTAAACAAAATAACGAGCACGTGAAATTTGTTTGATATTTACATATACAATAGTGAATAACTCAATATACAAGAATGCAATGTAAACTCCATTACTCACAATTTTCGATATAAATATGATTTTTATTGAAGAAAATAAGGGTAATTTAGGAAATGTAAGAAACATAAGTTGGGGACTTACATAAAAATCCATTCGAGCACTTCCCATCCACCTATACTGCTCACTTTCAATATCCACATCAGCTATAAGTCCTTTAAAAAAAGAAGAAAGAAAAAGAATTCATGATCAACTATTACATGACACAAAAGCAAGTGAAACGATTAAAAATAATTAAATTAACAATTAGGGGGCGTCAAATCAAAATGAGTATGTAAAAGTTAAATACTTGAGTAAAATACCCCATGCAAGCATCAAGACACTAAAAAATTTAGTCTCCCCTTGCCAAATTGTTGCTACATCTAGTGAACGTTTATGCCCTGAAAAAAATATATATATATATATGAGTTGCAAGCTGCAATAAGAAAATCAGGTATGCAAAAAAATTATTAAATAAAAATATACCTCGGATTGCAGCCAGCATGGCATAAGCAGGTGTACATGGTTGACCAACCGAATCTAGAAGAGATTTTATCATGCCATTTCCAGTACCTTTATAAAAAATATTCATGTCAAGTATTAATTGGTGTTTGATATGATGGAATCAGAGAAGGAATGGAATCGTTCATTCCTAATGGAATAGATTGGACCCTGGTTTAATAATTAAATCAAATATACTATTCTTTTATGTTGAATTCCTTCTTTGATATAGTTGCATTAGATGATGTGGGACAATTGTTGCTATTTTATCTTGAAATATATAATATAATAATAGTTAAATAAGTTATACTTAATATATTTTTTTTAACTATGCAAAAGAAATCACATATATTTATTGCTTACATGTTTTAATTGAGTACAAATTTTCTATTTATTTACTTGCATTATATCATGATTCAGATTTATTTTCATTAACTATAGGTGGCAGTGGCACAAAACTCACTGATTAAATGATATCATAAAAGAATCGATTAACCGATAAAATTGCAACGAATAATCATAAAATTTGAGAATAGGTACTTGAAATTTCATGAATAATCATGAAATTTGAGAATACCTAAAACTGCAATGAATAAAAAAATTGATTAACCGGTAACATAGCAATGAATAATCACATGATGTTAGAGTGATACAAAACTTCGGAAAAAGCAATGCAAATCCATCTTTTTCATTCAATAATAGAGAAAAAGCATGAACAGACCTGCAGGTATAACTCCAATAGCCATCTTCAATGCTGCTTGCCAGTCTTCTCTTTCAAGCAATCCATTAACAACCTACTAGAATTTCCAACCATGGGAGAAAGGCAAAGAGGTTAAATTGCTATTCAAGGTTTATTAATCATGCACACAACACAATTTATATGCATACGAAACCAACCTCAACCAATATTCCATCTCCGCTAACACAAATAATACCATCGTACTTTGTAAGATCCAATGTGTGAGAAACTTCCTTAGCATGAAGCTGATGTTTAGTTTCTGAGGTAAAAATTAACCCTAATAAGCATGATTATGCTACAAAAAGTAAAATAAATGATTAAAAGATGAATGTGCAACAGACCTTGTAGAGTATATTCAATATTAGCATCTTCAAGTATAGGTTTTACATCATCAGTGAAAACCTTGGAAGCAGATTTCCTCCCTCCAAATGGATTAACAAATATAAACAGCTTCTTTGGCCGACCTGTCATGACAACCATTTTAAGAGATATGAAAAAAAAAATGTTATCAAGTCCTTAACAATTTCACAATGACAGCTTTCAGAAAACCAGAATGAAGAATTAAGTAAACAATTACTTCAATCTGACATTGGAAAAATGTACATATGTACTGGAACAAAATTCGATGGATTGTTAATACTAAAGCAGAGATGTTTAACTTCAACAACATAGAGAATTTGTGTACTGCTAAAGCTTTTGGCTACTAGTTCAGTTAAAATAATCCGTTGAACAATAACACGATAGATTTGTACCAAAAATTACAAGAGATTTTCAAGCAAATTTATGTTAATTTCCAATTTCACCTTAGTTAAAAACCAAACGAAACGATAAAATCATAATGTGTAAATTCGCATATATAATCAGTCATAGTTATTTGGGGAAACTCAACGATTTACCCAAGGAGTCAACGTAGGCTTGAATCTTCTCGCACAAATTCCGCCGTGAATCCTCCGACAAAGGCTCGAAGACGAAGTTCTTCCTCACCAAACTCCTTCTGCTACTTCCGAAGCAAAATCCGCCAGCTTCAGTCTCAACGAATGACCTAATTACGATCTGTTGTCCAACCACTGATACTCCGAGAACTTCTCTCTCGACGGAGAGTCGTTGAAGGACATTACCGTGATCATACCACTGAAGTATCCCGTCGGCGGACAAAGTCAGTGCTGTTTTGCCGCTGTTTACTAGAACTTCATCGTAGAGTATATGTTGATCCATCGGTTATGATTCCGCACCGGTAGGTTCGTGAAACCGCAGGATATGTAGCGTGTGGGGCGGAGTATCCGAGCTAAACCCCGAATCATCGTTTGTTATATATCTCCGCCTCCGGAGGATGGAATTATCCACGTTTTATACGATGGTTAGAACGTGAGAGTAATTTTTTATCAAAATAAAAAACAATATGTTTTTACTTCATCTGATTATTTATTTTTTTCTAAAAATTTAAGGGTGTTTGGGATTGCTTATTACCCTATATATTAAAAACCGTAAGTCTTCTAGAAGTTTTGGCTGGGGTTGGGGAGAAAAGGGTGGGCTTCTTTTTAGTGCTTTGCATTAAATGTTATTTTTCTTTCTTTGCTGTTTTTAGTCTTTCTATTTTGTTGTCTTTAGCTTCCGGCTTTGCTCTTGCCTCCTTTCTTCCACGGTCTTAGGTTTCAAATGCCTGTTAAATTTTTCATTGGACCTTATCAACGACCAATGAACTGTGTATCTTCAGGTAATATTTGTTGTCCTTTATTGACACGTGTTCACTATTTTTGGTTCTTTAGTTTCTTCATCCTAGGTTCTTTTGCAATTGTTTTAGGTAACTTTTCCCTACAACCGGTTCCTAACAAAAACAAACGATCTGAATACCTAGAAGAATAACGATTAAATAAAATTAACGCCTTTAAAAAAAATTTCACCACGTCTAGCCAGGACCCCTGCGAAGCACGGGAATAAACTAGTTTAAAACAAATTATGCTTATTATTAAAAGTGTTTATTAGCTTATTCGGTGTGAAAACAGAGTTTTAAAAAAAGTGTTTGGTTTAGTTTATCCGGTATCAAAACATAATAAGTCAATAAGTTATTTTTTAGTGTTTGGTAAACGGTGTTTATGTGTGTAATACGAAAATGACTTATCAAGTGTAGATTTGTTCTTACACTTGCCTTTCTTGGAAACCATAAGTTATTTTGGTTTCTAAGCATAAGAGAGAAGAATAAGAATGCAAGGAACTAGCATTCCAAAGGTGTAGCAACTTGTGATAGATATCATTGGAGAAGAACGTATTTTTATTCTTGTTGCCATCACAATGACATTCTGTAACGACCCAAAAATCTCGAATTTATATTCTAGAAAATACGTAAGGAAAATACCAAAAATATTTTGAAAGTTTTAAAGCAATTTATTTGGAAATGTAGTAAAATTCCAAGCGTTTGGAGAAAGATGATGTGAAAGGGCAAAATGGTCATTTGACATCCAAATGACTTTTAAATAAGGAAAATAAGATTTTTCGAGCTAATATGTAATGAAATAAAAATTGTGACACCAAATAATGGTGATAAGTGTTTGAAAGTTAAGTATAGTAAAAAGGGTAATTTGGTCAATTTACCATAAAAGGGTAATTTGGACATTAGACCATGTGAAGGACCAAATATGTAAAAATATTCTTTGTTTGTGGCAAAAATATAAGAAAAAAAGGTTTTATGTGATAAAAAATTGATTATAGTGGTTAAAGTTCAAGAAAGTAAACTTAAGGACTAAAAATGAAAAATTAGGAAGTATAAAAATGAGAAATATCTTCTCATTTGTTGGTTGAACATTTGAGAAGCTACGGGAAGGTTTTGGAGATGCGATTTCTGCAGAGTTCATGAAGGATTGTAGAAGGAGATTGGAGCAAGTATTTAGAATTAATGATTCCTAAGTCAAAAGGTTAGTGAGAAACTTCTAACCTAAGTGTTTGTGTGTATGTTCTTTACGGGAAGAACTAGGGACTGAATTTTCAGTCATGATCAAAAGAGTTTAAATGTTTTATAGTGTCAAATGGATTCTAAGTAATAAGAACATATCTTAAAATCATCAAAGTATGTTGCTATTTTCAAGATTTTTCTATAAAATTTCTATATGTGAAATTATATGCAAGAGTATTGTTTCTAAATTATTGTGAAAGTATAATGCTATATTTGAAGCTAAGTTTTGAACTACAAATTATATTAAGTGAAAGTATGTTGGTCTATGTACCAATTATGTGAAAGTATAGTTTGAAATACAAGTTGTACATGTTTGAAAGTATGGATAGGCATATAGCCATAATGTGTTTAAGAAGTATATTTTGGTTACAAATTGTATATGTTTTCAAGTATGAATGGGCATATAGCCATAAGATGTTTGGAAAGTATGATTTGGCATTAAGCCTAAAATGTTATAAAGACATGTTTTAAACATATGATTTGTGTGAGGATTGATCCGTTCTTTCTAGCCATAGAGACTTGGGGTATCACTTATGGTGATTAAAGCCCTAAGTATAAAAATCCAGCAAGCTTATAAAACCAGTCAAAGAAAGTAAGAAAGAAGCTATTTTTGTAAAGTATGTTATGAAGTGATTTTGAAAAGTAAAGAGTTATAGTATGTTACTACTATAAAGTTTTCAAAGATGTTATTTTTTGTAAAGTATGTTATGAAATGATTTCAAGAAGTAAAGAGTTATAGTATATTATTACTATGAAGTTTTGACAAAAGTTTTATGTTACAAATTTACAAAAAGCTGGAAAAAGAAGTTAAAGGTTTGAGTCTAAAACTCATGTAACTCATGAGACATTATTGTCTTACGTATTTTATGTTTTGCCATGTATTCCAGGTTAAGATGATATGCTATAATTGGATGAAGTTTAGCTGGAGTGGAGCTCAAATTAGCTCCTACCTTGGACTCAAGGTTTAATCCTTTCTTGCTTACTATGGTTAGTTTTGATATGGATTTGTACACCCACTGTTTTAAACATTTAAATTATCGGTGTTTGATAAACCGTATTTTTGTATCCATGAACTTTTATGAAAAACCATAGTATTTGCAAACAGTAGAAATGGGGTGTCACAAGTTGGTATCAGAGCCATAGTTTAAGCGAATTAGGATTGGCTTGTTCCACTCCTAGGCTTAAACTCATGTTATAAGAATGTTAGTTCATAAAAGTATGTTATATGATGTCTTAAATGACTAAGATATTATGCATCAATTAATATATGCAAATATATAACACTAAGAAATGTCTAGTTAACGCTTTGGTTGAGCAAAAGTGTAACACCACGATACTTTTGTTAAGTAATAATATGTTAATCATAGTGTATTTATGATTTAATATGGTGTTCTAAGTATTAGAAAGTTAATACTAGAAAAAGGGTAATTTGGTCAATTTACCATAAAAGGGTAATTTAGTCATTTGACCATGTGAAGGACCAATTATGTAAAAATATTGTTTGCTTGTGGCAAAAACATAAGAAAAGAAAGTTTTATTGTGATAAAATGTGAGAAAAGTGCCAAAAGTTCAAGAAATGGAACTTAGGGACTAAATTTGTAAAATTTGGAAGTATAAATAGGAGAGTTGACTCTCCTATGTGGCTGATCATTTGGAGAAGCTACGGGAAGGATTTTGGTGATGCGATTTCTGCAAATTCTTGAGAAGTGAAGCAGAAATTAGGCCAAGTGTTTGAAGAATGAAGATTTGGCAAGTAAAATAAGGTAAGTAATTTACTTTTTAGTCAAGTTCTTGAATATGATTTTCATGGGATGAACAGAAATTCGAATTCCAGTCATAATCCATGATAATTACATGATTTCTAAGTTGAAATAAGTTATGTATTAAGAACATAATTCAAAGATATGAAAGTAGGTTGCTATTATTGAAAATTTGGAACTTTTCTCAAGAACCCTAGAATACATGTTTATATGATTCAGTGGATTCTAATGAGTTCTAATGAGTTCTAATGAGTTCCAAATGTTGTTAATGATGAGAATAATCAGTAGAAGTGATTAATTTTGAAGAATTTCGGTTTTTGGACCAAAATGTCAAAAACGGGAATTGTTGGAAATGTTTGAAATCTATGATTTCCATGGCTTAAAACCTGAGGTTAAGTAATGGTTTTTGACCTGGAACAAACCCATACTGATTAAGTCGTGTATTAAGGGCTTAAAATGAGAAAATGGGAATTTGTAGCATGAAAAAGGGACAAGAGAATCTGCACAGCGGCATATCGGGTCGCGATCCCCATGGAGATCGGGTCGCGATCCTGTAGGGTCGCGATCTCCATGGAGATCGGGTCGCGATCCTGCGCCTGCATGAAAATGAGCTGATTTCTCCTGCCTTCTGTTATGCTTTGGTCCAATTTTGGGACTTGATGCTAGACTTGTCCGTTTGACCTCAAATTTTGAACATATGTCTAATATGATGTGAAACTTCGTGGAAAATTGTCGGAATACGTATACGACCTCCCGAAAGTACTGTAGCAAAATACGTGTATTTTGTAAAAATGTATAATTTAAAGAAAGATGGTAAATGGGAAGTTTATCATCTAGACATTGTTTGTAATGTTATTATATTGAACTCTTATGCATTAGAGTCAATTGAAATGGTAATTAACCTATAATCATTTGTTATATAAATGAATATATAGGTACGGGACAAATGGTTGTGGTGCATGTAAAGGCAAGAAACAACCGGAAATTAAATGCAGCTAGTCTCCAGGTGAGTAATCTCACGTATATCATATATGATATGTATTGATTGGACTGTTACAGATTGAAACAGATTTGGGGGATGGAATTTGACAGTTTACAGATGCCTTGAAAAGACAATATCAGATAAGCCGTGAGTCTGCGATAGACAAGAACGAAGCTGTGAGTCAATGATACGACAATACCAGATAAGCCGTGAGTCTATGAAAGACAAGAACGGAGCTGTGAGTCGATAATAAAAGGTAAAAAGACAATACCAGATAAGCCGTGAGTCTACGATAGATAAGAACGGAGCTGTGAGTCAACCTTTGAAAAGGCAATACCGGATAATCCGTGAGTCATTGAGATGGCAAGAACGGAGCCGTGAGTCTAGGCAAAAGCGGGGCGAACTCGTGAGCCATAAATGATTATGATATTTGACTTTACGTCCAAATGATGCAGTCTTTTGACTATGATACCGGGTTATTGAGCCCAGCTGTGCGGCCTTTGGGCTATGACTTGTATATTGAAAATGTTTTGGTGCAGCTTATATAGCTATGACACATGGTGCGGCTTATATAGCCATGATATACGGTGCAGTCCATTGTGACTAAGAAACATGGGACATAAATGGTTAGACATGATTATATGTGCAAATAACTGACGTGGCTTGATAATTACAGGTTATTATGATTCAGCCTGTAAGGCTACAAATTAGGATGTGAAATCCTAGGAGATATGTGGTCAGCCAGTAAGGCTAGGATTTTGGATTTGATATCCAGACATATATATGATTGTATTTTTATACATGTTATTTGCAGATACGATTACTCACTGAGCCTTATAGCTCACGTTATTTGTTAAATGTCCCTGCAGGTTAGCATGATCCTGATAAGGGAAAAGATAGAGTCCGTGACTAAAGAAGTGGACTTATAGATGCTGTCAGTAGCAGCCCGGCTTCAAAGGAGATTATGGTATTTTATACTCTCCTTGATACACTTGTACACGTTTTAATGAAATATACCCCCTTTTGTTATGGTTTTACGTATTGAAACCTTTGTTTTAAATGAAAATTTTTCAGGGGTGTTTTTGTTTAAAAGTCGGGTGTTACAAAAAGTTTGACTGTTAAGAAAATGGTATGTCATTTTCCATAACTGTCAATATTTATTAAAGACTATGTTTATAAAGTAGAAAGATTTACAGTATTGATCACCATGTATTTACAATGGTGTTATATGTTAAAGGAACCAGTGTCCCATGAAACCTTGTGGTAACAGCAGAATCAATATGTATAGGTGATTATGGTAATATGGGCCCGTATTATCATAATCACAGGATATGTGTTGAGACTGGTGGAATCACAAAGGAATTATGGTATTCTGGTGGGTAAGGTTTTGAAGAGAGTAGTAAGTAAAACATAGGAACTATATGCCTATGTAATAACAACCAGTAAGGTTATGGGTATTAAAAGTTAATGCAGTGGATATATACCACTTAGTATGGTGAAGTAAAAGAAATAATGTGATAAATAATACTTCTTAGACAAATTGAAAGACATTAAAGTATATGCCTATCGAGGCGAGAGGAAGTATGTATAAGAGCAACCTAAAGAGGAATTATGAGTATTGATTTCCTATATAAGAGTTGTAAGACTCTTACATGAAGAATGAAATTATAAGCGGAGTGTATTAATAGTACATAAAATTTTGTAAAAGTAAAAGAGCGGTAAGGAAGAGTTAATGCTAATAAGTGGTGTGCGTTGGGCATGATCATTCAATTCAGAATCTTATCTCAAAGTTGTACGAATAATAAAGGCACCGGATTAAAATGATGAGAAAAGCTAAAGATAGAAGATGATAATGCAAAAAAGGAGTGGAAGACTAACTTATAGATTGAACAAAGAAGATGCATGAAAGTGTCCCAAAGATTTAACAAATGAATAAGTTATAAGTACAATGATATAATGAGTAATAAAAACAAAGTAAGATACCCAAATGGGAAAAGAATGATGAATGGTAAATTGGGTTATAGTAATGAGATTAAATGAATGTGAATTGAGGATTAAAGGTTTAATGCCTAAATAAATGTTAAGCAAGAAATTGAAGGTGAAACAAATGATGAAGATAATTAGAAGAATATAATGAAAGACTTTAAAGAAAATGATGGTAAAATATTGGTTATTAGGAATTAAATTCCGCAACCAAATGAAAGAAGTATAAGAAGAAATACCAGTAATAAAAGAGTATAATGACGTATGTTAACTAAAGAAAGCTGTAAGCATGAAAGGAAAATGACTAAAGGTCATAAACATATGAAGTAAAGAACAAGAGTAAACGTCTAAATAAGTATTAGACAAAGAATCAAAGACAAGATAAGAACTAAAATAAAGAGACAGGAAGTTATTACTTCTAAATGGAAGTGACGGGTGAAAGTATTCAAAGATCGTGAGTAATGATTAGTACATGGGTAGTAACTATGAAATGCAATATATATATATATATATATATATATATATATATATATATATATATATATATATATATATATATATATATATATATATATATATATATATATATATATATATATATATATATATATATATATATGGTGATATGAGATTATAGATATAAATCAATGAGTAAGTTTTGGAAATTATACAAGGTATAAAGGTATAAAAGTGATTATGAGATAGGTATTCTAAATAGAATACTGTAAAGTATGAAGCAAAAGAGCAAAATAATGTATTGGGCATATTGCTTCGCAATATAAAAGAATGAAATATAATGAGAAAATGAATGACCGATGTGTATCACCTAGAGATACATAAGAAGTAAGTCCCATATAACATATAGAGTGTAAAAAGTGGAGATTAAATGAAATATCAATGCAATGTGTTAGGTATGTAGCCTTATAACACATAGAAAAGATAGTAAAAGATATAATGGAAGAAAGTGAGGCTTAAAGCCTAGAAAGTTACAAGTAAAAGTATGTAAGATAAAAAAAATGAAAGAAAAGAAGAATACAAGATGAAAGTAAGGAATTGAACATCAGATTGAAAACCTTTAGATATATGTTAGAAAGAAGACCGAAAGGATGAAAATTTATCCACAAGTGACATTGGTAAATTGAGTGTTGAGTTAGATAATTGTCACGGAACAAAAATGGATGAAGTACTTAATTAGAGTTCTTAAAAAAAGGAATTATGTATATGTGTACGAGTATATTATATAATTAAGAACTTGTAAATATATGTAAAAAAAGTAGTTTGAGACCATGGTGTGTATCACGGTGATAAGTCGGAACCAAAAATATGACCAAAAGTATATAAAGTTGGAAATTAAATTCTTTACAGCTTTGACTATCTATAAAAGTCAAACTTAGAAAGTAATCATGAAACCATTTGAAGTATGCAAAAGGTATAAAGAAATTGAGAATTTGGAATTTTAAAATAACATATTTGATAAAAGAGTAGGATTACCAAGTAGTAATCAAGAGATAAAAGAGAACAACAAAGTCTATTTGTAAAAGTCTAAAGTGGGACAAGAGTTTGAGAGTCGATATTTGTGATCAAGAAGTTAATAAATATGATTGTGAAACCTAATTACACCACGAGATTATAATATCATAAAAAATGTAATAAGATGAGAACGGTACACGGGTACCTTAGAAGATAAGAAATGTACTCATAGGAGTACTGTAAGAAAGCTAAAAAATGAAAAAGACAAAATTGTATTAGTAAGTGTAATGAGTAAACGAGAATAAAATCTCATAACTAATAAAGGAGGATGAAAGAAGTATCTTGGATTGCTATTATGTCGAAATGTGCAAATAGCATGAGAAAAAGGTGATATAACATATGTATTAATGAAAGTAATACAAATATAATGTAAGAGATGAGTAAGAAGTATATGGAAATGACATTTTATAAAAGATGAATTCAGAATGAAAGTAAAAAGTATAATGGTGTAATAGTAGCATACATATACGAAATGAAAAGAGATATGTATTGGTAGAAAATAATACATGTGGAAAACAAAAGTGTTAAGAGAAGAAAATAAGGAAGTTGACAGTAATAATAGGTCAACTTCAATAGTAAAAACTGTACAAATCTATAAGGCCAAAAACTATGTACCATACATAAAAAGAAAGCTATTGATGTGTAGTTTCTAAAATAAAAAGCGGTATGTTGTTTTGATTCTTCTAGAGTAAAATATGCAGATTTTTATGAAAGGTATATTGTTTTGACAGATTCTGTCCCAAACAGAAAAGTATGGATGTGAAATAAAACAAAAGAAATGCATTCCTTATGAGTGGTAATAAGTCGAGAATTGTTAGTAGATGAAAAGAATAATAAAGTGAAGTTTAAAAGATCTAACGAACAACTATGTAAAGATAAGAAGTTGTAAAACTTCTAAAAAGAAAGAAGAAGTTATGTTCGAGTAAAATGTCCGTAAAGGGACAAGATTTTTTTCAAAGAAAGGTATTGTGTATTTATAAAATTATATAAATACAAAATCTTACCAAAATTGTATTTGGAAAGAGTTTTATAAGTGAAGAATATGATTAATATAATCTCATGAAGTTTTGGTAAACATATGAGAAGAATTACAAAGTAAGCTGTTATTCTTGATAAGAATACGGAAGTAGAAATCTCTAAAAGTTGATTAAGAACCAAAAGTAACTCAAAGAAGAAAATACTAAAAAGATAAAATAATAAAGAAAATGAGTATGGGTTGATAAAAGAATGTATTTACTATGAACCAAACTTGAGTTGAGAACCTTTGAAGAAAAGGAAGAAGTGATCCCTTAAATCAATAGTTGTGTGATGATTCCGAGGACAGAATCCCAATAAGGGGGAGGTAGTTGTAACGACCCAAAAATCTCGAATTTATATTCGAGAAAATACGTAAGGAAAAGACCAAAAATATTTTGAAAGTTTTAAAGCAATTTATTTGGAAATGTAGTAAAATTCCAAGCGTTTGGAGAAAGATGATGTGAAAGGGCAAAATGGTCATTTGACATCCAAATGACTTTTAAGTAAGGAAAATAAGATTTTTCGAGCTAATATGTAATGAAATAAAAATTGTGACACCAAATAATGGTGATAAGTATTTGAAAGTTAATTATAGTAAAAAGGGTAATTTGGTCAATTTACCATAAAAGGGTAATTTGGACATTAGACCATGTGAAGGACCAAATATGTAAAAATATTCTTTGTTTGTGGCAAAAATATAAGAAAAGAAGGTTTTATGTGATAAAAAATTGATTATAGTGGTTAAATTTCAAGAAAGTGAACTTAAGGACTAAAAATGAAAAATTAGGAAGTATAAAAATGAGAAATATCTTCTCATTTGTTGGCTGAACATTTGAGAAGCTACGGGAAGGTTTTGGAGATGCGATTTCTGCAGAGTTCATGAAGGATTGAAGAAGGAGATTGGAGCAAGTATTTAGAATTAATGATTCCTAAGTCAAAAGGTTAGTGAGAAACTTCTAACCTAAGTGTTTGTGTGTATGTTCTTTACGGGAAGAACTAGGGACTGAATTTTCAGTCATGATCAAAAGAGTTTATATGTTTTATAGTGTCAAATGGATTCTAAGTAATAAGAACATATCTTAAAATCATCAAAGTATGTTGCTATTGTTGAAAAATGGGAATTTTGTTCAAGAACCCTAGAATTCAAGTTTACATAATCAAATTGATTCTAAGGGGTTTTGATAAGTTCCATATGTGGTAATTGTTAAAATAAATCAGTAGAAGTGGTCAATCTTGAACAATTTCGGTTTTTGAATCAAAAATGCAAAAACGGGAATGTTTGGAAAATGATTTAAATCTATGATTTCAATGGTTTAGAAACTGGAAAAAATGAATGGTTTTGCTCTTGGAACAATCCCTAGTGATTAAGTCGTGCATTAAGGGCTTAATATGGGAAAATGGAAATTTGTAGCATAAAAATCAAGCTTCTGGTCGCACCAGACGAGGTCGCGTCGCGATCCCCCTTAGGATCGGGTCGCGATCCAGCGGCTGCAGAAAATTGATCAAATTTCTCCTGCTTCCTGTTAAGGCTTGGTTCATTTTTGGAACTTGATGCTAGACTTGTCCGTTTGACCTTAAATTTTGAACATAGGTTTAAAATGGTCTAAAACTTTATGGAAAATTGTCGAAATTAAAATACGACCCCTCGAGGGTACTGTAGTAAAATACGTATAAAATACGATTTAACTAAAGTTGGTCATTTAAAAGTTATAGACTTGTTATGATCTATATTGGTATAATAAGGACTCTAAGGAGTTGTAGAGTCAGTTAGCATGAATTTTAATGTATAATATGTTAAATATAGGTTCATGCAAAGTGATTATTGGTTCAAAAGAGTATAAATACAAGGAACGTGTAGTCAGTCTTCTAGGAATACATGAGGTGAGTACATGCAGTATTTTTACCCATTCTGGGGTACATGGCAAGTAAGTATTTTCAAGATTTTTCTATAAAATTTCTATATGTGAAATTATATGCAAGAGTATTGTTTCTAAATTGTTGTGAAAGTATAATGCTATATTTGAAGCTAAGTTTTGAACTACAATGTTGGTCTATGTACCAATTATGTGAAAGTATAGTTTGAAATACAAGTTGTACATGTTTGAAAGTATGGATAGGCATATAGCCATAATGTGTTTAAGAAGTATATTTTGGTTACAAATTGTATATGTTTTCAAGTATGAATGGGCATATAGCCATAAGATGTTTGGAAAGTATGATTTGGCATTAAGCCTAAAATGTTATAAAGACATGTTTTAAACATATGATTTGTGTGAAACAAAAGTTATGAATTTGGCATTCAGCCAGAAAGACAAGAAATGATGAAGTTTGGCAATTAGCCACTATGTAAGTAAGTAATTGTTAAAGTAAGCAGAAAATGTTTTGTATGACTGGTAATTGTAGCAAGCAGCGTTAGTAAGGGAACTATGTTCCAACCTACCCGGGTTAGGTAAGGGGTCTACTGGGGAAAAACCCCATCGCGAAGTAGATTGCCTCAGCATTTCTATGGTGAGGATTGATCCGTTCTTTCTAGCCATAGAGACTTGGGGTATCACTTATGGTGATTAAAGTCCTAAGTATAAAAATCCAGCAAGCTTATAAACCAGTCAAAGAAAGTAAGAAAGAAGCTATTTTTGTAAAGTATGTTATGAAGTGATTTTGAAAAGTAAAGAGTTATAGTATGTTACTACTATAAAGTTTTGAAAGATATTATTTTTTGTAAAGTATGTTATGAAATGATTTCAAGAAGTAAAGAGTTATAGTATATTATTACTATGAAGTTTTGACAGAAGTTTTATGTTACAAATTTACAAAAAGCTGGAAAAAGAAGTTAAAGGTTTGAGTCTAAAACTCATGTAACTCACGAGACATTATTGTCTTACATATTTTATGTTTTGCCATGTATTCCAGGTTAAGATGATATGCTATAATTGGATGGAGTTTAGCTGGAGTGGAGCTTGAATTAGCTCCTACCTTGGACTCAAGGTTTAATCCTTTCTTGGTTACTATGGTTCGTTTTGATATGGATTTGTACACCCACCGTTTTAAACATTTAAATTATCGGTTTTTGATAAACCGTATTTTTGTATTCATGAACTTTTATGAAAAACCATAGTATTTGCAAACAGTAGAAATTGGGTGTCACACATTCAATCTTTGAGATTGAACCAAAGGACATCAAATGTTATGTTCATTTTCATCCTTATGTTGTTATATTATTTTTAACATGCATATAATCAAATATATTTTGGTCGGAATAAAATTAGTTTTATGTTTGTGTTCAATTTTAAAAGCTTTCGTTGCCATTTTTCGAAAATCATGTGTTATGAACATCACATTTTGAACACAAAGTTCCAACAACAATTGTAATATTTCAAAAGTTGTTGTATCTGATAATTATTAACGAGCACATAAATTTATATTTTAATAAAGTTAATAATTTTATTTTTTTGAATTAATGTCTTTCAAATAATAAAAATAACAACAAATAATAATAATAATCTAAATAATAATAAACAACAAAGCACAAAAGTTAGAGATCAAGCGCGTATACCAAAAACCACAGTGACCATTCGTGTAATTTACTCTAATAGTACTAATAAAGAAAATACAACGATAATATTAATAATAATAGAGATGGTCTGAATTAAAAAAAATAGAGATCAATTGCGCTGACTACAGCAAACCATAGATATCATTCATGTAATTACTCCAATAATAATAATAATAATAATAATAATAATAATAATAATAAATATATTACAATAAATCTAATAATAATAATATAAAAGGTCGGAGTTAACAAAAGTTAGAGATTATATATGTAGATTATCACAAACCACATAGAACATTTATGTAGTAGTAGTAGTAGTAGTAATAATAATAATAATAAGACCGATGGGAGTGGTCAACCTGCGGGATGCGGGCTATGACGTGTCACCAAAAACTCACGCGGTTACACCGTCCCGATTGGGTGGTGACTGCGGGGTGCGGGTTTCTTGGGGGTTCCGATCACGCACGCGTTCATCTCTCTCTCTCTCTCTCTCTCTCTCTCTCTCTCTCTCTCTCTCTCTCTCTCTCTCTCTCTCTCTCTCTTACCTGCAAGCCGTAGAAGAAAGCTGTAGAAGGAAGAAGCAGGTAAGCAACGGAGAAGAAAGAAAGAAAAAGGAAAGAAGAAGTGTTTGGATGATGGAAATTACAAAGTTGGTCCAGTACTTTTTATGAAAGTATAAAATTAGTAAAATCTTAAGTATATTATTAATAGTATTAATGAAGTGTTTTTCTTTTTTAATTTAATTTAATTTAATTTGTTATTTAGTTTAATTTAGTTTAATTAAAAAATGAGGGTTGGTAAGGTAGACCATTTCCAAGTTTTAAGAGGTGAGAGATTAGTTGAATGTTTATTAAGATGATGCCCACATGACAGGTAAAAAATGAGTGATAGTGTGGCGTTTTTACCATTCCACTCCTCTTGGTCTAATAATAATATTAATAAATCTAATAAATAATAATAACAATAATAATAATAATAATAATAATAATATATGGAAAAACAACAAAAAAAACATTAAAAAAAGGGATGAACACAATTATTATTACTGCTTCACGAGTTTTGTTTTGTTTTTTTGGAGGTTTCGTAATGCTTGGATTTTTGGTTCTCAATACAAAAAAATTAATTCGCTTTTTGACAAAATTATAACAATTGTACTTTTGGATAGCTAATAAAAACTTTAACAAGATGGTCAATGGATTGGTTGGTTAGTAGTTACAAAACATTTATTCATCTATTTTCTTTATGCAATGTATTAACTTTAGCTCATTGATAGTTTTAATAAAATTTGGCCATACAAAAATAGATCCCGATGAAGATTGTAGATCTTACCCCACTCGGATATTACCTCAAGTTTTAAATTAAACATCACAAGAAAAAGATGTTTGTCATTAACTTGGAAAATAAAATATGATATACAAAACTTGCAAAACGATATTTAGGGTGTGTTTGGTTGCGGAAAAGTGTTATCCGTTTTTCGTTTTTCATTTTTCATTTTCAGAAAAATGGAGTGGAGTTTTCATTTTCATTTTCAGTATAAAACGCGTTTGGTTAATCTAATTGAGTTTTCGTTTTCCGTTTTAGAAAATTAGAAAATGTGTTTGGATGTGTATTTTCTGTAAGTTTTTATTTTCTATTTTTTTACTTCAAAATAATACAAAATAACACATATTTATAAACCTACCCCATCCTACCCCACCCCACCCACCTACCCTACCCTATCTCAGGGTAAGGTGGTTGGGGGTGGGTAGGGGTTGGCTGGGGTAGGGTAGGGGTGGGTGGTGGGAGTGGGGTGGGTAAAGGTGGGGGTGAGGTAGGGATGGGGTGGGTGGAGGTGGGTAGGGGTGGGGTGGGGGTGGTGGAGGTGGGTAAGGGTGGGTGGGGTAGGTGGGGGGTGGTGGGAGTGATAGGGTGGGGGTGGGGTAGGGTGGGATGGGTGGTTGGGGTAGGGTGGGTGGGGTGGGGTGGGGTGGGGTAGGGGTAGGGTGGTTGGGGTGGGTGAGATGGGTAAAATATGTGTGTAGGGATTGTATTTTTGGAAAAATTTGGAAATAGAAAAGTTTGGAAAACAATAATTTTGAGTTTTCTAAGTTCTATGTAATTTTGGAAAGCGGAAAATTTTCATTTTATAGGAAAATTTTGGAAAATTTGATTAACCAGACGCGTTTTCCAACTTTTCATTTTTCTTGGAAAATTTTCATGGAAAACTAGAAAATTTTCTGCAACCAAACGCACATTTATCAATTCTAAAAAGATAAAGTCTCAACAAACACATTTTGTTTTATAAAGGGGGTGTATTTTTCATTAACGGGTTACATAATTTGTTACCTTTTGATATGATAAAAGGCATATGATAGTACTTTTTAACAAACTTTTTTCATTTCCATTTACGTTTTTTCATATTCATAACCATAAGTGGAAATGTAAAAATAATTGGTAAATAATCTCATTAAAGGTGAAAAGAAAAAGACATGAGTAGAAATTTAAATAAAAGTTTGAAAAAGTTGTAAACTTTATACAAATTAGTAGTTGTGAAACATCATAGAAAAAAATAAATTTAAATATAAAAAACCAAGTTTAGGGGAACTTTTGCAATATATATATATATATATATATATATATATATATATATATATATATATATATATATATATATATATATATATATATATATATATATATATAATAATAATAATATCTAAAACTGTTTCCCTTTAATATAAAAAAAAACCACCTATTTAGTATCTATATATATTATAATAGAAAGCATTTTTCCTATCACCACATTTATTTGAAACCCTCAACCTTTCAACTTCCTTTTTAATTTGAAGTTTTTTCCTTTATCCCACAATGCTTCACATACATATATGATCATTTATCTTTCTTTTATATAATACAATGCATTTGCTTTCTTTCTCCATCAAACTTGATCTTTCAAGTCTATTATTAGTTAGTGATCATTTTATCATAAAACATGCTTTTATCGCAAGTTTTAAAAAAATTACTATTTAGTTTTAACTATAAAAAGTATTGAAACTCCAAAAATAAAATTAAAATTACTAAAACATTTAAAATTTTGACTAGGTTGGAAGTTATAGTATGTCGTTTTTAAAAAGTGACACCGGTGTAAACATTTTCCGATTCACCAAGATGTATATACGTAGAGATTTTAAAATTACGTAAAACTTTTAAAAACTTGAATAGGTTAGAAGTTTATAGTACGTCGTTTGTAAAAAGTGACACCGGTGTAAACATTTTTCAATTCACCAATATGTATATACGTATAAATTTCCAATTGTTAACCTTTTAACCATCTATTATAAAGGAGATTATTCAAAACAATGCGATTTAACATTAATATTGATCAAAATATGACTTTCAAATTCTAATATTAATTAAATATCATATTATCGTACAAACATATTTTCTCAAAGTGATAAAGGCTTCTATTTATAGGTTTTAGTTTCCAAAAATATTAAAACTCAAAATGAAGATGAATATTGCAAAAAAACTTTTGAAAACTTGCTAGGTTACAAGTTTAAAGTATGTCGTAAAATAGTGACAACGATGTTGCGTTGCACATATATAACCATTAATTTTCCCTTATATGGTACCACTTTTTAGGTTCTCTTATCAATCTTTAGTGTACCATTGTTTTCAAAGTCTATTGTTAATTAGTGTTTTTATCTCAAAGTTTCAACCATTATCTTATTTTGTTTTAACTTAAAAAATCATTTAAACTAAAAGATGAATATTTAAAAGAGTTAAAAACTATTAAAAATAAATTGAGTTGCAAGTTCATAGTAAGTCGTGTGCCACAGTTCAATGTGTGATGATAACGTTTTAATCATTTTATTTTGCTTTCATAAGATTTATGCATATGAAACTTCTAAAAGGTAATCGTTTAAAGTTCAAAAAAAAATTGTTTATATAAATATTATAATAGATGTTATTTAATCAATTTTTATCATATACCACATTAATTTGAATTTATTAGAAAAAATCGTATCATAGTGGACATCGATAAGTACCTGTCGAAATTTTAGGAAAATGGTCTTAAAACTGAAACCAAAGGTTCCTGGAATGTTGCAACCGATTCCTAATTTGGTTATAATAAAAAAACACAAAAGAACAAAGATATTAGAGAAACGATTTTAGCCACTCTACTTATAGATGTTTTCTTTCCCTTGAAATTTGTATCTTAAGCTATGTGGGATGAGAAATATATTAGTCTATTTACTTATAGATTTTGATTCTTCTTCATTTGAGTTCTTAAGCGACGTGGGATAAGAAAATGACACAAAATAACACATTATCAAGAAAATTTTGATCCCACATCGTCATGATAAACCAACCCAAGAAGCATTTTTATTCTATAAATAAAGGTCTCCCTCAAATTAAAATAATTATATAGATCATTATATATTTTGTTTATTGTTGGAAGCATTTCCAAATAGAAAAGTTCAAGGAAATATATAGTTAAAATTTCATTATCTTTTAATGAAGTTGAGCTTTAAATATTTAGCAAGTTGATCCGAGATGAGATATGGATTCGTTCATCAAGTTGCACAAAATCGCATGCATTGTGTTGAATAATGCAATGTTGAACTTTTATTTATTATGCAATATCATTTGTCAAAAATGATGATTCTAATTTTTTCAAAGGTTATTCAATAAATATACTTCGAGTATTCTAACTATATTTATTTTTTATTATAAATGAAGTCATTCAATTCAATATGGTTCAAGATAAATGATTTATCTCACATTGTTTCACATACACATATGACATTTTATCTTTCTCTTATATAATACAATTAATTTACTTCCATTATTTAGAAAAGAGCATACTATTAATTTAAATTAAATATTTGAAATTAAAACATGACCAAATACACAATCTTTAAATTGATTTTAAAATAGATAAAAGTAAAATTAAATTTGAAATTTTACAAAAACTTTATCCAAGCACAAACTGTTGGTAGATTACCAAACTTATGTGGTTTGAGATAACTCTTTATCTTGAACCATATTAATTTGATTTTTATTTGATATATTGTATTTATTCATTAAAATTATTAAAATTCGTTGTCTTCCAAATTTATAACACATGTATGTATTATCATATAATTAAAAATAATGAAAATATTTTTCTATATAATTTTTTTTATTTGGGATAAAATAACATGTATTTGTTTATATTCTAACTAATTTTGTTCCCTGCGCAACGCGCGGGCATTCGTCTAGTTTAATATAAATTAGTTGTCAACTTGTTACTTGCCATTGATTTGCTCTAATGTTTGACAGTTACATACATAGAAAAAGACATCTATTTAATCAACACCTCGACTTTAAATAAAAAATAGATATTTCTTGTGACGATAAACAATTATTTTGTTTTATCATGACAATCTAGTCAAGTCACTTGTTGTACACAAAAAGTGGTCATAATATAAGATGGAATGTTCAAATCTTAACTACTAAGAAATATTATTTTAATAGATATTACAATAATCACATCACTATTTTTCCATGATGTGGGACATTTTGCCAAAAGTCCTCACAAAAAAGATGTGAATTGTTTCAATGTAAGTTATCAATCATTCCCAAAACACTCCAAAATATACACATTTTTTTTCTTTCATTTTCACAAAAAAGACATGTTTATTGACTAAGTTATCAATCATAATATACACACACATACACTAAATTATCAATCATTCCCAAAATGTTATACAATTTTTTTCTTTCATTTTTACAAAAACACTCGTTCACACGACTCGAACTGCATTTATTTATTGTAGGATACCATCTTTAATATACACACGAGAATTAACCGTGAATTTATCTAAAACTTTTGCATTATCCAAAAGATACTTCAACATTTCTTCCTCTTCGATTTTCCCGAGCCTCACGATCTCAATCTCTTTTAGGCGTAATGTTAAACATGATGGCACGTGATCCGGTTCGGTCAACTCAAGTTCATCAAGCATGTCAAGATCTTCTACGGGTTTTTCCTAATATTCGATTTTGAGATAAATTCAGATGCCACCATAAAATATTTCACATTAAAAACACGTTCAAGTGCATGCGATGTTTGAAATTTGAGATGTGAAACTATGTAGATATGTGATGTTGTATACATATTAATTAATCAAATTTACAAACCCTAATTTACAGGGAAAAAAATAACCACCAATAGTTAAATAAACACTCACAACTTGAAAAATATATGGGAGCAATTAATAAAAATAAAAAAATCTTAAAATTCATATTTATTATAATTTTCTTTTCGTGACACTAAATTTGATACAAGTGTTCTTGCAAGAAATAGCAATGTACTCCACTCTTTTTATCAATGTAGGCAATGTACTTGGTTTTTACCAATAATAGCAACATACTTACCCTTCTTCATAGGTAACCCATTATAGAAATGTACTAGTATTTACTTACAATTCTTTACCTATAATAGCAACATATTTCTTTTTTATTGATAATAGTAACATGTAACTGAAAAAGAACATTGCCCATATTTGTAGCAAAATATGTCCTTTATTATTGGTAAAAGCTAACATTGGGTTAAAAAAAAGTACATTGCTATTATCGGTAAAGAATGTACTTATGTTTCTATTACATATTTAGGGATACTTAATAAAGTAGATTGTTCAAATTGGTAGCAAGAGTAAAGTACATTGCTATTTCCCGTAATTTGTCCGTGATTTCATGATGTGATACTTTAAAATAAACAAGAACGGGAATAGTTGAAGATTTCAAGGGAAGAAACTTAATATATGCTTTCATGGTATTTTAAACTTTACCTTAATTATCAAAGAAAGAACCTTCAAGTTAGGGCAACTTTCAAGCCAGTATAACAACAGGATCCAACTAGTAGTATGCAAAACTAGTTCTAATTTCATCAAAGATGGCAACACGGGTAGATTCCACTTTTGTGAAAAAATGACCTTCAACAAACATAATAAAAAAATCAAATCATGAATGTGATTCTTGAGAAAAATATAGTTCAATAGCATATATAATGATAAAGTGGTAACACTAACAAGATTTTTTATGATTGAATGAAATTAGAAAGGAATGGAATGGACAAAATAGTGGAATTAGAAAGGTAATTGAATTGATCATTACGGTCTGTTATCATGTTTGGTTGGTTTGAAGGAATGGAATAGATCATTTAAACATGTTTGTCATGTACAATTACAAAAGTAAATGAAATTAAGTTAAAAAATATAGTAAAAAGATATTAATTTATTTTATTGAATTAAACTTTTGTTAGATAAAGATATATCACTAAATCAATTACATATCAACAACTTTCATGTAATATGTAATATAAGTAATTCAAATATTTATAATATGTTCGGCAGACTAGCTGAAAAGCTAGTTGCTGCTGAGCTGTGACGTGCCAAACATAGTCTTAAAAACGAACTCTATTTATCACTTTTAAAAAAATGTTTACAAAGATAAAGAAATACACCAAATACCATGAAATATTAATATAGAATTATCATGAGAAAATACAATCAATTTTTTTTTGGAAAATAACGAAAAATAACTTAATTGAAGTTTTAGATTCTTATATTATTTATTGTAATAAATAAAAGTAATTTATAATTTTATATTTCATTCCTTTCCATCAAGGAATGAAAAGAAACACCCCTCCTCCATGGAATGAAATTCAGCTCCACATTCCGCTAGGAATGCTTAATTCCATTCCGATGTGACTACCAAACAGTAACAATAACAACAACAATACAATAAGAGTAACAATATCAATAATAGTAACAATTAACAGAATCAAAGAAAGTAGAGACCCCTAACCTTTGAGGTTCGTGCCGAAACCGATATAAATTTAGCATTAACCAAACCATGCAAAAGATCATTGAATCGACTAAGTCGTGTAGGCCCCACCTCATCTAAAAACTCAAGAAACTCTTCATCATAATCTCCAACATCAAGACTAACTTCACTAATCGCAGGCTTGTTTTTCACCATATAAGATGCTAAAAATCCATCTTGAAGCTTAAGATACTCTAATTGAGGTGCATCAATGACCACCATTGCATCACAATCATCGTAATTATCAATCTGCAACTCCAATTCCAAACTTTTTAACGCAGGTCCACCTATATTGAAGTAAATTTCCCCAGTGCAATCGGTTAAATCCCCAACAAGAGACAATTTCTCAAGAACAGATAAGCATGGAAACAGATTCGTAATCAAATCTTCGCCGGATTCGTAGAGTGAAGCTTTAACATCGAATACAGTAAGGCGTGGAAAACATCCCTTAAAAGCAGGCATCTTTAGACCGTTATCGCTTTTAATTTTGAGCACTTCTAATGATTGACTGTTGGAAATCTTTAAGCAGTCGTCATCCATCGGGAAATTAAGAAAAATACCCAAATCGATTTCGATAACGTTTCTCGAGATAACATTATAGATAAAACCATTAATCCTAGACATACTTTGCCCACAAGTATTATGTATATGAAGACGAAATTTATGAACAGTTTGAGATTTATTAAGAGACAAAACCCTTTCAACGAAGTCGAGAAATAGAACTGAATTCGACTCTTTTTTTGATGGGTTTAGATAGAGAGAATTGTCAAGATCGATAATTTGAAGAAATGCCCATAAATTTACCCATCTTGAAGAAAGAATCGAAGTCGCGACGGCGTGTTTGGTTGGGAGGAGCGATAGAATGTGACAGAGGACGTCGTCAGGTAAGCTGCTGATTCTGTCCATGGTGTGGTTGTTTAGATCGAATTCAGAGATTTAACATGGGGTTTTTTGTGGGTTTTGTTGACAAGATTGAGAGAAGAAGAAAGTGGTGATTTGATTTTGGGATCTTGGCTTAACCCTTGAATTTAGGGATGCATAAAGTTTCAATTCGTTTCTTTCTTGTCAGCTTGTTCAAGCAGACTAAACCGTTGACTTTTGATTTCTCCGATGCACCTATCGACATGCCTTATCTATTGGAATGTTTTTTATAATAGAAACTCTAGTAGATCGGATATGTATATAGAAGACAAAAGTACAAATTTGGTCTACTAATATGTAAAAGATTGTATTTTTAGCTCAAAAAATTATAAGCTAGTATTATAGGTTTAAAAATTGGGTTTTTTATTGTTATTTTAGTCGATCATAATTGTGAAATGACTTAAAAATATTATTTGGATTTTATTATCTTTTTCTATTTCTTTTTGTTAAAGGACCTTTCGTATTCCATGATCTTACGTATTTCATGACTCTTCGTATTCCATGACTCTTTGTATTTCATAGTTTTGACTCATATATATATATATATATATATATATATATATATATATATATATATATATATATATATATATATATATATATATATATATATATATATACACACACACACGTGTGTTGTACCTTACGTAAAGCTTAGGGAGAATATTACATCTTTTTTTTTTTTTTTTGGTAACCGAGGACCCCACCCGACCCATCCTTTGGATGACCCTGATGAAGCAACCTCGGGGCCCACGCACACCTGGCAGCAGGGTGGTCCGGGTCAATCACCTACGGGGGTAGAGAGGTGGCCAGTGGTCATCCCCTGATTGAAACCTAACACTCCCTATGGGGAAAGGGAGGGAGTGAGATTAGAACTTGGAACCTCTTTATGGGGGAAGAGAAAGAGTCCTAAGCCTTATCCACTAGGCCATCAGGGTGATGGTTAATATTACATCTTTCATGGTATCAGAGCGGGTTCAAACTCTGTGCTAACCACGTGCCGCTGCCGCCCACCTCCGGCGACATTCTTTTGGCGTCGTCGGAGGTGCCTTCCTTTTGTTTATTTCTGTTTCAATTTTTATTTTCTTCTGCTTCACATTATAACAACCGGCAACTGCATTTACGGTCCATGTGAGAAAATGACCAAGAAAGCAAAAGTCAAAGAAGTCAATCTGTTACCTTCTTCATCAAGTCGTCGACTGCTCCCTCCGCCTCCTGCACCGGTGCTCTATTTTTTCCCGACGATAACAGCTCCTACCCACT
The DNA here is from genome assembly GCA_023525715.1 of Cichorium intybus. Lineage (NCBI taxonomy): Eukaryota > Viridiplantae > Streptophyta > Magnoliopsida > Asterales > Asteraceae > Cichorium > Cichorium intybus. Next base: position 120,865,521 of record CM042013.1, on the reverse strand, counting down.
CCGTTTCCGACATTGTAGCTTCTATGGAGGCCGACACCACCTTCTCCGGCCGCCAACCTCCGCTTCTGGCGTTCACGGCATCTGCATCACTACATCCTCTTTGTCTCCTCCCTGCATCGCACCGAAGACACCTTGCACCGCCATCGGATCATTGAAGAATAAACAGATGGTGCTGGCAGTTAGTTCCTAGTTCGACCTCGCTGGCGCCTTATTCCTTCAGCCCCTTCTTTTTCTAATTTGGCTGGTCTTCTTCACCGCTGCTTCTCAGCACCAAAAGGGCGCCATCTTTTGTCGTCAGTGCTCTCTATTTCTTCTCCCGTGGTTTTTCGGTCTCCTTTACCGACCCCCGCTGTATCTGTTGCTTTCTCCTCTCTTCCGGCACCGATTGCACCGTGGTTCTTGTGCTTAGCCCCAGCTGCCTTGTGTTGCATACTTCTCTTCTTTTCATTTGAAAAAAAGGGTTAGGGCTTCGGTGGTGTTGGGAGCAGAGGATGTATGGTTGAAAGACTTTCACATGGTCAGAAAATGTTGATCTTGTTCTTTTTTTTTCTGTTACTACCCCTACTCCTTGGGAAGGCACAACGCCCTTTTTCAATCTCTCGAAATCCAGTCAAAATAAGGAGCAAAAGCTTGTTCGTGTTCTCCGTGTTCCTTCATCGTATCTTCACCAAGGGCCTGCCCTCATCTTTATTTCATGATTTTCGTGCCAGTTTGAATGTTCTTAAATCTCCCGTTCAAACTGCGGGGGGGGGGGGGGGGGGGGGTTAAAGGACCTTTCGTTTTCCATGACCTTTCGTTTTCCATGACTCTTCGTATTCCATAACTCTTGGTATTCCATGACTCTTTGTATTCCATAGTTTAGGCTCATGTGTATATACGTGTGTTGTATCTTACGTAAAGCTTAAGGATAATATTTCATCTTTTACTTTCAAATTTCAATACTTAGAAAAAATAAAAAGAAAATAACCTAATTATATCGCCTTTTCACATGGGAAATGATATGCAAGTCAATTTTCTTGAAATTTTTTACGACCCTTCGCTCAAATCGCTTCTCTCCAGCCAAATCCCTTGATTTCACCATTTGGCTCTCCCAAATTTTTTACAGTATTGTCACAATTGGCGTCCAAGGTTTTAAAATATGAAATCGTACCTCGAGACGTTTTCCCACCAAGGCGTGAGGGGTAAGCCTCGAGGCGAACCGAGGCGTAAGCCCGATGCGGACTAAAAAAATAATTATAAAATTGTATATATACCATAAAAACAATATAAAATCTCAAATCAAACATAAAAAGTCATAATAAGTATCTATCATCCAAAAAAATAAAATATTTATAGTCTTAAAATTCATCAAAATCAAATAATACAAATACTATTAGGCCAAATGAAGTCTCAACTCTCACATTTTAAGTCAAAAGCATATTTAAAATTACTTTTCTGCTTTTTTATTATGTTTTATCCTAAAATAAAATCTAAAAATGACAAAAAGCCAAAAAAAAGTCAAATAAATACAGCATAATCAATATATACGCCTCAGACCGCCTCATTTATCTGAGGCGTTTGCCCCATATAGACCACTTGAGGTGCCGCCTTAGATGCGTTTTTCTACCACCTCGCCTCGAGGCGTACACTTCAACCGATTTTTAAAACCATTTTGGCGTCCTAATCGCAACTGTTGTCGGTGCACATGGTCCTAATCATAACTGTCGTCCATGCGTCGACAACGTCGGTGGGGGAGCTGACCACCAGACGGATCTGGAATTCAACGTGTCAACGAACCGTTCCTACTCTATTATTCCCTCGGTAGAACCAAATGTTGGAAATGTGTCTAAGGTCATCCATTGTGGTGATATTTCTAATAATAGCATTACTAAAGCATACATGAGAATAATAAAGAGTTGTGTCAAGGGTGAATGGAGAGCTGGGCAGTTAATCGCGCCGGTATAGCGCCGGTATCGCGGTTCTCGCTGATTTTTATGATAGCGGTTTATTTTAGCGGTTAGTTATCGCGGTTCCGCTATTTGCGCCGCTATTTAGCGCGAGAACCGCAATACCACCGATATACCACCGCGAGAACCGCAATACCACCGCGAGAACCGCAATACCACCGATATACCACCGCTATACCACCGCGATTACATATTAATTCTACTACTAATAGTATAATATATAAATTCTACATAATTTATACATATTACTAAAAGCCGCTATATCACCGCTATACCACCGCGAGAACCGCAAAATTAAATATCGGTCGGTTACCGCGATTATAGTTTTCACCGCGATAACTGCATAGATGGAGAGATTAATTAATTTGGAAAAGTTCCAAATCTGAGATTATTGACCGACTCTGTGTAAGAGTTCATATATTTATCAGTTAGTGATGCTGGATAACATAATACATGGTTGAAGGATTTCGTCGGTATCTTAATGGTTGTCCTCAACATCAATAGACACCTTAAAATCTTTTTAACACCGAGGGTGCAGTTATCTTGACTGAGAAACCCAGAGACCATAAGTAGTCAAAGTACATACTCAGGGAATACTACTATATTCCAAAGTCGAGTTAGGAGAGAAAGTAACGTGATATATTGAGATATCATCGGAAGGGTGTCCGATCGGATGATCTGCAATGATGTCGACACAGAACAAAATGAAAGTCATTTTGGGTACATAGACAAATAAAATTTTAGTTATAAGTTTAATAGAACCAAAAACATATAACAATATTAACTTGTATCTGATTTGGTGATTATCATGTGGAGACTTGATAATAAGCTGGAGAGCTGCCACTTGCATTAATTTAACATCGTGTTTCACTTTAGCATGCTTAGAACCCGCTTCCTGAGTATTAATTTACTCAAACTTCCACAGTCGGTCATACTCTTGGAAGCATGTAGTGATTTAAGACTATCATGGAGTGTTAGTAGATTGTCTATAGTGACTAAACATAGCATGGGGACTCCAACTAACACTCATGAGTACTTGGTAGAGATTCAAGTATTAGAACAACCCGCACCTAGATATTACTTCATGGATTAAGTCACGAGTAATCTAGGATGATAATATATTTTATTCTTCAAGCGGAGATGCTTGAGGATCTGGTCTATGATTCTGTCATGCATTGGTCTACTCAAACGTTATCCTTAACCGGTAGTATAAAGGGTATGTCCATGTATGACATGATGAAATAGATAGAGGCTATGTAGTCAACGTTTATCTGTTTCTTCTGCCCTAACAAGGAGAAGCGATATCTATTGGCCCCTCGATGATTTGATATTTAACATTTAAGTACTCGGTCGAGTCCGGACTAAATTGATGTGTTCAATTCCGTAGTCTGATATGGTCATCATAAATCTCTATCGGGAAATAGAATTTTGAACTATTAGGGAATTGACCATTATCCATGTCCCAGGTTCATCAAAAGATATCTAGAACGGAGGAATAAATGATATCTTATCTAAGGGTCAACTCATGATCTTGATCTGGATCAGAGTTCGGCAGTTGCATTGGATGTTATACTCTCTGCTGATTATCTGAAAGCATCAGACCACACAAAGTTGATGACGTGTCCAAGTGGGAGACTATTGGAAATGTGTCCAAGGTTATCAACTGTGGTGATATTTCTAATAATAACAGGGTCCTTTTGGGTTGCCCTCACGACTCAGTAAAACAAACAGTAGCAGAAACAATAGAGGAATGACCAGTTTATTAATTTATTGAGAAACAAATTAATCAGAAACTGGATCAAGAATCAATTGATAAATTAATTTGGAATTAATTTATAGAAATTAATTAAGGGACTGGATTGTAATTAATTAAAGGTATAATTAATAGAAACAAGTCTAGGGATGCGGCTGCCATAAAGCTCCTTAAGTTTGGAACCCTAAGAGCCTTCCAGTATAAATAGAGGCCTTGGGGTCAATCCCTAAGGCATCCCAATACTCCTTGTGAGCCGCCACCTCTATACTCTCCTCCCTCCTCCATCTTTGTCGAAATCCACAAACCCTTTAAGGGTTTCTGGATCGATTTCTTTAAGCCTGGAGGTTTCTGTCTGCTTGTTCTTCTGGTGTTTTGGGTGTGAATCATCAGAGGGATTCTGGTTTGGATCCTTACATCCAAACAAAGGTATAAATTCATATTCATAATTGTTGTTGATGCAATTGCTTAGAACTTATGATCCTGATTATAAACATGATATGATCTTGTTGGTTAATCTGCTCAGCTTATAGGATTTAATCTGTTTTGTCTTCCGCTGCCTGATTAATTGTGTTAATCTGTTGAAATCCCAACACCAAATATGTGAGATGGCGTTATAAACGGAGTTTGAGTACTAATGGAAAACAACAAACAACCTTAATATCGATGGCTTTGGTGAAGCTCTTTTCAAGCAATCATACACGATCATCATGTGATCGAGATCATTTTCGTTTGTGACTGAAATCAAAGCATCAATAACTTCACCATGTAACTCGAACTTGAAACAAACACCAGCATCACACAAGCCTGCTAACTTCGCGAGGAGAACAGTGAACTTTATGGAACGATCGACAACTAAGATCTTGGTTTCGCCATCGATGTGAGACAACTGGTTGTCGCGAGGCCTGGGGTGGATTTGACCACCATAACTACGCATAAACTTGACAGTGTAGTTGTTGTTGTTCCCTGTTGACTGATCTTCCTATGGGGATGTAGCGGAAGCTGGTTTAAATTTTTTAATTAGTCAAGTCTTTACTCTCATATTCACTTTTAGAGGGATTGATATCATCCTTATTGTGATTTTTTTCCTCCTTTTGTTTTTATTTCTTTTTCAAGTTCAGATTTAGAGCCATTACTGGCAAACTTTTCCAAGCTGAATAGGCAACACCACTTTCTTCCCCAATAATATTAAGAATTGTGTTATATTAACAATGCTTTAAGGAAAGCTTTGTTGGGACACAACAAGCGATATTGATAAACTTCGACCTCTCAAGATCAAGAATCTGCCAAACGAACACTTCAACAAGAATGTATTCGACCAGGAAATCATTGCAGCAAGAAGTACAACAAATAAAACATACAAGCAAGAACAACATAGAGTATTTTATGTGTTAATGACATACCGCTTCGACATGGCGACTTGGACAAGAGCTGGCGGTTTCCTCTAGGCCATACAAGACTAAAATGCCAATTTCTAGAAAACTTAAATTAGGGCGGGGTAGACCAGATGACTCATTGACCCATAGCCGAGGATATTCGAAGATTGAATCAGTACTACTTGCATTGCTAATATAGTACTCTGGGTTTGGTTTAGAACCAACCCGAATAAAACTCCGACAGTATATCTCTGTGTATGAGTTAACGTCGACGACATTTAGATGACAGGACTTGAATAAATCATCAAGGTTAGGTATGTCGGCTGATTTGCTCGGAAGTTTGGTGCGTAAGAACCCTAAATTGAAGGTGAATATTGGGGGAGAGAGAAAGAGATGGGAGTGCGTTGGTATTTTTTTTAGATTATTGATATGTTGTAAATTTGAAAAATAAAATAATAAGGGCATAATAGTACTTTCAAGGCAATTGAATATTACCGGGGACCAAAACCACAATAAAAAACGTATTTTGGACCAAAACTTTTTGGATCAAAGTGAAAGTTTTTTACATATCATAGGGACCAGTTTTGCAGTTTGGTCTATATAGAATGTTATTTGGTTGGTTTAATTGTTAATTGACTTGTTCATTTTAATTTAATAGGTTTTTTTATTCAGAAATATTAATTAAAACTGAACCAAATAAAGTTCGGTTTAATCAGTTTTCAGTTTATTTTGTTCGGCTTAATGGTTAAATCCAAATAACATATTAAAAAAAATATTTAGCAACATTTTTTCTACGGGAAATTTAAAAACTAAAAATTAACCATATGAAAAATATATATTTTTACAACAAACTTGAATATTTCATAGTAAAAACATTTTTGGCTATTCGAGAAAACCAAACATTTATCATATGTCGATTTGTATTTAACAAAAGTCGAAAACAAAACATAAAAAAATAAATAAAAGAACTAAAAATGTTTCTCAAATAGCAATTAGCATTAACATAACCAATGTAAAGTCCATGTCCCATGTATTAATTTAGAAACTTTAAAAATTTAAATTCCAAGTATTTTTAAAATTGTGGTTTAAGTCGGCATGCATAGTACGGATAATGGCGACGCTATCATCCATGCTTAGCGGCGTGATGCACTGAAATTCTTAAACCCTGATTCTCGGGCCATGATCCCTATTTAAAGACACTAAACCATAGACCAACCTCTTTTATCATTAACCAATCATATCATTAACCAATCATTCAAAGCATTTTCAGGCTAGATGTGAAAAACATTTTTCTTCCTAACAAGAAGTGTTCAACTATAATCATTTGGTAAATCTTATAAACATACGGGAAAAAAGACACTTCCTAACAAGAAGTGTTTGTTGTGTTTTCAAACATACATATAAAACACCCAAAAACGACACCAAGAAACTTGATGTGTTATTAGCGTTTATAAGATTTTCGAAAATGATTTCACATTAGTTTTACATTTATGAACAGGGAAATACCATGTATGAATAGAACAACACAATTAGGCAAGTGTACCTAGTCGATTGTAGTATAGTAATGGTAAATCCGGGTTATCGACCCAAGGGAAAACGGATATCTTTAAGTTAAGAAAATCAATTATCAATTAACAATTATTCAAGCAAACACTCAGGGGCGAGTTTTAATGAAAACTCGTAAAACTTTGATTATAAAATAAATGACGAAATAATAAATGATCATAACAAAAATAACAAAGGAAATTTTCGTTTAGGATCTGTTGATTCATATAAACCTATGTTGACTAGTTTTGATTATGTGCAATGAGTTTAAATAAGTTGCATTAAGTTGTAGGATCGTATGGTCAAGTCACCAATTCTATGACTAATAAGTTAAAATAGCACAATGGTCATGTAACTAATTAACTTATAATCATCAAGTATTAATACAATCTAGCATGCAAACATAGCCCATATCCTAATGGTCAAAGTGATATGTTCATACAATCAATGGTCATGAGTTGCAAGTAAATGTGATATAAGTCTTATTTCACTAATCAAGTTTATAACTTAGATAACCTTCCTAGTTAAATGGTCAATAACTAGTCCAATGATATATAGTTGTCAATTATACATCATGACGGTTCATGTGATCAATACGTTTAAATGGCCATTTAAACTTAATCATATGAAGATGGCAATCAAGAATACAAACTGTAACCACATTTAATATGTATAGCATGCAAGTTATATATCCTAACCGATATTAAACTCGAATCAAGAACTAGATCAACACATATTATATTAATGAATCAACATCGCCTAGGCAAAAGTTACGGGAAATATAAATTACAGAATATAAAAGTAAACATTAATACTTAGATTTGAATAAACCATCTAGTTATGTTTGATATGTTATTAGTGCAATGGATATTGAACGTTAAATACCGATTTCTAAAGTGATTAGATGTTTTGGTCCAACTACCTAATCCTATGATTGTAAGGTCATTAATGGCAATGGTCATGCGATTATATATCCCAAATAATCATGTATTGGTTCGTATCATACAAGGTTCATTCGAGCTTTTGATCTCAATGGTCATGATAATCAAATTGGTTTGTACAGATTGGCCCTCTAGTACAAACTTTGCATATACATACAAGATTCTGCCTTCGTGACTTAATCCTAGGATTTGGTCCATCACTAGTCATGTCTGCCTAATGGTCATAGCACAGTTATGATAAAAGTCATATAGTCAGATTGGTCCTCTAGACTAAAATAACACAGCAATAAGTCCAAAAGGAAGGTTCTTTAACATATCTGATAGTCAAATGAATTATGCGAGATAAAATATAAAACGTTCAATATCCGATAAATAACAATCAAATCATAACTAAACAGTAATCAAATCTAAGTAATAAATAATACAGATAACATAATCTGAAGAATACGGCTTAGGAAATCATAATAGAATGCAATATATATATATATATAAAGCAAACCGAATGAAGTCCCGGCCGAACATTCTTCAAGCTCTCGATTCCATAGGTTCCCCTTTGATTCTACAAGCTTTCTGGCCGAGTTTGGTGGTGTGGAGGTGCAGAGATGTGATCTGGTCTGAAGGTGGTGTAGGTGTTGTGAGGTGGTTGTCTAAAAGAAGAGCTGAAGGCTTGTATTTATAGTGGGAGCAGGCGCTGGGCACGGTGCGCCTACATGGGGGCGCGATGCGCCTAAAGTGGATCTCTGCACGCGGCCAACTGTCGCACGAGGGAGCACGTGGGTTTGCAGCTTTAATGTCGGATCTGAGGCGCGGTGCGCCCAAAAAGTAGGCGGGGTGCGCCCTTGCACATGCTCGGTAGGTTGGTTGAATCATTGGATGAACGCACGCTTGAATATTATAATCAAAAGTCTGACGAAAGTGCGATCTGGATTCCCCTTTGGGGCGCGGTGCGCCTGTAGATGGGCGGGGTGCGCCCATGGCTTCTGGCAGATTTTCAATTTGCTTCTTTTTAAGCTCAAATGTTTGTGTAATTCGTTCCTTCGCTCCAAACGCGTATTTTTAGCTTCAAAACGAATATTTAAGCATATTAGGTATCTTTTAGTTCATAACATATATGAAACTAAACTAAAATCACACTGATATCGTGCGGAAAATATGTATAATTTACGCGATATCAAAATACCCCACACTTGAACTTTGCTTGTCCTCAAGCAAACTACAATTTATAACCAAGCCAAAACGTTTTGATGCCCAAACAACTTTTCATACGCTACCACAGATCTAGCGTTTATTACCGATGTTAAGAATAAAGAATTAAGAATAAACATAGTAGATTATACCTAGTCCTATGTACATATTTTTAACTTTTCAAAACTTTAAATAAACTCTCTTTCTATAAACGACAAGTCTTTTAGATTGATAAAAACTCATTTTTACATAACATCGAATACACCCATTAAAGATTCTTCTACCTCAAGATTTTTTTGTTAAATTTCCCATATTTAGAATAAAAATCATGCTGGACTAAATTTATCAAGTTAAGTTATTATTTCCTTTTTTTTTTCCGTACCTTTGAAACTCGTGACTTTCTATGGAACTCTTGATTACAAATTTTCGACTCAAGACTGTACAGAGTCTACTAATTCAAATTCCAAAGGCCACTAAGGAAATTCCATGACTTTCGATGACACCCGTGTAGCGAGCTTTCGACAATATTATCCCAAACCAGATGGTTTTAGGTAATAAGGAGTAGAAATGCCCGTAGGCCCCATTTTATGTCTACTTGCTCGAATGTCAAAGGCCACTGATTGAATTTTCCTTCCTGAGTCTCAATCTTATGGTATAACATTACTTGACTTCTGCTTTTTAACACATCAGATTTCTTGAGAATTTTTCTCATTTTAAGTTCATTTACCGAGGCTTATTTTCCTCACTTTAGTAACAGCATATAATTCGCACATTTTTGCAAGTAGGGAAACTGACTCAATCTGTTTTGGCAAAAACTCAATTTTTAACAATTGATAAAATTCCAATGGGTTTATTTCATTATTTATGCAAAACATTTTGTAACTACTATTCTAAAAACTTGTCCTCTACAAAACTAGACTTTAGATAAAACAATGAAAAACAAAAATACATACATAAAATTAAATGTAACCTACAAATTTATTTTCAAAACATTTTTTTCTTAACAATTACCTTTTTAGCGTTCAATTTTGGAAAAAGATGTTTAAGATAACAAAAATTTTAATTGGCTCAGTTAATCATTGCAGTATGACGCCTTAACCCTACACTTATATTATACAATAATTCTATTGTATATATAATTCAAAACAGTAAAGGGAGCAAAATGGAACAGACTCCCCTTGGGTATCGGTCGACGTCATATATGAGGCTCTTTCCACATAAAAGAATTCATTGAACATGCTGCCAGCATTGAATCTTAGCAAATCTGCATAAACATCACTCGGACAAAAATTATTTACACACAAATAAACACACAAAAATTAAATCACAAAAGTAAAAGTAATAACAACGAAAGAAAAATATCACTCATTTTGTGGTCCCTGAAGTTTCAAATCCGTGGCTACCGGTTTGCGGGTGTAGTGTGGCTGTGCGACTTTTGACCGTCGTCAGTATCGCTGCCCCCACTGTAAAGAAGCGTCCCTCTTCTCAGTAGTGGCTGATTTTTAGCCATGTATCATTATGTACGACCAGTATCTGCTTCGGGTGTTTACGCATCAAGCACGTTTTCGTGTCGCGTAATTTTTTTGAAGTTGTCTCTTTCTCAACGCGATCCAGATTGTCGACGCGTTGCGTCCGGATGGCATACACGTCGCATTGCGTGAGCAGAAAAGACTTCAAAGTTTTGTTACTTCATTTTTCCCCAAATATTTACCCCACACTTAAAATATGCTTAAGGTGTGCAAATATCTATTTTTATGATTAGTGATATGTCAATCAAAACAATAAAAATACATAACACAAAAACAAATTTAAAATCACACAAATATTAACTAATAATTTAATTTTCTATACTAAAAATAAATCCGAATTCCCCGGCAACGGCGCCAAAAACTTGTTGTGTTTTCAAACATACATATAAAACACCCAAAAACGACACCAAGAAACTTGATGTGTTATTAGCGTTTATAAGATTTTCGAAAATGATTTCACATTAGTTTTACATTTATGAACAGGGAAATACCATGTATGAATAGAACAACACAATTAGGCAAGTGTACCTAGTCGATTGTAGTATAGTAATGGTAAATCCGGGTTATCGACCCAAGGGAAAACGGATATCTTTAAGTTAAGAAAATCAATTATCAATTAACAATTATTCAAGCAAACACTCAGGGGCGAGTTTTAATGAAAACTCGTAAAACTTTGATTATAAAATAAATGACGAAATAATAAATGATCATAACAAAAATAACAAAGGAAATTTTCGTTTAGGATCTGTTGATTCATATAAACCTATGTTGACTAGTTTTGATTATGTGCAATGAGTTTAAATAAGTTGCATTAAGTTGTAGGATCGTATGGTCAAGTCACCAATTCTATGACTAATAAGTTAAAATAGCACAATGGTCATGTAACTAATTAACTTATAATCATCAAGTATTAATACAATCTAGCATGCAAACATAGCCCATATCCTAATGGTCAAAGTGATATGTTCATACAATCAATGGTCATGAGTTGCAAGTAAATGTGATATAAGTCTTATTTCACTAATCAAGTTTATAACTTAGATAACCTTCCTAGTTAAATGGTCAATAACTAGTCCAATGATATATAGTTGTCAATTATACATCATGACGGTTCATGTGATCAATACGTTTAAATGGCCATTTAAACTTAATCATATGAAGATGGCAATCAAGAATACAAACTGTAACCACATTTAATATGTATAGCATGCAAGTTATATATCCTAACCGATATTAAACTCGAATCAAGAACTAGATCAACACATATTATATTAATGAATCAACATCGCCTAGGCAAAAGTTACGGGAAATATAAATTACAGAATATAAAAGTAAACATTAATACTTAGATTTGAATAAACCATCTAGTTATGTTTGATATGTTATTAGTGCAATGGATATTGAACGTTAAATACCGATTTCTAAAGTGATTAGATGTTTTGGTCCAACTACCTAATCCTATGATTGTAAGGTCATTAATGGCAATGGTCATGCGATTATATATCCCAAATAATCATGTATTGGTTCGTATCATACAAGGTTCATTCGAGCTTTTGATCTCAATGGTCATGATAATCAAATTGGTTTGTACAGATTGGCCCTCTAGTACAAACTTTGCATATACATACAAGATTCTGCCTTCGTGACTTAATCCTAGGATTTGGTCCATCACTAGTCATGTCTGCCTAATGGTCATAGCACAGTTATGATAAAAGTCATATAGTCAGATTGGTCCTCTAGACTAAAATAACACAGCAATAAGTCCAAAAGGAAGGTTCTTTAACATATCTGATAGTCAAATGAATTATGCGAGATAAAATATAAAACGTTCAATATCCGATAAATAACAATCAAATCATAACTAAACAGTAATCAAATCTAAGTAATAAATAATACAGATAACATAATCTGAAGAATACGGCTTAGGAAATCATAATAGAATGCAATATATATATATATATATAAAGCAAACCGAATGAAGTCCCGGCCGAACATTCTTCAAGCTCTCGATTCCATAGGTTCCCCTTTGATTCTACAAGCTTTCTGGCCGAGTTTGGTGGTGTGGAGGTGCAGAGATGTGATCTGGTCTGAAGGTGGTGTAGGTGTTGTGAGGTGGTTGTCTAAAAGAAGAGCTGAAGGCTTGTATTTATAGTGGGAGCAGGCGCTGGGCACGGTGCGCCTACATGGGGGCGCGATGCGCCTAAAGTGGATCTCTGCACGCGGCCAACTGTCGCACGAGGGAGCACGTGGGTTTGCAGCTTTAATGTCGGATCTGAGGCGCGGTGCGCCCAAAAAGTAGGCGGGGTGCGCCCTTGCACATGCTCGGTAGGTTGGTTGAATCATTGGATGAACGCACGCTTGAATATTATAATCAAAAGTCTGACGAAAGTGCGATCTGGATTCCCCTTTGGGGCGCGGTGCGCCTGTAGATGGGCGGGGTGCGCCCATGGCTTCTGGCAGATTTTCAATTTGCTTCTTTTTAAGCTCAAATGTTTGTGTAATTCGTTCCTTCGCTCCAAACGCGTATTTTTAGCTTCAAAACGAATATTTAAGCATATTAGGTATCTTTTAGTTCATAACATATATGAAACTAAACTAAAATCACACTGATATCGTACGGAAAATATGTATAATTTACGCGATATCAGTGTTCAACTATAATCATTTAGCTGGCTTATATGCCCTAGTTTAGCGGTCAAACTTATGTAATGGGTGTTTGTTTGAGCGTCCTAGCTTCTTGCTGGGGTTGTTCGCTCGTTTTTTAATATAGTTGCCTTTTAAAAAAAATCTTATAAACATACACTTGCATATCAGTTCATATTGAAAAGACTATAAGATTTCATAAGCAATTTTTCATGTATCAAATAGTGGGAAAAATCCACATGTCACCTTAGTTAGTTAGAGAAGTCTAACTAGTACTTCACTATAGTTTTGCCCTTATTTCCTTCCATGAACCTTTACTCCTTTAATACCTAAGGAGTTCAATAACATTCATTCACATTAACATATTGCTAGGTCTATCAACATATAAGGATTTCCTAGCCCTAGACCTTAACAATTTATCCTCAATTATCATAGTTCCACTTTCTACTAATTTTCCCAAAAATTGGAAATCCTTAGTTACCATGGTTTTACATGGAGATGTAATAACCTTAATCTAAACATCTCATCATAAAACCTAAAAAAACTTCATATTAATTCATGAAGAATCTTGTTAAATATTGATGAATAATTTATCGAACATAACATAATCTTAGTATTAATTTTACTTGTTCAATATCACATGACAAGCATATCACGTATCACAATAAAACAACACATATCATAATCATCCATCTATTTACATGTTGTAATTATTATATCATACTTCAAATTTTAATACCAAACTCAAACTCCTTTTTTCTCATAACCAATCATCATCTTTGCTAGGAAAGAGCCCTAACAACATCAATGAGTAATTAATTATCTAACTATAACTCTATCATATTAACCCAACCTTAAAAAGTAGGATTTTTGTGACTTTCATATTTGATTATTATAACTCAAACTAAGGCTAGAATTTGAGAGATTACATGAAGATAACAAGTTTTTCTTTGATTGCCTCTGAAAAACACTTAGATCCTTTAAGAAAAAGCATTACACACACTCTTTACACAAAACATACACTTAACCTTTAAGAGAGTTTGAAGAGAGTTGGAAAGGATTTCAGGGGTAAAGTGAACTAATATCAAGTTTTTTCTATGGTTCAAGCGATAACATAATGGGTCAAACTCATTTAAACAAAGTTGGACCACATAAAACCAAACATTTGTCCTCAACATGTCAACACGTGGCGTATAGTAGTCCTATGTCTTGCGTTCCCCCAGTTATACAGTTATAACAACCTACTTTGTTTAACTTTCACGTAATATAACATTCTACGTACGGACATGTCACGTCCCCTATACCAACACATTGTGTAATTAAATGCATGTTTTCCTTTAATTCCCTATTAAGACATCATTTTTCCATTTTTCTATATTTCGACTCTTTAGCCAAACTTTTAGTATCAATGCTTAGAAACATATATAAAAACATATTATAACTTACCAAAACATAATAATCTCATAACAAGGTCAAATTCAATCAAAATGACTAAATTGCAGGTCTGAGGTGTCCAAATGTCTAACATTCCGACGCCTGAAGAACGTCGCTGCAGGCCAACTAGTCACAACATGATTATATGGTATCTCACATGGGAAAATAATCAACTTAATATTTTTACAAATTGTTTACGTGGAAACACACATTTCAAAGAAAGTACACTACAGTTTACATATTACATTTTAGTCTTTGGGATTTAAAGACTTGGATATTTCTATGAGAAAGTATTGGATTTTCTTGGTTTTCAACACTATGGTTTACAAACAAAGGATATTTCTTATACAAAAATCTTATGAACTCACAAACTTAATTGTTGACACTTTTTCAACTACTTGTATTCTCAGGGAATTGATAAGGTAAACCTCAGCGCGATTCGAAGAGACGTTACGACGTCGTTTTTGTTCATTTTGAAATCATTTGTAATTGTGATTGAAACACGCAACTTTTAAACGATGTAACATTTACAATTATTTAATGATGGTTGTTTGCTTGGAATTCACTATTATTCAACTTTGTTATGATATTGTTCATGAAGTCATCCACCATTGAACTATTCTGCCAATACGATTTGAGGGTGTGACATCTTTGATCTGATTGGATCTCATGTAGAAGGATGACATGCATCAATTGTGGGTCAACTTTAGGTTCTAGGACATCCAACCAACATCCAAAGCAGGTATCTTGAAAATAGATATTGACGGTCCTTTGAAAGTTGTATTAATATAGTAGAGACACGAACCGATACTCCCTTCAGATTCAAATCACCCAATAATTCATTATAATTATGCTACTAAAGCAAACAAACAAATTCAAATCAAATAATAGATAAACAATTTGAATAGAAACTAAGTAATAAGTAAACAGTTAGTTCTATAATGTCAAGAAACCTTCACATTGTGAAACTATTCTTCGCATTACAAACTATTATTATTGGGAAATACATTTAGATCTAGACTATTATCGACCTATTTTAACCATGTATATATCGATAATCTCACATTTCATATATAAATACAGTAAGTTTGAAGCAAAACTAAAGATAAACTTTATATTTGAGTGATGAGCACTTTTACATTGTGAAACTTGAATGGTACTTAGTTTTTAGATGTATAAAATTATCTACATGTGATAAGCATATCTACGCGTTTTACTGTACAACTATAGTCTATAGTAATTTGGAGGTAAAAGTAAAGATAAAACATAAAGTAGTTAAAATAGTATGGAACTTTCATGATCCGAAATGTTTACATATGGTTCAAATGTAAAACAAAATACATACTTACACAATATATTGGAAGCAAATATTTAGAAAAAGTTACAAGATGCATACATATACATTACAATAGAACTAAATTTTATGAACCTAAAGCCTAAAATGAGAAAACGACAATTACTTAATGAGTTTAATTTGAAACGGACAAGAATATCAAACATGCATTTTTTTTCTTTCAGCCACATTCATGCACGAGTGTGCAAAAACAAGCTTTATGCAAGTTTTAAAAGTAAGAAATAAACTTTGAAAAAAGGAAAAACTTATTTGATTCTGCCTATTTTCGTCTTAAGCCATTTCTCTAATTTTCGGTGTGAAGTAGGAGATAAGAGAATTTGATAATGTACCACAAAAATAGAAGTGTGAAATTGAGAAAGGAATCTAAATTTGGCTACGATGTAAGGATCATTTTTTGGCTCTAACATGTGCCTATTTTAGGGAAATAGGTCAAAATTGGGTATTTTACTATACATCATTAGTGAAAAATACTAGATTAGTTTTTCCCCCTTAAGTAGGGTTGATACTTGATAGGATAAATGACTTAAAAGGGCAACATAATATCAAATTTGTTAAAAAAATATCATTCAAGTTTTATAAGTTCAAAAATATCATTTAACTATTGTTTTTGTTCACATTATATGATCAAAGTACACCTATACCATCAAAGTACACATTTTGTTGACCTAATGGTTCAATGATGTTTTTTGAACTTATAAGATGTATAAAGACAATAATGGATGACCCTATTTAGATCTCATAAACTTGCCCCAGAGAAACTGACCAACAACATAAGCCCCCGCAAGTTATATTTTTTTGAACAAAAGATAGTGCTTAAAATCGGAATCATTAATAGCACGGTAGATTAATAATTGGGTTAATGCTACAAAAGTCCTAGAATTAAAGTCCCAGCTTCTAATTTCCCCCAACTTTTATTTTTGTTACTAATTTGCCACAACTTTTTTCAAAATGTTTTAATTTTCAGCTTTTAAAAGGTAACCAACAGGTTACCGATGACGTGTCAGTAATGCTGTCGTGATATGATGAATGGACAGTCACGTCAGCTTATATTAATAACACTATAAAAGTCTAAGAATTTAACGTTTGATTTCTAATATGCCATAACATTTTTTTGTTCTATAAAAACCATTATATTTTCGATTTTTTCATAAAAGCCATTATTTTTTTTGAAAACTTTTCATAAAGGCCATTATTTTTTTGAAAACTTTTCATAAAACCTTTATTTTTTGAAAACTTTTCGTATATTGCTTACATAATTTGTTCGTATGATACACATATATACACAAAAAACCATTATTTTTTTCGAAATCTCGATTGCCTCTATCCCCGAAGTCTTTGGTGTTTAAAGTTTTTTATTCATTTTATTTTCAAAACACACTGATTATACATGTTATATAGATTAGGTGGCATGTCTTACTGCTAATCAAGTAGACGTTCCGTGTTCAAATCTACAATCAACACCTTATAAAAAATTAAGCCACCAAGTGAGTAGATGAGATTTCAACATGAGACACCTGATTTGCGAGAGAATTTGTTCGAGGATAAATGCAAGCGAGTTAACCACTTAGACAATGATTCCTTGTTAGCATTATTAATATAAGCTTCGGATAAAAGGTTCTTTGTTAGCACTATAAATACACGAAAAAAATTACATATTCATATGTATATATACGTATTATACAGAAAAAAATATGTAAGCAACGTATGAATTTTTTCTGAAAAAATAATGGTTTTTATGAGAAGTTTACAAAAACATAATGACTTTTCTAGAACCAAAAAAATAATGGATTTTATAAAAAGTTTTCGAATAAATAATGACATTTGTGAACAGTTTTTGAAAAAATAATGATTTTCAAAAGTATTCTAAACATAGTGACTTCTATAGAATAAAAAAAAGTTATGACAAATTAGAAATATGATCTTAAATTCTTGAACCTTTATAGTATTATTAAAAGTATCCACAATAGAAACTTTTTCATAGCTTTTTCAAAAGGTTTTTCGATCAAAAAGCTCTTAAATGTTGAAAAAACTATAATGAAAGTTTTTTCAAATCAAAGTTTTTTCACTGTGCTTGCGAATTTAAAAGCAATTCATATGAGTTTTTTCAATTAAAGTGTGGGCCAATATTTTTTCAACTAATAGAAATTAAACAACACATAAAAATATATCATAAAAAGCAATATGAAAAAATTCTCCTATTATAGAAGATACAATAAACTTTTTCACTTCAAATTTTTCATGAAAAACTTTTTGAAAAACCTTCTCTATTGTAGATGCTCTAATATAAATTGACGTGACTAGCCAATCATCATGCCACATCGGTAGTATTACTGATACATCATCTGTAACCTGATGGTTACTTTTTAAAAGCCAAAAGATGAAATGTTTCAAAAAAAATTATGACAAATTAGTTAAAAAAACATTGAGGTAAATTAAAAACTGAAACTTTTGTTAACCCTTTAATTTGCAAACCGTCAATTTTCTATGTTCTTTCTCTTGAAACATTCAACTTGAATTCTTAGAGAGAGAGAGAAGAGAGAGAGAGAAAGAGAGATGAGCAGCACACAGTCGTTACACTCGCTAGCCTTCAGGGTGATGCGCCTATGCCGGCCGACGTTCCACATAGAAACCCCACTCCGATTCGACCTTTCCGATATCATCGTCGGTGAGGATCTATTCGACGATCCATCCGCCGCACCTCAACTTCGTCGTCTCCTCCAATCTCAATCCACCACCACCGACTCCTCCACAGATCTCACCTACACTAATCGGTTCCTCCTCCGTGATGATCCCTCCGACGCCATGGGTCTCCCCGGTATGCTTGTCCTCCCTCAGGCATTCGGGTAAGAGTCAATTTCTCAACACACGATTATATAAACAGTCGTCACTGCTATTTTATTTAGGTTATATCTGGACAACTCTCATTCTTCTAGATCCAAAATGCATATGGATTCTGTTGCTAATTGTTTGTTTTTGCATACATATGAGTCATGGTACTCGGTGTTAAGTTTAGGGGATGAGTGAGTGCGCGATTTGAAAGTGATCGTGTGCTACTGAACGAGAATCTGATGATGACTACATAATCACTTTCAAATGCAACTCCATACACCTTTAAATGAAAAGTCAGTTTCTCTTGTCGTGTTGAAGAGTTTTTACTGCCTTTGAAGTTGCAAATTAGTTTAGTGAACCTCAAACTTTGTAATTATGTGGATTGTTTTGTAGGGCGATATATCTTGGAGAAACATTTTGCAGTTATATAAGCATCAACAACAGCTCTAGCTTTGAAGTTAGAGACATTATAATCAAGGTGATGTTTCTTCCATAAACTTATCATTTTATTGGTAATATGTGTAAAGAAGTGAATGATTTGAGTGATTACAGGCAGAAATACAAACAGAAAGACAGAGGATACTGCTTTTAGATACAACCAAAACACCTGTTGAAACAATAAGAGCAGGAGGACGTTATGATTTCATTGTTGAACATGATGTCAAAGAGCTTGGTGCACACACGTAAGTTGAGTGGCTAAATCGATAATATGATGAAAGTACAAGGGCTTTTCTGTAATTCTAATCTCACCTTTTGTACTTTCACAAATTTCAGCCTGGTATGTACTGCTCAATATAGTGATGGTGATGCTGACCGCAAATATCTCCCTCAATATTTCAAGTTTATAGTTTCAAATCCACTTTCTGTCAGAACCAAGGTATTATAAATTTATAATTTATAGCATCCTACTTTCTTTTCTTTCTATTACAACATTATACTTTCAACTTTTTTCTTTTAGGACATTATATTTTGAAAAATCCACCCAAATATAGCATTTAAAGCAGGATGTTATAAATTATAATAAACAAATCAATGAAAGTACATTGCTATTTATCGCATTTAACTTACTTTTTTATATTTATTAATTTTCTACCTACTTTCTTATGCAGGTCCGTGTTGTGAAGGTACGTTGGCATTGGTTAAAATTACACGGGTGTAAGTCTTTAATCTGTCTGTAAATTTTTAACAACTCCCAAGACTCGGTATTATATTATTATGAGTAAATTACAGTTTTGGTCCCTGTGGTTTACACCAAATTACAGTTTTGGTCCTAGTTTTGAAAATCTGCACCGGTAGTCCCTATGGTTTTCAATCCTTTCACTTTTGGTCCCTATGGTTTCCAATTTTTTCAATTTTGGTCCCTGAAGTTTACACCAAATTACAGTTTTGGTCCTAGTTTTGAAAATCTTGCACTGGTAGTCCCTATGGTTTTCAATCCTTTCACTTTTGGTCCCTATGGTTTCCAATTTTTTCAATTTTGGTCCCTGAAGTTTACACAAACAGTAACAGAGGAAGAGACCAAAAGTGAAAGATTCAGAAATCACAGGGACCACCGGTGTAAGATTTTCAAAACTAGGACCAAAATTGTAATATAATTTGGTGTAAACCACAGGGACCAAAACTGTAATTTGCTCTATTATTATTGTTTTTTTTTTTTTTGTTGTATATTGTGAGTCGTGTATTCAGACCCTATTTTATTTACTAATTTACCCTTGATCACTCTCTCTTTTTTCTTTTACAATGGGAGCTCTCATGTGCAAGTTTCATTTAAATTCAAAACCCAATTTGTAACTGTTGTCAACTAATTTTTTCTTCGGTGATAGAAGGGTAAAATGGTCATTTTTACAGTAGTTATGATCATTCACCACCTTTATTTGTCTCAGGAAACCACATACTTGGAAGCTTGTTTAGAAAATAATACAAAATCAAATTTGTATATGGATCAAGTGGAATTTGAACCAACTTCACAATGGAATGCAGCATTACTAAAAGCAGATGATCACTATTCTGAAAATGGTGTTTTGACAAGGTTGTGTGACAAAAGACGTGAATACCCTTGTAGCCTAATTGAATATTAAATTCGAGTATAACGAGAACTCTTTAGTTTCCTCGTAACTTCAACTTATTATTATTTATTTTTTTATAACAGTGAAATATTCAAGCCACCGGTTCTTATTAAATCTGGTGGTGGAATTCATAATTATCTTTACCAATTAAAATCATTGGATGAATCTACACCAATGAAAATCGAGGGTAATAATGTCCTTGGTAAACTTCAAATAACATGGCGTACAAATTTAGGCGAACCGGGACGTTTACAAACACAACAGATTCTTGGTAATGTAAGTTAAAATCTTTATTATTATTATTTTATTTATTTAGTCACTCAACTATTATTATCAATTTAGGGAGAATTTCGTTTATATCCTTACAAACCTCTATAATTACATATATATATATATATATATATATATATATATATATATATATATATATATATATATATATATATATGTATATATATCCTTATAAAATTTGAAATTATGTATATATCCTTACAAACCTTAAAAAATCACATATATACCCAAACGATCAATTTAATAATAATTAATCTTTAAAAAAAATAAAAAACAGTTTTCAAAGTAAATTATACCCAAGTTACTAAAATACCCCTATGAAATCTTTCCATAATCGACAACTCTTTCTCGCTTAAACAACTGATTATGAAAAATTCGAATATAAAAAAATAGAATTAAAAATAGTTTTTAAAACTATAAAATTTTTGGGACGACCGATATGTTTGGAAAACTTGGAACACGGGTAGTATAGTAATGTCACAATTTAATTAGCTTTTAGAACTATAAAAAAATAGAGTTAAAAATAGTTTTTTGAATTTTTAAAATGATTAATTATTATTAAATTAATCTCTTGGGTATATATGTGATTTTTTAGGATTTGTAAGGATATATACGTAATTTCAAATTTTATAAGGATATATACGTAATTATAGAAGTTTGTAAGGACATAAACGAAATTCTCCCATAAATTTATAATAATAATCTAAAGTTGATGAGGTTTCTTCAACATCTGATTTTACTTTTTTACCCTTGTGTAGCAGCCCATCACACATAAAGAAGTTGAATTGAAAGCAATTAAGGTGCCATCTGTCATCATCTTAGAAAAACCCTTCACTGTAAGTACTTTTTTTAATCCAAAAAAAAAAAGAAAATAAAAAATGTTTCTTTTTATTTTTTATTTTTTATTGTTTTTGTAGGTATACTTTAGTTTAACAAATCTGAGTGGGAACAATGTTGGCCCATTTGAAGTATTGTTATCTTTAAGTGATAATCAAGAGGAAAAAGCTGTTATGGTTAATGGACTTAAAAGGATGGTAAGTCTTTCATGCGTGCAAAAGACGTTAATGCCCTTATTGTCAAAAATAGTGCTATAAATTTGTTCAGTCCATGTAACAAAAGCAACTGTAATGACACTACTTTAGATTCATGTGCATTTTTTTTTGTCCTAGATTATTTTAAAAATAATATGCTAAAAGTTTATGTATTTGGTACTAATATTTATCTAATTAGAACTAGATTTTATTTTTACTGATAATTAATTTAATATAATATATTGTTCAGGCTTTACCTCAGGTGGAGGCATACAAATCTTTGGATTTTCAATTGGTATGTGCACTATTTACTTTTTGTGGTCTTGTTTTGAAGTTTAAATGTTTGATTTTATATCAATAAACATTTGTATTTTGACTTATATTATTTGTTGGTTTTTTATACATTAACTAATTCTTGGTTTTATTTTTTGTAGAACCTAATTGCTATGGAACTTGGCATGCAAAAAATTAGTGGCATTACAGTCTTTAATACCACAGAAAATAAAACTTATGATCCTTTGCCAGATATTGAGGTTAGCTTACATATATTAATACAGAAATAAAACTGTTTTTTGGTTTGACAATTTTTAAAAAGAATATTTAAATTTGCTCACCTTTTTTATTAAGTCGTTCTTTCTATATAAGTAAAAAAAATTAACATGATTATCATGTCTGATGTCCCTATAAAGTTTATTTAACTTTTATATATTTTATAAAAGTTATTCTAATGATAGCCTTTTGAAAATATTGCAGATTTTCGTTAATGCATATTGATAACCTTTGTTGTAACAAGTTCACATTACTAGAAGTCTTTTTCAACATAGATAATATTGTCATTATGTAATATGTACCATGTATGCACTGTGATATATGTATATTTTTGTTGGTAGTCGTCGTTAAATATTGTCATTATATATGATTTCGGTACAAGTATTTTTTAGCATTATAATGGAGCATGTTAGATATTTAACTAACAGTTAAAAGTTCACTAATCATATTAATTGTTATTAATTTATTAACGTGTTTACAAGTTAATTGTTTATTTAGATTTGATATGTTTTTAAATGAACAAGTCTGTTTGTGTCATCCAATCTGATTAATAATACTTTTCGGGGAAGGGATTCATATGTTTTTTTTTTTTTTTTTTTTTTTTTTTTTTTTGTATTAATAATTTACATATTTGCACTCATGAGTCACATTGTTTTACATATTTGCACCCATGCTAATTACATTGGTTAAATTATTGTACAAGTAGGGACATGTACAATTCATAAAGCTAATCAACATGTGTTCACCGATGGGAAAGTGAGAGAAACAAATAAATAAAAAAACAAGAATTTTATTAAGAGACATGAAACAATAAAATAGACATATTATCGATCCTATAATGGAGTTTATGTCCCTTGTCCCCAAGTAGCCCAATTAGCTTCACTTCCAACCCTAGTCATTGTTTGTGTGGTCTTTGAATATTTGTCAACTTTGAATGTAGCACCACACATCACTCCTTCACTATCAACTCTTGACATTGCCTTCATTTTGTTATTCGGATGCTCAAAACTCATTAGTCCTCCTTCCGTATGGTACATGCACCCTACAAAACAAAAATCCACAACTATTAATGAATTCCATAATAATGACAAAAAAGAAAAAAATAATAATAGAAACAGAAAAGTCCATGGATGTTCCTTGTTGGGCCATTTAACTAGGCCTAAAAGAACCCATTGACAAATGTTGGTCCTTGAGCCCAAAAGAATTCGTTCCTTTACTCCAAATTCCAAAATTACCATGTCTATGGGCTCTTTGAACCTTTTCTTAATAATTTTACTTTAGTCTAAACAATATTGGGCCTCATTTCCACTCTAGATACAACATAAGCCATTTTGGGGCCTGTATTGGGCCTTAGGCTATAACCCGTAAATACAGGCCAAGGAAAAGACAATATTACCCTTCAAATCGAAACAATTGGAACGAGTTTTGGAGTCCTTACCGGTCGGGAAGGGAGCAAATGACTTGGAGCAGCTAGATTTTATGACCATCAAGTTGTCAGAAATTACGACAGAGCCATCAGGCCTTATGCCCCAATAAAGCTTCACTCCTCCATCGGCGCCCTGTGGATCATCACCACCAATTTTCCATATTAACTTAAAAGGTCGAAAACACCCTCCAGACTATTGTAATATTACTAAATGACACACGGGAAACACTTACAAGTGAGACAAAGACGGTTTTAGACTTGAGATCGTAGAGTATAAACCCAAAGCTACCCTCAAGTTCCTTGAGCACAGAGTGGGCCGGGTATGGGCCACGGTCACGAAGGGTCTTATAGGCTTGGATCACAAACATGGGCTCATTGGCTAATTTGGTTAGCCCATATTGCTTGTTGAGGGTGCACAAATTGTCTAGACCTCCCAAGAATATGCAATATATGTCATCCATGCTACTAAACAACCTGCAAATACATTTTATCAAAATCACAAATCAATTACAAAAAGCCATTATTTAACACTAGATTTTTTTTAGAGTTAAATGCATATTTAAGCAACAACGCATTGTCTTTTTCCTTATTTATGTAACAAAATATCTCTTTAAACGCAATACAGAACCACATTTCATTCCGTCAAAAATATCTAATTTCATTCTCTAATGAAAGTATGCAATTTTTATTCTATGACAAATAATTTTATCTCATTATGTGGTACCGATTAAATACTTATTTATGCAAAATGATTCTTTATCAATATACCAAGTTATGTGACCGTGTGTTAGTGTTTTATGTAACAATTTTTTGGTTTTTAATAGGCTTATACTACTTATATAAAACAACGATGTTTCAATTAATCAAACGCATTAACAATAGAATATTGCTTCTTTTAGTCTCACATAAACTGATTATGCAAATTTAGTGTAAAAAAACATTTTTACACAGGTTAGAAGAAGCAAAAATTTATCACATAAATACATATTATCGTAAAAAGATTACCGTTGTGGCGAGGAAGAGGTATGTGAAGAAGGATCAAAGGTCAAAGAAGCATCATTTCCAAAAGAAAATGAGAAAGCAGTTGGATTGGAATTCAAGAATTCACTCAAAGGATGTTTGTTTTGATGATGGTGTTGTCGTTGATCATTTGATGGGCTGTTGAGTTCTTTTGGTGCATTCACCAAACCTTCCTTGAAAATAGCCAACATTTTTTTGTCTTGAAATTGCACGAAAGAGATGTAGATTTTGTATGAAATGAACGAAATGTGGATGTTAAAATGTTTGTATGTGTAATGAGTATTTATAGTCAATAATATATTGCTAGAAAAGGTAGGCAAGTGGGGTAGGGGATGTGGCGATATTATCCTAATTAAACAAAAAGAATGGATAAGGCACGTGACTTGGCTTGACTCATGGGTTCTTTCCTTAATAGAAGGTACTTTTCTTTTATTTAGTTATTTATCTAGACCCAATCGTAAAAGAGGTAACATGTTTTTAGAATTTTAGTAAGGGCTAATAACATAAGAAAGATTGTAGTTTGGCTAAAATTTAGTTTAAGCACTCTATTTTTTTGTTCTAAAAAAACTAATCATACTTTCAAAAAATTCGTAAAAACCAATTGTATTTTCAAAAAGATACATTACGACCACTATAACAAATAAAAGTCAAGATTTTATGCCGCCAACTCAAAACGCTTCTTACTCTCATCGCATTCAAAATTTAGTAGATTCACTTGGATACCATATGCATTCACAATGAAGCCGAAAAATTGCACTTACGAAGACCAAAATCATATGTAGGAAACTTTATGTATCATTTTCACTGCAATAAAGTTCCAATATTTGCTTCAATGTCGATATGAAATTTTTCACATAATATTTCGATGAAAATAATCGCTAAAAGTTATAAAATAAAATGAAGAGTGACCAATATGGAATTTTTTGAAAGTATTGGTGGTTTTTATGTAACAAAAGAAAAAATAATGGTTAAACCATAATTTTGAGCAAACAACAGTGATTTTTATGTTATTAACCATTTTAGTAATGTAAAATGTAATCTATTTTTTAATTTTATTTTAAATAACAATCTTTTTCAAAACAATAACGAAATAACTATGTATTTTATATAATAATGTTTGTAAAGTTTATTTAATTTTGCAAAAGCCATTTTTAAATCGCTCTTAATATCAAAACCTTTTATTTGCTGTTTTTCGTAACCAATTGGCAAACTTTCATGAAATTCTTTCAGAGTGGAAACTTCATTGGTAAAGTGATTTGAACAACGAAAAAACATATATTCGGATTTGTATTTTTAAATACCCGCATTAAGCAAAATGTGTTTGGTTAGCGTGTGTTGCTATAGTTTAGTCATATTTTTCAGATGACATGCTTTGCAAAATGATAACATTTAACAAAATATAGATTTCGTATTCCAAAATGTATATTAAATGATTTTCAAATTATTTTTAGATTAATTAACATGTTGAGTCGGTATATATATATATATATATATATATATATATATATATATATATATATATATATATATATATATATATATATATATATATATATATATATATATATATATATATATATATATATATATATATATATATATATATATAGGGAAAGGTTCAAATGAGAACCAATAAAAAAATGAGAACCATGAGAACTAATCCTGGCCGCTTGTTATTATGATCAGCAACTAAAAGAAGGCGGTGGCAATATTGTAATTATATCCAAACCAATGGCAATTTCTGTATTACTTATTGAAAGATGGCGGTGGCAACATTGTAAATACGTGCAAAAACATGGCAATTTCGTATTACCTTTATGATGACAGAAACTTTCTAAAATTACATAACTCTAAAATTCAAATTACGAAACCCTTTCAAAAATCCCTCGATCGTCAAAACCCTAGATCTGGAAAACCGTTTTACGACTCTCATTAATTCAAACCCGACATCTGCAATTAATTCAAACACTAGATATTGCAAAACCTTCATCATCTTCGATTATGTACGATTCACGAAACCCTAGACTGTTATCTCTCATTCAATAGTCTTCGATTCACCAAAAACAAACACCAAAATGTCTCCGAAGAAAAAATCAACAAAAGTTTCAAATAAACCAAAATCCGATGAAGAACTGTTGAAGAAAAAAGAAAAACAACAACCAACACCACCTTCAAGGAAGAGTTCGAGGTTAGAATCGAAGATTATTCCACCTTCTGATGATAAAAAAAACAAAACGACTGTGATAATAGAAGAAGAAGACTTAGAACCGGTCAAATTGAAGAAAAATACGGAAACCAGCACTACATATGAAGGTATATTATTCTAAACTACGAATTTAATATGATTATTGAACTATTAAGGTCTGAACATTATTAAACTACGAATTTAATATGATTATTGAACTATTAAGGTCTAAACATTGTTAAACTACTAATTTAATATGATTATTGAACTATTAAGGTCTGAACATTGTTAAACTACGAATTTAACATGATTATTGAACTATTAAGGTCTGAACATTGTTAAACTGTAAATGTTGACCATTATAGCAAATTTGTTATACACGATATGATATAATGTAAACTTTTGATGCATTTTTTTAAATTACTTAAGTTGTGAATGATGGACATGTTAGTTATCTTAAGTTGTGGAACTAATCTTCTTTGAAAATGAAATGTAGTTGTGAATCATTTACATTTTATTGTCATTCACAACTTAACTAAGTTGTGAATGATGGACATGTTATGTTATTCACAAGTATGACAGTTATGACCAATTTGCTATATATAATTTGTGATAATCTAAAGTATGAATATCCACTGTTTAGCAAGATTCAAACTATATAACATGTTATAATGTGAATGATGTAAATGTTTTTTTCACTAAAATAAAATTTTGGGAAACTAATATTCTTTAAAAAATAAATGTAGTTGTGAATCATTTACATTTTATTGTCATTCACAACTTAACTAAGTTGTGAATGATGCAAATTTACTATAAACTGTAAATGTTGACCATTATAAACTGTAAATTTATTATAATCTGTGAATGTTGACAATTATAGCAAATTTATTATACACGAAATGTTATAATGTAAACTTTTGATGCATTTTTTTTAAATTACTTAAGTTGTGAATGATAGACATGTTAGTTATCTTAAGTTGTGGAACTAATCTTCTTTGAAAATGAAATTTAGTTGAGAATCATTTACATTTTATTGTCATTCAGAACTTAACTAAGTTGTGAATGATGGACATGTTATGTTATTCACAAGTATGACAGTTATGAGCAATTTGCTATATACAATTTGTGATAATCTAAAGTATGAATATCCACTGTTTAGCAAGATTCAAACTATATAACCTGTTATAACGTTAATGATGTAAATGTTCTTTTCACTAAAATAAAATTTAGGGAAACTAATCTTTTTAAAAAAATAATTGTAGTTATGAATCATTTACATTTTATTGTCATTCACAACTTAACTAAGTTGTGAATGATGCATATGTTATCTTATTCACAAGTATGACAGTTATGACCAATTTGTTATATAGAATTTGTGATAATATAAAGTATGAATATCCTCTGATTCAATCTTGAATGGTATATCACATGATTATGAATATAAAATAATCTGAATTGTGAATTCCAAATGTGTGTTTGATTAATTGAAACTATTAGTTTTCAACAATACCATCCTTCAAATAGATCTTGATGACTATTATATAAATACATGAATCTAATTAATGTCGTATTAGTGTATATGTATTTTATTATACATTTCATATTAAATATTACATATATATATCTGAATTTCAACTAATATATTATACTGAATTGACACATTGTAGCTTTAAAAAGATTGAGAGAGCCCCTGGTGCACAAACCTGTCATGACAGACTCTGTCATGCAGCAGCTCATGACAGTTCCAATGTCAATTCAAACCGAACACCAACTAAAGCAAGTACACCAACCAACATCCCAAAAAACCGAAACAACAAATACACAAGAAACACAGAAAGGTAAATCAAATTAACAACAAAGTCAATAATAATATTATAAAATCTCAATTAAACTGTGAATACTGATAAGTAATATTCTTATTTTCTTTCAAATCTACAGATATACCAAAAGAGAAAATGACAAAATCAAAGTTGACTTTGATTTTATCAAAACTAAAGAAACCAACTAGCGAAGAGCCAAAAAAACAAAGGTAAAGTAAATTCATCAAACATTCAACAAAAAATATTAAGGAGTGAAATAAACTTAAATATTACACTAACAAATACTTTTGTGATTTATAGATGACAAGGGTACAGAAACAGCTGCACAACCCAAAAGAGATACAAGTAAAGAAACATATTAAGGATTGCAATAAACTTAAATATTACACTAATATATAATTTTGTGACTTACAGATGATAAGGGTAAACAAATTGATGAACGCAAAAAAGATATAGGTAAAAGAACATTTTAAGCTGTGAAATAAACTTAAATATTACACTAACATATACTTTTGTGACTTACAGATGACCAGGGTACAAAAACTGTTGAACAACCGAAAACAGTTACAGGTAAAGCAACATATTAAGGAGTGAAATAAATTTAAATATTCCACTAACGTATACTTTTGTGACTCACAGATGATAACGGTAAAAGAACTGATAAACAACAAGAAAAAGATACAGCTAACACAACATTTTAACCAATGAAATAAACTTAAATATTACACTAACATATACTTTTGTTAGTAACAGATGACCAAGGTACAGAAACTGCTGAACAGGGTAAACGAAATGATGAACAACACAAAAATGATACAGGTAAAACAACATTTTAAGCAGTCATATAAACTTAAATATTCCACTAACATATACTTTTGTTACTTTCAGATGATCAAGTTGGTGAGAAAACAAAAACAAAGTCAAAAACACCACAAAAGAAAAACAAAAAATCAAAAGGTATGAAATATTTTAATAAATATTAATCTACGCATCTTCTTATATCTATACTAATTTATTAATATTAACTTGTGAATCATCTTAATATTACACTGTGAATCATATTAACAATAACTTGTAAATCATGAATAAATATTAATTTACAGAAATACTGATATATAATTCTAATGAAAATGTTACTTTTATTGTGACTTATAGATGATCAGGGTAAACGAACTAATGAAGAAGGTGAAAAAGATAAAGGTAAAACAACATTTTAAGTAGTGAAATAAACTCAAATATTACACTGACATATACTTTTGTTACTTTCAGATGATCAAGTTGGTGAGAAAACAAAAACAAAGTCAAAAACACCACAAAAGAAAAACAAAAAATCAAAAGGTATGAAATATTTTAATAAATATTAATCTATGCATCATCTTATATCTATACTAATTTATTAATATTAACTTGTGAATCATCTTAATATTACACTTTGAATCATATTAACAATAACTTGTGAATCATGAATAAATATTAATTTACAAAAATACTAATATATAATTCTAATGAAAATGTTACTTTTATTTTCAGCAACAGAAAAAGAAACAACGTCAAAAAGGAAAACACGCTCACAGAGTACAAAGAAACGCAAAGGCAAGTATTTTAATAATGTTATTATTATAATAATCAAAACAACTTATACAAAATTTTTTTATGACAGATATTCACGAAGAACAAATAGGAAAAACTGTCAAAAAGACAAGGAGAAAAGCGCAAAAGAAAAAAGAAAATGAACAACATGAACCTGACGGTAAATATAACTAATTCACCATACAAAAACTTACATAATAATTAAATTCTTATTCATGTTAATTATTTTTTATGAATTGTACATATTGCACATAAAAACCTTAATATTGAAATTAAGTTGTGAAAAACAATAAAATGTCACTCATTCACTTGTGAATAAGATAACAACTACATCATTCACAACTTAACTACTTTTGAAAACACCATTCACAACTTAATTGGTTAAAAAACTTAACTACAGAATACCAATTAACTTGTGAATGACAATAAGTTGTCAATCATTCACAATATGGATAAAGACATACTTGTGAATAATATAACATTTCTAGAAAAAATTAACTCAGAAATTGACTTTTAATTTATTGTTAAACAGATAAACCAACAAGAAAACGAAGGAGCATTGTAAAAAGGGAACCAAAAAAGAAAAAGTCTAAAGTAGAGACACAAGAAAAAAAAGAAGATGATACGTTCCCACCAATAAGAACAAGGGTGACAACGAAAAGCTTTTGGACGACACTAAAGACTTTAAGCAATGATCAAAAAGAATGTGTTAGATGGCTAGGTTTAGGATCGATGATTGACATGTCCCTAGATATAATACCTGCCAAGATAGCTCATTATGTTGTCTTAAAATATGACCCAAAAACTAATTCATTAGATTTAGGTGATATTAAGATAAAGATAACAGAAGACAAGATCCATGAAGTGCTAGGAATACAAAAACATGGGATAGACCTTGATTCAATCAAAGACTGTGAACCAGACAATGAAGAACTCAAACAGTAGTATGCACAAGATCCAAAAGTATCAAAAACAATGCAACCACTTTGTGATCTGCTGGAACAAACAGACGCAGCTGATGAGATGTTTGTAATCAACTTTTTGACACTTTTCATAAACTCGATAATTGAGAAAACAACATCTGGAGCTACTGAAACAAGACATATTCCAAAATTGATAGCATTGGAAGACAAGTCAACTGTCAACTGGTGCAAGTATTTGAACAATTGTTTGAAGAATAGCAAAAGTATCTGGAAGCCAAACAGCAACAACAGCTACTATGCAGGGCCACTGGCATTCTTAGTAGTAAGTACAATTTAAGTAATAAACACTTTGCTATATATATATACTAAATATTATAATAAAAAATAGCTAACTTTTGTATCATTTTGATATCTATTACAGCTGTTGTATGTTCATTCAACAACATGTGGACATATTTATGTGAATAGAGAAATCAGACCAATCCATTATTGGAACTATGCGAAGCTGAGAAGTAGAGAACAGTTTGAGATTAATCAAGGGAGATTTGGAAATGTGAAAGTTTTAGAAGATTTCATGCAATACAGTGGACAAGAAGATGATAGAATGGTAGAAGATGAAGAAGATGAGAATGAAAATGAACAAGATTCAAATCAAAAAGAAAATGAAGCAATAGGAATTGAGGTAATAATTCTTCCAATTTATATTATGTTAAATTGTGAATGATGAGGATACATTTCACATTAAACTGTGAATGATCAGACTAAATTTCGTATTAAACAATGAATTTGTTTCTAACTCTTATATAATATTAAGTATTAACTAACAAACATACAACAGCTGCAGGATTATTGTTTAATAATCGAAAAAGATTACAAGAAAGTTCTTCAGTGCAAAGAAAGAATGCAAGATGTCATTTGGAATGCAACACAAGCATATCCAAATGACAAAACAATCAATGGATGGTTTATGAAATTCAAAAACATGTTCAACACCGACAGTGCCGAAACATAAAAAAAACAAAGAAACTTCCTCTAGCACCATAACACCACTACATATCCATCAAGAAACACATGAAACAGCAACAACTAACAAATCACCTTCACATCTAGTTCAACAAAAAGAAACACATCAAACACCAAAAACAACCGAAAAGAAACACATCAAACATCAAACATCAAAGACAACAGCAAAACCCAACAGAAAGTGAAGCTCATCAAGTCCTTGAAATACCAACAGTAGTACAAGATGAAGATACAACAACAAACATGTTGTATACCCCGACATTCGAGTCCCCAACAGTGCTTGCTCAGATTGACCAAATTATTCAAACAAGTATAAACAAGAACTCTTCAAATAAACCTTCTCAAACACCACTAAACAATCAATCTTCTCAACCAACATTTTCACTTGGCCTCACACCTGAATTCACTCAACCTAACACCTCTCCATCACCCATTACAGGTTTTATAAAAGATGCTGGAAAAATAGAAAAAGAGAAAGGGACACTTGAAAAAGAAGGAAGAGAAAGTAACAAAGAAAAGGAAAAAGATGTAGTAGAAGACACTGGATTGGGAACCAACAAACAAAAAGAGAAAGAAAAACTTGAAGGAAAAGAAAAAGATATGGCTGAAGAGACTGAATTGGAAACTAACAAAGAAAAAGAAAAAGAAGGAGAAGAAAATAAGAAACAATGAGTTAATACAAGATGCAAAAGGGAAATCATTTCAACAGAACCGAACCTGTCACCATACTTGAGAAGAGAAGTTGCACCAAAAGATGGTCTGTTTGCAAATGAGACAAGAGTTTCACGGGCAATATACTACATGCTAAAAAACCCTGAGTAAGTCAATACTAACAACAAGTTAATATGTTTAAATACTTAACTATTTTTGAAAACACCATTCACAACTTAATTGGTTTATGCAGAATACCAATTAACTTGTGGAATGACAATAAAATGTCAATGATTCACAACTTGATTCCCTTTTGAAAAAATTACATTCACAAAAATAACATGACCTTTAACAACAAAAAAACATATATATATATATATATATATATATATATATATATATATATATATATATATATTGAAATTAAGTTGTGAAAGACAGTAAAATGTCAGTCATTCACTTGTGCATAATATAACAACTCCATCATTCACAACTTAACTACTTTTGAAAACACCATTCACAACTTAATTGGTTTAAAAACTTAACTACAGAATACCAATTAACTTGTGAATGACAATAAGTTGTCAATCATTCACAATATGGATAAAGACATACTTGAGAATAAGATAACATTTCTATCATTCAAAACTTAATTGGTTTGAAAAATGCATCAAAATAACATTCACAATTAAAATTTTAACTACTTTTGAAAACACCATTCACAACTTAATTCGTATATACAGAATACCAAATAACTTGTGAAAGAAAATAAAATCTCAATGATTCACAACTTGATTCGCTTTTATAAAAATTACATTCACAAAAAATTCACAATATCAATTCATAGAAACTTGAAAATAAAATAACATTTCTATCATTCACTACTTAATTTGTTTAAAAATATCCATCTACATTTCTTACACATAACATGATTCTAACTGTTTTGTATTGTTACATAAAACAGGGAAATAATATTTGAAACGGCTCAAGGACATCATGAAAAAAGAATAATTTTTGAAACCTTCATTCAAAGTTCAAATGTACATCCAAAAGTAATCGATTGCTGGTCATTATTATTAAATGAAGAAGAGAAACGCAGGGCAAAAACTTCACCATTGCGTTTCTACTTTCCAACTGGAATAATGGTACGTAAAACTTAACATTAAACATATACTTATTTTTATATGAATGTTAATAACATAAACTAATATAATACATAAATTTTTTTTATTGTTTTCAGACTGAAGCAATAATGGACGAAGAAGAGGAATATAGCAAAAGGTATTCAATGTTTGAAGAAAAAATGATGCATGTTTTTGACAACTACCCCGATATTGGAGGTTTGAAGAAAATTGGGATTGTGAGTAAAAACGTTTACTTACTTTTAATTATTAATATGTATTTATATACTAACAGTTTCAAAATATATTTTAAATGCAGTTATTCTTCCCAATCATCGAAAAAAGAAACTACTATTTGATTTGTTTAAACTTGCAACGCATTTCAGCATACATAATTGACAATAACAAGACAACAATGCCACATATTGTGCTAGAGTACGTGAACTTGCCAAAATTATTGGTAACCACTGACCATTGACGTAATACATTGTCCAATAAAAATTATTATCCATTAAACTGTGAATCTTTTAATTTATCAAAATGAGAATCTTTTATTTTTGGTAATATCAGCTAGAAATGATGGAAGATTAACTGATGGATAATGCCCATCCAAAAGCACAAGACTTGAAGAAAAGAAGTGGTCAAGTTCAAACTGAAGTGGTGGTCAGATGATTATCACGTGGACAATGGAATTTTATTAATGAGACACATGGAAACATTTAAAGGACAGGGGCAGACTACATGGAATTGTGACATAGAGAGTGATCAGAAACAGCAGAAAGCAACTGTCACAAAACTTCGAGCAAAATACCTTACAAAGCTGCTGGTGAATGATATCAACATACACAGCCAAAAGATAACAGATGAAGGGCACGAATTTGAAAAACTACCAACAGATGTTCAAAAACAGAAGCTGAAGTATGCATTGGAAAACCATAAAGAACGTTTCGCCTTCATTGACAACCTTTGAAAACTTTATATTTCCTCTTTTAGTTTTAGTAAGTAATGAACTTGTACCTTTTGGAATTAGGTTTTGGAAACTTGTACCTTTTGGAATTAGCTTTTGGTTGGTTTCTTGGAAAAGTAAACTCAGAAATTGTGAATGTTTAAACTTAGGTTTTTGATACCTATGAATGTTTCTATCATCTTAGTAAAAATTAAACTGATGACTAATTCTGTTTCATACAACATTCAGATTTGCCATTTTATAAAAATTAAAATATGAATGAATGTTTTGTAAATTCTGAAAGTGTATGTTTACTGTTGGCATAGTTAATAACTTGTCTTAAAGACAACATATCAGACGACATCTAAACAAAATATGCAATGAAGTTGAAAGTAAAATCTACTTATGGTTTATTTTAAAACACTGATTGACTGATTCCATTTCATACAACATTCATATTTGCCATTTTATAAAAATTAAACTGTGAATGAATGTTTTGTAAATTCTGAAAGTGTATGTTTACTGTTGGCATAGTTAATAACTTGTCTTAAAGAGCACATATCAGAGGACATCCAAACAAACTATGCAGTGAAGTTGAAAGTAAAAATGCTGAACAAAAACTAATACAAATTGAACTCTTTCAACCGTGAATCTAAAAAATATTAAGATGCGAATTAAACACATAAAAAGTTATTTTCACAAATACCAACTTGATGAATGTTATTTAACACAAAATCAATCTATAAAACCACTTAAAATCAAAACAATGTAATAAAAATCACAAATATCAACTCTCAAACATTAACAAAAGAATCAAGTCTCAGGCATTAACAAAACCATCGAGTCTCAAAGATTAACAAAACCATCTGAAACACTAATTAAACTGTGAATGTAGCATAAAAGTATGGCTATACCAAACTTATTCTGTAAAAACTAAAACTTAAAAAATATTAAGACTTTCAAACATAATGTTACTTTATTCATGCAACTTGATTTGACCTTTTTGATGCTTCCTTTGCTGCTTCCTTTGCTTTAGCTTCTTTTTCCAAACGTTCACAAGTCCTTATATTGTGACCAATAACAAGCTTACACCTCGTACATTGCCTTTTCTTCTTCAATGATTGCACAATCGCCTTCTCCCTGGCACCTTTCAACATCTTTCCAGTACCACATCCTTTATTTTTTATACCCGATGGATTTTCAATATCAGTAGAAGCTGGTTTGTTTACACCAAGAGAAGACTGAATAAATTTACATCCGTCTTTCTTGTTCATATCACACGTGTTTGAACTTGAAGTACATGTATCACCATCAACTTTTATCTTGGCTTCCTTAATCAGTTGAAAAAACTCCATCAGTTTGTTCTCCTCCTTACTAAAAGAAGCCACAGTTTGATCCACAAAACTGAAAACCTCACAAGACAGTGTATCTAATGACTTTGAGCTTTCACCAAAAGAATATCGTTTTGAAAGGACATCAGGTGGTATCAGATGCTTCATCCAACGCCTAACAATATACTTTGAAGGTATTTGATCGATATGAAATGTTCTAAAGATGCAGAATATATGACTGCATAGGATGCCATACTGGAAAAACAATGAACAACTACATTCAAATGTAATTTCTTTCTTGTTATAAACAACCTGTTCACATAAAAAACAGTTAACACACTTATCAAAATTCACAACTTAATACTATGTAAACATGTATTAATAAAAAATAATTACCTTGTAATACAAAGCCTTATTTGAAACGCCATATCCGGTGTCAGCAACTAAGTTTTCACAAGACAATGCATCTTTGGTAGCCTTGCTTGATTCTTTTGTTTCCATAACAACAAATGTATCATCATTATCACTTGAAGACATACTTTGTTGTGTACATGAATACAAAGAATCGTGAATTTCTTTTTGAACTTTCCTGAATACTGCATTCGTGTACAAACCAGAAGCATGCTTCTCAATTTTTAAGGATGTCTTCAATTTAGAATTTTAAGTGGTGTCCAAATTATCAAGATAGATTTGGTTGCTTCTTTGTCTTTCCATTGCTGACTCAAAAGATATCATGAATATAACCAATGTATTTCCCCAATGAGAAGTTTTATTGAATGCAGAATTCGCGCTTTCAGACCTGGAAGTTGTCCTTATTAATGCAGATAAAGGCGTATTCCTAAAAAACACTGGTATCCAACTGTCACGCATAGAAAACATCTTGGACAGCCATCTATTTTCTTGAAGGTTGTAATCACCAATCAGAGATGTCCATCGAACATCAAATTCATTCCCATCTATAGTTGAATTCCAAATAAGTTGATTGAATCGTTTCTTGAACTCCATATCATTATCAAGTTCATCACACACCTATCAATTTGCATTAAAATCAAACTATGAATATATAATATTTTCACGTTAGTACTAATGATACATAACCAAAATTAGAATAATACAACATTCACTGCTTAACTATACATTATATTTCACAACTACTTATAAGTAATAACAACCTTAAACGAAATGAATATATGATTGTGTAGAAAATACAAACCTTAGACGGTAATTTTTGTGAAATATGCCACATGCATAGCCTATGTCGTGACATTATGAATACTCGTTCTATTGCAATCTTCATTGCAGCATCTTCATCAGTTACAACCACTGATGGTTGTTTTCCAAAAGCTTTTAAGAACGAATTCAACAACCATACATAAGAATCTGTTGTTTCACTGCTTAAAAGACCAACACCAAATGTAATACTCTTTCTATGGTTGTCAATTCCCGTAAAAGGAACAAAAACCATCCGGTACCTAAATCACATAAGAATCTGTTGTTTCACTGCTTAAAAGACTAACACCAAATGTAATACTCTTACAAATTTCATCCGCCCAAAAAGTGCACTTAATACACCTTTCTCACATCTATACTCGAACGAAAAATTTGGATTCTCTCTCTTTCGAATTTCATACTTATCTACAAGCATTTGCGCATCGTCCTTCCCGACAAAACAATTAACCTTCCTAGCATGATTTTTATAGTCAATGTAAGAACCCGTAAGAAATTAAATAAAATATAAAATAACCGTGTGTAATCGTGAAGTTGTAAAAAGGGTAAATTGGTCTTTTGGCATATTATAGACCATGGTGTAAAATAAATTGTGTTTGTGGGGCAATAATGTAAAACAATGAAACTTTATGTAATAAAAATTTGTTTTTAGTGTCAAAGTGCAAGAAGTAGAGTTGGAGGGTTAAAAGTGAAAAGTTTGAAAGTATAAATAGTGGAAAATCTCTCATTCTCAGAAGATGATAGAAGAATCGAGAGAGAGCTAGGGAGCACGGGAAGGTCACGATTTCTGGAGAATTCACGAAGGAAGGAAGCAAGAATTGAAGTATTAGCTTAGAATTGAAGGTTTCTAAGTTAATTGAGATAAGAAATCATAACTTGAACATGTGTTACTCACTATATTCTCGGGATAGAACCGGGAACATGGATTTCTGTAATTCAAATTAAGGTTCCAGTGATTCTTTTCATCTAAGTATGCTACAAACACACTTCAATTATGAAGTGTTGTTGAATTTGAGAAAATAATGAGTTTAAGTTCAAGAACCCTAGAAATGGGTTTGTGAGACTAAAACTGATTCTTTGGTTTTGTTAGGCTCAAAGAATCATTTATGATGTATTAAGACATTCCTAAGTGATTAATTTCAAAATTTTACATTTTTAGTGAAAATAGGCAAAAACGGGATTGTTATGAATTCTTAAGAAATTATGATTTTCACAAGTTAAAACTTGATGAAAATTGAAGGATATTGCCCTGAAATGATAATATAGTGATTAAGTTAAGTATTAAGAACTTAATGTAAGGAACCAATGCAACTGCAGCCTGAAAAATCGCCAATTAAGGCAACTTACTTCATGGTCGCGACGCGACCTATGCCTTGGTCGCAACACGAAGCGGCGCAGCAGTTTTGAAGTGAGTCTCCTGCCAAGTGAAACTTGATTTTTGGACTTGAGGCTAAACTTATCCGTTTGACCTCAAATTTTAAACATAAGTCCCTTATGGTCCAAAACTTTGTAGAAAATTGTCGGAATGGAAATACGACCTCCCGAGAGTACTGTAGCAAAGTACGCATATTTCGGGAAAGTTACAATTTAAAGAAAACTAGTTAATAAGGGTTGTAGCTTAGTTATAACCCGTAGTTGCATGTTATGGCACTCTTGTGCTATAAAGTTAGTTATTGCATATATAAATCAAGTATAAATGTATATCCTGTATATAATAGGTGGTGGCTCGAATACGGTTAATCAAGTGAAAGAAAAAGGAGTTCAAGAAGCTAAATAACTCCTAGGTGACTCGAGGTGAGTAATGTGTGGATTTTTGAGTACATAGCAAAACAAGTTTTATACAAAATGTTTTGTGAGTCAAAATGGTTTTATGAAAATTGAAACGGTTTAAAGTAAGATGAAAGTGATTATGTGAAACTGGAAATGGTTTTGTGAAACTGGAAATGATACTAAAGTAAGATGAAAGTGATTATGTGAAACTGGAAATGGTTTTGTGAAACTGGAAATGATACTATGAAATAGTAAGTACAATGTGTACAAAAATAATAAATGAGAAATACAGAGAATTAATGAAGTATTTGAGCCATGTTGATGAGTTGAGAAGTATCCGGATAAAGATCACGGCCTGCTGCGGTAGGGGTGGTCAAAAGACACTACTGGGATGGTACCTCCCGTCGCGAAGTAGTTGTCTAATTGGTACCTTGATGGATGAATTCGTTTCATGCTGTTGAGGAAGGAGATATACGGGTGCGGCTCGTATAAAACCTACGGGTGCGCTCGTAGGAATGTGCTCACAAATGGGAATGAATACCTATGGGTGCGCTCATAGGAAATTAAATGTTTTGAAGTTGAGAATGAATGAAATATAAGGAAACTGTTTTGGGTCTAAACCCACATTGTTCACGAGACGTTATGTCTTACGTATTATTTTTAAAATGCTATGTACTCAGGTAATCAAGAAAAGAATTAGAAGAGTGTTCGGTGGGACAGTAGCTTCCGGTGTATAGAGCGTGAAATAAAAGGTTTGAACTTTGGTAATGATGCGAATTTGTAAAACCCTGTTTGTATAATTAAATGTTTTGTATTATAAGATATATGTAAAATAAGTTTGGAAAAAAAAATTTGTGTGAAAGTTTGGGGTGTTACAATTTGGTATCAGAGTCAAGGTTTAAGCGAATTAGGTTGGGTAACCATCCTAGGCTTAAACTATTGGATTAATAGTAAGAAAAGTAGTGGCACTAGGGTACTAGACAACGGGGTAGTATCGAAAATTTGTAGTGCTGAAACCCACAGAAACCGGTGAATAAGGGAGTCTTGTGATAACAACAGAGCCAAAGCATATAGGTGGTTAAAGTAATATTGGGCCCGTATTATTATAATCACAGGATATGCATTGGAAATGGTGATGTCACGAGAGAAACCTGAGGAAACTTGGTTGTGGGAATTAGTAGGAGGACACTTGGGAACACAAGTTCCATAGGTAGATCGCATGCTACCGCTTTCGGTTATTTTGATAAATATATGTATGTGAAGTAACAAACGCGAATTTTACTTATCTTATATAGTAAATGGAGAGTGGAGATCAGAATATTTTGAGTGAAGGACGGACAGCCAGTCATACCCCGTCTCATGGGGGCAATCCCGTCGATGATGCGGATAATATGGGTGCTATGCCAAACCCAATGCTATAACCTCCACCTGTAACCTTGGAGGCCATACAAAATCTTATCAGCAACTTAAAAACCGAAATGAGAGAAGACATGCGTCAGATGATGAATGCTCGATTGGGAGAACCATGCCCTAATCCTTCTCTGGATGACGCGTTGGTTTGGTGGAATACGTTATATGAGTTGCTTGGAAAAGATGTGATTTATAAGTGGTCGTGGACCGAATTTACTACTCGTCTGAAGAATAAATATTGTCCCTTTCGGGACATAGAGAAGCTTGAAGATGAATTTCTTACTCTAAAGAAGGGTAGTTTGTCCATTGCTGAATACACCAAAAAGTTTAGTGATATGTTACCATTTGTGGGAAAAACCTATACTACGGAGCGGGCTTGAATTAATCGTTATGTGAAAGGGTTACCATGGGAATATGAATTGGAAGTGAAGCGGGCAGAAACAATGGATGATGCATTTGCGGCAGCAAGGAATGTTGAGGATGTGTGGAAGCGTAGAACGATGGAGAGGCAGATTTCTGGAGATAAACGAAAATTTAGCAGTGGAAGTAGTAGCTGGAGTAAGAAGGGAAAGTCGGTAGTTTCGTCGTCTAAACAGAGTAACCGGAAGACTTGTGAAATGTGTGGAAAAGAACATACGGGAGAATGCAAAACGGGAAGCTCAGCATGTTTCAATTGTGGAAGAGTCGGTCACAGAGCTAAAGAATGTACTTACCCGAAGCTTAACGAAGTTGAATGTTTTTCTTGTCATGAAAAGGGACACTACAGCTACAATTGCCCGAAGAAAGGTGGTGAAACAGTGGTGTCAACCGCACAAAAGAAGACGGAACCTCAAAAAGTAAAGACTCGCGCCTTCCAGCTCACACGGGAGGAAGCAAAGGAGACACAAGACGTGGTCTCAGGTACCTTACTAATTAATCAGATGCCTGCTTACGTGTTATTTGATTCTGGTGCTACATGCTCATTTGTGTCCCATGAGTTTGGTCTAAAACTTAATGTATCGTTAGAACCGCTAGATTATGTTTGCGAGGTCGAATTAGCAAGTGGTAAGAAGGTGGAAATAAAGCACGTGTACCGCGGCTGCGAACTTAGTGTTGATGACAAGAAATTTTCCTTAAATCTTCTGCCGATTGGGGTCAAGACTTTTGATATTGTTATTGGAATGGATTGGCTCGGAGCCAATGATGCAAAGATTGCATGCGGAAAGAAAGTGGTGTCGGTAAAGATTCTAGATGGTAGTAAAGTGTACATCTATGGTGAGAAACTTAAAAGAATGTCAAGTTTTATTAGTGCAGCAAAAGTACGAAAGTGTTTGGTAAAAGTATGTACTTCCTATATAGCGTATGTGATGGCGGAAGATAAAGTAAAGAAAACCGTGAGTGATATTGAGGTGGTAAGAGAGTACCCTGAAGTTTTTCCAGACGATCTACCTGGCTTACCACCAGAGAGACAAGTAGAATTTCAAATTGATCTTATACCCGGAGCTTCACCTATTGCTCGTGCTCCATATCGTTTGGCCCCGACCGAAATGCGGGAGTTGATGTCACAATTACATGAATTACTCGATAAAGGTTTTATACTCCCCAATTCATCACCTTGGGGTGCACCGGTGTTGTTTGTTAAAAAGAAGGATGGGTCAATGCGAATATGCATTGACTACCGTGAACTCAACAAAATCACCATTAAGAATCGTTACCCGTTACCGCGCATAGACGATCTATTTGACCAGTTGCAAGGCGCTGATTATTTTTCCAAGATTGACTTTCGATCTGGCTATCATCAAGTACGGGTAAGGAATGAAGATGTTGAGAAGACCGCTTTCCGCACTCGCTATGGGCATTATGAATTATTAGTCATGCCTTTTGGTTTGACAAATGCCCTGGCAATTTTTATGGATTTAATGAATCGGGTGTGTAAGCCGTTCCTTGATAAGTTTGTTATCGTATTTATTGATGACATCATTATCTATTCGAAGACTGCGGAGGAACATAGAAGCCATTTGAGGACGGTATTGGAAGTTCTATAGAAAAAGAAGTTGTATGCAAAGTTTTCAAAATGTGAGTTTTGGTTGCGGGAAGTGCAGTTTCTCGGGCATGTTGTCTCTATTCAAGGAATCAAAGTGGATCCCGCAAAGGTGGAAGCAGTGATGAAGTGGGAAACTCCAAAAAACCCCGACAGAAGTAAGAAGTTTTCTTGGACTCGCCGGATACTACCGACGATTTATCCAAGATTTTTCTCGAATTGCAGTACCTCTTACGAAGCTAACAAGGAAAGGAATAAAATATGAATGGGGAGTGGAACAAGAGAAGGCATTTGAGACACTAAAAGAGAAGTTATGTAATGCGCCGGTTCTTGCTTTACCTGAAGGAATGGAAGACTTTGTGGTGTACAGTGATGCCTCGAATAGAGGATTGGGTTGTGTGTTAATGCAGCGAGGAAAAGTGATAGCGTATGCTTCTCGCCAACTAAAAGAACCAGAAACAAGATATGCAACGCACGATTTGGAGCTGGCAGCAATTGTGTTTGCACTAAAAATCTAGAGGCATTACTTGTACGGAACAAAGCGTACTTTATACACGGACCACAAAAGTTTGCAGTATGTATTCTCACAGAAGGAACTCAATATGAGGCAAAGTAGGTGGCTAGAATTGATGAATGATTATGACTGTGAAATCGCCTACCACCCTGGAAAAGCAAATGTGGTAGCAGACGCTTTAAGCAGGAAAATTCATGAAAAAAGAGTCAAGATAGCTTGATGCAGATAGAGTTGAAATCAAGCATAATAGAAAGAATTAAAGACGCACAAAGGCAAGTATTAGAAAGTGATGATCTAAAAGAAGAAAAGCTGGGAAAGGATTTGGTGTTTGGAGAAAATACTCTGGGATTGAATACAGTCAAGAATCGCGTATGGGTACCAAAAGTTGGTGGAATGAGAAAATTGATTCTAGAAGAGTCTCATAAGTCAAAGTATTCCATTCACCCAGGGAGTACGAAAACTTATCGGGATCTCAAAGAACAGTATTGGTGGCCAGGAATGAAGAAAAGAATTGTTAAGTACAGTTCTAAATGTGCAACTTGTGCACAGGTGAAGGCGGAACACCAAGCCCCGTATGGAAATACTCAACCTCTGTAAAT
Source organism: Cichorium intybus (assembly GCA_023525715.1). Lineage (NCBI taxonomy): Eukaryota > Viridiplantae > Streptophyta > Magnoliopsida > Asterales > Asteraceae > Cichorium > Cichorium intybus. Next base: position 120,821,476 of record CM042013.1, on the reverse strand, counting down.
TCCAGCGGGAAAGTGGGAAGATATAACTATGGACTTCATAGTTGGACTGCCGAGAACTAGAAGGGGGCACAATTGTATATGGGTCATTGTTGACTGTTTGACCAAGAGTGCTATGTTTCTGGCAATAAAAGAAACCACACAGTTGGAAACATTAGCACAAATATACATTGATGAAGTTTAAGACTTCATGGAGCTCCTTTGTCGATTGTGTCTGATAGAGACCCACGATTTACCTCAAAGTTGTGGGAGGCACTATAGGAACGATTGGGGACAAAAATTAAAATGAGTACAGCTTATCATCCCCAAACAGATGGGCAAAGTGAACGTACCATTCAGACTGTGGAAGATATGCTACGATCGTGTGCCATAGATTTTGGTGGAAATTGGGACGAACACTTGCCATTGGTGGAGTTTTCCTATAACAACAGTTATCATTCCAGTATTGAAATGCCACAATTTGAAGCTCTATATGGTAGAAAGTGTAGAACACCTCTTTGTTGGTTAGAGGCGGGGGAGACCAAGATGACGGGACCGGAAATTGTAAGGATAACAAATGAAAAGATCAAAATAATTCAAGCCGATATGAAAGCCGCTCAAGATAGACAGAAGAGTTATGCAGATTTGAAGAAAAGACCTTACAACTTAAAAGAAGGTGATCTAGTGATGCTCAAAGTATCACCGTGGAAAGGTGTGGTGAGATTTGGAAAGAGGGGTAAATTGAGTCCAAGATACATTGGACCTCTCAAGATCTTAAAAAGAGTTGGTGAACAAGCTTTCAAGTTAGAATTACCACATGAATTGGGCGGTATACATGATACGTTCCATGTATGTTATCTGAAAAAGTACTTTGGAAAGAGTGAACTCGTTATACCATTGGAAGACTTAAAAGTGGAAACCCCGAATAAATTGATAGAAGAACCAGAGGCAATGCTAGAAGTGAGAACCAAGAAACTGAGAAATAAAGAAATTGACTTAGTTTTGGTCAAATGGAAACACTCATCAGGTTCAGACTTAACTTGGGAGACTTTAGAAGACATGAAGAAAAGATATCCAAATTTCACGAATTACGAGAAGATTCCGAGGACGGAATCCTCTTAAGGGGGAGAGGTTGTAAGAACCCATAAGAAATTAAATAAAATATAAAATAACCGTGTGTAATCGTGAAGTTGTAAAAAGGGTAAATTGGTCTTTTGGCATATTATAGACCATGGTGTAAAATAAATTGTGTTTGTGGGGCAATAATGTAAAACAATGAAACTTTATGTAATAAAAATTTGTTTTTAGTGTCAAAGTGCAAGAAGTAGAGTTGGAGGGTTAAAAGTGAAAAGTTTGAAAGTATAAATAGTGGAAAAATCTCCCATTCTCAGAAGATGATAGAAGAATCGAGAGAGAGCTAGGGAGCACGGGAAGGTCACGATTTCTGGAGAATTCACGAAGGAAGGAAGCAAGAATTGAAGTATTAGCTTAGAATTGAAGGTTTCTAAGTTAATTGAGGTAAGAAATCATAACTTGAACATGTGTTACTCACTATATTCTCGGGATAGAACCGGGAACATGGATTTCTGTAATTCAAATTAAGGTTCCAATGATTCTTTTCATCTAAGTATGCTACAAACACACTTCAATTATGAAGTGTTGTTGAATTTGAGAAAATAATGAGTTTAAGTTCAAGAACCCTAGAAATGGGTTTGTGAGACTAAAACTGATTCTTTGGTTTTGTTAGGCTCAAAGAATCATTTAGGATGTATTAAGACATTCCTAAGTGATTAATTTCAAAATTTTACATTTTTAGTGAAAATGGGCAAAAACGGGATTGTTATGAATTGTTAAGAAATTATGATTTTCACAAGTTAAAACTTGATGAAAATTGAAGGATATTGCCCTGAAATGATAATATAGTGATTAAGTTAAGTATTAAGAACTTAATGTAAGGAACCAATGCAACTACAGCCTGAAAAATCGCCAATTAAGGCAACTTACTTCATGGTCGCGACGCGACCTATGCCTTGGTCGCGACGCGAAGCGGCGCAGTAGTTTTGAAGTGAGTCTCCTGCCAAGTGAAACTTGATTTTTGGACTTGAGGCTAAACTTTGGTTTGTTACAGTCAACAACAGTACCTCCATTGATATTATAACCACCATGTAACCCATGATACAATGATAAGCTTTTGTTGCCCCAATACTAGAATTCACCATCTTTTGAATAAATGTTTGCCCAGAAAAGTCCAACTGCCTGTTCATCTTTAAAAGATGTTTGTATTGCTTAGAGACCAAACTATGATTGTGTCTTTCTTCAAATTCATACAATTGAAACTGCATAGAATCTCCTACTCTCTTAAATTTAGCACGAGCCTTGTATCCCATCCTTTTAATATTAGAGTTTCTAAATGGATTATTATTCTCATTATCCATTGTATCAACTAAAACAGAATCTGGAAACCCTTGTCTGCTGCATACCATATATCTATGTGTAAGAATGTTACCTCCTTTCTTTTTTGTAGTTGTTTTTCTAACATCAAAACCAGAAGCACAAGCATACTTCTTATAAAAATCCATTGCTTCATCAATGCTTTGATATATAGTCCCAAGCTTTGGTTTCACATCATCAACATCCTTAGGGATCCAAATAATACGAGTACCATTGGGTGAATAAAACTCAGAAGGTATATATTCATCAACTGCACAAAACATCACAGAATAAAAACTAAATATTAAACCAATTACACCAAGTAAATACTATCTATCACAATCATAAAGACAATTCACACCTTAAAAACTATATCACTAAACTGGTAAAACCACAATCATAAAGACAATTCACACCTTAAAAACTATAAGAACTGTAAGTATAACAACTAACCTTAATTGAAGTAAAACCACAACATAGGAACTCAATGTATGATACACTAACAAATAATTTCACATCTTAACAATAAACTACAGGTATAATAGTATCTATCACAATCATAAAGACAATTCACACCTTAAAAACGATATAACTAACCTGCTAAAACAATCGAACTACAACATAGCAAAACACAAATACGAATTTGAAATACATAAGCTTGATTGAAGAGAATGACAAAATAAGCGTATTGAATAAAAGTATTCCATAAAAGAGATGAATAAGAAAAACGAATAATAACGAAAAAAATATGCATGATGTTGATCGAGATTCCCTTTCAATATGAATATCTGAATCAATAGAAGTATTCCGACTCTGAACTTCAACAGATTCTGACGAATAATCTACATCAATATCAACATTCATCGGAGTCGACGCATCAAAAGAGTGTTCTTCAATTCGAAAAGTAGACGAATCATATTCACAAATCGCTGTCCTCTGGTCAATTTCTTCAATCATTGAACCTAATTGATGATTAATGTCGCAAAAACCTTCCATCTCACAGAACGACCTAAGAATTTGAGATACGAATCGAATACCTTCTGTTTATGATCGGATCAGTACTTAAGGAAAAAAATTGATCGACAATTTCTAGTAATGAATCGAGCCAAATTAGATTGAAGATCACAATAACTGAGACAAAGATGGCGGGAGCTTGATATTCCCATATGTTCTTCTATTAGTGATTGTGATTCTTGGTTTGATGATCTCTGGATGAAGAAAAATGCTAAAGTGTGTTTGGAGGTGGTTTGTAATACTTCGGGATGGGCGATTTAGTCTTTTCGGAATAGGTCCTTGTTCGATAAGAGTAAGCCTCTTAAGACGGCTTTGTGAGATTTTATTCAATCTCAATCGTTTCTTTGGGTTTGTGCTAGGTTTTGTATGCTTAGGATTTCTTGGAGTGATTGACTGTCTAATCCTAATATAATTATTATTTATTTGTAATTTTTGCTAGCGTTTTGCTAGCATTTTAATTAATCTTATGCCGCCGTTCAAAAAAAATGTTTGGTCACTTTCTTTTTTTCGTGTTTTATTCGTCATTAAACTATTTATTTTATTCATGATACATCCTAACGACCAAGAATAACATGTTACAGTCTAATTGGCATCTACGTGGCAAATACGTGACATATACGTGACTTTTGAGGGTATGAAAAATGACTTACAAGGATAACCAACTATTTGCTTTGTTAACATTTGGTCACTTCCCTTTTTTATTCGTGCATTATTTGTCATTAAACTATTTATATTGTTCAACCTAAATCTTTATGACCAACAATAACAACTAGTGTCAATTTAAGCACTCAATGTCCTAATACAAGTATTACATGGGTTTTGTTCGCGTTTGATCACTTTCCTATTTTTTGTGCTTTATTTGCCATTAAAATATTTATTTTGTTCATGATACATCCTTATGACTAAGAATAGCAGGTTACAACCTAATTGGCATGATACGTGGCAAATACATGGCAAATAGGTGATATCTACGTGGCTTTTGAGGGTAAGGAAAATGACTTAAAAAGTAATCAACTATTTGTTTTGTTCACATTTGGTCACTTTTCTTTTTCATTCGTGATTTATTTGTTATTAAACTATTTATATTGTTCAACTTGAATCCTTATGATCGAAAATAACAAGTATTGTTGATTTAATAACTCAATATCGTAATACAAGTATTACGTGGGTTGATTATATGTATTATTACATGTAGCAATGTCATCATCCCATGAATCAGTAAAATATGAATGACCAATTGATAAATCAAAAGGGTCATTAAGCATACGTGACCAAGTCTAAAAATAAGAAAACACCAAGTGCTTTTTTAAAAGGAAAAATGAGTTATAAGGATAACGATACACGTAATCAACCCACGTAATACTTGTATTACGACATTGAATTATTAAACAGACAATAGTTGTTATTATCAGTCATAAGGATTTAGGTTGAACAATATATATATTTTAATGGCAAATAAAGCACGAAAGAAAAAAATTACCAAATGTAAACAAAATAAATAGTTGGTTAACATTATAAGTCATTTTCCGTACATTCAAAAGCCACGTAGATGCCACCTATTTGCCACGTAGATGCCAATTAGACGGTAACCTGTTATTCACGGTCATAAGGATGTATCATGAACAAAATAAATATTTTATTGGCAAATAAAGCACGAAAAAAAAGGAAAGTGACCAAACATAAACAAAACAAATAGTTGGTTACCCTGATAAGTCATTTTCCCTAATTTTAAATACCCGCATTTAGCAAAATGTCTTCAGTTAGCGTGTGTTGCTATAGTTTAGTCATATTTTTCAGATGACATGCTTTGCAAAATAATAACATTTAACAAAATATAGATTTCGTATTCCAAAATGTATATTAAATGATTTTCGAATTATTTTTAGATTAATTAACATGTTGAGTCGGTATATATGAACTTTTAGTGTATTTTAAAACACATTTCTACTTAAAAGTTTTGGGAAAATGACTTATTAAGGTAACCAACTATATGATTTGTTAATGTTTGGCTACTTTTTTCGTGCTTTATTTATCATTAAACTATTTATTTTATTTATGATACATCCTTACGACCGAGAATAGCAGGTTACAGCCTAATTGACATCTACGTAGCAAATACTTGACATCTACGTGACTTTTGAGAGTAGGAAAAATAACTTACAAGGATAACCAACTATTTGCTTTGTTCATGTTTGGTCACTTTCCTTATTTATTCATACTTTATTTGCCATTAAACTATTTATATTGTTCAACCTAAATCCTTATGACCAACAATAACATGTAGTGTCAATTTAATCACTCAATGTACCATTAAGATTCAGTTGGGGCACCGATGACCACCCTGACAACGATTGGGATCGGAAGGTGCTTCTGAGAGAGAGAGAGAGGTCTGAAAATTGGCTCCGATTGGAAGTGATAAGTGATGGTTGTGGGTTCATTTTATTTGAATTTCACCATGTTCATATCCATGATGTCTAGGGTTTTGATTTCATCTCTGGAGGAGGTGGTGTTTGATGGACGCAAGCTGGTCTTGGTGGTGCAAGAGCAAGGTATGGGGGTGGTGGGACGAAACACAGGCATTTTAGTCATTTCATAGCCACTTAACATTGGCTAACTAATGATGTTAGTCAAAAGGACCCCCTATGTTCATTTTAAACATGAAAAGGGCCCCCATGTCCAAAATTCATGAAAAGGACATACAATGATCTTTTTTGACAACCATAGGGACCATTTATATATATATATATATATATATATATATATATATATATATATATATATATATATATATATATATATATATATATATATATATATATATATATATATGTTGTAACGTCCCAAATTTCATAATAAATTTTCATTTTTGAAAGCAGGTTAAATACGTAAAAACGGATTGGAAATAAAAACATTTGATCCAATTTTAATAATTGAAACATTTTAAACCATAGTTATCAAATCGAGTACAAAACATTAACCAGCGGAAGACTTCGACACCAAATATTGGATGCGATACAGTTGCGTCGCGATCCAAACCTTTAAATAAAAAGTACCTAAAAACATTTAGGGTGAAAAAGTAAGCACAAAGCTTAGTGACTTTCCTAAAGTACCGCACAATCCATCACATAAACACATAATATAACGATCACTGGGCTCACCCCGTTCCGCCAATCCTAATTATGACCTTCGGGCTTACCCCGTTATGCCACCCCTAATTCGACCTTCATGCTCACCCCGAACAACTGGGCTCACAGGCTCACTCCTTCCACCTACATCTACAGTTGCAAGAATGAATCCTACGACCGACAATCAACGTGTAAAACTGTTGGATTAGGTGTCTATGCCATGACTAATAATTAGTATTTGCCTAATTAATAGTAGCACAGTCCATTTGGGTTGCCCTCATGGCTAGAGGTTTGTTGGAAAGTTAAGTAGAGAGAAAGGGTTGATTTATTATATGACTAATAAATCAAGATATTGTTTGTTAATATATTATGGAGATAATATATTAATTAGAAATAATATTATTTGATTAATAATTATTCAGAAATTAATTGGATTAATTTCTGTGGCATTAATTAGATTAATCAAGAGGTCAGGGATTAAAGTCGTACAAATTCAATAGTTGAATTGCGGCGCGCGGCGCGCCAATATAAAGGCCGCGACGCGCGTACATATTCGTACGAATTCAATAGTTGAATTGCGGCGCGCGGCGCGCAAATGACTTGGCCGCGGCGCGCGTACAGATAATCCGGAAAATGGGCTGCGGCTAGGGTTTCTAGCTTTGCCACTTGGTTCCCTATAAATAGGGAACCCTAGGCCTCATTATCAGTTGCTCATTCTATTGTTTCTCTCTGGAATTTCGATCCATAATCCTCTCGGCTTGGGTGTGATCTCATTTGAGGCAGGATACTTTTGCTGCTCAGCTTCCAGAAAATTCTAAAAGGTTGGTTTCTCTAATTTTATTCTTTTAGTCAATTTTCTTATGGCCTTTAGGTTTTGTTATATGTTCAATTAGAAGAAAACATAGATCCTCATAGGTTGCATGTGAACTTAGGTTATTTAGTTCATGGTTTGCAGAAAACCTTTCAGTGGTATCAGAGCTTTTGGTTGTTTTCTTATTGAATGGTTATAACTGTTTTTCCTTAAATTGGGGTTTAAAAGCTTATAAACCCTAATTTCATATGGATCGACTTTTGGATTAGGGTTTTGGAAACCCTAATCCGGCCCCTTGATAATTTCGAAATTTGCTGTTAGGGTTTTAGGAGGTTTTCTATTTTTGGTAACTTTATTTGTTAATTAAATGGATAACCTTAAACCTCATTATTTGAATTCGAAATCTAGGGGGTTGAGGATAGGTTTTAATTAATTTGATTAATTTGGATAAACCTGTCTTCATTGAATTAATTTAATTAATTGTTAATTAAAAGATAATTCAAAAAGGGATTTAATTAATTTTAAATTGTCGAAAATTAATAGAAAAATCCAGAAAAATATTTTAAAATGTTTAAAATATTTAGATTTAATTAATTTAATTAATTGGTAATTAAAATTGATTAAATCGAATTTAAGGTTTAATTTAATTTAAAATTTAATTGTTAAATTTGGTAAAATTAAAAGATAAACCTTGAATATTTTAAAGGGTTTTAAAATACATCTTATATATGTTATTAATTGTTAATACTATATGTATAAGATAAAATTAGTCAGTCAATTCAATAGTAGGCCTCATTCACGAAGCTGATCTATAAAGTGGGTATAAGGAGACTGCCTATAAAATGGTAGTCTAATGGGTGAATAGTTTCACCCACCGCTCGCCTGATCAGTGGAGGGTCGTTAGCCGAACAGTTTTGATAGGACCACTTAATCATTAAAAGTATAATGATCAAAGTACTAGAACCTTTACACAAAAATCCCATTCTAGTTACTTTAGAAAAAAATGTGAATTTGATGCTACCCCATGAAATTGCACATTGCACTTTATGAAACGTTGGTGGAGCGTGTGTGGATTACCGGCACACCAATGGGAGTTCATAAAGAGTGGCAATGGGTATCTCGGGTGTTATCATTGTTGATGGAGCGTGTGTGGTTAACCGGCACATCAATTTGAGATGATAATGGACCCCGAGAGTACCAAGCTAATTTGCATGGTTATTCACACCCGGTTTGTGATCCTCGGCATCCCAGTCACAAACGGTGGGGCATATCCGAGATTAAACATGCTATTGAACAGTTCAATAAATCTCAAAAGAAACTAGGAATTCCATTTATAATAAGATTATTTTTCCGCGGTGGAATTGGCTGAATTGTCATTCGCCTACCTTTATAAAATTTGCTTATAGATTACGGCATCCCTCTTCTATGTTGCAAATTGTTATAGTTGGATCCTAGCCTTATTTTATATTGGGTTATTATAAGGACCGACAAGTATCTAATTAAACTTACCTTATTTTATAGATGTCTTCTGCTGATCAATCCGCTCCCCACTCAAACTCCAGTGTTCCCTCTATCCTCTCACTGTGTTCCAAGGTTCAATTGAACGGGAAAAATTACAATGACTGGATTAGAAATATCAAGATGGCTCTGAGGTACGAGAACAAAGAGTATGTCCTCGAGACCGAGCTTGTCGATATTGACCCTGAAACTGCTACTCCCGAGGAGATTTCTTTGTACCAAAAACATTATGATGATGCGACCAAAGTGGCCTGCATCATGATCGCCACAATGAACCCCGAATTGCAAAGAATATACGAAGACTACTGGCCCTTTGAGATGCACAAGGAGCTTGCGGAAAAGTTCCGCAAGCAAGAGCGCATCGAGAGGTGCAAGGTGGTCAAGGACTTCACGAACAGCAAACCTAAAGATGGAGAGTCCATCTGCACTCATGTGCAAAGAATGCAAGGTTACGTGGAGCGGCTTAGAAAGCTTGCGATGCCTGTACCGGAGCAGTTGGCCGTTGACATAGTGCTTAACTCGTTACCGAGTTCTTATGATCAGTTCAGGCTGGCTTATCATTTGAACAACAATCAGACTAATATGACTGAGTTGCATCGCATGCTTCGAGTAGCTGAGGACGGGATGAAGGGTAAAAGTGTACCCTCGGTTAATCAGCCCGTCCTAGCCATTGGAAGTGGCAAAGGAAAGAAAAGGAAGGGCCCTCCTAAGCAAAATTTGAGGGAAAAGGTTCAGGTCGGGTCATCCAGTAATGGCTCGAGAACCAAGACTTCCCACATTCCTTGTGTGGCCAACCCCGATGAAGCCAACTGTTTCTACTGCAAAGAGAAGGGCCATTGGAAGAGAAGCTGCCCCAAATACTTGCAGGATGTCAAGGATGGGAAAGTAAAACCATCGACAGCAGGTATATACACTATCTCTAAAAACTCACCATCTTCTAATTCTTGGGTCCTTGATACAGGATGTGGTTTTCACATTTGTTCTGATCTGCAGGGCCTAAAGGAAAGCAGGGAGGTGGAGCATGGTAGACTGAACTTGATCATGGGCAATAGGAGATCGTCCCCTGTTACCAAGATCGGCGTTTACAGTTTAGTGCTTAATAGTGATGTTAGTATAGAGTTATTTAATTGTTGCTATTCGCCAGAAATGGCAAGAAACATTATTTCATTTCACGCATTGTTCAGACAAGGATTTCAATTTTCTTTTGATAATAAAATTGGTTCGATTTCTGTTTTCAAAAATGGTATTTTGATTTTTACTGCTTATCCTTGTGATGGTGTGTATGAAACTGTTGAATGTATTGACAATTTAGGACATAGTGTAAATTATATTGATTCTACTAGTGGTGTAGAAAAGGCATGTCTGTGGCATAGTCGGCTCGGGCACATCAGCAAGAAACGCATCGCCCAACTCCAAAAGGATGGAGTGTTGGAATCATTCGACCTCAGGTCGGATGATGTATGTGAATCTTGTCTGTTGGGCAAGATGACTAAATCACCTTTCAAAGGGTCTTTTGAAAGAGGTGAGGGTCTGCTGGACATCATTCACACGGATGTGTGTGGTCTATTCAGATCAACCACAAAGGATGGCACGCGGTTCTACGTGACCTTTACCGACGATTTTAGTAGATACGGTTATATCTACTTGATCAAGCACAAGTCGGACACCTTTGAAAAGTTCAAAGAGTTTAAGAACGAGGTAGAAAATCAATTAGGCAGGAAGATAAAGATGCTCAGGTCCGACAGAGGCGGAGAGTATCTAAGTATCGAGTTCCTAGACTATCTAAAGGAATGCGGAATAGTTTCGCAGTTGACACCTCCCAGGACACCACAGTTGAACGGTGTTGCAGAGAGGCGCAACCGAACCCTGTTGGACATGGTTCGTTCCATGATGAGTCGAGCTTCACTTCCCATTCACTTCTGGGGGTATGCCTTAGAGACTGCCGCCCATATCCTCAATCTTGTCCCTATTAAAAAGGTTGCTAAAACACCTCATGAAATGTGGACGGGGAAAGTTCCCTCGTTGGCACATATCAAAGTCTGGGGTTGTGAGGCTTTCGTTAGACAAGAGACTCAAGACAAACTCGCAGAAAGAAGCGAAAGGTGTTTCTTCCTTGGTTATCCCAAACAGTCCTTTGGATATCTATTCTACAGACCAAGCGAGGACGTGGTCTTTGTAGCTAGACGAGCGGTCTTTCGAGAGAGAGAGCTCATATTCAAAGAGGACAGTGGGAGTACCATTGATCTGGAAGAAATTCAAGAGTCATCAGATGACGCAACCTTAGGAGAAACTAGCAACCAACATGAGGAGGAAGTTCCTGTTGGTCCGACTGATGTATCCTTACCTCTTAGGCGTTCTGGTAGGGTTAGCATGCCACCCGAGTTTTATGGGTTCCATATAACTTCGGATGGGGACACGTTTGTCAGTGATAGGACACTGATAAATTTGGATGAACCAGCTAACTACCAAGAAGCAGTGGCGGGCCCTGAGTCTGCCAAGTGGAAAGAGGCCATGGATAGCGAGATCAAGTCCATGTATGACAATCAAGTTTGGAACTTGGTTGACAACGTACCGGGTCGAAAGACAGTCGGGTGCAAATGGATCTTCAAGAAGAAGACCGACATGGACGGAAAGGTACACACTTTCAAGGCAAGACTGGTTGCGAAGGGTTTTACTCAAACCCCAGGAGTTGACTATGACGAGACCTTCTCACCAGTAGCCAAGATAAAGTCTATTAGGATTATGCTGGCCATAGCTGCATTTCATGACTATGAAATTTGGCAGATGGACGTCAAAACCGCCTTCCTTAATGGAAAGTTGACTGAGGATGTCTACATGAATCAGCTAGAGGGTTTTGTCGATGCAAAGTATCCTAATAAGGTGTGTAAGCTTGAGAGATCAATCTATGGATTGAAGCAAGCTTCTCGCAGCTGGAATCTTTGTTTCCATGAGAAAGTCAAAGAGTTTGGTTTCTCTAGGAGCGAGGATGAGTCCTGCGTATATGTCAAGGCTAGTGGGAGTATAGTCACCTTTCTGGTGCTGTATGTCGATGACATACTGCTCATGGGAAACGATATTCCAACCTTGCAAGATGTCAAGGCTTGGCTTGGGAAATGTTTCGCCATGAAGGACCTAGGAGAGGCTGCCTATATTCTCGGGATAAGAATATTGAGAGATAGGAAGAAGAGACTAATTGGACTTAGTCAGGGTACATACTTGGAAAAGGTACTGAAAAGGTTTAGTATGGAAAATTCCAAGAAGGGAGAGCTACCTATCCAAAGTAATGCAAAATTGAGTAAGACTCAAAGTCCGAGTACAGACGAAGAAATAGCTGAAATGAGTCGGGTACCTTACGCTTCGGCTGTAGGATCGATCATGTAAGCTATGACGTGTACTCGCCCTGACGTAGCCTTTGCTTTAAGCATGGTCAGTCGGTACCAGGGTAACCCTGGAAGGGCGCATTGGATAGCTGTAAAGAATATACTCAAGTATCTGCGAAGGACAAAGGACATGGTGTTGGTCCTTGGAGGCAGTGATACATTGAGAGTTGAAGGATATACGGATGCCAGTTTTCAGACGGATAGAGACAGTGGTCGGTCTCAGTCTGGCTGGGTATTCCTTCTGAACGGAGGAGCAGTAACTTGGAAAAGTTCCAAGCAAGATACGGTGGCTGATTCTACTTGTGAATCAGAGTATATAGCAGCAAGTGAAGCGTCTAAGGAAGCGGCTTGGCTGAAGAACTTCATCGGTGACCTTGGAGTAGTCCCGAGTATTCAGGAGCCCGTGGAACTGTTCTGCGATAACGAAGGTGCGGTCGCCTTGACAAAGGAACCGCGAGACCATGGAAAGTCCAGGCATATCGATAGAAAGTACAACTACATAAGGCATAAGGTAGAAGAAGGTCACCTCGTGGTAAAGAGGGTATCATCGGAAAATAATCCTGCAGATCCCTTGACAAAGGCTCTGAGTAGGATTAAGCATAATCAGCATGCTAGGAGCATTGGATTAAGAGATGATATAAAGTTTATGTAAATTAAATAGTTTTCGAAACTTGTAACAATGTATTGTATTTGACTATTGTGATTTAATAATAGAGATTTATTAATGAGTAATAGTTTACTACTTTTGTCAATACTTTATCATTGTGTTTCATTTTGCATGTTTTACTTCCTGAATAATTGGATTATTCAAATATCCACAGTCGATTACACTTTTGGGAGTAAGTGTGAAGTAAGACTGTCATGAATTGGTAATAGATTGTCTAAGGAGTTAGACATTGCAATTGGATTGCTGCACCATTCGTGAGTACTTGGAAATGGACATTTGAGTATTGGATAAACCCGCGCTCAATGGATTGCTTCATGGATTTTATCACGAGCAATGTTGAGACGATAATATCTTTTGATCTTTAAGCTAAGACATATGAGTTATGATTTACTAGACGGTTGTTCATTGATAATACGAAAACGCATCGGTAACTCGGTGTTATAAAATGTATTGTTGTGAGTGATTTGTCTGGTAAAAGACATAAGTATATGAGTCGAAGCTTATTCGTCCCTTGACCTAACGGGGAACAGATATCTGTAGGCCTCTCGATGAATTTGAAGTTGACTAAAATGGTTGGCCAACCGGGACTAAATTGGTAGTCTAAGAGTCATATGCAAATCGGATATCGAGGAACAGTGAATCAGACCAGGATTGACTTTTATCCATGTCTTGAGTCTGAAAATATCTTGTTGGACGGAGGATCATCTGATCACTTATCTATGGACAGAACTGATTAGATCAGAGTTTGGCAGTGGTTTCTAGGAAGCTAAAAGTGCTGGTTAATTAGAGGTTAAATTGGTAATTATAGTCATAGACTTATCCAAGTGGGAGACTGTTGGATTAGGTGTCTAAGCCATGACTAATAATTAGTATTTGCCTAATTAATAGTAGCACAGTCCATTTGGGTTGCCCTCATGGCTAGAGGTTTGTTGGAAAGTTAAGTAGAGAGAAAGGGTTGATTTATTATATGACTAATAAATCAAGATATTGTTTGTTAATATATTATGGAGATAATATATTAATTAGAAATAATATTATTTGATTAATAATTATTCAGAAATTAATTGGATTAATTTCTGTGGCATTAATTAGATTAATCAAGAGGTCAGGGATTAAAGTCGTACAAATTCAATAGTTGAATTGCGGCGCGCGGCGCGCCAATATAAAGGCCGCGACGCACGTACATATTCGTACGAATTCAATAGTTGAATTGCGGCGCGCGGCGCGCAAATGACTTGGCCGCGGCGCGCGTACAGATAATCCGGAAAATGGGCTGCGGCTAGGGTTTCTAGCTTTGCCACTTGGTTCCCTATAAATAGGGAACCCTAGGCCTCATTATCAGTTGCTCATTCTATTGTTTCTCTCTGGAATTTCGATCCATAATCCTCTCGGCTTGGGTGTGATCTCATTTGAGGCAGGATACTTTTGCTGCTCAACTTCCAGAAAATTCTAAAAGGTTGGTTTCTCTAATTTTATTCTTTTAGTCAATTTTCTTATGGCCTTTAGGTTTTGTTATATGTTCAATTAGAAGAAAACATAGATCCCCATAGGTTGCATGTGAACTTAGGTTATTTAGTTCATGGTTTGCAGAAAACCTTTCAAAAACTACATCAGTCTAAACATACAGTCTTAACCCAACGAGTCCTTAACCACAACTCTAAAAACAAAGTAACGCCATGTGCGTCTAGCAAGGCACACACTCCTACTTTTAAAGACCTAGAGGCTTCCTACACATGTAACGTCAACCAAGGTATAGTGAGAAGACTCACCTGAATTGTCGGTCTCACGAAAGTAAGAAAAGTCCTCGGTGGTCGGTCCTCGTGAACCTCCAAAATCACAAGGCATAAATCAACAACGCATCCTTCCCGAGGCCATTCCTAAGGTTAAACCCCTAATTTCTTAAAGTTTGGCCCAAAAGTCAAATTGACCCAAAAGTCAACGCTCAATAAATCAAAGTCAAGGTCAAGTCAAAGAGATCACACTTAGCGTCGCTACCATAACTCAATAACGTCGCTAAGTGGCATCAGGCCAACGGGTTCCATCCGAGATTATCAACGCTAACCTCGAAACTCAGTTTTCCTTTGTTAAGCACTTAATAAGTTAAGACACAACCCCAATCTCAAAGAGCTAACAAAAAACAAACCAGAATGCTCCAACTCCTAATTCCAATAGTCCTCCTGGACCGAACATGAGATCCCTCCTATGAGATCTAGCAAGTAATACCATCCCTAACCAACCTTCGTTAAAGGAAGCTCTACCCCTGAGTCGACCAATGGTCCCCCAACCATAACCTCTTTAAAAACTGAGAGAACAAAAAAGTCTAAGGAACCATGTCCAATATAGGTTGTGTCCGCACCACACATCCAACCAAAACTGAGTATTTACACCTAACATACCACCCTTTTGCATTTGAAGCTTGAACAACTTTCCTATCATCAGTTGATTATAAAACCACCTAGGGAAACCCACAAACCTCCACCCAAAATTCGACTCCCACCCAAAGTAATCCCACCATGAATTTCATGATTCAAGAAATGAGCCCAAATGGAATTATGATCCATAAAAAATGCCATATTTATTTATACAACAAAGCTAGGCTAAAAGCATTTAAACTTCCAACCCACAACCCACCTTTATCATTTGAATTTGACACAACATCCTAATTGACCACTTTAATCTTTCCTCCTTGTAGATCACCACCCGTTAAGGGTTGTTCGCCCTCATAAATGAGTTTGGAAATATATACGTCCAAGGTATCACTGCTATACTGCACTAGATATAGTACATGTCAAGCATGGTCGAACCACAGAGACATGAGACTCAAACTCTATGCCACTTAGTACAGGGTACTAAGAGTATTGTAATGGGGGTTTATAATAAAAGGAAGAGCAGAAGAGAATAGCATGCAAATAATCAAAATTAAGAAATTAATGGGGAAAAGCCTAGTTCTGAATTCTCGATGCTTACCAAACTAGATTGAATTCACTTTGATGTGGTCATGATTTATAATCCTATGTTGGTTGTTAAAAGTCATTAAATGCAACATTTATGAAATTTACCTTCTAAGTTGTCTAGAAAAAACACAATCTTTTCCTAAACCTAGCTTCGTATTATGCAACCTGAACACGCTCTTAAATTGAATGAAAGAACCGCATTAGATGTGAAAGTATTAACAATGTCCAATTCTTCACATACGCTCCGAAGGGTGTGAACATGTGATCAAATTCTTAACAAGTTGCTTGTTATTGTTACCAATCATCAACTTTGTAAAACACTTAGGTGCCTCACTCAGTCGATTAACCTTGCATTAATTTAATTTATCTAAGGTGACCAATAAAACAAACCAAATCCAAGACTAAAATTGAAACGATAAATTCATCACTAGCATTTAATAATAAACAAACATCAAATCGAATACTTTAATTTAAATGATAAACATGTTTGAACCCAGAACTAGATATAGGGTTCTAGCCTGACATGGCTAGATTAAAACAAGAAATGGAGAAACAAAACTTAAACGTTGCTTGCAACTGAATGAAAGTAAACCGAATCGTAAAAGACATGATTCGGTCTTCTAAATCTTCAGAAAATTGCCTTGTATGCTCTATGGATCGTAGTTGGTGTTTACGCCTCTGAACCTCTTTCTAGGTTGAAAATGACTGCTCTTTATAGACTTCAGGGAAATAGCGACGCTATCTCTTTATGATAGTGTTGCTATCTTAGTCTCGCCGGCTGACTCAGTCTGGTCATCGATGTTATCTCAACGAATCCGACTTTTGCGTAACACCAGGCTAACGGCGCTATTGGTGAAGATAGCGTCTTTATCTTCAAATTTATGCACTTTTTCAATTTTTCTCGAACTTCTGTCATTTTTCGCTTAATTGTCCAAATATTCTGTTCAAAATCATTTTCCAAGTGTAGTAAGTGTTTTAAGCCTTTTTTACATTAATTTATTCTAAAAAAACACTCTGGTATCACCCGAAATACGTGTAATATTGACGCTATATCACCACCCCAAAAGAAAGCCGCCTGAATTGGCTTAAGCAAACGACAAGCTGTAACTGGGAGCTTATATAAAGAGATAGCAAATGCCTAAACTCCAAAAGACCGACTTTAAAAGAGTAAGAAAACTACCACAAGATAAACATTTTGGCTTTCTACTTGAAGAGAGAGATCTAAAACTTATCAATATTAACCCGAAAACTATTAACCTTAGACATATTTTCACCAACCAGAATACCAAGATATATAAAAGGAAGAGTCGTTGCACCACAACATGTCAACTCAACAACAACATAATCGAATCCACACCAACACCAAACAATTTTGACTTCAGAGGATTAATCTGAAACCCGGAGGCTATAAAGAAACATCTAATAATTACCACATTCATTAACCAAGAAAGTAAATAGGATAAACTGAAAAAGTGAAGATTTCAAATGAATATGGTTCATGATATCTATTTTAAACCTTATTGATTTGAATAACATTTATTATAAGAGTTATAAAGATTTATGTTAAGGTGTTTATAAGTTTGGGACAATTTCTTTTCAATAAAATATATTGTTAGTGATACCCATAAATAGTATACCTTTTTTAACATGAGAATTCATATGATATCTCATTAATTAGCATATTTGCACTTATTAATTACATCGGTGTACATATTTGTGTTCATATTAACTATATTAGGTTTACTATATTGTTATACAAGTTCTCAACTTTATGTAAATTATTAGGTTTGGATAATTAATTAAGATTCCTAGTTTTCTTTGTTAACTAACAGAAATATTTACTTTTGATCGTCCATGAAAATAATCCACAATCCGCATCACAATCCCCAAGCCCTTGGATGGGGATATGAACTCATTTCCTCAGCAAGTATAATTACCAAGAAAAACAAAGAATTTCATTAAGAGATATTAAACAATAAAGTAAACATTTTTTTTCAACCAAATAAAAATATATAGTGAGAGTCAGCCATTCTACACAATAAAAATTCAATAGAAATTATCACGCTCCTTGTCCCCAAGTAGCCCAATTAGCTTCACTTCCAACCCTAGTCATTGTTTGTGTGGTCTTTGAATAAATGTCAACTTTGAATGTGGCACCACACATCACTCCTTCACTATCAACTCTTGACATTGCCTTCATTTTGTTATTCGGATGCTCAAAGCTCATTAACCCTCCTTCGGTATGATACATGCACCCTAAAAAAAAAAAAACACAACTATTAGTAAATATGATAAAAATCGTCTAAAAATTTGATAAATGCTTGCCACTTAGCCCAAATAACTGTTTCTTTAGACCAAAAACCTCTTATTTGGTGCGTTTTTAATAATGCTCATTGGTTCAAGGCTCCAAGCAATGTTGGGCCTCATTAACCCAAGCCAATGTTGCCCCAAAAACTGTTTTTTATTGCCGAAATCAATGATCCAAAATAGTCACTCTTGGGCTTGTTTTGGGCCTATGTGATATAACTCATTAATACACGTTAAACAAATGAAAAGAGTTTTGAGTCCATACCGGTTGGGAAAGGAGCAAATGACTTGGAGCAGCTAGACTTTATGACCACCAAGTTGTCCGAAATTACCACAGAGCCATCGGTTGCTATGCCCCAATAAAGCTTCACTCCTCCATCAGCACCCTACGGGTAACCACCAATTTACCATATTAAATTAGACAATGGAAAATACCCTCCGGATTATTTACTACGTGGAAAATGTGAGAAGTACTTGTATAGTATCGAGAGAACACTTACAAGTGAGACAAAGACGGTTTTAGCCTTGAGATCATAGAGTATAAACCCAAAACTACCCTCAAGCTCCCTGAGGACCGAATGGACCGGGTATGGGCCACGGTCTCGGAGGGTCTTATAAGCTTGGATCACAAACATGGGCTCATTGGCGATCTTCGTTAGCCCATATTGCTTGTTGAGGGTGCACAAATTGTCTAGACCTCCTAAAAATATGCAATAGATGTCATCCATGCTACTAAACAACCTGTAGACACGTTCCAACAAAGTTAAAAATCATACAAAAATCCTTCTAAGACACTAGAAAGTTTTCTATTTTAGGGTGTCGTATGGAAAGAAAAAGATTAACTTTGTATGCAACAACTTTTCATTATCTTTTAAATCTATGTAACTCAATGGTTATTAGATGAAATGTCCATTCTATCACCAAATGTATTGTTATACGATTGAATGTTTATCTACGCAATAATGTTTCATTTTTGCCAATTTATATCGATAGTTAACGAATTTGTACAACAATATTCACCTTTTTACTAATATATAACGAATTATAGAATCACATTTCAGAAGATTACACGAATTACCTACAAAATATTGCTTTTTTGTCTTAAAGTAAAATGTCTTTCTTCATATTTAGTATAAAAACCAAGTTTTACGTAAACTGAAAAAAAAAAAAAAAAAAAAAAAAAAAAGAAGTGGAACTTTTTTACACAAATAAATATCATCCAAAGATGAAAAGGTTACCTTTGTTGGGAGGAAGAGGTACGAGAAGAAGGATTAAACGCCAAAGAAGCATCATTTCCAAAACAAAACGAGAGAGTATTCGGATTGGATTTCAAGAAATGGTTCAAAGGATCTTTATTTTGTTGATGATATTGGCGTTGATCATGTGATGGACTATTGAGTTCTTTTGGTGCACTCACCAAACTTTTCTTGAAATTAGCCAACATTTTTTTCGAAAATAAACAAAAGAGATATGGATTTTTGTATGAAATATAGAGATTGTGAATGTTCAAGTGTTTGTATGTGTGATGTGTATTTATAGTCATAGTATGTGTAGGGTAAGGCAGGGCAAGATACGACGACGGTTGGGTGGGGTAGGGGATGTGGCAATATTATCCAAAACAAAATAATGGATAAGAGATGTGACATGAGAGACCGTGGTTTCTTTAATTGATATTTTGTTTATTTATTAAGCCAAGTTAATCATCATAAAATATGGAGTGATTAACTAAAATAGCGCTTTTTCAAAGAACAACGAATTGGTCCACACGTGCAGGTGACGATGATCCAACTCAGGATTCTCATCCTCATCTCTTTTTTTTTTTTTTTTTTTTTTTTTTTTTTTTTTTTCCTTTCTTCACCATTCGATTAAATAAAACTAGTATAATAAATTTGAAGTACACTTATTTCAATATCTTGAGTTTATAACAATCGTAATGCAATATTATGCTTAAATTTTTTTTATAAATAACAAAACTAGTATGACAAATTTGAAGTACACTTATTTCAATAATTGAGTTTATGAACAATCGTAATGCAATATTTATAATATTTAAAAAATAATAAAAATTATTATGCCCATTTTGAAAATTAAAGATGATTATTTATAGTCGAAATAGCAAATTAATACAAAGTGAGGTTGCCCAAATTTAATTTAGTGAGCGTTAAGATAATTGATCCATACCTTTTAACTCCGCAAATATTGTACTATAATATATTGTACTTTTATCATTCAACCAACTGTTTATTACCATAAATAAATTAAAATTATTGATCCATACCTCAAAATTATTCCTAATTAACAACAAATTACGCATCTCATAGAAGATAAAAACCTACCGAATCATACATTTGCAATTTTCATTAATACATTAGATACTTATGCAACTGGACGTTCAAAAAAGTTTCATCTGCTCAACTATTCTTGAATTTGTTTTTTTTTTTTTTTTTTTTTTTTTGAAAAACAAAAAAGGGAAAATAATAATATATTTAGAAAAACATTAAACAATAACCATTTTCCTAAGCCCCATAGTCCCCTTCCAAGTATTTATCCTCCGGATAGTAGACAGCTGTCACCACATTCCCTCCAAATTTCCTGCCACCTAATGAATCCTTTGCCTTGGCACAATCTGACGTGTCACCATACTCCAAAAACACCTGAAACCAAACACGTATTGGATTTTAGATTAATGCAAGAAATAGCAACCTACTTTCATTTTTATACATAATAGCAACGTACTTGCATTTCTTTACCAATAACAGCAATGTACTTTACTTTTTACTTATAATACCAACATACTTACAATTATCCAATATAACTATTTATCAGGAATTTTAGGAACTTGTGCCATATTTGCATATATATGGTCCTTGCTAAATAGATGAATTACAAAATGGTCCCTATGTTTTATAAAGTTACAATAATAGCTGCTGCCTGATAAAAACTTTTTAGAAATGGTCCCTGTGTTTTATAAAATTACAAAATAGTCCCTGTTATTTAAATATATAGTCCTTGCTTAATAGATGAATTACAAAAATGGTCCCTGTGTTTTATAAAGTTACAATAATAGCTGCTGCCTAATAAAAACTTTTTAGAAATGGTCCTTGTGTTTTATAAAATTACAAAATGGTCCGTGCCTATTTGCAAAATTTTAAAATATTTTGCATATAATTATACATATGGTCGTCTAATAGTAAAATAACAAAAATGGTCCCTGTATTTCACAAATTTACAAAGATACCCCTGTCTAATAGTAAAATTACAAACATTGTCCATGTGTTTCACATAATTACAAAATGAACATTATGTAAACAATAAACACAACATACTTATTTTTTTACATATAATACCAACATACTTACGTTTCTTTACCATATCTTTTACCCCTAATAGCAACATACTTATATATTTCGAGTAAATTACAGTTTTGGTCCTAGTTTTGAAAATCTTGCACTAGTGGTCCCTTTGGTTTCCAAATCTGTCACTTTTGGTCCCTGTGGTTTCCAGATCTATCATTTTTGGTGTGATCTACACCAAATTACAGTTTTGGTCCTAGTTTTGAAAATCTTGCACTAGTGGTCCCTTTGGTTTCCAAATCTTTCACTTTTGGTCCCTGTGGTTTCCAGATCTATCATTTTTGGTGTGATTTACACCAAATTACAGTTTTGGTCCTAGTTTTGAAAATCTTGCACTTGTGGTCCTTTTGGTTTCCAAATCTTTCACTTTTGGTCCCTATGGTTTCCAGATCTATCATTTTTGGTCCATGTGGTTTACACAAATGGTAACAGAGGGAGGGACCAAAAGTGAAATACTTGGAAACCATAAGGACCACAAGTGAAAGATTTAGAAACCACAGGGACCAAAAATGTAAGACTTTCAAAACTAGGACCAAAACTGTAATTCAGTGTAAACCACAGGGACCAAAACTGTAATTTACTCTATATATTTCTTTAACCATAATAGCAACATTTTGCCACTGGTATGGGAAATGGTTTTATTTGTTACAAATTGCTATTAAATGTAAGTACATTGCTAATATGGGTAAATAAATTATAAATACAGGTACATTGCTATTATAGTTTTAAAAAATAAAAATAAAAAATACGTTGTTATTATAGATTTCAGACTTTATACATACCTTCCCGAGACCATGAACATGTTCACCATTTGGATCAGGACGAGGAATTACAACATTTGTTAAATCGCCTAAAAATTTAAAACAAGATGCGTTAGTTTTATTTATTCAATGATAAGAATATATGATTTATAAAAAGGAGAGATTAATATTTTTACCAAATTTTCGTCCTTCTTCCCTCATATCTTCTAATATTTCTTCATATTCTCCATCATCCATCAATTCATCAGCACTAATTACCTTCATAAATAATCGTACCAAAACTATTCAAAAAGTCGTATATAATAAAGAAAGTAAAAAAAAAGAAGGTTTTTACAAATTTGCCCTTAATTATGTTTTGCAAATTGTTAAAACATCTTTTATCCAGATATCAGACATTTACTATTTCTTTTTTAAGTGTGGGAGAAATCTTAATATGTTAAGTTATATATTGGTGTTTTTTTTTTTTTTTGAACTTAAGCAGAAAAAAAATGATTTAATGAATAAAAAAAAAGATAAAAGTTACCTCAGTTAAACATAAAATTTTAGTTGGAACCTCGTCTGGTAATCTAGGTAGTCCAGGAAGATTAAAGCCACCAACCTGTAAGGCCATTTTCTACAAACAAAAAAACACAAATTAGCAATAAAAGTGTGAAGTTTTATAAACATTAAAAAAATAAATAAATAGATAAATAAAAATCGCTACCTGCATAGCTATATGTTGCTGTGCTTGGGCCATTATAGTCTCCTGTTCTGATTTCATCTGTCCACTACTGTAAAAATTCAACATTAACTATTTAGATTAATTACCCTTTTATGAAACAAATATTAAAGAATGAATTACAAATTTTAGTAAAAAAATATGAATACTAGGGTTTAGAAAGTCATTTATATAAACGAGGGCAAACCATGGAAACTTTTAAATTTTGATTATCTTATACATGATTACATCAACTTGACAGAATACTTCAGGTTTTTTAAAATGAAATTAAATAATTAATAATGTAAAAAAAAAAGTTATTTTGCATATAAACCTGATGGTTGCACGTCTGACTGTCAGTGTTTTATCTCCCATTTTTAAGCCATTTAATGCAGCACATGCAACGTCTGTAGCCGCTTGATCCTGAATATAAATCGAAATTTTTTATTTGTTAAAATAATAAATAAATGAAGAAGAATAATAAGCCCATTTTATTTACTTAAGTGATGTCAATGGGATGAAAATTGCAATTATTTGTCCCAATAGACTCGCTCTCGAATGTGGAAAAAGACATGAATGCCCTTTTCATCAGAATCATTGAAAATAGCCCTACAAAGCTTGTTAATATAATTTAGAAACTTTTGTGATTCATATTTTTGTATTATCTTATAATTCTATTTTATATCATTTGTTATGATTATAATACCGTTTGTAAATTTATATTAGAGTAAATTACAGTTTTGGTCCCTGTGATTTACACTAAATTACAGTTTTGGTCCTAGTTTTGAAAATCTTATATTTTTGGTCCCTATGGTTTACAAATCATTCACTTTTGGTCCCTCCCTCTGTTACCATTTGTGTAAACTACATGGACCAAAAATGAAAGATCTGAAAACTACAGGACCATGAAAGATTTGGAAACCAAAGGGACCACTAGTGCAAGATTTTCAAAATTAAGACCAAAACTGTAATTTGGTGTAAATCATAAGGACCAAACCTGTAATTTACTCTTTATATTAATAAGGTATAAACAATGCCTTTTTTTTTTCATTTTTGTACATTAGAGACTAATAATGTCCATAAATTCATAATATATATAGATTTACAGACTTCGATGTTCAATTTAAAAATAAAAAAAATAAAAATAAATAAATAAAAAGTGGACAATAATTACCTCATAGACACAGAAACCGTATCCTTTAGAGTTTCCAGTATCTCTATCCTTCACAAGGTCAAACCCACGCAGCGGTCTGAATCACTAAATGCCTTAAATATTCGTTTTATAAAAATATAAAAAGGAAGAATTTCGTTTATGTCCTTACAAACCTCTATAATTACTTATATATCCTTATAAAATTTGAAATTACATATATATCTTTACAAACCCTAAAAGTTTACATATATATCCAAAAGATTAATTTAATAATAATTAATCTTTAAAAAAACTAGAAAACAGTTTTTAAATTAGATTATACCCAAGTTACTAAAATACCCCTATGGTATTTTAGTAAAGAAATTGTCGATTATAGAAGGATTCCATAGGGGTATTTTAGTAACTTGGGTATAATCTAATTTAAAAACTGTTTTCTAGTTTTTTTAAAGATTAATTATTATTAAATTAATCGTTTCAATATTTTTAAGATTTGTAAGGATATATACGTAATTTCAAATTTTATAAGGATATATACGTAATTATAGAAGTTTGTAAGGACGTAAACGAAATTCTCCCATGTAAAAAAAGAAAATCATAAAAAAAAAAAAAAAAACATACCCGAACGATTCTAGCAACTCTCTTATTTGTACCTCCGTGAAGTAATACGGTAAACCGCCAACAAATATACGGTCAGGTCCTTCAGCTCCACCAATCCCACTAATCATACACCAAAAAAAATCAGCTAATAAAGAAGAGGGGCAAAAATGTCTTTTTACACCACGTACCCAGGGGTAAGACCGGCAGCAGCTAGATTAAGGTTTGGATTTGGTTGACTGGGACCAAGAGTTGCAGCTAATGAAGGATTATAGTCTGTAGGTCTTCTGACTCTCACAGAAACTCCCTATTAAAAGAAGGGTAATATGGTAATTTTGGCATGTCAAATGTATGTACATAACAAGAAGGGTAATATGGTAATTTTGGCGTGCCTCGAAGATGATCCCGTCTAATGCCATGGCGTTACTTGCTTCTTCAACTGTTCTCATTTCGACAAACGCAAACTTCTTTTCATGGTTAATGTAGACATTAACCACCGCATCACCTGCTATTAGAATATTGAATTAAGCTATGGATTTTATGAAATATTTATAATTTTTATATAAAATAAATTTGAAGTCAATGAGCTTAACTAACCTGGCCCTGCTGAATTTCCTCCTATAGCTGTCATGATATGGCTAAAAAAAGTTGCTATTGTCTGTTTCACAAAAAAAAAAAGACAAATTTTAAAGAAATAACAAAGAATTTTATCTTTATTTACAACTTCTAATAAGTATAACCATAATGGTTACGTGCAAGAAATAGCAATGTAATTTCCTTTATTTGTGCATTATAGCAGTCTACTTTCATTTATTCATTTACAGCATTGTACTTTCAGTTTTTTTCTTATTAAGAAATTTTACTTTGAAAAATCTACCCAATTATAGCATCGTACTTTCAACCTTTTCATTATAGCAAAGAAAATTGCTTTGTATATGGATGACTTTGCTGATAGATTTATCAAAGTAAAATGCTGCAATATGAAGAAATAAAAGCAGAAGTTGATAGTAAACAAATCACTTCTAGACAGAAGGGTAACATGGTCATTCTTATTCAGCATCACTTCTAGACAGAAGTTGAAAGTAAGTTGCTATTTCTTGCAGTTAACCCTAATCAATGAAAGTACATTGCTATCTCTTGCATTTCAATTCTATTTAACTTTTTGTCAATTGTCATTTACAGTTTCAGTTTATAAATAGTCATTCTTATTCAGCATCACTTCTAGACAGAAGGGTAAAATGGTAAAAAAATAAAAATAAAAAAGGCCTTATATGTAAAAAAAAACCTGTTCATTGGCCAAGGGGGGCAAACCGCCAACATATACTCGACGTGCATGCCTTGTGGCCTACATAAAAAGAGAAAAAAAAAAAGTTCAATATCATAAGCATAATATTGAAAAGATAAATAAAAAAGAATATGTACCTGCTGAGTCATGGCTTGAGCTGGCATCAAGGGAAGACCTCCCAACTAATTAAAAAATGTTTAAAAGATAAATAAAAACAAAAAGGTCTACAATACAACATATATAGGCTGCAACATGTTCTGGATTAATGACCTGTGCTGTCCCAAAAGGAAACATGTTCTGGAACATTCCAGGCATTGCTTGAGGCGCATCTGCCACCTGGCCTGCATTTTTAACATACAAAAAAAAAAAAAAACAATAAGTCTAGAAAACAATGGTATTGATATTGCATGTTGAAATCTTGAAGCTTGTTTACATGTGCATTAAACAAAAAAGATGATAATAGACCTAGTAGTCCTTACCTATATAAATACATGATTGAATTCAGTAATAATAAAAAGAAATTAAATATCCTGAGTGACTGACTGCAGTTGTTGCAAGCCTACCAAATAAAAAGCCGTCTGAAGGTGATCAAGATCCAGCCATTGATTCCAAACATTGCCTTCTTAACCCAAACCACATACACAAAACCACAAACAAAACCACACACAACAGCCAACAACACAACAATTGTCCTCAGTTTGAGTAATAAAATAATTTAATCAAATATTCCACAAAAGATAACAACACATTTATTATATACACAATTAGCTAAGTTACTATGGAAGCTTCTAGAAGAATAATGTAGTGTAGAATGGAGTAGGTACTAACCAACTGTACCGGGCAAAGATGCAGTAGGTGGGGCCATGTCAAAACCACTTGTCCTCTTGCTGTAAACAAAGATAAATGTATACTATAATATGTAATTCAATGTTGTTTTTTTATTAAAATAAGATGTATAGCTAAATAACTTGCGTATAAAGTATAAACGTAATTCATGTTGCTTGAAATGTATACTATATGTATTTCAAAGAGTGAAAAAAGGTTTATTTATTTACAACATTTAAAAATTGAATACCGACAATAGAATAATAATCAAGATTACTGTTGGAAAAGAACCCAGAATGTAATTTAATTGAAGTTTTGAAATTTTTAGAAAATGTTATTGTTTTTGAAGATTGTATAAATAAAAGTAATTTATAATTATAATGATTTTTTTTTTTCACTTTGCACTAATGCTCCATTTCATTGTCCCTTTGATTACTGCATACCAAACACTATCTAGAATTTGTTTTCACATAATGCCAATGCAAAAATAAGGTTTTTGATTATTATGATGATGTCATATGTATTAAAAAAATAAAAGAAAGATAGAAGGGCGATGAACTTTGCATGATGGGTGTAAGAAATTACATATATGCCCAATTTTTAAAGAAACTAACATCATTGAAATTATAACATATGATTAAAATCATAGTTGTCAACTCGTGACTCAAAATGTAATTTTTTTACTCGTGAGTCGTGACTCGACTCGTAAGAGTCATGATATTAAAAAAAAAACTTATATAGAAATATATAATACACATATAAAGATATAATATTTATTGAATGATAGTGCATATACCTCTCTTTAAATTATCCTAAATTTATAATATATTAAAATGACAACAACGTCATCAAATAATGTTATATATATATGTAGAGAAATATCTACTTTATTAGTTATTACCCGCTGGAAAACAACATTATCTGCTGGAAAACAAGATTACCCATAGGTTATTTGACTCGTCCGAGTCACTAGTTGACTCGACTCGGTAAGAGTCGACTCGTGACTCGTATTTTTTCTACCAAGTCACAACAATTTCGAGTCATATTACCGAGTCGGTTCGTTTAGGGTTTAAAATGAGTCGACTCCTAAGAGTTTAACAACTGTGATTAAAATAATAAAGCTAAAAAAGACCTTTTTGAGCGAGATCTAGAAGATTCCCTTGATCTATCAGGTGATGCAGACCGTGACCTATGTCTGTGATGCCTCTCTCTATCTCTATCTCTATCTCTATCATAATCATTACGCCTGCATTATTTAATAAACATGTTTTTAGATAATTTTGTCAAAAACTTTTTTTTAAAGAAAAAAAAAATCGGAAAATTGACCTGCTATAGTCACGATTCCTTGAACGCCCATCATCTTCATTTCTATCTCTTCCACTTCTTTCTGGATAATCTCTGTGTCTTCTGTCTCTACTTCCCCTATCCCTGTCCCTGTCCCGATCTCGTGTTTTTGATCTCTCATTATCTTCACGCCCTTTATGCTGCATAGTCCAGGAATCAAGCGGATAGTGGAGGGGTAATTTAGTCTTTTGAAAAAAAACGAATAGAAAATTTGATTAATCATGAACTGAAAGATCAAGGACAAAAATCTTGTGGCCCTGCAGAAAGGGAAGACAACCCACGGTTTTCCTAACGGTATACATGAAGTAAAATGTACTTATTGAGAGAAAAGGAAGCAATCAATGTGAGTAAAAAGAGTAATCATTTTGTTTCATTAACCTAAGATGATATGGGCACACTAAGTGAAAGGTAAAAGCATGAAAAGGCATAGGTTAAGAAACTGCTCATTATTTTATGTAACTAATCCACAAATTAAGAGGATAACTTGTTTCCCCCTTTTGGTTTTTAGACTTACACACTAAATATAAGTACAGACACTTCATTATTGCCTAATCTCTAAGAAATAAGAATCATTGAACTTCATATGGGCCATTGAAGGGATAATGCGGCAAGCAATTTTCATGAGACTGAGAGAGTATCAACTTTGAAGTTTAAACAACCCGATTTGACATAGAATTCCCAATTTGAAATTGTTATCGGAATGTATGGCCTACAAGCTACGAAACAGCTAAACAAGTGAAGTTCAGTAAAAACTATAAACCTTGAAAATTTTATGTACATCAAGAGTGCAAGTACAAAGCCTCTGTAACATTAGTGCGATTCTGGTACATATACATACACGTTACATCAACTAAGTAAAATTTTGCTTAACTACAAGTGAAATCATAAAATTCCAGTAATTGATGCTGAACAATTATAAGCTGTTAATCGAACACTAGAAGTAAAGAAAAACAAAATTATCAAGAGGAACCTTCTGAAATTGTGAATCCCTGTCTTCAAACACATCATAAGGTGAAGAACCTCCACCTCCATCCCCATCGGCGTGTCTATTTTCGTGTCGCGAAGACATTGTAGCTCGAATTCAAAGCTGTAAATGCTCTAATTTCTATCAACTGTCGGGAGGTACGGTTTTGTGCCCTAGATCAGAAAACGTTGGTAATGAGTCATGACATGAAGCTCTTTTTCCTAAATCTCTGTTGTGATATAATAATGGGCTTCAAAAAATAGGGCCACTATATTTATGAAATCAGGGTCCAATTACTTAGATCCAATATACGAGTTTATATTGGGGAAACATTTACTTGTAGGCCAATGGAGTCAATTTTTTTAGTTTAATAGGTTTTTTTTTTTTTTTTTTTTTTTTTTTTTGGGTTTTTAAGATAGTGTTTGGTATATACATTGGACATAATAAAATTATTTAAGTAATGTTGGTAAGACTAGAGCGAAACAGAACACAAATGCTAAAATTCTCAAATTGTCCTTAAGAGTTACCATACTTTTTAGTTATTGTTTGTACTATGTATTTTACCACATAAGAAATATAAATAGATATGATGTATTATTTCATTAATAACTTTATAAAAAGTAATACATATGTTTTTGATATATATAAATTTAATATATAACATATTTTGCTAATTATGTGAAGATTTTTTATTCTATATTGTGGACTCAGATATAGTGTGTGGATGGTGAGTTAATTATTTATATAAAAAAATTGAGTTAATTACATATTTGGTCCTTGTAGTTTGCACCTGGTTATATTTTTCTTCCAAGTAATCAATAGTTGATATGGAAGGTCCTTGTGATTTTAAAATCGTTCATGGCCGTTCCCTAACCCTAATAGACATCTTTACCACTTGTTAAAGGGTGGCAAGTGCTGGTCACGTAGGGGTATTTTCGTCAAATCACTTCTTGCCTGCCACCACCACCAACTTCTATTAAACGCCACACGCTCACCCCTACTTCTCTCCTTACTCGACTATTTCATTCATAGTCAAACTCTACAACAAGCTTTCAGGAAGGTCCCATCATTTGCCAAAAATGGTAATTTGCTCATGTGGTGCTACAGCCTACATACTGACATCGTTGACAAATTTGAATCCAGATCGTCGATTTTGGTGTTGTTCAAGGAGTGGGAGATAATGTGGGTTTGTCGGATGGTATGATACCCCAATGTATCAAAGGGTATTGGATTTTATTCCGGGGTTACTAAGGTCGATGAACGAGCTTCAAGAGGCTGTTGTAGGTGCTAAGAAGTATAAGGATTTGTTCTATGGGTCGTGGTTTTTTTTTTGTTCTATTTGTGTCTGCTCACAGTTGAATGTGAAGAATTAATAGTGGGGTTTAGCGTTTTTATAGGGAAATTGTGGTTTGTGGATGTCTGTTTCTTTTGGAGGTTTTTGGTTTTTGGGTGGAAAAGGGTGGTTTTTGGTAGTATGTGAAAGTGTATGTAGCATTTGGTTAACCTTGAGATGGATATGATGTAGTATCTGTAATGCCCTTTTTTGGAAAAATTTGCAATGCAAAAAAACTAATATATAGTAATGGAAGTTGTTTACCCTATCTAAATTTTATGTATAATGTAAAAAGTAGCAGTGATGGTTATCTCATACACATTGAAAGTATATCCAAACGAAAGTAGTTAAGCATATTCATATCATGATAAGCACCAAATTATTGTAACATTACATACATGATACTTGTTTACACAATAAACTTCAAAAGATGCACATACATAACATGTAGTAGACAGTTAACTTAAGCATTCTACCAAAAAAGGATTGGTCCTTCCCACTTAACACAATAATTCCTAAGTTAACTATTTTACTAACACAAGAAACCTAAGTTAGTTCACTAGTTTGTCTAAATAACATACAACATTGTTTACAATCTATGCAGTTATCTCGGCCATAAACCTTATAGCGGTCACCTAGCGAGATTCGATTTAGCGTTTATCGCGGTGGTATAGCGGGTTTTTTTGTTACTTTTAGACTATTAATACTACGTAGATAGTATTCTAATATGAAAAGTGTCAACGTGTCAAACATAAATCTAATCGCAATCCACGGGTTCGGCATCCGAGTCAACATCGTTTAATGCATTCACATCTTCATGAAGCTCTTCCACTACATCTCCAATCTCATCATCATCATCATGTCTATAACGATCCCTTTTTCTCCTTGTACGTGGCCCTAAATCTCGGTAAATCTCGGACATTACCGCTATCTCGGGCAAATCTCGGACATTATCGCTATCTCGGGCTCCTAAATCTCGGCAAATCTCGGACATTATCGGCGAGATTCTCGCTGGCGAGATTACTGATCGAGATTTTGATTTCTATCTCGGCCTAACCCTGCGAAACGCTATCTCGACGAGATCTCCCGCGATTGACTGCATAGTTTACAATACAACTAAAAGTTAAACAATTGCCACAAACTTCAAACATGCCCACCCCTTCCACTGCCCTAGTCCCTTCCTGATCCTTGGCCCTTGCAATTCCTTGAATTATGCCCCCATGTTATGGCATTTCCCACAAGTGACAGTTAGATGCTTTTTTGGTAACTTTCTTGGCTGGAATGAAGATTGATTGCTTTGTGTTGAAGGCTTGTCTTTTTCTTTTTTGGTCTATCCACCTGCAAAAACACACATAATATAAAACTTCAAAACCATACTTATCTACACATCAAACTTTAGACATCAAATTATATATGCTTGTGGTGCTTTGGTGTTATAAGAGTAGTTGGGGATTCAGATTTGGGCTACATATCCCTCCCACTGGTTGGATCAATTTTAAAGTTGTACATATCCTTCCGTGTTGATAACTTGTAACAAGAATGCACCCAATCTTCAGGGTGTCCAACATCACCCCCATGTTTAGCCATATCATACAGAATAGCAACAACATGAACATATGGGATGCTAGTTACATCCCATTCTCTACAAGTACAAGTATTTTCTGGTATGTTAACCATATATTGGTCAAGATATTTTCTAATGACATGATACTTGAAATATTCATTGAATATGCAACTGCAATTATTTGTTCTTCCTTAACAATGTACATTAACCTTTGTGCGGCTGGGGTGAGAATACCACAAGTCTTGGCAATTGCCTTTTGAACAATACATATTTTCTTCATAAGATATTCCCTTATGAACTTCAAACATGATCTGATTAGTCTATCCCTTACTTCAAATAACTCGGAGTTAAAAGCCTCACACAAATTATTGAGCAAAATATCACTATGTGCTCTCACTGGTTTAATTGAGTACAACATATTAAAACAAACATTTTATAGTATTTTAATTGGTATACAATGGCTAATATGTTAGTAGTTGTAAGTATAGCATGAAAGCATCTATACTTGAGAAATGACTCCTTGCCCAATGCTTTGCTGGATTTTTTTAACCAATCATGGGCTTCGTTGTTGAAATTTTCTAGATCTTCCATGGATTTTTGCAAAATATGACAGAGTTATTGCGGTATCACACCTCCTTAGTAGTTCTTTCAACTAGTTACCCTTTCAGTATAGTTTCATATTTTCATGAATGTGCCTTAGGCAAATTTTGTGCTCTACCGTTAGGAAAAGTCTAGAGATGGCTAGTATTAGACCTTATAGAATAAACACCCATTATATATGCTTAATGTTTTGTAGTACTAATATTTACACATTTATACCTTTTATCGATCTAATATGAATGTGAATTTTGTTTGTGATATCCATATCATCACCCAAACAACTCAAGAACCATGACCATGAATTTGTTATCTCAGCCTCGACCTCTGCATAAGAAACATGGTAAATCCTATTTTTTTTACATTGAGTCCCACTGCTGTCAGGATCTATCCAAGAAAAAGTCCTTTCATAAATGCTTCATCTCTCTTCTTCAAGCCTTAAAATCAATCTTCAATGCCCCCAAACACATATAAATCCTATTAAATTTCCTAGTTAACTCGCTCAACTTTGGTTCACTTTCCACTTCTATCTTCATAATAGTTCCTGGGTTGGTTCTCTACAACTCTAGCTCAAAATCTATTAGCATAGTAAACTGCCTCTTATAGTCTCTATGTATGTTTTTATAGCTATTACATTTTCTTTAAAAACCTTCATTATTGAAATCTGCAACTGGTATTTTTTTTTGAAGTTCCTATCTCAAAACAGCAATAGGAAATTAGGACTGGAATAAACTTGATGACTTACTTGGTTTGCAATAAATCCCTGGTGCAACTTTTAACAACCCTACTAGAAAAGCAAGTGTGTTGGTCAATAAATGTTTTCACCATCTAATAAACCTTTACCCTAGACCTAGAAACAAGTTGTATCTGGGGACATTTACTTCCTTTATAATTATAAAGTTTTCCCTTTCCTTTGTCATTGCATGCAGTCGATGACCCACTGAAACTCGGTACAAAACCTTTATAATGTGCCTTTACCCCATCCTATCTTTTTTACTAGCTTGATATCGCTCCTAGTGTGTATGAACAAAAACTCAATCAACCAAATTACTTATTTCTTACTAAAAAAAGTATAACCCACTTGGAAATTAGGTTCATGACTCTGGCCAAGGCTACAAGTCTTTGGTTTTGTAAGATTCTTCAATGATTGTATCTCAAATCTACCTCCCCACTTCACGTACGACGTGCTTCTATTTTGATTGGATGTGAATTTCCACCGATATAGTTTATCATTGTATATATATATCTCTCTCTCTCTCTCTCTCTCTCTATATATATATATATATATATATATATATATATATATATATATATATATATATATATATATATATATATTGGGAACACCTCATGTATCTAACTTTTTGACGCATGCTCATGTACTATTTGTGAATTCTAAGTTGTTAATGGAATTCATCGTTAATCTTGTGTGATTGTTTTAACTATTTTTGAATTTGCTGTAGTTAATTCATCCTTATAATTGGTATTAGAGCAATGTTCATACAATTCTTCAGGATTTCAATTCACTTATTTTCTTCCAGGTCTGAATTCATTCACAAATATGAGATTTAGATCTCAAATCGTATCTTTGGATATATGCATGGAGGATTATCTCGCTACATTGGATAAGGATGTATAAAGATATATCGTTGTTGATCTGTATGTTCCAAACACTTCTATGACTGTAACTCTTTTGTCTCTCAACATCAACGATGATGAAAGAGTGGTTTTATCTGCTGGTCGTATTAAGATGGACAATGATTTACGATGTAAGCGTGAACTTAGGTACATACTTCCTCCTATAATCTTTGTATGTGTTCAAAACTATAAAACAACTCAAGAAACGTGGGATTGTCTTCTTGATCTATATGATGGTACTAGAAAACAAAAGAAGACAAAAATAACAAACATTCCACATGATTTCTCGATTTCAAACAATATCAGGATGATTTTTTTTTATCAAACTTTCAAAAAGTTTGATAACATTTGTAATAAACTTGAACGATTTAATATGGTTAAATCTTAAATAGGAAATCAATGTAATGTTAAGTATGTTGAATCTAATCCGAACCGAGGATGACATTGCGACCGAAGAAGATAAGCAGTCGGAAGCTACCAAGAACCAAGGCGAGACAATCAGTGCGGTTTAAAGGGTTGTGCTTCAGAAAAATCAGTGCCCTCATTCAAGGAATGTTCTTCGCCTCGGTGTCTCCTTGGCACGAGTTTCTAAGTCTATTGTTGTCAGAGAGATGGTCTGCCCATCATGTACCATGACTTATCACATCAGTTGCCCTATTGCAGAAAGCAATAAGGTAGAAGATTTTCCATCATCTAATAAAATCTCATTGCCCAATATAAACAACGATCTCGGTTATAACTATGAGAACGTCAAGAGTGTGAGCCAAGAGAGAGAGAGAGAAAGAGAGAGAGAGATCGAGAGAGAGATAGAGAGAGAGAATATAATAAATATTTATATAGATTGTTTATTCAAACTCAGAAATATATACTCTCTAGCTCCTACAGTAGACGTAGCTCATTCAATCTAGATTAAGTGAACCACTTAAATCCTTGGATTCTTTATTTTGGTTGTGTTTTCTTCTTTTCGTTTCCTTTAGTCGTGATTAAATTGTGTGGAGTATGCACCCGTCGAAGTACTTAGTCCTAACAAACTCGTATCAAATCTATGGTTGAATAAGGGAAGATTAAGATCGATAGGTTTGAAGGTCACAATTTTGGCTTCTGGAGAAGTTCAAAATCACAACAACATGTTCAAACAACGTATGATTCTTTAGAAGAGGAAAGAATGTAAATGATGTTAGTGATGATTTACAGGATGAGAAAGCTCTTTATCTCAATGATTTAGGGAAAACGTTTTATAAGAAAAATGTTTCTAGATAAAATTCTTGTGGTAAAAATTATTCTTTAAAGAAGTATTTCTAGGTCAAATTCTTATGATAAAACTATTCTTCAAACAAGTATGCTTCTAGAGAAACAAAGATTAAGGTGATTCCTGTTAGTGTATCTCACATTGGTGCGACACGGTCCTATAAGTTTGTATATATGTTGGAGTCTCCCCTCTCTCCACAAGGGCTCTTTTGGAGAGACATTCTTGGGCTCTACATATATTTACATGGTACCAGAGCCGGTGTCCCACATCCCTGTAACCTCGTCGAGCCTACGTCTCTGAGGGGGAGTGTTAGTGTATCCCACATTGGTGCGACACGGTCCTATAAGTTTGTATATATGTTGGAGTCTCCATTCTCTTCACAATGGCTCTTTTGGAGAGACATTCTTGAGCTCCACATATATTTACAATTCCGACTATGATTGAAATTTGTATTATGGAAATAATCATTTGGTTAGGGACTGCATGCTGAAGAAAAAGGTTGAAAAGGAACAAAAGTCAATGATGCAACATACTATGCTATAAAACACAAAGCCGCTTTAAAGAAGGAAAGAGAAGCTATGTGATCAACACATCACGCTTAGTTAATCGTGATTTTAGAGAGATGGAAGTGTAGTCTTGTAGCTCCAATGATGACAATATAAAGAGACCCACTTCTGGATGCTTCATGGCTATAGCTGCTTCAACAAATAGTTCTTCTGTTTCAAACTCATCTGATGTGATATGTCTCACGATGACCCATTCGAAAGGAGTTATTATTGAGAAGGTACAATTCATCCTTAAATCTTAAAATGTTCCTATTTGTAATTGTCAACCTATTCTTAATGATATTCAATCTATTTGTACTTCACTAGGTTAATATCGTGAAGATTGAACCATACAAAATTTTAGTGATTGCTTGTTGATCGATTCAAAGTTAGATTTGTGATCGTCTAACTTACCATGGTTGAGCAATTTTATGTCATAGATTAATAGTGAACTGATACAAATTATTCGTACGAAGAACCCTACAACTTTATAGTTCAATCTTAATTTTAAAATATCCAAAATAAAAGCTATATGTTTTAGTTATGTCTTTGATATAAATTTACATTTTTGTTCAATGTTGATTAAGTAAAAGAAAATTATGATAATTAACAAGATTACTATATGTATCCCTGTGAGTTAGGTTATTATAAGAACAATAACTATTGTGTGGACGTAAGACCAAATGTGGTCCAATCGTTTGATGGGGGCATTATAGTAATTTAACTCATTAATTAATTAATTAATTAAAAAAATCTCACTAATTTAGGTAACTGGACGTTACCAATTTCATATATTCTCTTTCCTATAAATTGTATCCTTCATTTTTTCCTGTAACTCATATTCTTCATCTTATCCATTGGAATCATCGTCAAACCTAACAACAATTTCAAGAAAAATCATGATATATGCAAGTTTATTTCAAAAAGGTTCAAGACTTTATCAAGTAAGAATGCTTATTATTATTTTTTTGTAGTTCTTAACTAGAAACATTTAATAGTTTTTTTTCCAGAAATTATTGTTTCTGGGTTTTCCTCATCATTGCTTATAGCTTCTTATTCCTTATCATCAATTAAGCAATGCTCATGTTCGATTCACCAATTTCTTTTCATGAAAGCTTTTTAAT
This sequence comes from Cichorium intybus, assembly GCA_023525715.1. NCBI lineage: Eukaryota > Viridiplantae > Streptophyta > Magnoliopsida > Asterales > Asteraceae > Cichorium > Cichorium intybus. The sequence continues at coordinate 120,784,268 of CM042013.1, read as the reverse complement.
TCTTAACATAAAAAAGAATTCTGATGTAGAGGATCGACTAATAGCAGGTTTGTGTTCTTCCTTCTTGATATTTTTTATTCTTGACTATTACATTCTGATAAAATGTGTATAAAAGGGTTAATCTGCACAATTCTGTTATTCTGAAAGAATACGTATGAACATAAGCCTATAGCATTCTGTTAGAACATGTCTTTTAATATAAATGTCTATGAACATATAATTACACTATGTTGTTACAATATACCTCAACGAGTCTTTAATTGCCTTATTTATGTTACAATGTGGATGAATGTATGTTTAAGTAACAAATGTCTATTATTATGTAAGAATATAATTTTTTTTGTATGTGTATAATTCCATTATTCTGATTTATATGCATTCGTGTGAGACTCATTTAAAGCTAAATAACTATGTGGCTTTTTTGCTCACTCTTATCAGAATTCAAATGCACGAGAAAAGAGAATTTTGCACAGCTGTTCAACATTCTTATGAGAATATACCGTAGTTGATTTCAAAAGTTTAATAGATGACCAAGAACTTATGTTTATCAATATAACCAAATTGTATTTAGTTGGAATAGTAGTTTGTTTTATATGATGTTGTAAATTACACATATTATAATGTTTTTGATGTAAAGGACCGGTAATAGGTTTGTGCTTCTTGCTTCTTGATCTTTTTTCTTCTTGACTGTTACATTCTGTTAGAATATGTATAATAATGTTTTTTGAATGTCATTCTGGCAGAATCATGAGATGTTTTTTAGAATATGTGTAATAATGTTTTTATGTCATTCTGGCAGAATTACGCATACAATATTACATTCTGTTAGAATCATGAGATGTTTTTTCTATGTTATTCTTTTTGATGTATTTTAGTTTATAGAATTTTTATCTATATGACATTCTGTTAGAATGGAATTTTTGAAAAAAAAAACGATTCTGTAAATAATGTCTGATATTTTGAAGAAGAAAAAAATGAAATTTTCTGTTAAAAATATCTGATATTTGGAAATAGAAAATAATTATTTTGAAAATAAGTTTCTTTATTTAATGTATTTAATCTACTTTCCTAAAAGTTTGTTACTTTCATTTATTTTTCTCAAAATAAAATGTCTATTTTACCCTTTTGTAACCGTTTTTTTCTAAATCTTTTAATAATATAATAGATAATTATAATCATGCCATTTTAATCAAGACCATTGATATTTGTCATCTTACGCATCATATTTGGTCTCACGTCCACACAATAGTTAATGGTCTTAATATAACTTAGCCCGTATCCCTGTTAACAGTATATATAATGTAAACAACTAAATACCATTATTAAATTATACGTCTGATCAATTGTAAATGTACGAACAAATGTATTAATTAGAACATCTAAATTCTAATGTGCATAGTTAAATATAAATTGTTTTGCATTTTTGTTCTAACGATAAATATATTAGAACTAGTGGGCACCCGTGCTATGCACGGGTTACGTCAGAACGGTGGGTGCCTAGCTGAAGTAGGATGCTATAATAAAGAAATCTATGAAAGTACATCGCTATTTCTTGCAGGTAAACATAACCCTCTAACTGCACTGAACCCTGCTTTATAACTGCTGCTTGATTACTCATCCTCATAGGGATTATTCCAGAGAGTTTAGCAACTGCAGATGACTAGATGACTTCCAAAACGAATCAATCTTTACCAAAATCACAAAAACTATAATAAACAAATTAAAATATGATTTATAAAACCAAAAAAGTAAAAAAGGTAACATACTTTAATGATCTTCTTACTCCAGGTGTTGGAGCGGCTGGGCACATACGACGCTTAGTAAACGATTAATCAAAGGCGACTTTCCAACGTTTGGGTAACCAATCATTCCACCTCGCACCTGAAAATAGCAGCCTACTTTACTCTTTTTACCAATATAATAGCAACGTACTTGCATTTCTTTTACTGATAATAGCAATATGTAATCTAAAACTTGTAAATTGTACATAAGGTTACATAGAACTCACTGCACGAGGAAGTAGCCCTCTTGCTCTACGTTTCATATTCACCCCTGCAGCTACTGACTTTGCTAACCTTCCTAACTTCATGGTTCCCTGTATTTTTCATGAAAATTCTTATTTTCTTGTTTTTTTTTCAAAACAAATAAGATAAAATGAACAAAGGGAATCGATAGTATACCATCCCAAGCTGTCCATTAGAGAAGACAAAACTTCAGCCCTACCGTGAAACATGTTCCAAAGTGTATTTACCTTCGTCTGACTTTAAGTCAATACGAGATCCATTCACCGAATATGTGGATCGGTTAGGCAGTTGTAACAAAACTAACCGATTCTCGGTTTCGGTTAATGGTACCGCTACCATTACAAATTACCAAAAAGCCCCTGGCGGTGATGCGGTAGTCACTGTAAAAAGAAGCTCATTCTAGAAAAATGATCACCAAGAAAAGGTTAAGTTGCCGGATGTGTCTGGTGGTGGTTGTTGGGAAGTTTTGCTTAATGGGACTGGTAATAGAGATGTAATCCTCTGTACTGGTGACCATAATAAGAGCGGTGTGGCTGCGGTTATTGAGATACCATTGGATTTTGTTCTTGAGAAATGCCTCTTGGAGGAGATTCAATTACAGTATCCTTCAAAAGTTTAGATCACAATAGTTATGGTATTTGTGGGTCATTTTCTTTTTGAGTAAATTACATATATTGTCCCTTGCAAAAAAAAAATTATTCATTTTCGTCCCTGTAGTATGGATTTGTAACATTTTTAGTACCTGAGTTGGATTCCGTTTAAAATTACCGTTAACTTTTTACAAAAAAGACCTTTTCGCCCCCGTATAATGGATTGGGTCTTTTGCAAATAAGGGTACTTAGTCTTTTAATCTTTGGTCCCAAGAAATGAAAATCAGTGATAAAGAAAGGTATATAAAAACTAAAAACAAGGGTAAAATGGTCTTTTGTAAAGATTAACGGTTATTTTTAATTGGCATTACAAGTTTATACTAAAGTGATGAAAAAGGTCAAAAGAGTTTGTAAGGGACCAAATCCGTAATTTTGGACATACCACAGGGACGATTTCTGTAATTTACTCTTTTCTTTTCTTTTAGTTATAGATGATTTATTGTTCTAATCTATTTTAGTTTTTTTGTCTAGGTTTGGTTATATTATTGTATTCTTATTGAATTTTATATTAGTTCATGTTTCTCCTTAATGTTTAACAGATATATTTATGTGAGTAAATTAACAATTAAATTACTTGAAGAAGGTTTCTCTTTACAAGAACATTTACTGGCTTTAAGACGATACCACATGATGGAATCAGCTGACTGGGCAGATTTATTTATTGTCTCACTTTGGCAACATGTATAACTATTTTCTTCCTTACTCTCAAGTCTCATCTATAAAACTTTAATACTAAATTGTGTTTTTTATTTTTATATTTTTTAGAAATGGTATGCCACGGAGACAGATAAAAGGATATCTGAAATATAGGGGCTTCTAGAACTTTCAGTACAGAGATCTTCATGTGAAAGAGACCATTATAAAGATAGACTTTTTGTTTACATGAAAGAACAAATCTCCACATCTATTCCTGGTTTTGCAACTGGTATATTCATATTTGATACAGGGAGATTTGAATTTCTTATTTTATATAATGTTAATTGATTAAAAAAAAGCATGGTATATATACTTGCAGGTATACATTCTTTTAATGTTTTAGGCCTGGGCTACAGAGTTGACTGGCCAGTCAGCCCTACCGTGAAGTGTAAAGAAAAAGGGAGAAAGATGTTGAGATACCAAGAACAATCAGCCTTTTGAAGTAGCTGGAAAGTCTTATTTCTCCTGCAAAAAACCAACAAACCGTTAACATCAACATATTCCAAGAAGACCCAGTTCTATTCCAAACTAATTTCTTGAAAACCATTCATTCAGAAATGATATATATTATAGTTTATTAACAGAAGGGTCTCGCTACTGGAGACCCAAGCGACAAATTAAAACAACCATATAATTAGATCAAAACAATTTATAACAACCAGAGTGAAAATCAGCCCTACCGTGAAGTGTAAAGAAAAAGGGAGAAAGATGTTGAGATACCAAGGACAATCAGCCTTTTGAAGTAGCTGGAAACTCTTATTTCTCCTGCAAAAAACCAACAAACCGTTAACCCACAACTCAAGGTATCTCCGATCTCAAAATTTGGAATATGAAATATGAAATGGTGAAAGTTTTCTCCATATCCGGTATCCCATATACCCTTTCACAAATTAATAGAATTTCCATTATGTCTTTCCCCAAATCTCGCACAGTATATCCTTCTATCTCGGTCGTAGTTAAATAACTTCAACAATTAAGTGTGAATTAAAGAAATGGAAAACGTTTACCAATGACCATGATTGGGGGTTTATACTTGGCAGTAACTTCAAAGATGTTATACTGGACGAACCTACCGCCATGACTGAAAGATGCCGTGATGTGGTCGATTCCGGTCAAGGGCTGCTGCGACGGAGGGGGGGCCGCGGCCGACCGGCGGTTCTGTCTAAGTAACGAAACGGCGAATCTGGAAGTTGGGGCTTCTCCAACACCGGCGTGAGAAATAGTTTTGGACACCAATATCAATCGACCGATTGAGTCTTTCACCAAAAACCCTAGATCGTGGCGATCGATTCCGAAAACAGTAAACGGCGGCGATTATGTCCTATTCTGATGCTCTATTGGTGGTGTACCTCGACGTTTCTCTCTGTGTCCTTGGCGTAAAGATTGACTGTCTTCCCATTTTCGCATGAGATGTAAAGGTGAAGCGGTGGGGAGAGATGGAGATAGAGAGGCGGTGGGAGAAAGGATTGGAAAGAAGAGGGTGGAGGCGGTGGTTAACAAATGGGAAAATGGATCCAAATTGGATCCACATAACATAAAATACGAAGCCAAAAAAAAAAAACGTAACATGAAGGCATCTAAATCACGCTATTTAAATAGATGATAAATATATAAAATTCAGGCTTTTGTATTATTTTTCTTATTATGAAGACAATTGTTATGCTGGTTAGCTAGTATCTATTGGTAGGGACGACCCACGTATGCCATTTATTCTTGTATATGTACACAAACTTTCTTACCATAAATCAAAGACAAACTTTTTGAGATTTTACTAATAAAAAAGGCAAGCTTTTGTAAGGTTCTTTCTTTTAAACTATTTAAGTGTAATGGATTGGAATCTATGCAAGCCAAACATTCCATAAACACTTCTTCCATCACCAACCATTGTTCCAAATGATCAACATTAGAAATCTAATTCCTCATCCCTAAAAAATATATGAAAAACATTAAAAAGAATCCAAAAGAAAGCATTTTTCCTAATTGTTATGTGTAGAGAGCTTTCTCTTCATCCTGCTAAATGGCCCCAAAGATTTGTCAGCTATGTAAGAGTATATCACTTGGCTCCAAGAGCCATAAGATTCTAAGTTTTCGTAGTATTCCGGTGCGATTTCCCTTACTTTATGAAGCTTACAACCTGGAATTCTTGGGAAATCATGGTGCTCATTATGGTACCCCACGTGCCATGACATTATATTTAACGGGCCATAATACGAATACGTCTCCTGGCCTTCTTTCTTGTTGAATACGTAGTGTTCGGAGATGAAATGCCCCGCCATTGGGTGCATTCCACCCCCAACAAACGTTGAAAGGATCAGGTAACCGAAAGATCTCCACCCCCAAAAGCAAATCATATAACCATCAAGGCCGAGTTGGATGATAAGATTCACGAATTCCCATTTTCCGGGAGGTTTAGGGTTGACTAGCAACGGTCTGAGGGCGTAAAAGAATAGTTGGAAGAGTACCCATATGCATTTCGCGACGATATTTTTGACTAGGCGTACTTCTGTTAGGGTAGGGACGTCCGTGTCAACCCCATCAACGCCTTGATAACGGTGGTGCTCAAGGTGGTATTTCTGAAAAGTGACAGACATTGGTACCCCAATGGGGAGGTTAGCGAAGATCCCGAGGAAACGGTTGTAGACTGGATTAGAGAACGCAAGATTGTGACTTAATTCATGTATGGCTAAGAAAAGATTGTGATTGAGAAAAGATCCAAAAAAGTAGGCCACCGTGAGTATCTTCGTCCACCCAGCGCCATGGAGGTATACGGCGGTCCAAAGTTGAAGCGAAACAACAAGAGTTACCTACGAAAAAACATCAAGAAAGATTCTTTAATTATTTATGGATATACTTTCAAAACTAAATTAGTACAAGCAACATCAAGAAACCCTAACTGCAGAAACCTAGATTCATTAAGAAAACCAACAAACTGATTCAATTAATCACGTAGAGAACTACGTACAAAAACCCAAAAACAAAAGTGTATTGTCAAGAAGTAGTTGAAGAAACCCTAAACGCAAATATACCGATTCAACACATCAAGATATCATTAGAAACTCTTTCGATAGATCAAGAAAGACCATGTTGATTTCTTGAAGAAATATCATAAGGATCTCATCTGATCATAGGGCTTAAAACTCGAATGATAAGAAGAAAGTGAAAGAATGAATGGATGAATAGGAAGTACCTTGAGGAGAGCCCAGGGATCAGGACCAAAGAGTTGTCTGATCTGGGGGTACTGGGCGAGGATCTGACGGCGGCGAGAAGCGTGTGGTTCATCTGAATGCGACCAGAAAAACTCATTCGCCACCATCGTTAAGTGTGGCGTTGTGTGTCTTCTACTTTCTGTTTCCCGCCACTGTGATTTGTCTCTCCTCCTCCTGAATCTCAGTCCTTTGAGCTGTGTTCATGGAGTGCTTTAAATACTTTCTGCAGTCTCATATATGATGATCTTCGTTTCCTCACACTTTAGTATGACATGGCCGCATGGCGATCCTTTCAGTACCCCCCGGCTGGCACTTGAAATTAAAGTATATAATAAGTAATATATAAATAGACAAATGAACAATAAATAATGAGTTATTGTTTTTTCATATATGTTATGTATTTTAAGAGTTCAGCAAGGTTGTAATTTATTAAAATCGAACCCTTTACTGGATAAAAGAAAGAAATATTGGACGTTGTTGAGCAAAAGCCGTGCGGAACAGGGGAAGGTTTTGGCTAGTCTATCTCGATAATTTCGAATATAGTTTCACCATAAGACCACTTGCGATATCCATCACATTGCACAAATGTGATGGATGCCATATCAGCGTCACATAGGATTTTACCTCTATCACACTCCATCACAATACACACTTTATACCTATCACATTTCATCACACCACACACTTTATTAATTAAAAAAAATAAAAAATAAAGGCTAAATAGGAGTAACAATGGTGTGTACTGTATGCATGAAAATATGTAAATCTTTGTAATTGGCTGTGATGTAGCGTGATGGTGGTCACATGGGATCACGGATGAACCCATCACGGAGCACCCGGGACGGTGTGCACGCCGTGATGGGCTGCCACCGTGGCATCACGAAGAGCTCCTTGAAGGGTATTCCGGATAGTCTAAGTAGCAACGTTTATCTCATTAGATTCCTATTATAAAACCACATAGAAACCCAGGATTCTTTAGGAGTAAACTTTTAGTAACAAATTATAATTAAAATATTACACATACAAATACACACGTACACATACAAATACACTTATACACATACACTTGTATACACATCCACTTATATACATATATACACATACACTTACCTACACATATACACATACAAATACACACATACACATACATATACACTTACAATTACATTTACATACATTTATACACTTACATTTATATACATTATAAACATTAACATTTATGTATATACCATATATACACATGCACTTACATATACATATATACACATACATATACATAGTCATAAAAATGACAGAAAAATAAAGAATTATAAAAATAATCATAATAACAAAATAAAAAAATATTTATAAAAAACAAAAAAACAATAATAATAATAATAATAATAATAATAATAACAATAAAAATCATAATAAAAAAAATAAAAATAAAAATATTCATACTAGCGAGAAAAAAAGACAATACCTTAAATTAAATTAATATTAATAACTATAACAAAAATAAAATAATAATAATAATAACCAATCTAAAAAATAATAGTAAATAATAATAATAATAACAAGTAATTAATATTAATAAAAAGACAAAATTACAAAAATGGTCCCTATGTTTATCATTTTATGTGGTTTTGGTTCAAAAAAGTTTGGTGGTGCACCATTGGTCCAATTTTGGATCTTTTATGTGATTTTGGTCCCTATGGTTGACATTTATTTATGGTTTTGGTCCACACTCGACCTGGAATGACAAATATGTCCCTTAAGTAATTATTTGTTAAAATAAATCAAAAAAATATCACCCCATCCCATTCCCCCCCCCCCCCCCCCCCCGCGCTCTCTCTCCTTTTGGATCTAGATCTGTCTCTCCGTTTCTCTTTATCACACATCTCTCTTAAGGATGCCATTATAGATCTAGGCGAAAGACTATTCTCCGGTGGTAAGGAAGCAACACGCCACCACCTCATAGACACATCTCCGACCGAGACTAACCCCCTCCCGTCTAAAGCTTCGCTCCAGCGGTGGCAGACGTCACCATCTTTTCCGGTGATGATTCGTCTCCTCTGTTCATAGCCATCCCGCCACCTTGCTCCGACCATTATTTTTGTTACACCGCTGGGGGTTTCACGAAACCCATCCTGTCACACCATTGGGGGTTTCACTTCATCTTTGGTGGTGGTTTGTATATGTGCTAAGAGAGAGAGAGAGTGAGTGAGTGAGAGAGAGAGAGATGAAGAAAGAAAGGAGGTGTGGTGGTGGGTCGTATAGCCGGCTGGATCTGACCGGATAAAGGTCATCTTCACCACCACTAACATATGCTGAATGGAATATGTGATGGTGCCACTGCTGGGGTTTCGTTGATGGCTAACGTAGTGAAGCCTTCAGATGAAACGAAGGGAAGAATATATGAAAACCCTTTGGCAATTTGTTTAGATCTATAGCTCGTCCGAGCTGAAACTCTAGTTCCATGGATAAAAGGTATAATGCGATGAAGATAATCCGGTTGTTTGGATTTCTGGAATTTTCTGAAGTTTTCTATTGATTTTCTTTTGCGATTTCTAAGTTTTATTCCAAATTTCGACTCTAATGGTTTTCTGAGTTGAGACGTGTAGGAGGGTGACCTGGACAGTTGTGGAGGTGTGGTGGTGGTTGGTGGATCTGATCGGAGAATAAGGAGATGTGGTTGCAGAGTTTTTTTTTCCTAAATCCCTTTTAGGGTTCGTATGTGTGGAGAGAGATAGAGAGAGAGAAAGTATTTTCCTTATTTTTAATTACTTAATTTCATTAAAATAAATATAAAAAATGAATAAATATATATAAGGGATATAATCGTCTTTTCAAGTTGATAGGGACCAAAATCAAAAAAAGATTCAAAATTGGACCAATGGTGCACCGCCAAACCTTTTTGGACCAAAACCACATAAAAATAACAAACACTGAGACCATTTTTGAAATTTTGTCTAATAAAAATAGTAAGTATATAATTACTTTAAAACTATATCGAACAATTAGAGGTTATCTAAAATTAAGGAAGAAATTATATTGGATGAGGCTTATTGGTCGAGTGGGTAGCGTCTCCCCCATGGAAGAGACCGGTATTCGAATTCGGACTCTTCGTTTTTCTATTATTTCGTTACTTACGGAATACCAACCACCCCCATTTTAACAATTTTTATCTATTAATTAATTGGCGTGAATTTGGGCAACGTTGTGTACGTTTTTTTTTCGGGTTGTGTCACGCGGGTTGCCGTGTGAATATGGATCTTTTAAGTCGGGGTTTGATCTGGCTTTCGGATCTCCTTATTACTCTACATTTCGTGGCTTTAGCGTCTTCTACACCACCACCGCTTGAGGTTCTCTCTCTGATCATCGCTCTCTCTGGATTTTGCGTCTTCTCTTTCATCGTCTTCACCTTCACCTTCGTTCCTCTCTGCTCGCACCGAGCCTCCCCAAATGATGTTGCATCGCCACTCCACCGCTTCTCTTCTCGGAGTCTCCGCCGGTCACCCAATCGCAACCACCCACCGCTAACGGTGGTGACGCACCTCCGCCTCTTTATGAAATCGGTTCATGAAATCGGTTCTTCATTTTGATCGTCTTGATCATGCGGACACCCAACAACCTTCCGATTCCAAACGGAAGGTGCGATTTCGTTTTTCCAACCCCTCACTCACCACTTACTCTCCACCTCCGTCAATTTCGCGGGTAGATGCTCCGATTGTGGATGCTGGTGATGGGGCGGTGGAGGAGCAAGGGAACCGTGTAGAGTGTATTCTCAAAGATGGTAGATGAAGAAGAACATCAAGAATTAGACCTCAGCGATAATCAGAAAATCGACATTCCCAAATGGTTTCTCCTTAATTCTCCCCCCGGTGAAATCCAATACGTCGCCAAAGGTACCGAATACTTCAATTAGCAGTTAACATAATTTTTGATATAAAGCTTGAAACGGACGATCCGTACGCGAGACGTAGGTTCTCCCCTACAGGTCTGTCACAGGCGAGACGTTGGCATATTGATCGTTGATGGATGAACTAAGGAGCTTCGACAAAGCCGGAAGTCTCTTCGATTTTGGTCATCCTCTTCTCAATCGGATCACTGGAAGCTTTATTACGTCCACCGGTGTAAGCCCCTCCACCCTCATCCTCTATATAACACATACACATATATACATCTGTCTCTCTTATTGACATTTAATTGATTGGGAATGGTGTAATATGTGGTACAGATTGGGGAAATTCAGGCGGTTTCACGGGAGGCATGCTTCGCTGCTCTCGAAAGTGAGTCCCCTTGCATTTCTTCACGAAGAATTCCAAATTAAATAAAAATACTATTTCATCTATTCATGAATATATATTGTAATTGTTTGATTTATCATTGGTTATAGAATTTCTTAATATGTAAAGTACAGATGAGGACGGTGAGAACTTAAAGCCCTCAAATTCATCTGCTCTGTTTATAATCATGATAATGTTCTAGGAGCAGAATATGCTGGTGTTAGTTTACAAAAGTAAAACATTCTTTCGTAAAGACCAAGAGAATTTTAAACAAACTTTTTATAGTTTTTTCCTAATGAATAAAATCAGATGCAAGTGGAGACGAAACCAGTACCTTCAATGGAAGGTAACGACGCCATTTTAGAGGCCTTCAGGGTGTGTTTATTAAGAAAATGGAGGGTCGTATCAATAATAAAGTCCATATAGTTTTGGTTTGTGATGATTTATTTTTTAGCTAAAAGTCCAGAGTTAAAAAAAAAGTTTTTTTTCATGTGTGTTTGGAGTTCTTTTGGTGTGGCCTATGAAAGAGGTTTTATAGTTAACAAAACAATAATCACCTTGATGTTTATTTTCATTGCAACAACCAAGAATTGGCATTACGTTTCTAATATCACTGACATCCTTTTCCAAGGAGATGGAGTCATTGATGGGTAGGGTAACAAATGCGGGGTGCATCTTGCCAAAAGAGCAAATCAGATATGTGCAAATCTATTTATTTCTCTTTAATTCCAACTTAATGAATAATTTACATTTTTTTTGTTTTTGGTTTCTCTACAGCCTAGCTGAGGAGCTCCTTTGGTAAGAAGGAAGTAATTAAGTGGTATTCGATTTAAGGGCTACTTTCAAGAAATAACGATGTAGCTTCATCTATTTGTACGCAGTATAACATCTTGCATTGGTTTCTCTGTTTTATAACATGCTATTTTTTATTTTTTTTCTTATTAAAATATTGTACCTAGAAAGCTCTACTCATTGGTATATTATCCAAATGTTCCCTTTCTTTTGCTCCAATAATTACGGTTTCTTTGGTACAATATCCTTTCTGATTCTTTTTGTGGGGATTTGTAGATCTAAGATCCGTTCTAAGTGGTGATAATGTGTATCGAATGGCAGCTTCAGAGGCATTCCCCTTTTACAACAAAACGCACCTTATTTCTCTCCAATTCCCAGCTCGAAGTGCCGATGTATGTCTTTTCTATGTTTGTTGTTCATAATTTTCCCCCAAAACCCTCACATCCATAAAAAAAACCTGAAATCTCCCGTTAAGGGGAGAGATTTCTTTGGTCGACCTAAATCACATACTTTATCAGACTATGCTTCTAAGGTTCAACTTCGATTTGGTGAATCTATGTAATTCCTTTCAATTCAGGTTTTTGATCTTTTTTCTTGAGTTAATATAGGTTATGATTTTCCTATTTTTATTCTTACATTTGATACTTTTATTCTTGATATTGAATATAGTGATTTTTGTGTGCAGCTTGAAACTAATAGTTGTATATCCTTTTCACTATCAGATGTTTTTTAAAAACTTAACATGTCGGGTGTTATGATAAGTACATCTGATGAAATCACACAGGTTGGTTTATCTAATTTCATTCAGTTTTTCTTCTTGATCATATTATATATGAAGTAATTCTTTTGATGGAAGAACAAGTATGATTAATATGAATGCAACTGATGTGTCTATATGATTGATGTCAACTGCTTGATTTACATGATATTGACAACATCGATGAAGTCGATAAGATAACCAAAAAGGTTCATTGATTTATTTAAATTTTTTATTCAATTACTTTTCATGCTCCGTTTCTTTCTATATTTGGTTAACTTTCAAATCTTAAATTCTGAATATTTTTTGTTTTAATGATTTTACTGGCGGAGAGCATGAACATTAGCAGAGATGTTTCTGGCGAGGGTGTTCAACAAGCTCTATTAAAGATGTTGGAAGGAACAGTAAGTGAATGTAACTACATTATCTCAATACAATCACTTTAATTAGTAATATTTGTTCTTATCTAAGTTTCCCGCAAGCAATTTGTCATGACCATTAACATTAACTTACCATCACTAACATCAAAATATTATATTATCTGTAGATAGTGAATGTGCCCGAGAAAGGTGCCAGGAAACATCCTAGAGACGAAAACATTTAGGTGTGCTATAAATGATCCTAAAATAACATATTGTTACGTCTAAAAAATATTCAAGACAATAAGGAAACTTTTGGGAAATTGGAAGTGAAAATAAAATGAGAGCAAATTCATAGAACACAACCACTGTAACACCCGACTTTTAAAACAAAAACACCCCTGAAAAATTTTCATTTAAAACAAGGTTTCAATACATAAAACCATAACAAAAGGGGTATATTTTATCAAAAACGGGTACAAGTGTATCAAGGAGTGTATAAAATACCATAACCTCCTTTTTAAAGCCGGGCTGCTACTGACAGCATCTATAAGTCACACTTCTTTAGTCACGGACTATAACTTTTCCCCTATCAGGATCATGCTAACCTGCAGGGACATTTAACAGATAACGTGAGCTATAAAGCTTAGTGAGTAATCATACCTGCAAATAGCACATAAAGATATACATTCATATATAATACTCTATATATGATAAGTCTATTTCTACTCATCTTTTCAATATCAAGTCCCATTTTATAGCCCCCTTTCGGCTAACCGTATATATGTTTGGATATCGGATCCAAACTCCTAGCCTTACTGGCTGACCATATATCTCTTAGGATTTCACATCCTACCTCATAGCCTTACAGGCTGAACCATAATAACATATGATTATCAAATCACGTCAGTTATTTGAACATTTAATCATATCTAACCATTTCTGTCCCATGTTTATTAGTCATAATTGACTGCACCATATTTCCTGGCCATATAAGCCGCACCAAACAGTTTCAACATTTATACCATAGCCCTGAGGCCGCACCAAGAGGTTTCAATAACCCGATATCATAGTCATTTATGGCTCACGAGTTTGCCCTGCTTTTGCCTAGACTCACGGCTCCGTTCTTGTCATTTTATTGACTCACGACTTACCCGGTATTGTCTTTTTATTGACTCACAGCTCCGTTCTTGTCTTTCTCAGACTCACGGCTTATCTGGTATTGTCGTATTATTGACTCACAGCTCCGTTCTTGTCTTTCTCAGACTCACGGCTTATCTGGTATTGTCTTTTCAATATATCTTTAAAACTGTCATTTTCGTCCCCCAAAGCTGTTTCAATCTGTAACAGTCCAATCAACACATATCATATTTGATATAAGTGAGATTACTCACCTGGATACTTGCTACAATTGTATCCGGTTAATCTTTGCCTTCTTACACATCTTTATCAATGCACTTGTCCGGTACCTATTCATTTATTTATATACCAAATGATCATAGGTTAACCACCATTTCAGTTGAATCTAATACATAAGAGTCCAATATTATACAACTACAAACCATCTCTAGATGATAAACTTTCCATTCACCATCTTTCCATAAATTATACATTTTCCCGAAATACGTGTATTTTGCTACAGTACCTTCGGAAGGTCGTATACGTATTCCGACAATTTTCCATAAAGTTTCACATCATACTAGACCTATGTTCAAAATTTGAGGTTAAACGGACAAGTCTAGCATCAAAATCATATTTGAAATTGCCAAAAATCTTAACAGGAAGCTCAATGCCTCACTGTCGTGCCTTCGCGTCACGAGCCACCCTGTGGTCTCGTCACGATCTCTGCAATTACAGACCAGGAACTCCGATTTTTATGCTATAAAATCCCATTTTCTCATATTAAGCCTTTAATACATGACTTAATCACTAGGAATTGTTCTAGGACCAAATCCATTCATTTACTTCACGTTTTAAACCATAGAATTGTTGATTCCAATCCATTTCCAAAAATTCCCGTTTTTCACATTTTTGGTCCAAAACCGAAATTGTTCAAAATTAATCACTTCTACTGATTATTCTCATCTCTAGAAACATTTGGAACACATTAAAACCCATTAGAATCCACTGAATCATATAAACTTGTATTCTAGGGTTCTTGAGCAAAGTTCCAAATTTTTACTAATAGCAACATACTTTCTATTTGATATGTGTTCTTACCACATAAACATGTTTGCTACTTATAATCATACAAAACCTCTTGGATTATATCTGGAATTCAGTTTCCAGTTCATCCCACGAAGAACACACACATAACATAGGTTAGAATTTCAAAGTACTAACCTTAATTAACTTGACAATTCTTCAATCTTCAAACACTTGACCAAATTTCTACTTCACTTCTCAAGAACTTGTAGAAATCACATCATCAAAATCCTTCCCCGTAGCTTCTCTAATGATCAGCCAGAATTATGGAGATAATTCTCCTTTTATATTTCCCAGATTCCATTTTAGCCCCTCAAGTCCTTTTTCTTGAACTTTTGGCCACATAATCAAATTTCATCACATAAGAACTACATTTCTTATATTTTTGCCACAAGCAAACAATATTTTTATATATTTGGTCCTTCACATGGTCAAATGACCAAATTACCCTTTTATGGTAAAATGACCAAATTACCAATTTTTATTATATTTAACCCATAATAAACTTATCATGTAGTATGGTGTTACAACCACATTCCCTTGACTTTCTCTATTAAGCCGTTCTTTCTGTATTAAGTCAAAAAAAACACCTTCGTTGCAGATAGATACAAAAAAATCCTTTTCATTTGCGGTGGAGCGTTTATTGATTTGGAAAAAACAATATCCGAGAGGTGATTACTATCTTTTTCTTTCGTAGGTCAAAAGTATATTATTATTATTATTATTATTATTATTATTATTATTATTATTATTATTATTATTATTATTATTATTATTATTATTATAAATAAATTGGTTGTTATGAGTTTAAGGGTTCAAACTGAAACTCATGTTTATATGAGAAGCAGGAAACTGACCAATGCTACAGTGACATCATCTTTACTTGAATCTGTAAGCTTTTGATTATCTTAATTATCATTATATGCATATGTCATTATCCTATAATTATTTATTTATAATTTTTTCCATCCATTTTTAGGTTGAAAGTAGTGATCTTATAGCTTATGGACTCATTCCTGAGTTTATAGGACGTTTTCCCATTTTACTTAGTTTATCTGCTCTAACTGAGGACCAAATTCTTCAGGTTACTATTACTTCCTTACATTATTCTATGAAGTCTCAATTGCTGGAAATAGCAAATTACTATACTCTTTTTATCAGTATAGGCATCATACTTTATTATTTTACCCGTAGTAGCAATCTACTTATATTTCTCTACCTATAATAGCAATGTACTTGCAGTTCCATACCTACAATCTTTTTACTGATAACATCAATATTAACAAATAAAGTTCATTACCAATGATAATAGTGAAATGTAAATACGTTTCTATTATTGGTAAAAAAACAAAGTAATGTAGTTATTATTAGTAAAGAAAATGTAAGTACATTGTTATTACGGGCATAAATGATAAAAGCACGTTGTTATTATTAGTAAAAAATGAAGTACAATGCCCATATCAATAGCAAGAGTAAAGTACGTTGCTATTTCCTTCTATGAACGACGTATCGATTGTTTTTGCTTATTGCTAACGGATTCTATGTACGAGGTAAATACGCTATTTCGTTCAAATTACTTATTTGCCCTTTTCCTCTTAACCTTTCAACATTCGTTTTGATTTTAGATTCCGGACGTCAAGACGGGAAATGATCTAATAGAAGTCGTAGTGATTGACGAGGAGTCGGTTGGCTCAGTAGATAAACCGGGACGCGGTGGAAAAATTCTTAGACGTGAAGGTGCATTAGATGAATATCTTGCAAAAACCAAATGTAAAGAACAAGTACGAACTTTGATCCATCTTTATCTGTTTGATCATAGATCCACTTTGACTTCCAAGGTCAAAAAAGTCAATTTCTAACTTCAAATTCGATTCGAAGTCAAAAAATTTTGAGACAAATATAATGCCTAGATTGAAGTTTATAACAAGCGCTTCCAATTTGAAAAAGGTCATCTTCAATATTGTCCAACAAGACCATACCATTTTCAAGTCAAAGTGGACTAGGTTTGACCTTAGATGTCAAAAGCGTTTTTTAATTTCTTTTGTTAATCTGTCTTTCGGACCCATACCTTCCAAGTTGACGGCCATTCTAAATTTCAGGTGACGTAAAGAAGAGTTCTTAATTATTTTTCCCTAGCTCTTGATAAAAAACCTGAAAAAATATGGATGATACGTACACTTTGTTTCACGTAAAAGTTATATGAAATTACTGTCATGCCCGTTGTCCTACTTGATTTGGCTGTAGAAACTTAGAGGCGGCAATTTCAACACATACTTGTAAAAGTATGTCCCGACACACCCCGACCCACTCAACGAGCTGGGCCACCTACAGAACTGATGGAACTCGTGCATCGCACGGGACCCCACTAGTTTTTAATATTTTCCGTCGGTAATCGGGGAGAAAGCCTTTGAACACCGACCAATTACCGACCTTCTCTGCAAAAATAACAGCACACACTTTTCATATATATGATTTTTGTAAGAGTAATTTAAAATCATATAAATAATTTTTGTAAGAGTAATTTACGTATAATAAAAAGATTATATACACATATAACTAATTTGATCATACCCAAGCGTGTCAAGAATATTAGGGTTGAGTGTCGACGCTATTCTGTCGGGAAAACCGTCGGTAATTAATGACCTTAAACAGTCCGTCGGTATTTCCCCTCTTTTCTAGTAAAGGATAGTTGTAGACAACGAGAGAAGGTTTTCAATTTTTTCCATCGGTTAAGGAGTTTGGGTTACCAAACTGGACAAGTTTTAAGCGTTGAGATCTATTAGGCGAGTCACAAGTTTTATGCAAAATTTGTGGTTTCTTGCGTAAACTGTTTTGTTGCTACATTTTGTTTGAATTTCTTTTTTATCGTAATAGATTTTATGTTGATTTTTTTTTGGAAACGGCGAATTATATAAATATAGGCCCAAGCTTAGAAAAGACACTAAGCAAGGGCAAAGTAGCAGGATGATACAAAAACAAAAAAACAAAACAAATTACATGGAAGTAAAGGGAGAACAACACCAACTAACAAAAGTTCCAATACATATGTTTTCCCACTCCTGTGTTTACACCAATTATGAGATATCGCCATTACTTGATCCATAATAACCGATGCAGAAGGCCTTGTCTTGTTGAACGCCGAGTTATTTCTCGCAAGCCATACACACCATAAAAAACAAACAGTGACAAACAGCAATAAAAATCTTTCGTTTCTTGGGACAGTTACCCCATGAGGCTGCAAAGTCTAAGAACTCTTCAACTGTGGAGAAGTTTCTGCTAGGGATATTACACCATTGAAAAATCCAATCTCGAACCTTTTTCACCAAATGACATTCCGTCAAGATATGATTTACAGTCTCAATGTTCTGGAAACAAATGTTGCAACAGGTAGATTGTAGATTAATGCCTCTAGCCGCCAATGTGACCACCACCGGTAATCTTCCCAAACTAGCCCTCCAAATAAAGCATCGTACCTTAAGAGGAACGATCTTTGTCCAACAGATCTGCCTACCATCTGTATTCAAAATGAAGGAGTCTAAGTAGTTTCGCTTAACGTCACATTTAAAAACTCCATCAGAAGCAGACAAAAATTTGATTGTATCCCGACCCGAGCCAAAGTTGAAGCTTCTAATTTCCGTTTCCAATTGAGCCACCAGAGAAATGGCCATTGTAGATAAGTAAGTTTGCTTCCAGCTCCATGTAAACACTCCCGCCTGAAAACGATCTGATACACTACATAACTTCTTAGTCTCCAAGTCATAAAGAAGGGGGAATCTAACTTGCAAAGGAGAATTGCCGAGCCACGAATCCTTCCAAAACAGCGTGCTATCTCCAGAACGAACGACCTGCAAAAAGAGAGAATTGGGAGAAATGCATGGTGATTCAAAACCGACCAAAGCCTTAGAAATATTCGTCCAAACACCAGCAAAGGACTTGTTTGCAATTTGAAAGAACGGTTTCAATTTTAGCCGATGGATGCCAAAGATCACTTTTCTCCAAAGAGAATCAACCTCTGATTTCAATCTCCACCACCATTTCAAGAGAAGGGCAGAGTTTTGGGCTTTTAGAGACCCGACCCCCAAACCACCATTTTTTATTGGAGCTATAACCTTTGTCCAGGCAACCCAATGTATTTTTCTCCCATTTTCACATCCACCCCAAAGAAAATTCCGTCTGATTCGTTCAAGGCAATCAGTAACACAGGAGGGGGCTTTGAAGAGTGAGAAGTAGTACAAAGGAAGGCTTCCAAGCACACTCTTTACCAAGGTTAAACGACCGCCAAAGGACAAATTTTTGGCTTTCCAACCAGATAGTTTGGACTGAAGTTTTTCTATAATTGGACGCCAGTTTTTCTTTAGACCCATATTCGCCCCCACTGGCACTCCAAGATATTTGAAGGGTAGTGAATCCGCAACACATCCAAGAATGCTGGCTTGTCTATTGAGCTCATGGTTATCTATGCCAATTCCAAAGACACGAGACTTGTGGAAGTTAACTTTCAGACCCGAGGCTGCTTGGAAACATTTTAAAACTCTGGACAGGTTGGTCATTGAGAAAGAATCCCACTCACCAATGAATATTGCATCGTCGGCATAAAAAAGGTGAGATATGGAAGGGCCATTATTTGGAACATCAATCCCACGAAATAGATTCTTGTTGCATGCAGCCTGCATAGCCACGTGGAGACCCTCCATGGCGATTATAAAGAGGAAGGGGGAAAGGGGATCCCTCTGCCTGACCCCTTTGGAGATAGAAAATTCATCTGTTGGAGAGCCATTTACTAGAACGGATATACGAGAGGAAGATAAACACCCAGCAATCCATGTTCTCCACTTGGTTCCAAAACCCATTTGAGTCATGACGGAGTCCAAATACCCCCAATTTACTGAGTCGAATGCCTTTTCAAAGTCAACTTTGAAAAGGAACATTTTTTTCCTAGTTTTCTTGGCCCAAGAGCATATTTCATTTATAATCAACGGCCCCTCAAGTATGTTTCTCCCTTTGACATATGCAGATTGCGAAATGTCAATGATCGAGTCAATGACCTGTTTCAGTCTGTTCGCCAAAGCTTTAGCTACAATTTTATATAAACATCCTATTAAACTGATGGGGCGATAATCATTAAGCGACAACGGGTCCTTAACCTTTGGGACAAGGGTTAAGAAGGATGAATTGCAGCCGTCCCCAAAGGTACCATTTGACTCAAAATGCCTGACTACCATTAGTAGATCAATTTTGACCAGATCCCAGTATTCTTTTAGGAACTTGAATGTAAAGCCATCGGGCCCGGGCGCCTTATCACAACCGCAATCCCACACGGCTTTTTTGATTTCACTAAGGTCAAAGGAGCCCTCGAGGAATTGACTTTGATCTGTGGAGAGAGATTTAAAGAGGGGGCTGAAGAGTTTTGGGCGAACAGGCCAATTCTCCTTGAATTTAAGTTGAAAGAAATTAAAGACTTCTGATTTAATGACCACGGGATCAACAGACCAAACGCCATTAACGAGGAGGCCATGTATACGATTGTTACGGTTCTTACTCCTTAACACACCGTGAAAAAACTTACTATTTTCATCGCCGTCAAGTAGCCATTTAATCTTGGATTTTTGAATGAGGTCAACCGTGTTCCTATGCTCCGGTTCAACAATCTTTTGATTACAAGTCCGACGCTCCAGTCTTTCCACATCAGAAAGATTCCTGGATTCTGCAATTAAATCAAGTTTATTCACCCTGTCTTTCAATTCCGATATATTAGATGATGCTTTGCGAGACTCGTTGATACACCATCTCCTGAGTGAATTCTTCATAAAACGAAACTTAGCAGCAACTAACATGTCTGGAGGGCCATAGCCAATAAAGGATAACCAAATCTTATTCACCATGTCACTAAACCCTTCACGCTCGATCCAGGAATTATAAAATCGGAAAGGGGGAGGACCAAAATCATGGGAAGATGCAATCAAAGTAACCGGGGAATGATCGAAATATTCACGTGGAAGAATTGTCACAGCAGATAGGGGTTGAACTAATAGAAAATTATGACATATCAAAAATCTGTCGAGCTTACTTAGCTTGAGACCGTCGTCGCACATGTAGGAAAATTTCCGACCACCATAGTTGAATTCATGAAGGCCAGCAAAAGATATAAAATTGTTAAAATCCCTAGCAGTGGTCCGACAAAAGGTTGAGTTTCTCCTTTCATCTGACCGTCGGACAGCATTAAAATCTCCGAAAAAAATCCAGCACCTGTGATAGACTGTTTTAAGGAGATTAATTCATCCCAAAGTTTTCTTTTTTCTAGGATTGGTTGCGGGGCGTATACATTGACTGTAATCACAGGACCAGAGATTCCAACCCAAGTGCCAAGAATAGCCAAATAGTTCCTATTTTTAATGACTTTCTCCATTTTGAATCGATTAGGATCCCATATACTGAGTAAACCACCCGAGAGACCAGTAGGTTCGACTAGTTCAAAGTGACAGTTTGATTTCCCCCAAGAACTTTCGATAGTATTCCTAGTTAGCAATTGGGTACGAGTTTCTTGAATTCCAATAAAGCCAATATCATAGCGTGTTATTAATCTCCTGATCCAACGATGCTTGCGTGAATCGTTGATTCCCCGAACGTTTAAGGTGATGTAATTCATTGGGAAACTTCAATAACACCTTCGCCTTGCAGTGCATCCAACAGAGCGGGGTTGTCCTTCTCAATTTGAAACCCGATTTCAGTACCGATCTTGATTGTGCTGGTGGCTTCCTGGGATAGGGTGGGATAATCACAAGTATTCGCACCATCACTGTGACTTGAGCCATCCAAGACGTCTTTATTAAGATCAATTGATGGGTCTGGATAAACAGAATTTGGTGGTGACAGGGGGCGCTTTAAGGGGAAGATGAGATTGGGGATCGAGAGGCTCTGGAAACACGTCTTCTTTTGAGTTTAGAACCACCAGTATCAAAACGGAGTGGACCCGACGTAGAAGGCATGCTAGCGAAACAAAATGGGCCACCTGAAGTCTGGCCAGGTGCGTTTGATAAACCCATCATATGTGGGTGGGCTGCAAAGGAGCTGTGCCCAATATGACCTGTACCCAACATGAATTCACCACCCAAATTCTCATGCACGTTTACGTTTTCAAAGCCCTTGGAACCACCACCCGTAACGTTCTGCAACCCTTCGTTTCCACTGCCGATTGCCGCTCGAATTTGATTGTCGGCGCCAGTCGGAACTTCCTCGCCGACGACCGGATCGTTCTCGTCCTGGGCGATTTCACCCTCCTCCATATCTTCAACTTGGTCGTTTCTAGGTTCCCATGTGTCGGAAATACCCTCGTCTTCTTCCTCCTCATCCTCAACGTCCGAGTAGTCTGCATCATCACTAGCGCCAATGAAGAAGGGATGCCATTCGATGTCCACCTCTACAACCCCCACACGATACAATTTTCCGGCGACATCCACGTTAACCTCATCATTTATTTTTGTTCTTGCAGCCGTGGTAATACAAACTTTCACGTGAGAGAGATCTGCTGAGTTGAGATTAAATTCAATAACTTCTATAGTCTTCCCAAAAGTATTGGCTATTCTTTCAAAATTGGCAGCGTCCCAGAATTGGATTGGTAGACCGTAAACTTTTAGCCAAGCAAGTCTCTCGAACCTGATCCCATCTGAGTCACCATGTTTGAGGCTTTTAAACCATTTACACCAAGTAGTTTTATTATCAAGAAACGACTTTGCATCCGCCAGATTATTGAAACGAAGTATAACCCTAAGACCGCCAGCCCAACATATTTTAACAATGGGAATGCCTTCGGCTTTTAGTAGTGACGGAAGGTCCCTGAGATGATCCATACCTCTTGCTTCCCCGACGAGTGAGAATTTTTGGAACCACTGTTTAAGCGGTGGGATTTCCATCAATGTTACGGGGGCAGGTGTTGCTGGCAAGTGGTGAATATTGGGTCGCCTAACGGCATCAACAAAAGAACGGGAGTCGACTTTTGCATTGATAAACGGCGGTGGTCTGGTCTCTGTATCCTGAGGTCTTATATTGTGTGGATTCACCTTTGAGGCTTCACCAACAGGTTTTCTGGGGTATTTGGCCAAATTGACATTTAATATCATGTTCCTGCATCTTGCCCCACGCAATGATTTCTCAAACTTTGGTATATCTTTGATTCCCACAAATCTGACAAACGCGTATATATCTCCACTTCTCGTTCTTTTATTTGGAATAAAGATGTCAGTTAACTTACCGAAGGGGCGAAAGATTGAGTCGAGTTCTCGCCTGGATGTTCCATTAGGGAGATTGGAAACAAAAAAGGAGGTGATTTCGTTGCTGTTAACCGGTGGATGATTTCGCCGCCTGACCTGCTGCCAATCTTCTTCTCCGGTTCCACCATGTTCTCCATGACTGTTCGGCTTCTGGAGAGCGTCCGCCATATACAACTATTACAACTACCAAGTGTTGTTGATTGCATGAACTATTTTCTTTTATGTAGATGTATACGGTGCCATATGTACATGGAACGCGTGTAGTTGCTTAGTCGTTATGCAGGTATTAATTAGCACACACTTGAGAGTAATAGGTGATGACTTATCTTCAGATGTTAGCATATTTTCAGTGACGTAATCTATGTATAACTAATGAAGAGAAAATAGCGTGGGATTTACAATAGATCTATGATGAAAATGAGAAGTATTTCGATTATGCAATTTCTAGAAATTTAGTGACGGATTTTTAAAGGATCAACGAGAGCAATTGTAAAAATTTATCGATAACTATCATACTCGCTAATCGGTTGAAATTAAAGGCATTGACAAAACATACAACTTGAATCATGGTACTCATTTAGTGAGGGAATACATATGAAAAGTGGTATTTGTTTTGTTGTTCCATCACAAATATCTTGTTGGATTTGTCATCCTCATTTACTAAATTGGTCTATATTATTTACTTCCTCCATATTATTTACTTCCCTCCCAAATTGGTAATACATGGGTTAAGTTCGTTCCTTCTCTTTTAACCTATATTCACCATCTTTGTTCTACGAGATGCTGCCACAACTCACCATTATGGCTTATGATTGTGACAACCTACACAACAATCATAAAATCTAGTAAATCTAAAAGCTGACTTCCCTAGCTTCCAGTTTTGGTAAATCTCCCGATTTTGTTTGCTGTAGTAATGTATTAGGTTAGGTTTTAATTCATATGTGCATTATATTGAGTTATAGTTTAATCTGGGCTACTTATTTTTCTTTTCGTGGGTACTAAAATTCATATATGAGGTGTTTTGGTCAAAAATGAGTAATGTTATTTATCCAAATTTGTGAAAGGGTGTGATCTTTTAAGATGAAGTTCAAGATGGAAAATTTAAAGATAAGAAAACGGCACAAGATCTTACGAGGAAAGCCCTTGATCATTCAAGATCTCCGACATAAAACCCCGACAGGGGACAAACGACGTCATATTGCCTTATAAACTTTCTTTATATATAATGATTACAAATGAGAGCGTTTAAAAAGTGAGTACAGAGAGGGTTAACAAAGTGAGTGTGTGTTTTTTGTTCCCTAACTCTCGTATTTATAGCATGATAATGTAACTAATTGTCCTATAAATCTCAGATCTTCCTTTTCATACTCATTTGACCATTGAAACGATGAAATAGTCAGGTGTTATCATTGGTCATGTGCCTTTGACTTCGTCCATGCTTGTTGTTAACTTTATGACTTGTTTTTAATAACAGTTTTTACACCATTGAAATATTTAGACTGAGGGAAAAACTCTAGATCGTTTTTGTATGATTTACTGTCTATATTTAGCATACAATTAGATTTCATTTTGCATTCAATTTTAGATTTGGGTTGACCCCCATTATATTCTTTTGACTTTGAATAAAAACCCTAATGTTATGCAATGATTTATATTCGGTTATTGTAAAGATGCTTATTTTTATCTTATTAGTTTAACCAAAGATCATTACTAATGGTCATGGTAATTAATCATTCCCTAAGAGTTATGTTGGATCAATATGCCCAAGTATGATCATAAAATGATATTGCTACAACATATGATCCTATATGGTCATACCATAAAGTAAGAAAACACATATTCATTATTTTATATAATGAATTTGATTCAACATAAAATATCAAAAACCTTATGAAAGTCATTTTGGGTAAAATGACATTATGATTATTTAACTAATGTTGAGTTAATCATAAGTGTGTGTGAATAAACATTTAGTGGTTAAATATTTAAATGATATTTAGTTTAATGTTTATTTTAAGAGTTATATATATATATATATATATATATATATATATATATATATATATATATATATATATATATATATATATATATATATATGTGTGTGTGTGTATGTGTGTGTGTATGTATGTATGTATGTATGTATGTATGTATGTATGTATGTATGTATATATATATATATATATATATATATATATATATATATATATATATATATATATATATATATATATAAAATTGAGTCGAAGACTTATGTTGTGTCGAAGGCCAAGGCATTTGGGATGCACTTTGAGTTATTTTGTTTCAAGACCTTTTGCAACATTCGAAGTCAAAGCATTTCGACTCTACTCTTTTGAATGTCCCAGGTGGTCCAATAGGGTTGTTGCATCATGGTGTAAGCATGATTGTTGATTCTCTGCTCTGAATTGTACGAATTCTGTAACCATTCTGCCAGACCGTTATACACGCATCTTTAACCGTGCAACACGTGGAATAACATCATTTGTCCTCTGATATACTATCTCGATCCCTTGTGCAATATAATAGAGAGTTTCGATCATCTTTTTAGTTACGCCTTTTGATAACGAGGTTAGAAGTTAGGGTTTATACAATGTTTGTTTTCCTTTCTGTAATACTTGAGCTATAACCTAATTTCATCAATGAAATCATTGAATATATAGTATCTCAGATTTTTTACTTTAATTTTGCATTCTTGGCATATTGATAAGAGACTTGATTCGTATACACTTAGATTGGTCTTTGGATCTGGGTTTGTTCATTCATCAACCATTCAATTGGTATCAGAGCTTGTCTTGTTCTTGTTGTAGAGAAACCCAGTCTCGTTTTGTATACAAATTTGTTTTGCTTTACAAATTCGTTCTTTATGTGAGCTATATCATCATTTTTGTGCATGCCATACAAGAAAATTTGTTTTCTCAATATGTCAAATCCAAACCAGAGTGCTTACAGTATAGCAAATAGTGTTGGAGCTAGCAATCAGGCTCTTATTCTTGATCCTGAAGAATACATGCATTTGAAACTCATGATGGATGATTACTTAACTGGACTGTATCTATATACATGGAGGTCAGTCACTCAAGGTCCATACGACCCGACATTTGTTGAGAATATGTCTGCGATGGCTTTAATACTTAACATAGAGGATGAAGGTGGTGTTTTACGATCCAAAGAGGCTGAGAATATGAAGAATGAAGCTAAAGCCAAGCATGAACTTAGGTATCATTTGCCTCCTATTGTTTTCAACCATATCCAAGATTGTACTTTTACTAAGGAAACGAGAAACAAAATAAAAATATCATTAAAAACGTTTTAATCAAGTTTAGAGATTTTAAACAAAATCCTTCTAAGAATCTTGATGTCTGTTTTAAAAAATATAACAAAATTGTTAAGAACTATAGAAACTAGAGAAATCCAAATCTATTTAAAAAACTCAAATGACACAAGATTTCCAAATCAAACCAAGAGATTACCATAACGTTTTTCTAATCCCTTCAAAAGGAGGGGAGAAACGTTACAATGATGCTCAAGGGTCACAAGAAGTTTGATTCCTACTCTTTATACAACATTTCACGTCTATCTCAAAAAGCACGAGGATGACGTGGCTGAGGAAATCGGGAAGAAAACCGCTGGTGATGCCTTTGGCTCTTGTTTCTGTAGAAGAGAAATCCAGATCTGTTTGAAAAGCTATTTTTGTAGTTTTCAGTGAAGATGATGGTGTTGGAATAGTATCCAATGTCAAAACTTAATTGGTAAGGACTTTCCATTAATAGCATTGTCCTTTTTGGGTTGCCATCATTAGTCCAAATGGTATTAATGTTAATTGAGAGAGAGAAATAAATAGTTTATTAATTTATTATATGATAATAATTTAATTCATTTGTAAACGTCTTACGTTACATTTTAAATATTTGTTTCTCATACTCCAAGTGATGTTAATTTTTGATTAAATGTTATTTAACATGTAGAAACCATTTTCATACATAAAACATAACATATAACAAACATCACAAGCATTCATCAAAAGTGTATAAATCAAGCCATTTTCTAGAATAATTTTTGTGAGCCATCATAATAATTATTAAGTCATTCCTAAAGAACTTAATGGACACTTCAAAAGATCTTCAAGCTCCCACTTGCCAAGACAACTCTTGCTTGCAAAATAACTTCAAGGCACCATGTGTTATGGAGGTAATGACACTTAAACCATTAAGACTACAATTAAGCCCAAAACCAAGACTAGAAGCTCAAGGTTGGGATTATTGTCTTAAGTGGTTAAGACATGACAAATCTTCCAAAGATGGTCATTCTTCATCTTGTTACATTTGGTAAAATGAATAAAACTAGTCTAACTAATTTATTACATCCAAATGAAAAAGGTACATATTTATATACTACATCTCATTTATAAATAAATATCAACCAAACACAACACAATGGTCATTGGCTTGATTATACACAACATCATCATATGAAAATATACAAACAAACACTTTGTTTTTCTAAGGCAACTTTATACAACCAAATGCGTGGAAAAATTGGTTGCATAAAATATAACAAATAAAACTACGAGTTATCAAAGAAAATATATTTGATGATTTCTTTGCCAAAAGAAATATCAAGCATATTTTCTAAAACCGAAGGTTATCAAACATTAAAATAGATATTTCTAACATGTAAAAGAGTCTCTAATACCACTTGATAAGCTAAAAACGATCATTTTGCGTAAAACAATTTTAAGCGGCAAACGAAAGCGGTTTTAAAATAACTATTATTTTAAGAACATTTTAACAAAACCACCAAGAGGATCCAATTACATAATATAGAAAGATTATTTGACAACCATAGGATGTAAAGAAGACAGCCTTTGAATACTTTGATCCCACTTGGTTTTGGGGTGTTGATGAAGATGGAAAGAGAACCCAAATGAGAGTTCTTTTATAATGTATGCACCAAGAAGATTAAGGCACTAGGAATGCTAGTTCCCTTTTGTATTTGTGACTGCTTAAGCCTTTAAGTTCTTAACACAATTAAGCACTAAAGGAGAAGAACTTACAACCACCAAACTTGCAACTAGCTTCAAAAGATAAAGAAAGAGAGGGGATGAAATGAAGTGGATGGTTTTCATAAAGGAATGAGAGAAAAACTAGTTAGTTTTTTGGTCTTACAATTTCTTATATACCCATATATTAGATCTAAGACCCATACTTCTAATAAATTCTAAGTGATGACATGTAAGAATCATGGGTTGTGTAAGAGGAAGG
This sequence comes from Cichorium intybus, assembly GCA_023525715.1. NCBI lineage: Eukaryota > Viridiplantae > Streptophyta > Magnoliopsida > Asterales > Asteraceae > Cichorium > Cichorium intybus. The sequence continues at coordinate 120,755,762 of CM042013.1, read as the reverse complement.
TTGGTAAGCAACCTCCCATTTCTTTGACTAATTGGCCAACAAGACAGATAAATAATCTACTTTCCCAAACTAGATGTACTCATGTAACTAGAAAGTTGAGTGAAAACCAAAGTGTCCAAAAACTAGTACATGACTTATTAAATCAAACTATATGATATAATAAGTACTTTTTACTTTCTTGATTTTTCATTTTCATAAAATAATATATCTCCCAATTAAATACAAGAGTTGATTATTTATTAATGATCATATTAATAATAAATATTCAATATGTGCATACTTGCTTAAGGTGTGACCCTATAGGATTATATGTTATTAACAAACGTCATTCTAAAATGAATCTTGAGCATATAGATCCAACAATCTCCCACTTGCACAATATTCATTATAGATTGACATAGACAGTGGTTGACGTCTAGCAACAGACCACTGCCCCCAATAACAGACGATGAGGTGCCGTCCAACAACAACCAATTCCAAGTGCTCCAAGCCACAATTGGTTATAAGGTATTGGTATAAGTTATTCCTTTGTTACAGACATCATGTTGAATATGAGACATGGATTGCATTCAATCTCATATGGTGTTCAACACTTGAGTAAGGCCTTAGATGTCTAACTCTCAACGAATAAGAGGAGCAAATCTCATCTTGACTACATACGCCTATCATGTAGTTCATGCAATACCCAACGAGGGAACAACGTTAAACCATGTCAAATCACAACAATTCCTACACTCAAGTCCCAAATATGTATCTCAGGTCGAAGAATACAAATATAATACCTTAATCAAATATAACTCATGACAACTATACACTATGATGTATGTCTTCCTTCTTAATGAATGTGTAGATTTAGTACGAGATACCTCATCAACTTCATTAACAACTATAGTCATATTTTATATGTTAAATGTGAAATCTTTAGAAGTTTTCAAATGAGAAGTTGAGAAACAAATCAGAAGTACCATCTAAAGCTTTGGTGATTATAAAGGACAATCTAAACCTTATTAGATATGGTTTACTTTGAATATGATAAATGACTTTGATCCATGAACATTGAGATGCTATCCATGTATAATAATCAAGTATGGGCTTGATTAATCTTCTTCTTTGTAGTAAGACTAAAATGAGTAAGTGGTTCTTTCGGAAAGAAAAACATGGCGATCTATACACTTTTAGCAAGACTTGTTGTAAAAGGCTTTTCTCATACTCATTGACTATGGCCAACCCTTTTCTCAAGTGGATATGATTAGATCTATAAGGATATTATTTACCAATACCTCATAATGTGATTATAAGATGTTTCAAATGGATTTCAAGAAAACCGCTTTCCTTAATAGACACCTTCTTGAAGATGTCTATATAGTTTAGCCTGGAGGTTTTTCTAATCCAAGGTATCCTAACAAAGTGTATAAACTTTAAGATCTAATTTTGGATATAAAGCAAACATCTCAAGGTTAGAATTGTTATTTTATTGTGAAAACACAAAGTATATTTTACAACAAAATGATGATAAACATCTGTGTTTACTCAGAAGTAGTAGGACCATAGTGATATTCCTAATCTTGTATGAATAAGACATACTTAATCATAAGAAATTATGTCCCGAATATTGCAAGGCCCTTTCGCCTTAAGTCAGAATGTATTTCTAAAATGAAAGACTTAGGAATGAAAAAAATACATTATTGGAATGTAAAATCTATGGAGATAGATAAAGATGAACGTTAAAGTTTTAAATATTTATTCATATGTTGAAAATATCTTGAAAGAGATCAAGATGAAAGGTTTCCATGGAGGATCCACGTTAATGCCACATGCCACTATTTTGAGCTTGCCTCAAAATGTGACGCCCCTCGCTAGGGTATTATTATAAAAACATTATTTATCACGTTTTGAATATTAGTTTAAGGTTTAATCATCATTTGCGGAAAATAGGTCCCAAAACATCATTTAAAATCTTAACAAACTTATAGCGAGGTAATGTCATAATTCACGTAACATAACATGGTCCAAATGGCCACACACTCAGTGGTCTTCTAAAAATCCTCGCCTCGATTTAAGCTCCTAGCCTTAACCTGAGTACACATCAAAACAGTTAGGCAATTGAAAATGCCTAGTGAGTTACCCGAGATTATCTCATTATGAGTGAAAATGATAACCTTAACACTCGAGATAACCTCCAAAAATAGTTTTCTTTACACTCTTAAGATTTGAATTAAACATCATAAAGATTTCTCAAAATAGATAGTTATGATATGCAAATGCAATGCATGATGCAACTATCGCAAACCCACGTCCATATCATAAAAGTCCATCTCACCTCAATGGCACTCACCTAAGTTCACAAGTAAACGCACGGAGCATAATACTTGATCCCCGTATGTGTTAAACTAAGACTAGTGGCCATCACACTAGCCTCATGAGGGGTAGCAACTCCCTCATGCGGTTTCCTATTGGCGGAAACAATCCCAAGACATCATTAAGGGTGGCTATCCAGCCCAAAGGCCCTCTACATGGGTATAACATCATAAGTGGCTATTTTAGCCAAACATCATTAAACATCTTTAAGGTCATCATAAGGTTCACTCGGTCAATCCCATCCTATATGCAATGCAATACACAAATAGGATGCTCAAAACATTTTTCAAAACATCATCAATACTTTTATTGGAAAACCTCTTTGAAATGACTCTTTTAATGCCATGCACACATATGAGTTATGCAACAATTAGCACATATGATGTATGCATGATATTAGTATAAAACACACACAAAAGTTAGGAGAGGGATGTGTACTCCCGGTAACTCACCTTCCTTAAGTTCCAAGAAGAATACTATCCTCTTGCTTCAACTTCAATTACTTCTCTCCTACAAGAAATAATATTCAACATTACCAATAGCTCTAAGACTATTTTAACCTCACTAAATAGGGTAAAATATTAGTTAAACATGTCCTAGGGGTTTACTTGAACATTAGAACCAAGATCCCAACCCTTAAAGCTCAAAACCCAACTATTCTGGACTGTTCAGGCTGACACGGGTCGTGTGGATTTGACCAGTGAGCTCAGACCCATCCACACGGGTTGTGTGGACCTGGCACGGGTCGTGTACAGTGCCCAGCAGCCCGATTTTTGGTCCTTTTCACTCATTTTCACCCAAATCAAGGTCCAACACTTCTCTAAGTTCATAACCATCAAAAGAACATTATTCTAATCCAAAATAATACATCATTAAACCCTATTTAACCATCCAATGTCATCTCCATTGAATTAAATCCATGCTACAATCCCAAATTTACTTCATAAGCTTAGATCAAGGAATACCCAATTCCACTCAAACAATTGATCAACAATTCAAAGGGTTCATTCTTCCATTGATTAGAAATCACTAGGAACTCACTTAGACTCATCATAGAACACATTTAAGATGCAAGTTGATTCAATCACCAAGGTTTCACCCATTGATGGGTTTTCCCCAAATATTAGGGTTCATGTGAATCAACAAGCATTCTAAATGATCCTCCAAGCCTAAGACAACCAAATTGTGAAGAGAGAATTACTAGAATCCATAATATACACCTTTGGGATCATAGAATTCATCTCCCCCAACTATGGAATTCGAATTTGAACTTGATCTACCCAAAATGGTGGGTTTCTAACATGGAGATTAGATTTCTTACCTCAAATCTTCAATTGATGGATGTAAACCACTTAGATCTTGCTAGGATCAAGCTTCTCCACTTGATTCTCCTGAAGATCGCCTCTTCTCCCTTTCCCTCTCTCAAAAACATGATCTATAAGAGAAATGGGGGTTTTTCCCCAACTTAAACTCCCACCTTTTCAGTTATTGCAAACTAGTCCCTCCAGAACTTAAGTTATGTCATCTTTGCACTAAAAGTCCTTCTCCACCACATGTGAATTAGTAATTACAAATCAAGTCCTTCTTCTAGAATCCCATATGGTAAATTTCCATTTTTACCCTTATTAAATTATTCTAGATTAAATACCTCCTCAAAATACACATTTTAATTTAAATAGTTATGATTTAATTATTATGATTATTAAACTTATTAATTTCATTTATTAAATTATTTACCCTAGATCATATATCCTTTCTAGATTATAACTTCTCATTTTATTCTTTTTATTAATTATTTTGGTTATTTATCTTTATCTTATCTTTAAATCCTTAAACTTTTTGCCACACAAAATGACTTAGCACAAAGGTTTGAAGTAGATAAAATAATTTGTATTCCATTTGTTTTGACAAATGAATTCATCATTATGCCATATGATACGCAAGACTTGGCATATGATTATGCTATGGACATAATCATAAGATACCAATAAGATACATGGGAAGGTCATTGGATGACTATAAAGGACATTTTATGAGTACTTAAGAAGTATTAAGAGAATGTATATGAGGTAACTAGTTTTGAAAAAGATCTTGATGTAAAGAGCTACATAAGATGCCGACTTCAAAACACATAGATATATTTGTGAATTATAATTGGACTATGACTTCATTGTGAATGAAGAATGGTTTTTTGTTGGAATTAGCTCCAAACAAAAGATAATAATACAGTCCACTACAGAATACACTGCTACTTAAGAAGTTGCATTCTAATATCATTGGGTGTATAGGTTGATTAAAAAACTAGGTTGAGTCCTTCCATCCAGGGATCACCTAAAAATATTTTATGATTTCAAGAATGTACTTGATCAATCTAAAATATAGTAAGTCACATCTGAACACAAATCATGCTCTCCATGATAATTAACTATACTTAGAATAAAGTTGATTATGGGGACGATCGTATTCATAGAATTCATACAAATTAAACTTAGTATTTGGATATTGGAGCAATATAAGCAACATTTATTGTAATGACTTGATATATTCGATATGATATTTTCATTAAATAATTGTTGTGTTCTAAATTAGCATGTTTAATCCTTGAGTAACCTGGTTATTCTAAATGTCTATAGCCGTTCATAGTTGGGGAGCATCTATGAGGTAAGACTAATATGAATGGATTGGTTGATTTTCATGGAGATGAAAATGGCAAAGGGTTGCGACCAAAATTCATAGGTACTTGATTAGAGAATAAGTATTAGACAAGACCTGCAAAAAATCACTTTATAGATAGTTGTCATGAGTTATATTTTATTAAGGTAATATCTTTGTATTCTTTGACCTGAGATACATATTTAGGACTTGAGTGTAGGAATTGTTGTGCTTTGACATGGTTTAATGTTGTTCCGTAAAAAGCAATTATAAGGGCCATCGTTGGGTATTGCATGAACTACATGATAGGTGTATGTAGTTAAGATGGGATTTGTTCCTCTTATTCGTTAAGAGTTAGACATCTAAGGCCTTACTCAAAAGTTGAACACCATATGAGATTGATTGCAATCCATGTCTCGTGTTCAACATGAAGTCTGTAACAAAGGAATAACTGATACCAATATCTTATAACCAATTGTAGCTTGGAGAACTTGGAATTGGTTGTTGCTGGATGGCACCTCATCATGTGTTATTGGGGGCAGTGGTCTGTTGCTAAACGTCAACCACTGTCTATGTCAATCTATAATGAATCTTGTGCAAGTGGGTCCAACACGAGCTTTCTTAAATACTTAATTGACCTAATAGTTGAACTTATTGGGTGTAAACCATTAGAGGTATTCTATTTTGGGTACTACCTTCCTTGGCTTGGATTTGATCTACATCAAAGGTTCTTTAAGCAAATTGGTTTTTGTTAAAAGGTTAGTATTTTTTATCTCTCTTGTAGTTGTAAACATCATTAGGTAGGATCCTTGCAGGTTTTAGTAATAGTTACTTACCTTAGAATAATTTTTCTATGTTTATGCTGCCATGATTATTGTATCTAGGGTATAGAATGTTGAGATATTTTCATATTAACACAATTCAATCAGGCAGCGGACGATAAACATATTAAATCCCAAAACTAAGAAGATTATTAAGCAAGGCCATATCATGTTTATAATCAAGATTATAAGTTCATAGCAATTGCATCAAAAAAAAAGATGAATATGATTCATACATTTGTTTGGGTGTAAAGGATCCAAACCAGAATCCCTCTAATGATTCACATCCAAGATCACAAGAAGACCAAGCATAAAGAAACTCTTCTGGCTTGAAGAAATCGATCCAGAGAACCCTTAAAGGGTTATTGGAAATCGACAATGAGGAGAGGGAGGAGGGTTTTGGGAGTTGGCGACTCCTTTGGAGGTTGGGATGCCTTAGGGTTGCATCCTAAGGCCTTTATTTATAGTGTATGGGCTTCTAAGGTTTCAAACTTAGGAGCCTTTTGGCGGGCGCACCCCCAGACTGTTCTTATTAATTAAACTATTAATTAATTACAATCCAATCCCTTATTAATTTCTATAAATTAATTTTCTCAATTAGTTTATTAATTAATCCTTGATCCAGTTTCTTATTAATTTATTTTTTCAATAAATTAATAAACTGATCATTCCTCTATTACTCTGCTACTGAATGTTCGTATCGGGCCGTGAGGGCAACCCAAATAGGACTATGCTATTATTAGAAATATCACCACAGTTGATTACCTTGGACATATTTCCAACAGTCTTCCACTTGGACATGTCGTCAACTTTGTGTGGTTTGATAATTTCAGATAATTTGCAGAAAGTGTAACATCCAATGCAACTGCCGAACTTTGATCAAGATCACGATTATGAGACAACCCCAGATAAGAGATCAATTATTCCTCTGTTCTAGATATCTCTCGATGAATTTGAGACATGGATAATGGTCAATTCCTAAAGGCTCATAATTCTGTTTCCCGATAGAGATTTATGATGACTACATCAGATTGCTCAATCGAACACATCAATTCAGTCTGGACTCGGTCGGGTACTTTAATGTCAACATAAAATCATCGAGGGGCCCACATATATTGCTTCTCCTTATTAAGGCAGAAGGAACAGATAAACTTTGACTACATAGTCTCTGTCTACTTCATCATGTTATACACAGGCATACCCTTTATAACTACTAGTTACAGACAACTTTTGAGTAGACTAGTGTATAACAGAATCATAAAGCAAATCCTCATGCATCTCGATTTGAAGAATAAAAAACATTATCATCCAAGATTACTTGTGACTTAATCCATGAAGTAATCTCTAGGTGTGGGTTGTTCCAATACTTAAATTTCTATTAAGTACTCATGAGGGTTAATCTTCGTCCCCATGCTATGTCTAGTCTCTATAGACAATGTACTGACTCTCATGACAATCTTAAATCACTACTTGCTTACAAGAGTATGACCGACTATGGAAGTTTGAGTAAAGTAATACTCGGGAAGCGGGTTCTAAACATGCTAAAGTGGAACATAATGTTAAAATTAATGTGAGTGGTAGCTTCTCAGCTTATTACAAAGTCTCTACAAGATAATTACCAATTCAGATATATTTTAATACTGTTACATGTTTCTGGTTCTATTAAACTTATAATTAAGATTCTATTTGTCTATATACCCAAAATGACCTTCATTTGTCTATGTACCCAAAAATGACATTCATTTAGTTTAGTGTCGATATTGTTGAGTTTATCCGATCTGACATTCTTTCGATGATATATCAATATGTCTATGTCACTTTTCTCTTCTAACTCAACTCTGAAAATGGCGGCGTTATCTAAGTATGCGTTCTTATGCCCTCGGGTTCCTCAGTCAAGAGGGCTGCACCCTCGATGTCTAGAAGATTTCAAGGTGTTTATTGATGTTGAGGACAACCATCAAGATACCTTTGAAACCTTTCAACCATGAAGTTTTAGTATCATCAGTTGATGCAAATACGTAAACTTTTATGCAGGGTCTCCAAATTATTATATTTTCCATTTATATCTCATGTATGCTTTAATAATGCTATCAACCATAGTCTTAGTGACTTTTGCCAGGTTTTGTCTTGATGTTGACTTACTATGCTCCAAGCATCTAAGTTGTCATGCTAACTTATTATGCTCCAAGCATCTAAGTTGTCAGGATAAGTATATGTCATGATACTTATAATTGATCCTGTAACAGAAGATTACAAGATTCGACTCATACTGTTCCGTACTTTTCTAGTGTTGGAATATTGATTCGTAATCAATTATATGTCATGATTAGGAAAGAAAAACTTTCTTAGAGTCATGAATCTCGAATTTCTTATAGATCACACTCCAGATTGGCTAAGCCCATTCAGACATTTTTATCTATCCCTATAAATTTTTGTACCACGTGTGTATATTGTATCTTCTTTAGTCCTTTTATAGCCAAACATTTCTTAAAGCCAAGTCATTACTGTTATGTGAAAGTGAAGATTTTTCACTTGGTTTGTGAGGTTGGTGAATGTCAAAGAAGAGTTGGTGAATCTTGTTAGGTAGCCTAATTTTTTGTTTTGATTTCACATTAACTTCCAACATATATAAATAGCGTCAATGGGTAAGTTAGAAGATGCACCACTTGAGCTCAAAACAAGAGTTATAAATTGTAATCTTGTGAGTATTAATAAGATTTCTCTAGTTGTAGCCCGTGGACGTAGGATTTGCACCGAATCCGAACCACGTAAAAATCCTTGTTATCTTTTGCTTTATTTTCTGCTTTCGTGTGTGTGTGATAGTGTTTCCGCTGCGTGTACCCTCTCTGATTCCTAACAACTGGTATCAGAGCTTTGGGTTTTGGAGGAGGTCTCGGTTTTAGAAATTAGAGTATGCTCTGTGGTTGCAGTTTTGTCTGATCTTCCACATCATAAACTAATTTCTATTAATCGTATTAAAGGTGTCTTGGTACTTTGAAGGGTACTGTTCTGTCACACACAAGTACACTGAACGAACCGGTCAGGTCCGTGCCATTGTTGTGTCTGTTTCGTTGTCTCAATTTGTTTCGTGTTTGTCGTAATGGCTGAAGACAAGGTTGTAATCGAGAAGTTCAACGGTTCTGATTTTAGTTGGTGGAAAATGCAAATAGAAACATTGCTATGTCAGAAAGACTTGGATGTGGTACTTGGGGACAAGCCGGAGAAAATGGAAAAAGCTAGCGAAGATGCGTGGAACTCAAAGGACAAGAAAGCTAAGGCGGTTATTACGTTGTCGTTGGAAAGGAGCGTTGCTTTCAACATCATGAAGGAAACCACGACACGTGGTATGATGGATGCTCTGACGAACATGTATGAGAAACCGTCGACGGCTAACAAGGTGTTCTTGATGAGGGAGTTGTTCACAACAAGGATGAATGAAGACAGCTCAATTACGGTTCACATTAACAATCTAAATTCAATTCTGTCCAGATTATCATCTGTGGGAATTAAATTTGATAATGAGACTCAAGCTTCACTGCTACTAGCTTTACTACCTGATAGCTGGTCAGGAACAGTTACTGCTATTACGAGTTCCGTGGGGACCAGTGGTATGACGTTTGAAGGGGTTCGAGATTTGGTTCTAGGCGAGGATACCAGACGTAAGAATCAAGGTGGCTCGTATTCTTCTGAGTTATTAAATATTGGAAGAGGTAGAGGGAATAGCAGAAACGATGGGAGCAGTGGGAGTCGGGGAAGAAGTTCCTCTAGAACTTGGAAGAATGTGAAGTGCTGGAACTGCCAAGAGGTGGGACATGTTAAGAGTCAAAGTCCAAAGAAAGAATTAAACAGTGTTGGTGCTGAGAATGTTTATCAGGAAGATGCATTGATACTCAGTATGGAAAACTGTGTAGACTATTGGGTCATGGATTCAGGGGCTTCGTTTCACGCCATGGACAACGGAGAAACGATGGTGAATCTAAAAGAAGGAGATTTTGGGAAGGTACGGTTAGCAATGACGAGATGCTTCAAGTAACGGGCATAGGAGATATTGATCTGGTTACTTCATTGGGAACTACATGGAACCTGAAAAATGTCAGGGTGATTCCGGAGCTGAAGAAGAAATTGATTTATGTTGGTCAGCTGGATAAACAAGGACTGGAAGTAAGGTTTGGTGGTGGTAAATGGAGGGTGGTGAATGGTAATTCGATGATTGCTCAAGGTATGAAGCGTGGGTCATTGTATATGGTTGAGGTACTTGCTGAGGGAAGTATGACCGTCCCCATTAAGCATGACAAAATCTGGTTCGCTAAATCTAGTGCTAAGAGAGTTCATTTTGCAAACATGAATTCTGGAGCCAAGGGGATGTTAGCTGCACGAGTCGGAAAGTCTAAACCATTTAGGGGATTTTGTGACAGTGGGAGCACGGGGTGTGTTCCTGGTACAGTTACAAAGAGCCGCTGGGTTTTGAAGACTAAGACTGAAAAATTCTCTCCTGTTGGAAGTTTGCAAAGTTTGGAGAGTGTTAGTGGTCCTTGGTGTATCTCTGGAGCTGGTGGAGTGTCCAAACCGGTTGAGACAGAGGATGAGTCGGTGGTGGGATTAGCCACGGCTGAGTTGGAGCTAGTGGGAGCTTCAACTGGCCCTTCTAGTACTTGAAGAAGAGGGGTGGCTGCAATTAGAGAAATTGGACTAAGTTTAGCTGGTTCTTGGGAGCTGGAGGCTTGGAAGACTTGGTTGTTTTAAGATTACTGGAGTTGGATGACAGTAGAGAAAGACTACGTTGTTCAAAATCTTCAAGTGGGAGATTGTTATGTGAAAGTGAAGATTTTTCACTTGGTTGGTGAGGTTGGTGAATGTCAAAGAAGAGTTGGTGAATCTTGTTAGGTAGTCTAATTTTTTGTTTTGATTTCACATTAACTTCCAACATATATAAATAGCATCAATGGGTAAGTTAGAAGATGCACCACTTGAGCTCAAAACAAGAGTTATAAATTGTAATCTTGTGAGTATTAATAAGATTTCTCTAGTTGTAGCCCGTGGACGTAGGATTTGCACCGAATCCGAACCACGTAAAAATCCTTGTGTTCTTCTTGCTTTATTTTCGTGAGTTTGTGTGTGTGATAGTGTATTTCCGCTGCGTGTACCCGGTCCGGTTCCTAACAATTACACTTTGTAACAATAAGAAATTGTTTCCTATAAGCAGTACATATGTTGACAAGTAGACTACAATGATACTACTACTAGTTTGACATAATCATATGACTCTTTTATGATTTCACAAAATCCAAATTCCTCAGCATATTTTATGATTGCAAGGACCTTGTCTTGCAAGGTGCTCGTTTGATTCTCCTGACGAATCTTTCAAGCTTTGTACATTCTGTTTGGATATTTGGCATGTCCAAAACCCTATGGTCGTGTCATATACACAACACTTATGGATTCCATTCAAGGAAAGCGGTTTCGATCATCTAATTTGCTATGACTCACGAAGTGCAGTCGTGGTAGACGATATCATCACCAAATTCATTCTTAGCTCCTGATGAGAGTGCTTTTCTCAGAATTTCTTGAGTCTGAGCATTGCCCTATTCAACCAGTTTTGCTTTGAATGTGAGTACATTTCTATCTATGTTGTTTTCTTTTGATGATCCAACCACTCCCACTGGCTTATAGGCCTGTTGTAAGATCAATATTCAAAACTTAGATTGAGTCTCGCCTTTTAATATCCTCTATTGGCAGCAACTGGGCTCACCAATGCTTGTATGTAGCTAGAGAACTTATTTGTACCAACTTAGTGTTTTACCACTAATTAGTGTATAACTTTAGTAATATGAGACCATAATACTTACAAGAGTGACTAATAATACTGGATTTGTATACTGTAGTGTTCTTTGGATGGAGATGACTGTGAAACGTTTTCTCAGTAAGATGTTCATGTAACTCAGATATTTTTAACTTACTGGATTTCCTACTTCATTCTTGAATTCTTAATTCAAAGATTTCTAACTACTGTTTATTCTAATAAACAAGGTTATATTTGCTAAACCGATTGGGAAATATCATGAAGTATAAATAATCGTGTTTATTGGCAAATCTGGGCAATTCACAAGGACTAGTGTGAATATTGCCCTATAATCTTGATTCCTTTCATCACTATGTTGTGTGCTGTTTAGGATGTAAGTAGGTAGTAATAGGCTATGATAGTTCTAGTAAGTGTGTGAGTGTGGTGGTTGGATACAGAACAAGCCAATTCAATTAAGAAGTAATATTTTTCCTTTGTATGTTACTCACTTGGGCAAATCATAAAATAAATTTTCACTCATAGTTCCTTCCTCATGTCTCTAATCCAAAACCAAGTTCTACACCACCAAACATTCTCAACTTTTATTCAATCAATACCCAATTTTTTTACTTCTTGACCGTATTACCCCTCAAACTTTTGACAACACCATAACATAAAAAAAATTAAAAAAATATTTACTACCACAAAATAAACAAAATTAAATTATGTATAAAAAGTTGTCAAAATGTCAACAAATCTTTACCTCGTTACCAAAGTTTACAAGGTACGGTATGATAAGAACCTAAATAACGTTTTTTTTTTCTCCGTTTTTTACAATTTTCCGATAAAAAAAAGATGTCAAATGTCATTTGTACCCCCAGATGCAGGGAAAAACAAAAATATATGTAAGCAATGGATAAAAATTCCGAGTTGCTTCCGTTAAATAAGTTAACAAAATTGACACATTTTACATGTATCATACAAACTGTTTTTATGCTGAAGTGCTGGGTAAATCTTCGGTGATTGTACCGGATTTTGGCGGTGGTGGTCGATTGCTTTTGGCGGCAGGTGGTGGTGGTGGTGGCCGGTTTGGATGAACTTCGGTAACTTTTTCGGGTGGAATTTCAAACTGCAATGTTGTCAGAAAATTATGTGACTCGGGTGTTGTTTCTTTTTTACTTAATAGAAAATTTAAGTAAATTTTCCATATATAAAAAAAATTATATAATAGAGTAAATTACAATTTTAGTCCCTATGGTTTACAGAAAATTACAGTTTTTGTCCTAGTTTTGAAAATCTTGCACCGGTAGTCCCTTTGGTTTCCAAATCTTTCACTTTTGGTCCTTGTGGTTTCCAAATCTTTTACTTTTGCCCCCTTCCTCTGTTACCGTTTGTGTAAACCATAGGGACCAAAAGTGAAAGATTTGGAAACCACAATGACCAAAAGTGAAAGATTTGGAAACCATAGGGACTACCGGTGCAAGATTTTCAAAACTAGGACCAAAATAAAACTATTTATAAAAATAAAATTAATTTAAAAAAATAATAATAAAACTTACCTTATAACCACAGCCCGAGACACAAGCATGAAAGCAATCCTGAAGACAAAAAAGTAGATATTATAGCATCCTACTTTCATTAACGAGAAGGGCATTCACGTCTTTTGCACAGGTCATTTTTGTTTTTTATTTAAATAAAAAAGATTCGAATAAAAACCTGTGAATAGGTGGCGGAACCAGGGGAGCGATCAATGTAAGCACTCCACTGCTGGTCTTTTAAAACCGGATCTTTGTAGCATATTTCATCACACTCACTCACGCCTAAATATTGTTCAATAAAATAAAGATAATTCATGAATGAAAATATAGTAACTAATGAAAAAGTCTCATTATTTTGGACAAATTAATGAAAAAGTCCCAATATTACTTTTAATTACAAAAAAGGACAATGTACAGGCTAACGTATTCAGTTTAGACCTTTCTTCCAGTTTCCTAAATTGGAAATCTACAATAAAGTCAAATTATTTTGGGTCTGTTTATGAAAAAGTCCTATTATTTTGAGTAAAAGAAATTCAATATTGAGACTTTTTCATAAACTGACCAAAAATAGTAGGACTTTACTGAAATTTTCCAATCTAGGAAACCTGGTAAACCGGATGAAAAGGCTAAACTGAATACGTTAGTCGGTATGTTCTCTTTTTCTGTAAATAAAATTAATTTTGGGACGTTTTCATAAACTAGCCCAAAATAGTGGGACTTTATTGGAGATTTCCCTTCTTGCAATTTCATTCTCAAGAATATAGTCCATTTACTTGGAACAGGGACCAAAATCGTTACAAAAACCTCAAATAAGGACAAAATTTACAAGAGAAAACTCTTTAGGACCAAAAACGTTACAAAAACCTCAAATAACGACCAACATTACAACAGAAAACTTTTTTGGACCAAAATTGAAAAAATCAGCTATATTCGGGAATAGGATGCTGCAATAAACAAATATATGAAAGTGCGTTGCTATTTCTTGCATTTAACCCAAATATATATATCATATACACATATAATAAACATATCTTTCTGTATATAAAATCAAAGGAGATTGAAAAAAGAAAGAAGCAACAGAAGATGTGACCAAATTATCACATGGTAAAACCGTAAAAGTGGTACTTACATTCTTCCCAAGTATCACCATCAGCGTTACACCCTTTCTTACAAAATACCCTCCCTGAAAAATTCAGCCAGAGGTCCCAAATGTTAGGGTGAAATAAATTAACAGATTTTGAGGACAGAAATGGTCAGAAATTTAACAAGTAACATCAAGAACAGCATCCTTGCAACAAAATCCGTATCAATTTCGCATAAAGACGAAAATGTGGCATTGTAGCTATGTTATGGAACGGACCGATTGCAATTCACAATGCCCCGATTATTTCGGGGCAAATAAACACTGTTACATAGCAAATACAACATGAATCAAAGCAAATATACAATGTTACAAACAGAATTACACACAAAAAACATCAATTTTATGGTGTTATTCCACAAATGATAACGCAAATCAAAACATATACAGGGGAAACCGAATACTTACAAGGAATCTGCATCAAAGCTGCGTATTTATGGGTGCATTGGTTGCCGCATGGCGGTGTCCATTGTTGCGGGATCATCTTTCTCTCTCTAGAATTTTGGTCTCCTCGATTTCGAGAGGAAGACGATGGTGGTAAATATGGGGAGAAATTTTTGGGGGAAAGAGGTGGAGAAACATTCTTAGTGTAGGGGCATTTCCGTCATTTCGCTATGTAAGATGACGTCATATGTACCTTGTGTGTCATTATTTGCACCAACCCCTTGTATGTACAAGTTGTTTACCTGTAAACAACAACGCAACGAATACTTGTACTATTTCCATTATTTCATGTACTGTTTTGTTACAAGTCAGAGTAGGTCAACATGGATTGAAGAGACTTCAACTTCTCCATACTTTCCAAAGGGGTATTTCCATTGAAACAACGAAGTAGACCATCTCCTCATGTTTTCCCTTTATGAGATCATTTCCTAATTATTTTTGTTTATTTTTAATATTATTTTAATAGATATATAAGTATCCTTTTGTCATTTTAAACTATGTTTGGCAAAACAGCTGATACTTGAAAAATTAATATATAACAAATATATATAAAAGTGTCGTTTTAATACTTTTGGTAGTTGTTTCCTCTGCGGCTCTTCCTACTGGGGCAAGTGGGAGCGAGACACTGAATGAACCAACCAGTAACGCGTAAACCATGTCAAACCAAGACCAATCAATATACGAACGGAACAGATTCGAACTTCTCCTAGAATAGTTTCCGGTGCGAAATGAAATTCATAGCATATATATATATATATATATATATATATATATATATATATATATATATATATATATATATATATATATATATATATATATATATATATATATATATATATATATATATATAT
This sequence comes from Cichorium intybus, assembly GCA_023525715.1. Taxonomy (NCBI): domain Eukaryota; kingdom Viridiplantae; phylum Streptophyta; class Magnoliopsida; order Asterales; family Asteraceae; genus Cichorium; species Cichorium intybus. Next base: position 120,740,175 of record CM042013.1, on the reverse strand, counting down.
ATATATATATGCTTAGGTTCAAATAAGAACTAATTATTTTGTGAGAACTTGAGAAGTATCTTTGACCATTAGATATAATATATCAACGAACGTGATTAATAAACAAGATCTGGGAGTTAAAATAGATTAACAATTAAGAATTAAAAGGAAAACACACGGATAATGGTAATATAGACATTTGCTTATGCGTTAATTATGGTAACCATATCATTAGCGGTTTCTTCTCCATAAAATGTGGTAATTAAATTCGTTTTAGAATATACTAAAATCAAATTCAAAGTATTTTCATTAACCGCATATCTGACAGTCCAAAAATACCTAAATTTTTTGAAAAAAACTTCACCATATACGTAGAAGATCAATAACAGATATGAGTTTACCAAGAAGATCGGCAAGAAAGCAACTCGAAGGGTTTAGAACTATGTTCAAGAACAATGCTTATTCTCCGATTATCCTCGATGATGATGATGATGATTTTGTAAACCCACCTACTTCAACCGATTAGTTCTATCTATTGACTATTCTATAAATATAATAATTACAAGTTCTTGTTTGAATTTTATTGAATATTCGTATGTGACAACTGATATATTGATGATAACTAGTACACAACAACTAGTAAGTTATGTTAATTTTATTCGTGTTCTTGGTTGATAAGTGTTATATCGAAAACATCTGATGTTCATACACGAATGTGTTTATTCTTATAAGTGTGTATTCCCAAAAAAATATTCTCGTTTGATGAAGTCTGATTATTATGTTTTCTTTCGAATGTGATAATTGATATATTGATGATAACTTGTAAACGAAATCTTGAGAGTCATGATAATTTTATTTGTGTTCTTGTCTGATAAGTATTACACATAATCCTCTGATGTTCATACAAGAATATGTTTATTTGGATTGTGTTCTTCTTTGATATCATATGGACATATTATAACAAGATGCATAAATCTTGAATTCCAACAAGTGGTGTATACTACTACAATATGTTATTATGTTCATATAAGAATCGTATGACGAATCATAAATACTCTATTAAGAACCAACTTAATTGATACCTACTTGTTATTGGTAATTTGATATTCTTAATTGAGACCTTTGTAGTATATAAATAACCAAGTAGTTTATCTGTAAATTATCAGTATGTAACATACATATTCTTGGCTGTAAAATCATTATAAATTTTCAATATGTAATTATTATACATTGTTTATATGTAATTGCAAGTGTCTATTTCCAATAACATTTTCTTCTTTGATGATGTCTGATTATTATGATTTCCTTTCAGAATCATCTGTTAGGATTGTAGAACAATTAGAAGGACTTACCTTCAATGATGCACATGAACGTAAAAGGAAAAAGGGGATGATTCTGGAGAATATAGCAAGGAAGGAGATGACATCAATCCGATACACATTCAAGAAGATAGGAAGAAACCAAAAACGACCACAAAACATTATGATGTTGGAGAAGCACAGAACGAGCATTTCAAAATAAATACCAGGATGTCCCCAAACTCATTGTTCTTAGCAATAAAGTCATTGTCATTGGATCAAAAAGTAATGCTAAGAGAGATTGGATTTGGCAGCTTATTGTATATCCAGCTTACCACGTTACCGTCCCAGTTAGGATACTATCTAGTATCAAACTTCGACCCAGAAACCCTCACCGTACAGCTGGAGAATAATAGCATTGAACTATCAAGAAGTACGGTGTATAGCATGTTAGGGTTACCATTCGAAGTTTTACAACTTAACAACATAGAAGACTTTTCAACCAATGATGATGGATATGTTGATTGGAAAAAACAATATACCAATGAAAAGTTCAATTTGAGTAACTCTCTTAAAAAATAAGGAAAATCGATATTGTTGACCAATTTTTCAATTTGAACTTCATATGTTTGTTCATCAACACCTTTGGGGAATAGGATATGATCGGATCCTTTAACACATCCTTAGTTAGAAAACTCATAAAAATAGAAGACTAGAGAAATATAGACCGGTGCGGTTTCGTGTTAGAATGTCTACAAAAGACATGAACCAAATGGAGACCTTTTGACAAGAACTGCTACTACACGGAACCAATTGGACTTCTTTTGGTAAAATATCTATTTGATTAACAAATAATGTTCATAATAGATAATCAACATTTTTTTTTGTAGATGGTCTATGCTGACAGAATCATTTGTGAGGATGTCAAAATCAGAAGAAAGCGTCCATTCATCTCAGAAATAGACTCGGATAACCTACACGTTTTAGAAGAGTTTGAGCTAAACAATGGAGGATTTGGGAAACTAACAATGAGAGATGAGCATTTGGATCCTTATTCAACAAAATATGAAGTTGGAAGCGTTGAGGTAATATAAATAAATAATAAATTTGAAACGTAATTTATTTTATTGTCTATTTTTAGTCATTATGAAAAAACCACATAATTTCTATTGTTTATTCAACAAGAATTTGATAAGGTTTTGAACTATGGTTTTAAAGTGGTAGAAGAGTAAAAGAAGGTGATGAAGGATAACATAATAGAGGCATTACTAAGATATCCTGGCAATGAGATGATGATGAATTGGCTTTCAACTTTACATGCCATATTCTCTACAACTGAGTTTACAAGATTAAAGAAAAGTTTCAAGGTTGGGATGTCGATGTGTGATACAATTAAGAATAGTGATAGAAAACATGCTGAAGATGGAACAAAAATTGTTTATGAAACCCTGTAAAAACACAAGACAAGGGTAAAAAAATACTGGAAGACAGTATAGATCTAACTTGGTCACCGAATTTCATAGAAGAATGTGTCAACATGGAGACAACGTTAACAAGAAAACTGAAATGGACTCCTGATGAAGCAATAGTTCAATTGGAAGCTTTGAAAATCCAAACTCTATAGCCATAGATTCTGGAGATGGGAAAATTAAAATATCTGAACTAGTTCAACAAAAAAATAAGAATGTACAACTGGTATGCGCTGCTAATGAAGTTATCCCCAGAAGATCGGTTAAAATAGGTCGACAAATTTGTTCACCGTATGTTGAAAGGAAATGTGACATTAATGAGAAAGTCAACTCTGATGAACAAATATTATCACAAACCATTTTCGGAACCAACTTGAACAAAAGGTAATATATAACAATTAGAAGATCTTAAATAGATAGTGTATATATCTTATAATGATTAACCTAAATTTCTATATTTAAATATTTCATAGCTCAATCATATGGAGAGATGACGAAGGATACTTATTCTTGAACATTGAGTGTGCAAGAACACTATTAGCAGGTCTAGATGTACACCAAAATGTGATCAACACGTGGAGTGTGTTGCTAAATAATGAGGAAAAGAAGAAAGCGAAGTTCTCACCTGCAAGAATATTCTTCCCAACAAACATGATGGTAATGTTGTTACTATAATAATGATGAAACGAAATACTTTCATATGTTTAAGAATGTTAAATAACAATTGATCAAATGCAGGAAGATCCGGTGTTGGTTGAAAAGACAAATAGAACATTCAATTTTGATGATTTTTTGGAAAACACAGATACTTATTTGGTAGGTGTAACAGAAACCAATGACTTATCGCAAACAAATATGGTATAATTCCTTTTCTTATATTAATAAAGTATAATTATATACGTAACATGAAAACTATAGATTACTAATGGATGTTAATATGATAAAACAAGTGTTCTATCCAATTTATGATGGTGTGAGGAGATATGTTGTTTGCTTTAATTTGAAACGATGTTATTGGATTATACTTGACACTAAGAAGCTTACTACAAGCATGGAAGAGGCATATGGAACTATGCCATATGTATTGGTACAACTTTAGAGAATCCCATTCAATGATATGCTTATTTCATTTGGTATATAAACTAATAAATATGTATACCATTATGTAGCATTCGTTTTTTTGCAATTACCTACAAGCAAGTAATCATACGAAAGAAAATGCAATGAGGAAAAAGAAGCCTGAAGCATTTATTCTCAAATGTCAAACGGATAATTACACAAGACATTCAGGCGTGCTTATTATGAGATATATGGAAACGTACATGGGGGAAACCAAAAAAAGCTACAAGTGTGGTTTGGAAGAAGAAGAAAAACATCAATCGACTCTTATAACTCGGTTAATATACAAATTTCTAACAAAAATTCTTGTATCTGATATAAATGAGTATAAAACTGATGTGTATTCAGCTATGGCGGCTTTTAGACAATTAAGCACAGAAGAGGAAAAAAGGAGAGTTGAAGAAATGATAAAGCAAATGGCAAATCCGATGGCATAGATGATAGGAGATAAGATAGTAGAAAATATGGTGAAACAAGTTGTGGTTGAGAATATATGAGAAATATAAGATAAACTTTTGTTGATGACAATGATGTTGGTTTGATAAACAATGTTAGTCACTGATTTAGAATATTTTTTGATATTGAAACAAAGGAATATGTTTAAGAACACGTTTTTTTGGGTATTACTAATTAGATCGACAATTGATGAATAAATGTTGTGTTACATTTTGTGTTTTCGTGAAAACCATAATGAGTTCACAAACATAAATGTTTTCTTTTTACACAAATTCATCATTTGACAAACATATTGAACCATCAAACATAACATTTGACAAATATTATATATATTAGAAATAGTTACAAACATCTTACTTCATGATTTACAATAGTTTTTGTTATTATGTATAAGTAGATAAGGTGTTGGATATCCAATAATTTGTTTGAATATTCTTTATTGAATATGGTATTTTCGTGGAAACTATAATAACAAAAAAACATAAATCTTATAAATTTACACACTAACGTTTAACATAATATACATTATCAAGCATAAAACATTTGATATTGTATCCTTGCTACACTAATTTGAATAAAAGTGTTGAATATATGTTAATTTCCTTAAATAACATCTAGAAACAACAACTATGTTGATGGTTGAAATTCATGACATTGGTATAACATTGAACATAAAAATGCTTTAAATAATAACAATAAATACTTAAGGCACTCATATATAGATTAAAACCAAACGTAAAAAAAACATACGATACAAGCATCCTTCAACATCGGTTGAATCCAAACATAAAACAAATACATATTTAAAATAAACTTCAAGAGAAATAACTTATCTAAACATAATAAAATCATCTAAAGTTTCCACTTGAGTTCCCATTAGTAAACGGATATGTTCAGCCTGATGATGAACATCCTTACAGAATGCCACTTCTTTGTTGATCGATTGGATGTGTTCCGTATAGTAGTTACTTGGCAAAAACGTTTTTGAAGATTCCTGGTTATCTAAAAGATAAGATTTATACATGTCTCGTGACTCGATGTGGCATCTTATCGACATCATCTAAAGTTTGGCTTCGAACATCATATCTTCCTTCTTTCTTGAGTAGGTTCTTGCATAAACATGAACTTCTCTGGCAATATCACGATTATCAGGATTCATTGTTGAAAAACGATTCCGGAGAAAGTAGTTTGAGAGAGAGGACTTTGGAAAATCTGTGACTTGGAAGATAATCGTATCTATCAAACCATAACAATAGGTATTTATATTTATATAACAATAAAAAAATGTTGAAAGTCGGTCATAAATAATAATATATTTAATTACAATAAATTGATGTATGACATCCCACCATTGGAAAATTAAATGCTAAACCAATCCTTCTGAGCTTTCTAATGATTTCCAAAAAACGTTTTACGGCTAAGAATATCATCAGGTGGATTTGAATTAAATGTTGGTTAGGAAACCAAATCGTCTCCATATCTAAAACCATTTATTAAACGTGTTAAACACACATCGCATCTATCAAATATAATGATTAACCCTAAAGAAATACAATGGCTACATTATATAGGAAACAAAATCGGATGTATATATACCAATGCACGCAAACAGTTTCACAAAAATCGAAAACATATTTCACATACAAAACTATCAAGAAAAATCCTATGGCATCTTCTTCAAAATCTCCAATCATGAAATCGGAAGTTACTAACACGAAATCAAAGATGAAATCAAGTACTACCGAAGCAATAGGTTTGGGCAGAAGCAACAAAGGCTATTATAGAAGAAGAGATCGAAGTTCAAGAAGACCTACCGAAAAACATGTCTCTCAAACCCCCAACCGATGATGGGATAATGTAAAAGGAGATGATGCAGAAATTAATCGTCGAAATTACCAAATTCTGGAGGCACTAGAAGAAATGATGAAGAACTTCGTGGATAAGATTGATGAAACACAATATCGACTCTTGGTAATTAGTAATATGTAAATAGGATAATTTTTGTTTGTTGTTATGAACGTTTGATCTACACAGTGGCTATGATGAAGGATTAGATTTAATATATTAATAGTAACTACGGGTGTATTGTTCTTGATCTTGATTATCAATGGAAAGTATTAAGTTAACAAACGTATAATACATTTTATGTTTGATATTTATTATTTCTATATGGATTATTTAAACTAAAAACTCATAAAACACAAATAACACTTATAATGCAGATGAGGTAGCAAAAGATTCAACGAATATGGGTAACAAAAAATTTCACGGGATGTTGAACTCATTAATCATTAATAATCCAACGAATATGGGTAACAAAAATTTACATAATAATTCTTGTTCTTCATTGATGATTTATAAATACCTTGAACTCCTTTACTGCAACGAATGTGAGACAACACAAGTAGACAATAAGCCGATACAATTTTTAGTTCAAATAGTTACATACAAATTAATACATGATAAACCATTATCCATTTATGTATCATTGCTTTTTCTTCTTTAATGGACAGTTCGTGCTATCATGATGAACATATTCACCACATCAACCACACTTTCTTTTTACTATTGAATTCTTCTTAACAACAATCTCTTTGGAACTTTCCAATATTTTTTGAGATCCACAACCTTTTATTCCTGATATCGGTAGGATTTTCAACTTCAATTTCAACTGTTGAATTTACACTAAGTAAAACATCAAGTTCATCACTCTTGTTAGTTTCTTGATTATGACTTGCACCACTAATGAACTTATCCGTCAAATCATTGGCAGCCATAAGAAATTTCTCTAATTTGGATTTGTCACCACTAAGATGCTTTATAATATTTTCAACGGATGAAAACACATCAATAGCAAGTGTATCAATTCCTTCATCCATTTCAGAAAACTGGAAGGTTTTCCTAAGCATATCAATATGAATGATAGCTCGTTTCCATCTTCTAAGAATATATTTACTTGGTATCTCATTAATCTTGCAATATCGGAAAACACAAAATATGTGTCTACAAATAATTCCATGTTGCTGGAATAACATGCATTCACAATTAAAATCCTCTCCAGATGAATTATACATCACTTGAAACAATAAAAAAAATTCATGACAAATAAAAAATCCCAACTTCGAGAATATAATAAGCAGCACATATAATAACATAATATAGGGTACCTTAAACTCCTTATCATAAACAGATACATCATAATCTTCAATACTCTCTTCATCATCAATCTTTTTTGTTTCTTCTCAAGCGGGAATGCGTCCTTTTCCTCCATTATAATGAATATGTCTGTTTCATTCAAATTGGATTTGCTAATTTGAAAACAAGAAACAATAGATTCCTTAATTTCACGCTGAACATCAACAAAGATCCTACGAGTGTACACCTTAGATGCATGTATCTTAATGTTCAACATAGAAGGTGTTCTTGTATATGTATCATCGTCTTTGAAATCCAAAACACTCAGCTTATGTCTTTGTTTCTCCATAGAAGACTCAAATTCAATCATAAAGTTCACCAATGAGGTATTGACATTTGTATTGGTTTGAAATGAAGCATTAGAACCCTCTGAACGGGATGTTGTACGCATCAATCCAGACATTCGAACATGCTTAAAATAAGCGGGAATCCATTTCTCTCTTAAATTAAACATATCATTAAACCATCTTTGCTCAGTGAGATTATACTCTTGCAAAAATGAATGCCACACTTCTTCAAATTGCAACTCATCGATCCTAGAATTCCAAACAAGTGAGTTAAACCTTCTTTTGAATTTTGTGTTGTTATACAACTCTGAACACACCTAACAATAACAATGGAAAATCGTAAATGTAAAAAGGATTATAAAACACATCTCATACAATAAAAATAAAATAACATATAAAATAAAATGTAATACCGTTTGTTGAATTTTAGATGTGATATGCCACATACATAATCGATGATTGGCCTTATCAAAAACTTGTTCAACAGCCCTCTTCATTGCAGGATCCTGATCATATAAAACTAATGTAGGTTGCTTCTTGAAAGCTTTCATAAAAGACTCCAACAACCATATATATGATTCTATTGTTTCATGACTAATCAAACAAGCACCGAATGTAACACATCTCTTGTGGTTGTCAATACCAGTAAAAGGAACAAACACCATGTGATACCTATAAAAATCAAAATACTATAATAAAGTATATATACAAACATAAAAATGATTATAAAACATATAAAACACATACTTGTTGGTTCTAAATGTCGCATCAAAAGAAATAACATCGCCAAATTCTTTGTAATGAAGCTTGGAAGTTTCATCTGCCCAGAACAAACAATCAAGCTTCTTCTCTACAGTTTTTATTCAAAGGAAAAGTTGGGGAAATGCAAATCACGTGAAAATTTTTTAAAATCCTCAACATTACCACCTCGATATGTATAACCTCCAAAAAGTGCAGAATGAAGCCTATGAGAAATAGTAGAACCAACACCTTGGCTTTTCATCTTAAATATAAAATACTTTTGGGATATGTCCAACTTCCTCTTAGTTTTTGACAAATGCATATTCTCCTTTGTATACAAAGGATGATTATGCTTCTCCTCAACATCATAAACAATATAATCATTTGAACCTGGAAAAAGTGCACACTTAATACGTGCTTCACATTTTGATCTAATCAGGTTGGAATTTTTTTTTCAAATGACCTTTTGCATCTAATGTGTCAACTTCAAATGTGTTAGGTACACATTCACGATTACACAAGAAGTATCTCCTAATAATTTTACCATTTTCTTTTTTCACAGTAGATTTCCTTACATCAAAACCACTCCCAATAGCATAGAAGTAATACATTGCTTTCACGTGATCATAAGAAGGAAATGTAGATCCCGCAATAGGCCTAATGTGATCAGGAACATTAGGGATACAATACACATAATCACAAGAATTCAAAATTTTGTTGTTAGCCACATGCTCATTCTGATTGGAATCACCTAAAATGGTATAAATTAATAATATTGTTACAATATATTTTCATTAGAATAAAAATATGATCATAAATGAAAATTTACCAATATCAAAAGGGACATCATTAGAACTTTCATCCAATCGAGAAGTAGAGGTTGAAGAATCCACATAATTTGAATTGCATTGGTTGTCAACCCTACATCTATTACATCAAAAGTCGATAATAGAAACTATTATTCGATAACATTAAATCCTATTTTAACCTAAATTCTGTAAGAATACGAACAAACACATTGTTAAAGAATTAAATCTGGTTGTAAATAAAAAAAATGATACAAATAGGTTAGAATTATAAGAATGGAAATTATGATCAAGCAAGATAACTAATTAAATTCTAATCCCTAAACATCCGCACTTTCCAAAATTTGTCATGGGCAAATTTGACTAATTTACCCTTATTTATTTTATTTAATTAAAAATAATTAATTTTTATTCAATTAATTACGATCATGCCATCATCATGTTACCATTCATTCTTTTCATCTAATGGCTGATATTGTCTCACACGATCACACAATATTTGTGTTCCACATTTGATACTAACTATATATATATATATATATATATATATATATATATATATATATATATATATATATGAGTAATTCAAAGGATAGAGAGAGATTTTATAGGATTCTTTAGTAATGAACAAAAAAATAGGATTTATTATGTCAGTGAAATGGACAGAACTTTTAATAGTCGAGACTAGAAGGCCAGGGGAGTGGTTTATCTCTTAGAAGGGCAGGAAAATGGTTTTATATATATATATATATATATATATATATATATATATATATATATATATATATATATATATATATATATATAATTTGTAGTATTGAAATATTGTAACTTATAGAGCCAAAATAAAACAAATTGCTTACATTATACATAAGGTAATTCAACTTTAATTGGTAATATGCATGTTTGTAAAACTTTCTTGAGTCTTAGTTGAGTAGTGCATTATGTATTTGAAAATAGCTTGGCTAATGTAGTGTTAAGGTGGGTTGCAAATTTGTGTTATGTAGATAATTATATTCTTTCCAACTTAGATTCTATAACGAGGATGGCTCTAGGAACACAAATTAGTAATAGGGATGGTGTTAGCAACTGATTTTAGAAACCAAATATGTACAAATTATTTTTTTGGCAACCAAGTTTCCTAACAATAGTCTTTTTAGCAATGTATAAAATGGTGTATTTATCCATTTCTCGATTTTGAACCCATACAATTATAATTTCTAAACCACTTGTGATAGTGTATCATACGGATACATACAACAGTCCGCCAGCAGAATCCCTTGCCATTGTCTAGACGGACAGCTAGCCGCCAGGGACCATGCGACCCGTCTGGCTGGACGTCATCTGACTCGATAATCCTGGACGATTGGCCGCCACGTGTGCCAATGCCAGGACGACATGTCACCTTGTAACGGTCATCGCGTGACCTGTTAAGCCATGAACAACCCAGGTGGTCCACGAGCCACTACCTGGTCAGTTGAATGAGCCAATCACAAGCAACCACAAGCGATCGCCCAATAAGGAAAAGATCCACTACCCAAACTGACCAGACAGTCCCTACAAAGGTATAACTGTGACACCCCATTTCTACTCTTTGCAAATACTATGGTTTTTCGTATAAATACATGAATACAAAAAATACGGTTATTCAAAAACCGATTATTTACATGTTTAAAACTGTGGGTGTACAAATCCATATCAAAACTAACCATAGTAAGCAAGAAAGGATTAAACCTTGAGTCCAAGACGGGAGCTAACTCGGGCTCCACTCCAGCTAAACTTCTACCAAATATACCTTAGCTTTTTAACCTGGAATACATGGCAAAACATAAAATACGTAAGACAATAATGTCTCGTGAGTTACATGAGTTTTAGACTCAAACCTTTAACTCCTTTTCCAGCTTTTTATAAAATTTATAACATAAAACTTCTGTCAAAACTTTATAGTAATAACATACTATAACTCTTTACTTCTCGAAATCATTTCATAACATACTTTACAACAAAAACATCTCTCAAAACTTTATAGTAATAACATACTATAACTTTTTACTTTTCAAAATCACTTCATAATATACTTTTCAAAATTTGCTTCTTTCTTACTTTCTTTGACTGGTTTTTATAAGCTTGCTGGATTTTTATACTTAGGGCTTTAATCACCATAAGTGATACCCCAAGTCTCTATGGCTAGAAAGAACGGATCAATCCTCACCATAGAATTGCTGAGGCAATCTACTTCGTGATGGGGATTTTTCCCCAGTAGATCCCTTACCTAACCCGGGTAGGTTGGAACATAGTTCCCTTACTAACCCTGCTTGCTACAATTACCAGTCATCAAAAAAAAAAAACTTGCTGCTTGCTTGAACATTTCTCATAAACATATAACTTGTGGCTAGATGCCAAACTACATCATTTTATGTCTTTATGGCTAGATGCCAAATACATAACTTTCGTTTCACATAAATCATATGTTCAAAACACGTCTTTATAACATTTTAGGCTTAATGCCAAATCATACTTTCCAAACATCTTGTGGCTATATGCCCTTTCATACTTGAAAACATATAAAATTTGTAACCAAAACATACTTCTTAAACATTTTATGGCTATATGCCTATCCATACTTTCAAACATGTATAACTTGTATTAAAAATAGGGTTTAGGTCAAATTTGGTCACTTAACTTTTGATTTTGTGCTCATTTAGTCACTTAACTCTTTTTAAGTTGTAAAAGGTCACCGAACTTATTATTTTATGCCAAATTGGTCATTAAACTTTTTTGTGGTCACTTAACTTTTGAAATTGTGTCAAAATGGTCACTAAACTTTCGAAGTTGTACTCATTCAATTTTGTTTTGTTTTCTTTTTCAGAAATTGTTTTTACAAATTCATTTTACATGTTTGTTCAAAATCCGTTTTTTTTGCTTTGTTTTTAAATGTCTTTTCACAATTCGGTTTTATAACTTACTTTTTAGTACGTTTTTGCATTTTTTGTTTGTCACAATCTATTTATACAACTTCATTTTTTTACTTCGTTTTTCATGTTTTTTTCAAAATCATGTAAAAATGAGGTTATAAAACGAATTATAGAAAACATGTAAAAACGAAATAAAAAAAAGAATTTGTAAAAACAATTTCTGAAAAAGAAAACAAAACAAAATTGAATGAGTACAACTTCGAAAGTTTAGTGACCATTTTGACACAATTTCAAAAGTTAAGTGACCACAAAAAAAGTTTAATGACCAATTTGGCACAAAATAATAAGTTCGGTGACCTTTTACAACTTAAAAAGAGTTAAGTGACTAAATGAGCACAAAATCAAAAGTTAAGTGACCAAATTTGACCTAAACCCTTAAAAATATACTTTCACATATTTGGTTCATAGACCAAAACATACTTTCACATAATTGGCTCATAGACCAAAACATAACTTTAAATATAACATTATACTTTCACAAACGAGTTAGAGATAATACTCTTGCATATAATTTCACATATAGAAATTTTATAAGAAATATTGAAAATACTTACTTGCCATGTACCCCAGAATGGGTAAAAATACTGCATGTACTCACCTTGTCTAGTTAGAGAAGTCTAACTATAATCACTTCTTCCCGTTGAGTTTTCCTTTCCTTCAACTTTACTCCTTAATACCTAAGGAGTTCATTTAACATTCTAGTTAATATAAGCTAGGCCTTATTAACAATTAAAGACCTCTTAATCTACATCTTAATAGATTAATATCACATTATTTACCTATTTTTAGATTTTGATATCTAAGACGCATGGTCAAAGAATTGACCATAACTCCCAACTCAGAAACTCGAATGGCACAAACTCAGAAATTCTGAAAACTAGACACAATACATGACAAGTCTCAAGAAGATACCGAGACTTGAATCACATTTTAAGACCTTAGAAAATAAGCGACAAGATTGACAGTGCAATCTGTCACAAATCTGGATTAGTGGAGGAATCACCAATTCCATTCCACTTGGGAATGGAATCAAGGGAAACCCTCTTACATAGGCATACTAGATATAACCAAGAGACTACCCTTCGAAATTCAGACCCAAAAGACAAACCAATTAAGAATTAAAAATCATACAATATGAAGGAAATGAGCAGCAACATTTCTGTCACAACTCAGCATAGGTTGACAAGTTCTGTCCAACAACCTAACTTCTGAAAGGAAATAAGTCAAGCCTTTTGGATGAGTTACACTAGACATGAAGATAAAGCTCTCATCCAAAAATCAAACTCAAAGCATAAGCCAACTGAGAATTAAAAATCGTGCAACAAGGAAAATGTGCACAGCGACAATTCTGGTTCAGTCAAAGAGAAGGCATTGGAACCCTAGATTCCTAATGGAATTGGATCAAGCCCTCTGGATGAAACACTGTAGACATGATAATGACCTTCCCATCAAATTTTCAGACCTAACCCATGGAACATTTGGGAAATAAAAATCCCACAAGTTGACCTAGGTGTGCAGCAGCCAATCTGTGGAGGTCGGGTTGCACACACCAAAATCCAAACTAAAACAATGAACTGGGTAAATTCCTTTTGGTCGAGTATGGCTCATGACAAGGTTCTTCTCCACACAAAATTTCAGAACAATCTAGTGAACACACGATTTTACAAGAATTTCACAACACAATTAGACACAGAAATCATACTCATGGAAATCGGGTTCAAAACCCTAGAAAACGACCGAATGAGGTCTGAACCCCAACTGATGAACTGAAAAAGACATCGAGACGAAACCATGGGCACTGGAATCACCTAATTTGGACATCGTATGATTTTTCTACGAATTATACAACATAGGACAGATTCTTACCTCTTTGAAGCTAAAATCTTCAATTCTTGCAAGATGTTTCAAACTTCTAGTTCTTCCCGTGTTCTTCCCTTGCTCTCTCTCGTTCTCTCTAGATGGTTCTGTAAATTTCTGGAGAATGACAGATAACTCTCATTTATGTTTAATTTTTTATAAAATAATTACACTTAGGTCCCTAGCTTTCATCTTTTACACTTTGGCCACCAAAAATTAAGTTTTATTTCATGTAACTTAGTTTCTTACACTTTTGGTCCAAAAAACCAAAATATACTTTCATAATAAATCTTATACATAGGCAAATGACCAAATTACCCCTTTATGGTAAAATGACCAAATTACCCTTTTTTTTACTAGAATTAACTTTCAAATACTTATCACCATTATTTGGTGTCAAAATTTTATTTCATTACATATTAGCTCCAAAAATCATATTTTTCTTACTTAAAAGTCATTTGGATATCAAATGACCATTTTGCCCTTTTCTCATCATCTTTCTCCAAACTTTTGATATTTTACCACATTTCTAAGTAATTTATTTTAAAACTTTAAAAATATTTTTGGTCTTTTCCTTACATATTTTCTCGAATATAAATTCGAGATTTTTGGGTCGTTACAACTACGGTATATGATGATCACACCCCTGGTGAGATCATCATCATCACACATACTCGTACTCATTTATTTTCGTCTCTCATTCTCTCTAATTACCGTACTGACTTAACCGTCGGAGCGCCCTCCCGGGATCGCCTCCTGGAGTGTGACTGACCCCATACTCGTTGTTGTGAACTCAGGTCTGAAGCTCGGTTGTTCGGAAGACTCCATTGAAGGACAAGTTCGAATCATTGGCTCCATCCGCTTGTGTGACAACGCAGGAACTACGTGTTCACGATTCTGAATGACGACACCATCAGATAACTGACAAGGCGACGCCCAACGAAGCCCAATACGACCTATGTCATCCCTAGACGCCGCTACACCTCAAACTTCGGCGACTACACACCACACAGTTACACCCGCAGCAACAATGACCACTATATCACCATGGCAACCGCCGATGCCAACCCTACTCACACCGCCATTGACGTAACTGAACCCTCTCTTTCATGCAGGGCCATCGGCAACTCAACCATTCTTTACACTTCCGTTTGTTACCCCTACGATGGTAGGAACCTCAACAAACACTTCTATTCCACCAAGCATTCCTCCAACCCTTCTGATACGTTTCCTCACCGGAATGCCATCAACCCCTTCTCCAACACCCACCATTTCTCAAAACCTGTTTGTAAGCGCTCCTACCCCTCCAACCCAATTCGGTCCAACTCCATTCTACGTCAATAGTTATCCTACTCCTCCGATAATCACCCCGCCTTACATGACGCCACAATATCCATTCAAGCCACTCTATCCACCATTTCAGCCACAGACGTTGAATCCAATTCCTACAATAACAACCCCTCGCTCGCCTTCGTCAAAGAGTTCCTGGATTACGAGATCCCGAGTACCACTAAGCTCCCAACGTTGAAGGTATACAATGGAACAACATGCCCTGACAGCCACATCGACACTTACGAGTGGCACATGACCTCGTTGAAGTTAGACCAATGTTTCTAGTGCACATATACAACTTCGAGCAGTTGAACCAATTATTCCTCACAAATTTCATGCAACTACGAAAGTACAGGGGCGACAACCATGCTATCATGGGTTGTAAGCAGCGGGAAGGTGAATCAGGAAAGGATTATTTCAAGTGTTTCAACAAAGCTACGTTGGATGTGCCGGGGCAGGACGACCGAATGGTGACAGGCGCGTTCATCTGGGGATTGTTACCAGGCCCCCTATCCAAAAAGTTTTTGGGTAAACCCCCACAGACATGGCACGAGCTGAAGGAGCGAGTAGAAAGGTTTCTGAGGCAGGAGGAGGGGACAGCAGAGAAGCAACGATATCTCAAAGCAACCACGGACAATCACTACAGAAGGGGCGATCGTTACCATTCCCACAGTCAGCGTCCAGACCATACCGGTCCTCCTCCAAAAGGCGGTAGACCTCCACGGCGATTTAACCCATTTTTCAAAGATGAGTCACGAAGCATGCATGCGGACATTTATGCCGTAAAGGAGACCGCCACAAGTAAAGTCCAGGATAGTAAGCAACGATACTGTGAACACCATAAAAGTAGAGCCCACGACACCCTTGATTGCGCCATGCTGAAGAGAGAAATGGAAGAGAAACAACTAAAAGGAAATCTAGTAGAGACAGTGAGGAAGCTGCGAGAGCAATATGAGGCGGACAGGAAAGCGGAGAGAAACCGGAAGGAAGATAAAACAGGTGGTCAAGCTCTTGAAATTTTGGCTATCTGTACAAACCAGAAACAAACCATTTGTGCTTACAAGGAAAGTGTACGCCACAACACCGGTCCATTGAACCTCAGTTTCTCCATTGACAATCCAAGACCCGAGAACTGGCAGGGGGACAATCCCCTAGTCATTGCTGGCTATGTTAAGGATATCAAAATTCATAGGGTATACGTGGATGGGGGAAGCACCGCTGACATCATACATGAACACTGCTTTAAGTTATTGCCATAAATCATAAAAGACAAACTGAAGCCCGCTAGGGGACGGCTCATACGATTTACAGGTTACATCATCTGGCCTATTGGAACTATTCCCTTGCCCTTCACTCTGAGAAGTTTTGACGGGAAATTCCAAATGACTGTGCTCATTGAGTTTGTTGTCGTACGAGCACCGTCGGAACACAATATGATTCTAGGGCGTCCAAGACTTCTGAAGTTTGGCGCAGTGGCATCTACGGTCCACGGTCTTCTCAAATTCAAAGCATCAGGTGGAGTAGCTTGTGTCATGGCCACCAGCCCTTGGACTTTGAGCTGCTGCCAGATCATGCAACCGACATATATCGTGCGACCGACTAAAAAGACCAGGAGAGAGGAGCCAAACGACAAAGAAATCATCAACCAGGATTACCCTGAACAGCCAGTTCGAATCAGTACCATGTTGCCTATAACCACAAGAGAAATGGTAATCACCCTCCTGAAACAATACAAGCATGTATTTGCGTGGGAGCCAGCAGATATGGTAGGCGTAGACAGGAGCGTCATAGAGCACAATCTGAACGTTAAACCAGGAAGTAGTGCAATCAAGCAAAAAAAGAGGCCAGGCAGCGAGCGCAATATGACGATCAATGCAGAAGTGTCCGAGCTAGTTGCAGCAGGAATATTAAGGGAGGCCATTTTCCCAATTGGATTGCTAACCCGGTGATGGTTAAAAACATGATGGCAGTTGGCGAATGTGCATAGACTATACAAATTTAAACAAAGCCTGCCCTAAGGACTGCTACCCCTTGCCAGAAATAGACCAAAAGGTGGAGTCGCTCCAGGGGTTCAGATGGAAATGCTTTCTAGACGCGTATAAAGGCTATCACCAGATACAGATGAGGAAGGAAGACGAAGAAAATACATCGTTCTACACTGACAGAGGGACATTTTGTTACAAGAAAATGCCCTTCAGATTAAAGAACGTGGGAGCTACATACCAGCGCCTGGTAGACCAACTGTTTCGGAACCAAATCGGGCGTAATATTGAAGTTTATGTTGACGACATGGTAATCAAAAGCCCAGAAGAAACCATACTAATAACAGACATCGAAGAAACACTCAAAACATTAGAAAATGCGAAGATGAAATTGAATCCGGCAAAATGCGTGTTTGGTGTTGAGGAAGGCCATTTCCTGGGATACTATGTGACCAATCAGGGCATCCTTCCTAAACCTACAAAAGTACAAGACGCCCTCGAAACCAGACCCCCCGCCACGCTAAAAGAAATGCAGGGCCTAAATGGAAAGTTAACAGCATTAGGACGCTTCATTGCGAAGTCAGCAGAGAAAGCTCTACCGCTTTTCAACACATTAAAAGGTGAAGTCAACAAAGAGGGATTCAAATGGACACCAGCAGCCGATGAAGCCTGGCAGAAACTTAAACATGCATTAGGCAATTTACCTACACTCGCCAGCCCCATCCCAGGAGAAACCTTGTTCGTTTACTTGTCAGCATCACAGGAAGCAATTTCGGCGGTACTAGTAGTGGAAAGGAACAATACACAGCTACCGGTATACTTTATAAGTCGAGCACTCCAAGGACCAGAGATCAATTACCCGACACTCGAAAAACTGGTACTGGCACTCGTGCATGCTGCCAGGCATCTTCGTTGATACTTTCAAGCACACCATATTGAAGTCCTCATTAGCCAGCCTCTTAAGCAATTTCTTCTGAAGCCGGAAAATTCAGGACAATTAGCCAAATGAGCTATAGAGCTAGGTGAGCATGCCATTGATTACCGACCGTGAACAGGTATCAAGGTACAAGCCTTAGCAGATTTCCTCATTGAGATTCCCGAGCAAGCACCCTTAGGGGCATCAGACACTACAAAAGTCCTTGCCACAGAACAACCATGTAAATGGACCCTCTTTACAAACGGGGCTGCCGGAAAGGAACGGTCGGGAGTAGGATTAGTTTTAAAAAGTCCCCAAGGTGAGGAGATCACGTATGCTTTAAGGTTTGATTTTCAAACCTCTAACAATGAGGCGGAATACGAAGCCTTGATGGCGAGATGACGTTGGCAATTGAAAACAGAGCAAAACAGATAGCAGCTTTAAGTGACTCAATGTTGGTGACGAATCAGATAAATGGTATGTACGAAGCTAGGGATAAACGAATGCAGAAGTACATGGATGCGGTTCAGAAATTGACAAAATCTTCTGACAGCTTCTCTAATTAAGCAAATTCCCCGGTCAGAAAATAGAAGGGCTGACGCTTTAAGCAAGTTAGCGTCAACATCATTTGACCACCTGACCAAGAAGGTATTGGTTTAAGTTTTACCCGAAAGAAGTATTGAAGAAAAACAAGTTGGCGAGACAACAAAAGAAGCGACAACTTGGGTTACACCATATTTGGAATATCTCCGGTATGGAACACTACCAGAAGACGAGACAGAAGCACGCAAGATGAGAGTTAAAGCCCCCAACTTTACGATCATCGAAGGAGCACTCTACAAAAAAGGGTATTTGGCCCCTTGGCTGAAATGCATAACTAAGGAAAAAGGGCAACGGGTATTAGACGAAACACACTCAAGATTAGCAGGAGCTCACGAAGGAGCTCGAGCACTAACGGGCAAAGTCTTGTGGATGGGAATTTACTGGCCGGACATCCACCTTGATGCAACTGAGGTAACACGCAAGTGCATGGAGTGCCAAACTTTTTCCCCAGCCCAGAACCTACACGCAAGTGCATGGAGTGCCAAACTTTTTCCCCAGCCCAGAACCTACCTGCGGCCCCCATGACAAGCATTAGCAGTCCTTGGAAGGGTTTCTATGCAATCAATGACCAAATAATCCCTATGGTTCACATGCAACCCTAAGATGATCTATGTTTTCTTCTATGAATATAATAAACTAAAAACCTAAAGGATACAATTAATTTCTAAAGATCAATTGAGAAAACCAACCTTTTATCTTATGATCCTTGAAGCAAGCAGCAAAAGAATCCTGCCTCAAATGCAAGTCACACCCAAGCAATGGAGAAATCAGTCCAACAGAGTAACAGAGAGAGATGGTGGCGTGAAGAATGAGGTGCCTAGGGGGTTCCTTATATAGCCTCCTAGGGTTACAGCTGAAACCCTAGAAAGCCTCCAAATGGACAAGCCTTTTGACCACTTGGACCAGACTCCCCAAAACCATAATTAAGGTTTCGCCAAACCCCGGAGGAGCCTCCAGGGTGGCGCCATTTTGGTTTTACCTGGCCAGTTATTCAACTATTGAATAAATGCCAACCAGTCCCTGTAACTTTTATTAATTAATTTAATCACTAAATTAAATCCAATTAATTCTAGATTAAATCTTAATTAATTATTATAGTTTCTAATTAATATATTAACACTTAAATATATTAATAAACTATATATTTATTTTCTATTGATTTATTAAACAATTAATAAATCAACCATTCTCTCTACTGAACTATACATCTACCCTCCAGCTATGAGGGCAACCCAAATGGACTTTGCTTCTATTAACAAGATAAATACAATTATAAGTAGGGCTTAGACACCTAATCCAACAGTCTCCTACTTGGATAAGTCTATGACTTCAATTGTTTGTTTATCTTCTGTTTAATATTAGTTTCCTAGAAACTGTTCTGAACTCTGACCCAGTCAGTTCTGTCAAAAGATAAGTGATCTGATGATCCTCCGTCCAACAAGATATTTTCAGACTCAAGACATGGATTAACATCAATCTTGGTCTGATACTCTGTTTCTCGATTTCTGATTTGCATATGACTTTTGAGACTACTAATTGAACACATCAATTTAGTCCCGGTTGGCCAACACTTTCAGTCAACTTCAAAATCATCGAGAGGCCTATAGATATCTGTTTCCAATTGGGTCAGGGGACGGATAAGTTTTGACTTATATGTCCATACCTTTTGCGGGTCTAAATACTTACAATAATGTGTTTTATAACACCGAGTTACTGGTGCGTTTTTGCATTATCAATAAGCACTAGTATCGCAAATAACAGATCATATCTCTCCACTTAAAGATCAACAGATATTATTGTCTTAACATTGCCTATGATATAATCCATGAAGCAATCTGTTAAGCGCGGGTTTATCCAATACTCAAATCTATATTTTCTAAGTACTCATGAACGTTGCAGCAGTCTTACTGCAATGTCTAACTCATTAGACAGTCTGCAACCGATTCATGACAGTCTTCGTTCACACTTACTCCCTAACAGTGTGATCGACTGTGGAATTTTAAATAATCTAATTATTCAGGAAGTTAAACATGCAAATATATAAACACAATAATAAATAATTGACAAAGGTAGTAACAATAGTCATTTATAAATCTCTATTATAAAATCACCAAGTCAATTACATTTATACTGTTACAAGTTTCAAATCTATCTAATTACTAAAACTAATATCATCCTTCAGTCCAATGCTTCGAGCATGCTGATTGTGCTTGATCCTGCTCAGAGCCTTAGTCAAAGGATCTGTAGTATTGTCTTCTAATGATACCCGCTTAACCAGTAAGTGACCTTCTTCTACTTGATGTCGAATATAGTGGTACTTTCTTTTGTAACGACCATTTTCCAAAAAAAAAATCGTGAATAGTACTCCGGCGTGAATAGTGCTCACCACACGACGGAGAGGTGGTCGCGACGCGAGGGCTGGCAGAAGCTTCTCGGAGAAGTGCGCGATGAGGTAAGTGCTTACGTTTTGGCCACGACGCGACCGTGGGTCCGTCGCGACGCGAAGAGGGTCCAGAGGCCTATAAATAGGAGCTCTAAGCCTCATTTTTGGGCAAAACACATACTAACACTCATATGCTATAGAGGAGTGCGCTAGTAAGGAAGAGGTGCTATAAGAGAGGGAAATCAATAGGTTCGGGTAGCGATCATCGTCTCGATATACGGAAAGTAAGTTCCAAACCTTTAGTACAATTATAATAGTATTTTGTAAACAGTATGAAGGGAATGATTGCTAGTCATTTTGACTTATATCAAATAACCAAGTTCGAGTCAGGAGATAACCCAGGCTATGGAGACTTTGTTCCAAAATAATACTGATTGATTTACTTACGAGAATGGTGCCTAGGCCGGTTACATGGGATCTGGTTGTTGGATTTTCCGAAAGGCTAAAATGCTGAAAGGATCCTGCCACCCCATCTAATCTTCTACCTGGCCGTTCTTTACTTGATAAGTCATGAAGTGTTATTTTGGAACTATTAAAGGGGTGAATGAAAGATTTATAAATGATAGATTTTGTACTGTGATAACAGTCAAGGTTGGAAGAGGATACAAGGCAGAAAAAGACAAAAGCTTTAGTCAACAACCAGGTGAGTATTCGATACCTAAGTGTTACTTTTCCTGTGGGGCCACATTACCGGTTCATGTGATTGGGACCACCTTACCGTGGGGTCACATACTCGGTACTCGTGGTTGAGACCACCTTTACTGTGGGGCCACTGGCTATTGTTGGTGGTTGTGACCACATATATATGTTGTGACGATCATGTAAGCAGTAATTGTGGTGGGACCACATACAAGTTTTGTGATGGCTTAATCGGCTGGCAGTTCTATCACTCACTCAGGGGATGTACACTGAGTCCTTAGGACTCGATATTGCTGGGAGCCATGATATGATGTGAAAGCTGAAAATTTTATGTTGTGTATTTTTTTTGTAATGCTTATCGATTATTCATTGAGCTTGTATAGCTCACCTCTGTGGATACTAACTGTGCAGGTGATATAGACCCTACTAAAGGGAAAGAGGTGCTTCAGGGTTAGAGCAGATAGTAGCATCCCGGCTTTGAGGAGATTTCGTACTCCCAGATACTACTTGTGTACCTCTGGCTTGTAACATATACCCTTGTATAATATTTTGCTGAATAAAATATGTTTTAAAGCGTGTAAAATAATGGAGTGTATTTATATTAAAAGCCGGGTGTTACAAGTTGGTATTAGAGCCGAGGTTTAAGTGAATTAGGTTTCTATAGAGTAGATACTTAGACTTGAACCTTAGGATATAGTAGAGTTGGGATTTGAAAAAGATAATTTATGCTATCTAATTAAATGACTAATCATTATGTTGAACTTTCAAGATGGCAAACTCCAAGAGTGGTCAGAGCCAAAGGTGTGCTAGGCAGGGAGCTTCCAGAGGAGGTAGAACATGAAGTCAGAGTCAAGGAGGTGCTAGAGGAGGCAGAACTCGAACACAGGGTTCGGTACACCGGGAAGTGGGAGAGGCAGTAAGGAACCCGCAGGATTTACAAACTATGATTACTGAGGTGGTACGGGAGCTATTACCTACTATGGTAGAGAAACAGAAAGGGGATACTGCTAAGCAAGTGCATGATGAAGCTCTCGGAAATGAGGAACATGTTGAAAGTAGAATACATGTGGCGAATAAAGGCAAAGGTGTCGAGGGAACGTCAGAAGGGAAAACCAAATGTACATATAAGAATTTCCTTAGTTGCAACGCTAAGGAATTTACGGGAGCTGATAATCTCGTACAGGCGATGGAATGGTTGATACACACTGAGAAAGTTTTCCGAATCAGCAAGTGTGAAGAGGCGGATAAGGTGGAGTTCGCCACCAACCTTTTCACTGGGAATGCCCAATATTGGTGGCAAGTTTTTAGTAGAGCCTTGGGTTCCGGTTTGGCTGAAATGTTGACATGGGAGCAATTTCAAGCCAAATTTACTGAGGAATACTGTTCTGAGGTTGCGGTGAAGAGGCTAGAGGACGAGTTCTTACATCTAAAACAAGGGTCCCGGTCTGTACAAGAGTATACTATGGATTTCTTGGAGAAAGCAAGATTCTGTGAGCATCAGGTTGATACTGAAAGAAGAAAAATTGATAAATACGTGTGGGGATTGAAAACTCGAATCCGAGAGGTTATACAGCCACTCAAGCTGACTACCTTTCGGTAAGTGGTTGATCGAGCAATGGAGCGTGAGGCGGAGCTGCAGCGCCAACAGAACGAAAGAAAGGCAGCGGAGGCAAAAAGGAAGGCTGAAGAACGCCTGTGGACTTCTCAGAAGAAGTCCCAACAATCAGAATCTGGGTCGCGAGGTCAGACTCGGAAAGATGAAGGCAAATGGTGCGACAAATGCCGGAAGAAGCATATGGGAGATTGCCCTACTAGTCCCTCACCATTGTATTGTTTTAAGTGTGGGAAGACATGACACTATGCTCGAGATTGCAACCAAACAAACCGAGTATGTTTCCAGTGTGGAGCTAAAGATCACCTTCGAGCAAATTGTCCACAACTGAAGACAGGAGGATCCCGAGATAGGCCGCGGGAGGAGCACGGTAGAGAGACGCGAGACCGAGGCAAACCAGTAGCCTCCCGAGCATTCCAGATGACAGTTGAGGAGGCCCAGGAGAAGACCGATGTTATTACAGGTATTTTTAAATTAAATTCGATCCCTGCATATGTATTCTTTGATCCCGGAGCCACAGACTCTTTTATATCCACATCATTCATGCCCCGAATTTCTATACCCTTAACCCCGTTGGACGAAGAATTGGAGGTGGCAGTGGCAGGTGGGAGATATGTTTATGTCTCTGAGCAGATTCGAGGGTGTCAGCTTGAGATCAACGGGACCACTTTCCCTATTGATCTGAAGCCGATCACCACCAGAGAGTTTGAAGTTATTGTAGGAATGGATTGGTTAGCAACCAATGATGCTCAAGTCGATTGTAAAAGGAAAAGTATCGTGATTTTAACACCAGACGGGTCGCGAGTAATAATTCAGGGTGAGCGGCCACGTATGAGGATGCCCGTCATTTCCTTTGCCAAGGCACGTAGTCGTAATAGCAAGGAGGGAGTACTTTTCATGGCATGTGTGGTCCCGACGGAGCCCATTAAACTATCCATTGAAGATATCACAGTTGTGAAGGAGTTTCTTGATGTTTTTCCCGATGAGCTCCCTGGACTACCACCGGATCGGCAGATAGAGTTTACCATAGATTTGGTTCCAGGAGCAGCTCCTATTGCTCGTGCTCCTTATCTATTAGCACCAACAGAGATGGCAGAATTAAAGAAGCACTTGCAGGAATTACTCGATCGGGGATTCATTCGACCGAGTACTTCACCTTGGGGAGCACCTATCCTGTTTGTAAAGAAGAAGGACGGGTCTATGCGAATGTGTATAGACTATAAAGAACTGAACAAGATCACCATAAAGAACAAATATCCATTGCCCAGGATTGATGATTTGTTCGATCAACTTCAGGGTGCATCCTATTTCTCTAAGATTGATCTAAGATCAGGATATCATCAGTTGAAGATTCGGGAGTCGGATATCCCGAAGACAGCTTTCCGTACCCGTTACGGGCATTACGAGTTTCTGGTGATGCCGTTTGGGTTAACCAATGCCCCTGCAGCTTTCATGGACTTGATGAACAGAGTGTGTCATCCATTTCTTGATACCTCTGTAATCGTGTTCATTGATGATATACTGATCTATTCCCGGAGCCAGGAAGAGCACGAGACGCATCTACGTCAAGTCCTAGAGTTACTTCGTCGAGAGAAGCTGTATGCTAAGTTCTCAAAGTGCGAATTTTGGCTTCGTGAGGTTCAGTTTCTGGGGCATGTTATTAGCAGCGAAGGTGTTAAAGTCGATCCTGCAAAGATCGAGGCTGTAATGAAGTGGGAGCCGCCGCGGAATCCATCAGAAATACACAATTTTCTTGGGCTAGCTGGATATTACAGGAGATTTGTAGAGAACTTCTATTCTATTGCAGCTCCTTTGACCAAATTAACTAAGAAGGGCGAGAAGTTTGAATGGACTGAAGAACAGCAAGCTGCATTTCAGAAGCTGAAGCAAGCTTTGTGTGAAGCCCTAGTTCTTGCATTACCACAAGGTGGAGAAGACTTTGTGGTTTACAGTGACGCTTCTAGGGTAGGTCTGGGATGTGTCTTAATACAGAGGGGCCGGGTGATTGCATACGCATCCAGACAATTGAAAGAAGCTGAGAAAAGATATCCGGTACATGATCTTGAACTAGCTGCTGTAGTATTAGCATTAAAATTGTGGAGGCATTATCTATACGGGGTAAAGTTCAAGATCTATACGGACCATAAGAGTCTCAAATATTTGTTCGATCAGAAGGAGCTGAACATGAGGCAGCAGAGATGGATGGATTTACTCAAAGATTATGACTGTGAGATCTTGTACCATCCAGGGAAGGCAAATGTAGTTGCAGACGCTCTCAGTCGAAAGGAGAGACCCACTAGGGTTGTGTCTGCCTGTATGAGCATAGTTAGTAGACTACCCGAGCTGATTCGGACAGCCCAAGAAGAAGCAGGGAAGGCAGAACATGTAAAAAGTGAACGCATGGTTGGTTACATTAACCAACTGGAGGAAAATTCCCAGCGACTGAAGACCTTTAAAGGTCGAGTATGGGTGCCAAAGCAGGGTGAGGCACGGAAGTTACTCCTCGAGGATGCTCATTGTTCTCGCTATGCTATACACCCGGGTAGCACCAAGATGTATCGGATGCTGAAACCGTTATACTGGTGGCCGGGCATGAAGCGGGATATAGGAAGATATGTAGAACGGTGCCAAACATGCTTGCAAGTGAAGTCCAATCATCAAAAGCCGTATGGAGAAATTCAGCCTCTACCTGTTCCAATGAAGAAATGGGATGAGGTCACTATGGACTTTGTGACGAAACTTCCTCGAACGCCGCGTGGACACAATGCCATATGGGTAATTGTGGATCGACTGACCAAATCCGCTCAGTTCATACCCATACGTGAAGATTATAAAGTTAGCAAATTAGCCAGGATCTATATTGATGAAGTAGTCTGTAGACACGGGGTACCATCCTCCATTATATCCGATCGAGATAGTCGATTTATGTCTCGGTTTTGGCAGAGCCTTCAGGAGCAGTTTGGGTCGAAGATTTTGATGAGTACTGCCTATCATCCTTAGACTGATGGGCAAAGCGAAAGGACTTTACAAACATTGGAGGATATGCTTCGTGCATGTGTTATAGATTTTGGTGGAAACTGGGAGGATCACTTGCCTTTGGTGGAATTTGCATATAATAATAGTTATCACTCTAGCATTCAGATGGCGCCATACGAGGCATTGTATGGAGCACCATGTCGTACCCCGACCTGTTGGACAGAGTTAGGGGAAAAGCCGTTGGCCGGACCCGAAATTGTCGCTCAAACCGAAGAGAAGATTCGAGAACATTTGATGGTTGCTCAAAACAATCAAAAACATTATGCTGATCGCCGAGTGAAACCTATAGAGTTTCAGGTTGGTGATATGGTGATGCTTAAGGTTTCTCCATGGAAAGGTCTGATTCGTTTTGGGAAGAAGGGGAAGCTGAGTCCTCGTTTTATTGGACCTTTTCGCATATCTCAAAGGGTAGGAGCTGTAGCTTACCGATTAGAGCTACCTGAGGAGTTAAGAGGCATTCACGATGTTTTCAATGTGTCGCATTTGAGAAAGACTCTGTTTGACGAGTCTCAACGAGTACCATTGGCTGAAATCGAAGTAGACGAAAAGTTAAGATATCCGGAACAACCAGATAAAGTGTTAGACCGGAAAGTGAGACAGTTACGAAACAAGAAGATTAATATGGTAAAAGTACAGTGGCGATATCACAAGGGCTCGGATGTAACTTGGGAAGCCGAAAAGGAAATGAAGGCGAAGTACCCCCAATTGTTTGCTTGATTCCGGGGACGGAATCTTACAAAGGGGGGAGAACTTGTAACGACCATTTTCCAAAAAAAAAATCGTGAATAGTACTCCGGCGTGAATAGTGCTCGCGACGCGACGGAGAGGTGGTCGCGACGCGAGGGCTGGCAGAAGCTTCTCGGAGAAGTGCGCGATGAGGTAAGTGCTTAGGTTTTGGTCACGACGCGACCGTGGGTCCGTTGCGATGCGAAGAGGGTCCAGAGGCCTATAAATAGGAGCTCTAAGCCTCATTTTTGGGCAAAACACATACTAAACACTCATATGCTATAGAGGAGTGCGCTAGTAAGGAAGAGGTGTTATAAGAGAGGGAAATCAATAGGTTCGGGTAGCGATCATCGTCTCGACATACGGAAAGTAAGTTCCAAACCTTTACTACAATTATAATAGTATTTTGTAAACAATATGAAGGGAATGATTGCTAGTCATTTTGACTTATATCAAATAACCAAGTTCGAGCCAGGAGATAACCCAGGCTATGGAGACTTTTTTCCAAAATAATGCTGATTGATTTACTTACGAGAACGGTGCCTAGGCCGGTTACATGGGATCTGGTTGTTGGATTTTCCGAAAGGCTAAAATGCTGAAAGGATCCTGCCACCCCATCTAATCTTCTACCTGGCCGTTCTTTACTTGATAAGTCATGAAGTGTTATTTTGGAACTATTAAAGGGGTGAATGAAAGATTTATAAATGATAGATTTTGTACTGTGATAACAGTCAAGGTTGGAAGAGGATACAAGGCAGAAAAAGACAAAAGCTTTAGTCAACAACCAGGTGAGTATTCGATACCTAAGTGTTACTTTTCCTGTGGGGCCACATTACCGGTTCATGTGATTGGGACCACCTTACCGTGGGGTCACATACTTGGTACTCGTGGTTGAGACCACCTTTCCTGTGGGGCCACCGACTATTGTTGGTGGTTGTGACCACATATATATATATATATATATATATATATATATATATATATATATATATATATATATATATATATATATATATATATATATGTTCTGACGATCATGTAAGCAGTAATTGTGGTGGGACCACATACAAGTGTTGTGATGGCTTAATCGGCTGGCAGTTCTATCACTCACTCAGGGGATGTACACTGAGTCCTTAGGACTCGATATTGCTGGGAGCCATGATATGATGTGAAAGCTGAAAATTTTGTGTTGTGTATTTTTTTTGTAACGCTTATCGATTATTCATTGAGCTTGTATAGCTCACCTCTGTGGATACTAACTGTGCAGGTGATATAGACCCTACTAAAGGGAAAGAGGTGCTTCGGGGTTAGAGCAGATAGTAGCAGCCCAGCTTTGAGGAGATTTCGTACTCCTAGATACTACTTGTGTACCTTTGGCTTGTAACATATACCATTGTATAATATTTTACTGAATAAAATATGTTTTAAAGCGTGTAAAATAATGGGGTGTATTTATATTAAAAGCCGGGTGTTACATCTTTCGATATGCCTGGACTTTACATGGTCTCGCGGTTCCTTTGTCAAGGAGACCGCTCCTTCGTTATCGCAGAAAAGTTCCACCGGCTCCTGAATGCTCGGGACAACTCCAAGGTCACCGATGAAGTTCTTCAGCCAAGCCGCTTCTTTAGACGCTTCACTCGCTGCAATATACTCTGATTCGCATGTTGAATCAGCCACTGTTTCTTGCTTGGAACTTTTCCAAGTGACCGCTCCACAGTTCAACAAAAATACCCAACCCGACTGGGACCGTCCACTGTCCCTATATGTCTGGAAGCGGGCATCTGTATATCCACTCATTTTCAAGTCGTCACTGCCACCAAGGACTAATAACATATTCTTTGTCCTTCGCAGATACTTGAGTATGTTCTTGACTGCAATCCAGTGTGCTTTTCCAGGATTACCCTGGAACCGACTCACCATGCTTAGTGCAAAAGATACGTCGGGACGAGTACGTGTCATAGCATACATGATCGACCCTACTGCCGAAGCATAAGGTACCCGACTCATTTCAGCTATTTCCTCATCAGTACTCGGACTTTGAGTCTTACTCAATTTTGCATTACTTTGGATTGGTAGCTCTCCCTTTTTGGAAATTTCCATTTCCAAATCTTTTCAACACCTTTTCCAAATATGTACACCGGCTTAGACGATAATTTCTGTTGATTTAAGCCAGTGTACATATTTGGAAAAGGTGTTGAAAATATTTGGAAATGGAAAATTCCAAAAAGGGAGAGCTACTAATCCAAAGTAATGCTAAATTGAGTAAGACTCAAAGTCCGAGTACCGATGAGGAAATAGCTGAAATGAGTCGGGTACCTTATGCTTCGGCAGTAGGGTCGATCATGTATGCTATGACATGTACTCGTCCCGACGTATCTTTTGCACTAAGCATGGTGAGTCGATTCCAGGGTAATCCTGGAAAAGCACACTGGATTGCAGTCAAGAACATACTCAAGTATCTGCGAAAGACAAAGAATATGCTATTAGTCCTTGGTGGCAGTGATGACTTGAAAGTGAGTGGATATACAGATGTCAGCTTCCAGACATATAGGGACAGTGGACGGTCCCAGTCGGGCTGGGTATTTTTGTTGAACGGTGGAGCGGTCACTTGGAAAAGTTCCAAGCAAGAAACGGTGGCTGATTCAACATGCGAATCAGAGTACATTGCAGCGAGTGAAGCGTCTAAAGAAGCGGCTTGGCTGAAGAACTTCATCGGTGACCTTGGAGTTGTCCCGAGCATTCAGGAGCCGGTGGAACTTTTCTGCGATAACGAAGGAGCGGTCGCCTTGACAAAGGAACCGCGAGACCATGGAAAGTCCAGACATATCGAAAGAAAGTACCACTATATTCGACATCAAGTAGAAGAATGTCACTTACTGGTTAAGCAGGTATCATCAAAAGACAATCCTGCAGATCCTTTGACTAAGGCTCTGAGCAGGATCAAGCACAATCAGCATGCTCGAAGCGTTGGACTGAAGGATGATATTAGTTTTAGTAATTACATAGATTTGAAACTTGTAACAGTATAAATGTAATTGACTTGGTGATTTTATAATAGAGATTTATAAATGAGTATTGTTACTACCTTTGTCAATTGTTTATTATTGTGTTTCTATATTTGCATGTTTAACTTCCGAATAATTAGATTATTTAAAATTCCACAGTCGATCACACTGTTAGGGAGTAAGTGTGAACGAAAACTGTCATGAATCGGTTGCAGACTGTCTAATGAGTTAGACATTACAGTAAGACTGTTGCAACGTTCATGAGTACTTAGAAAATATAGATTTGAGTATTGGATAAACCCGCACTTAACAGATTGCTTCATGGATTATATCATGAGCAATGTTAAGACGATAATATCGGTTGATCTTTAAGTGGAGAGATATGATCTGTTATTTGCGATACAAGTGCTTATTGATAATGCGAAAACGCACCAGTAACTCGGTGTTATAAAACACATTATTGTAAGTATTTAGACCCGCAAAAGGTATGGACATATAAGTCAAAACTTATCCGTCCCCTGACCCGATGGAAAACAGATATCTGTAGGCCTCTCGATGATTTTGAAGTTGACTGAAAGTGTTGGCCAACCGGGACTAAATTGATGTGTTCAATTAGTAGTCTCAAAAGTCATATGCAAATCAGAAATCGAGAAACAGAGTATCAGACCAAGATTGATGTTAATCCATGTCTTGATTCTGAAAATATCTTGTTGGACGGAGGATCATCAGATCACTTATCTTTGGACAGAACTGACTGGGTCAGAGTTCAGAACAGTTTCTAGGAAACTAATATTAAACAGAAGATAAACAGACAATTGAAGTCATAGACTTATCCAAGTGGGAGACTGTTGGATTAGGTGTCTAAGCCATGACTTATAATTGTATTTATCTTGTTAATAAAAGCAAAGTCCATTTGGGTTGCCCTCATAGCTGGAGGATAGATGTATAGTTCAGTAGAGAGAATGATCGATTTATTAATTGTTTAATAAATCAATAGAAAATAAATATATAGTTTATTAATATATTTAAGTGTTAATATATTAATTAGAAACTATAATAATTAATTAAGATTTAATCTAGAATTAATTGGATTTAATTTAGTGATTAAATTAATTAAGAATCAGCCTCTCTCCTTCACGTAAGTCAAATAAGAATCGGTATCTACCAAACCCGAATCGCACTCTCTCCGCCTCTCCTCATAGCCCCTGCTCGTCGATTCTTGCAACCCTCTTCATCATGATTTCCCTGCTCGTCGATCGATCTTCCTTGCTCGTCAATCAGTTCCCCCTCTTGTTGATCGATACAACCCTGTTCATCGTCACTTCACCTTCACCCCCTTGGCGAATTCAGTATGAAGCCAACAAGGTAACGATTTCAACTTTGAACCAACCACCAGGTCCACCACATCCTCTGTTCTTATGAAATTGGAGATTTTGAACAATTAGTTTGATGTTAATTTTTCAGTTTGCCGTTTATCCAATCATCTTTGTGACGCTCGATGATGGAGAGGGCTTCGAGCATCTCAGCCAAGCTTTTAAGACAGCTGCAAGGGTATTATCGTGTATGTTGATGAATGTGGGGAAGAGGGTAACCTGCTAGTAACCTATTGACCTGCTAAATGTCATAAATGCACAAATTAATCCAAATTCTAGGCTTTAGTGAAAAAAAAATTACATAAACGGATAAATCCAAACATTTGTGACAAATATAGGGGCTTTTATGACATTTACCCATTTTTGTTTCAAATTCACAAACAGAAAGCGTTGCAAAAAGCGTATAATTCCAAAGAAGTCGGCAGGTTAGTATATGGCCTTATTACTTCGTGTTTGAAGACGTGTCCAGGCCTTCAAGTTCTGATAACAAGTTAACAACCATTCGTGACGTGCGGCTTGTACATAGCCATATGATAAGGCTGTACAAGTTTGGCTATTTCTGTTGCAAAAAGCGTATAAAGTCCAAAGAAGTCGGCAGGGGAGTAACGGCAGCAAGACCCAAAACCGACAAGGGAATTTCGGATTTCTGTGCGATTTAAGGTAAAGTCTCGTACCGAGCTTCGAAATTGTCATGATTCTACCTTTGCGAGGAGGCTTAATGATCGCTTAGTTGATTTTCCTACCCAAAATTTGAAATTATTAATGTATTTGTATATGTGAAATTCTAGGGTTTTTACATAGCGATTAATCCCGTTTTCCTTGAGTAAACAAAGTTGATTGTTGCAAAACCGGAGCTTGGGATTGTTGAAAATGGGCCGTAATGTTAAATATAACTTATCCCATTTTTGCTCGTAAAAATTATATTTTTCAAGAAATCTCATAATTCCCCTTATTGACCGGAAGATTAAGAAAAAAAAGGAAATAAAAGCGAATGATAATAATTCAAAATTCATTTGAATTTGAAGGTAGTGTGGAAATAGGAAGTGATGGGGTATAACACAAGTTTCGCCACAAGGCAGATAAAATTTAAAAGAAGACGTAGTGAGGTTTCAATTACAGGTACGATTTATTGATTACTCTTGTTTGTATGACATGCTTGCATTGCCTATAGGATTGAATCCCGTTGCTTGAATCGACCATATTGGTTGCAGGTTTTGTTTGATGATTATGAACGCAAACTCATTGTGGTAGTCATGGGTTCCATAGTAGTGTTGCTTATTAGTGACAGAAATAATGTTTTTAGAATGTCTATTGCAACTCAACAAATAATCTTGGAGAGAAGATCTTCATATCTAATTTAAAATTGTGATCAATTAGAAAATTTAAATAGTTATCAATGGTTAAAATTTAATAACTTTATCTCAGATTAAATAACTCGGAAATAAATACCTTTTTATATTAAATTTTGTTAAAGTTATTGGTCGAATTATGTAAAATTCATATTCTTTTGAGATGTGCCGAATATAAGATTTGGTCTCTATTTTCTATGTAAAGTTCGAAGACTTGCCGAGCTGTTGGCATAAAGTACTAATTAATGGGAATTGTACAAATCGTAAAATTTGTCATGATGTTGGAAATTGTACAAATCGTAAAATTTGTCATGCTTTATGATTATAAGTGTAAATTAACCTCGATTTGGTTGATGTTGGTACAGAGGGGGATTCAACCTAGTATTCAATAGGGACTTAAATATGCTTTATCAGTTGTACCTTGTCTTACAAATTCTTGTTTGAGACTTGTAGGAGTTTCAAATAGTGGATCGCTAGAGGCAACATTGGCAAGGTGAGTTTCATGTGAATTTCAAGTACTAAATCCTGTTTAACATGACATATTGATGTAGACTGCATGTTGTACATTTGTTAGCAGATTCTCGGCTTTTCTGGACATTAACATTGATATTAAAGACGAGATTTTGTTGTAAGTCATTTTAATTATATTTTTTAAGCATGTCTGACGTATGTAGATCATGTAATTAGTAATTATGTTTGAGTGTGTGATTTTGTTTTTACAGGTTCACAAGATACATTATTAAATACTACAGGAGAGATGAGGGTCATAAACGATATGGGTATCATGTAAAAGGGGCTGATGATTTTGTCAGGGGAGCAAACATTAATGAAGAACAGCGTATGTATAACTCACTTTTTGCATTTAATTTTTTCTAACCGTTTTTTCTAACTCACTTTTTTGGTTATTTTATTTAATTAGATAATCGTTTGTCTTAGAGTTATATGATTTTGTAATTCCTTTTTAATAGCACTTGATGGATCACTCTTGGAATATATGATGCTGTGGACGGTAGAACGCAAAAATAATAATTTGGATTATTTTACATTTTTCTGGGATAAAAAGGTGAAAGCATTCAAACAACACACTTTTGAGGTTATCTCTTGAGTTTATCCTTATTTTTTCCGTAGTTTATGTTTCTAATATCTCATATTTGTTATTTAATCTACATTATTGCCAGGGTAAAGCTTTAACTATTACAACACCTAATCAGCAACCCTTAAGCATTGATCAATCGTCTATGAGCACTTCCAGGTTATTTGTTGTGCATATTTGATGATAAATTTGTAAAAATTAATGGAATTAATGATTCTTGTTGTAGTCAAGAGTACCAATGAGATGATATTGATTTTAATTGTTCACAGAATACATTTTTCCCCTCAACAAAGTGGTCAAGATAATGTCCATGCCATGCATTCGAGAGAAGGCACATTTCTACATAAAGGTTTGCATAAATTGAGCCTTACAAGGACATGAATGAACGGGACTGGACATGCTAGCTTTTTAGGCCTATTTAGAGTAGGGCATTCACGTCTTTTTGGGTAGGACAGAAAATTGAAATTTATTATCCCTTTGACATCAACACTTGGAGTGTGTGTCCAATGCTTGCCAAACCTGTTTTGGCGTAACAAATGGGGCTTGTATTATCATGCTATTTAGAGTATCAGTTTTACTATTATTTTATCTTGAGCATCTTTGGTGCACCAAGGTTCTATATTGTCATGCTAATGATGATTTCTGCATTAAACTTGATATTTTTACTTTCAGGCACGATGCACCATCCAAGAAAATTTTTATCCAAGATGTGAGTCATTTTTATTTTATTGTTGACGATTTATGCATGATACTTGGTTTATTGCTAAAGACGCGGTTTTAATTTTTCTCATTGTAAGCAAATTATATAATTAGTTATGTGTGTGATTTTGGTTTTGACAGGCTAATAAAAATTTTTGCGGAATACTTTCACAAATGTCGGGTCAAATATGCCGTTTGAAGTATAAAAAATTCATGGTAATAAATATATATTCACACATTGGATTGAATTTCTTGGAGCCTTTTCCTTTTAAAATTCGTTTCAATTTAACATAGTGAAGCGATTTGGATATTGGTATTGGTTAACCGTTAAACTTTCACTAATCTAAGTGACTTACCAGTACTTTTAACTACAGTCTAGTTATCAGATAAAGCTTTATTTCGTCTATTTAAATTTCGATCTTGTGTGTCACTGGTGCACTAAGGTTAGTTATTATCATGCTAATTCAAAATACGTACAAAATGATGATGTATGCATAATATTTGATGTCTTAACTTTCATTAATCTAAGTGACTTACCGGTACTTTTAACTACACTCTAATTATTAGATACAACTTTATTTCATTTATTTAAATTTCAATCTTTAGCATCTTTGGTGCACTAAGGTTAGATATTATCTTGCTAATTCAAAATACGTACAAAATGATGATTTATGCATAATATTTGATGTCTTAACTTTCCGAATAATCCATCGGGAAGTACAAGTTCTAACACCAAATCAAGTGTCGTATTGTTAAAAGTAACAAATAATTGTTTTAGTTTTGACTTTAAAATAATAGGAAAAATGTTAATTTTGTATTTTTCATATTTAGATGCATCCAGGGTAAAAAAAGACGTCGGCGCAATGATGAAAATGTGAAGATTAAAACATGACGGATATGTTTTACCTGCTGGCATAGCTTGAGGAAAAAAGAGTGTGGAGTGATCCTTAATAATTCTAGAATGATTCTTAGCGAAAAATATTAAATCGCAAATTAGAGTCTGGTTTCATGTTATTGTTGTCTATTTTGTTGAGTCTAGAATTTGAAGTCTGTTTTTACGGCATGATTTTGTGATTTTCTATGCTTTGAAAATTGATGGAAAACAATTAATGTCCCGTAAATTGGGCTTTTAAATGGACTGCTAGTTGGCCGTAATTTATGTTGCATCTTACCGGTAATTGCACGTTTGCACCATTTTTCTAATAGCCTCAATTAGACTTTTCATATGAACCTACTTTTTTAGCATTATCTTTTTAAATGTACATATAACATTTAAAAAAGAATGCGAGTATCTTTTTAAACGTACATGTAACATTTAGAAAAGAATGCGAGTAGAACGTAATCAAACCGATGCATATCAAAAGCCAAGTACCTTATACCCTAAGTACCATATACCCCCGCAATGCATGTACCTCTATGCTTCTGCGGCTGAGAAATAATCGCATTCAGCTTCATTCCTTTTCTTTTGATTAGCAACTCTCCCCCACTCGAGGTATGCACTCACACTTGATGCCGATCATGGTCAATCAGTGCCTCGCATCTTATGTAACCAATCCATTCCCACTACTGCATCGATTTTAGTCCATCAGAAAGGGATAAGATCTAACGAAAACCTCACCAATAGACACCCTAAACATCATCACTCAATACTGAGATACACGTCCTATCCTATCGTCAGCAATCTCAACCCTCGTTGATACATCAGCGACGATTAAATCCTACACCTTTTGTTCCATCCCAATCCATCATGACTAGTCGCGCCCGAATCGAATCCCGACCCGTTCTTCTTGATTTAGCATCACCATGACGAAGACATATAATGCCAATTCACCACTAACCCAAAAAGCGAATAACACCCGATTCTCTAATATACCCGACTCCTTAGATTTTTGGGTGACTCCCCTGACTCATATATGAATCTTGTGCTTTCGGTAGTACGAGCACTATACTACCTTCCACACCTATTCATACTTATTCCAGAAATTCGTCAACCAATCCTCTAAGTCGCCTCGCACACATCTATTAGACATTTGTATATCATTCATACAGTCCCGTACTAAAGTGCCTAACACTCATCCTAAACTACCTAGGATCTCACACCCCACCCGTACCTAAAAGGACTTATGCTAATATCGTCGGGTCGCTTCACAAACACACAGTCGTACGCAATTGAGAATAAAATAGGCGTTTGAATAGATGATCCTACCCTAAAGTCACAACAAAACAAGGAACAACAAATATGGCCAGACCAATAATTCTTAGGCTATCTTATTGTAACCGTATATTACCTGATAGCATTCACTAAACAACCTAAAAGTGTTAGCATAGATTCTAAAGAAGCACATAACAACAACAACAACAACAACTAGTAAGGCATCCTAATTCAGGCAATTCTAGCATGCATTTCCTGACTAGGTTCTCAGCCTACATTCTAACATACACATATCATAACAATAGCACAAACATAGCATGTATATTTGGGAATCACAAAAGCTTACTTGAGATCGGCTAAAGGTTCGCATCGCATCTCTTTTATCCAATTAACTTTTCCAAAAATCGTTTTCTTAAAGAGAATCTCTCAGTCCCTAGTTTGAGTTTGGATTCCCTATACGGTTCATACAAATCCCTCAAACCAAGGCTCTGATACCAACTTGTAGTGTCCCAAATTTCAACCCAAATTTTCTTTTATTTTGAATATAAACATAATCAAGTTTTAATTAGAAAATCATATTCAATTACATCAACAATAAATCAGAGTATATGTTTAAACCAAAACCATATAATAAAATCCAAATATAACATATCGTAGCGGATGTGTCAAAACACGAGAACTAAAATACTAGAATAGTGTTTTAGAGTGAAAGGGTAAGCACAAAACTTAGCGAGTTCCCCTAATACCATACATGCCATATATATGAACAACAACTATCGAGACCCGACATGATCCTCCCCGACTCATGATCAGGTTACGACATCATCCTGCCCCTTGTTAATGAGACCCAATACAATGCTAATGCATTGTCCTGCCCCTATTAATGAGACCCAGTACAATGCTAATGCACTGTCCTACCCTTATCAATAAGACTTGGTACAATGCTAATGTATTGTCCCGCCCCTATTAATATTTCAGTTCTTAACTTATCTCACACTACTAGAGAAAGGGGTATTTAGCCACGAAAAATAGCCACGCAAATTTTGCGTTGCTAAATAGCCACGCAATTACCACGCATCTGTTACACAACCTGAGACCCTAAATTTAGACACGCATTTGTGACGGAACTACAACGCATCAGAAAATCGTAGTAGTTGCATGGTAAAATTAAAAACGCGATAGCCACGCAATGATTGAATGCGTGGCAAGAGCGTGGCTAATATATATAAATGGAAAACAATAAATAAAGCGTGGCTATGACGTGGTTAAATAGCCACGCAACTACCACGAACAATGATTTAAAGTATCAGGAAAAGGGGTGGTGGTTATTGCGTGGTTAAATAGCCACGCAACTGCCACGAACAATTATTATTATTATTATTTTTGTTTACGTTTTCGTTTTATTAATTATATCATTTTGGGCTACAAGCCTCATCCGTTTTCGTTTTATTGTTAATATTATTAATATTATTATTTTTTTCGTTTTCGTTCAATATATCTCTTTCGTATAATTATTATTATTATTGTTACTATTATTATTATTGTTGTTATTATTATTATTATTATTATTAGTCTCATATTTTTATTATTACTGTTAATATTATTAATATTAAGTGTGTGTATGTGTGTGTGTGTGTTTATGAATATGAATGTATGCACATCAATGTGTTGGTGTGTTAAAATCACAAGTGCTTATACACCTTGAAAAAAATAACGTTTGAAATGAACAACGGGTTTGGAAGGTGTACACGCTTGTGTGTAAGTCGAATTTACGTATAAACAGAGAAATATAAAGATAATAAAGTATAATAAGGATGTACAAAAAATGAACCCAAAAAAATAATTTTTGGTCTTTAGAAAACGAAAAATACAAATACAGTCGTGTCTATTGCGTGGCTAATTAGACACGCATTAACCACGCACTGTCTGGTTGTGTGGTAAATGCGTGGCTAATTAGCCACGCAATAGCCACAAAGATTTTTGTATTTTTCGTTTTTGGAAGAGTAAACATTATTTTTTTGGGTTCATTTTTTGGACAACCTTATTATACTTTATTATCTTTATATTTCTCGGTTTATACGTAAATTCGAGTGACACACAAGCGTGTACACTTTCCAAATCCGTTACTCATTTCAAGTTTTATCCTTTCAAAGTTTATAAACGTATATAGTTTTAATACACCAACACATTGATGGACACACACACTCATATACACTCATTCTCATATACACTCATACTCATGCACACTTATACACACACACACATAAACTCTTTCTATCCCTCTAATCAATACTCATGCTCATACAATGTGTGAGTTTATGTGTATAAGTATATATGTCTGTGTAAAGTATATGTATACGTGTGTGTGTGTATGCGTGTGTAAAGTATTAGTATGCATGTATGCGCATCAATGTGTTAGTGTGTTAAAATTACAAGTGCTTATACACCTTGAAAGAATAACGTTTGAAATGAATAACGGGTCTGGAAGGTGTACACGTTTGTGTGTAAGTCGAATTTACGTATAAACGGAGAAATATAAAGATAATAAAGTATAATAAGGATGTACAAAAAATAAACCCAAAAAAATAATTTTTGGTCTTCAAAAAACGAAAAATACAAATACAGTCGTGGTAATTGCGTGGCTAATTTACCGCGCATTAGCAACGCACAGTCTAGTTGTGTGTTAAATGCGTTGCTAATTAGCCACCCAATAGACACAGAATATTTTAATAAATGTTTTCCATTTCTTTAAAAAAAACCGGTTACTAAACCCTTTTCATGCTCACGGTTTAAGATGTTGTACGCTATGCATTAAGTAAAATACAACTTGGTGTGGCTATCGCGTGGAAAATTAGGCACGCAACTACAACGAACCCCATTTAAATGAAAAAGAAACGGGTTGTGTGTGGGTATGGCTTTAAGATGTTGTACGTTATGCATTAAGTAAAATACTCTGGTGTGTGGCTATCTCGTGGCTAATTACCCACGCAACAGCAACGAACCCATTTAAATGAAAAAGGAACGGGTTGCATTCCTTCTCCATCTCGCGTATCTTTCTTCCGCACAAAAACCGAACACGCTCCTGTGAACTCCCCCCGCTGCTCCTGCGACTGCATTCCACCGCCGGTTGGCTCGATTGACCGGCCTATTCCGACCGCCGGACGGAGGTAAGTTTTCCCCTCATCTCCGTTCTTCCCCATGTCTAAAATAATACAAAACAGATGCAATTAGTTACTCTTTCCTGCTCTCCATCGACAGGACCATTGCACCGCCTACCACCGCCGATCGGTGCTGAAGCTTCCGGCCAAGAGACCGCGAATCTCCAGATCTGCCGATCTGCCGATCCATGATGAAGCTTCCGGCCAAGAGACCGCCTGCTACCATCGTAGCTACCAGAACCGATCCTAATCACCACCGCCTCCAATATGGAATCGGTTGCTGCTGTCTCCGACTGGTGCGTTCGATAGCCGATAGGTGCCTTCAAATGGTCGATCTTCTCTTATTCGAGCCACCCTTGCACTAATCGACATGCCCCTGCCCTAGCGGTTACTCGATTAGTATGCATCAAAGATTTTGTTGATTTTGTGCAACCGGTAACTCCTTCTTCCTCATCCTTGATATTTGTTTCATTTTTTATTACTCCGTTGTGGCTGCTTTTTTCTCTAAAAATCCTAGACCTCGCTGCTACTTCCTCTACAACGGTATCATTTCCCTCCTTACCCATCAGTTCTAATTGAAAATTTGAGCTACTATATGTGTTGGAATAAAACAAATCAAGGAACCTTCTACGACCTAATAGCTAGAAACGGAGAGTCGATCCATATCGCCTTCCCTGTCATCTTCCGCCTTCAACGACCCTCTAGGTATAATTTCCCCCTTAGTCGTCTCTATTGATCCAAGAATTACTCATTAAAATACTATATGCATTGTGTTTTCTTTTAATTTACACATCTCACTAGAATTATATTTTGTAAGATTTAGATTTTTGTTAGGATTACTTTATTTAAAGCTTTATCCCCTGTGTTTTGCTGCCGAAACAATCCATACTCTAAACTTGACTATGTTTGTTAATGTTTTTTAATTACAGGTGAGTTTAGCTTATGTATGGTTTGTAAAAATATATTGGGTTTTTTTCTTAACAATTATTATTACTACTCAATATGATATTCTTATTATTCTTTTCCCTATAAATTATGTCTGTTAGAGTATTTTAACTAAATATGATGTATACATGTGTTTGTTTGGACAGATTATATGTCTTCTGAGTTTGAAGACCTCCCAGCTCTGCAAAAGGCAACCAAACTCCCACACATGACACTTTTCAATAGGTGTCATTTATTGTTTAATGATTTATTTTGTTCATTCAATGTATATGTAAAAGGGTTAATTCAATATGGATTACTAC
Organism: Cichorium intybus; assembly: GCA_023525715.1. Lineage (NCBI taxonomy): Eukaryota > Viridiplantae > Streptophyta > Magnoliopsida > Asterales > Asteraceae > Cichorium > Cichorium intybus. The sequence continues at coordinate 120,698,628 of CM042013.1, read as the reverse complement.
AATTTCTGGTGGTTTATTATTATTATATTCTTTAGGTTTGAACCATAAGATTCTGGTAGAAGCACTACAACACCAAAACAAAGTGGTAAGTAAGTTTGCATATTATCTGTATTTTTATTTTAGTTCAAATTTCTCATTTTTATCTGTATTTTTATTTTAGTTCAAATTTCTCATTTAAAATTGATTGTATGTTGTTATTTTAGATCAAACTAATAATATGTCGTTATTTTTTAGATCTTGAGCTTACGTGCACAAGTGGAAAATTTGCAACAAAGTCAAGCTGAAATGGTCGATAATTTCCAACAACAACAACAACAACAAATGAAACAACAAATGGAACAACGAATCGAACAACAAATTGAACAAAGACTAAAACGGTCGCAAGATGAGTTTAAAAAAAAATGGAAGACATGATGCGACAAATGAGTCAACGTGGTCCGGGTCCTTCTTAGTTGTATGTTTTTGAAACAAGTAGACGTTTTAGAATGTTTTTGAAACAATTGGACGTGGCTCGTGGTCTTTATTATTTGACTATTTTAGAATATTAAACAAAATTTATCGTAATGTTTGATTAGTTGTGTTTTAATTAGTTTCGTTGTTTATATATATATATATATATATATATATATATATATATATATATATATATATATATATATATATATATATATATATATATATATATATATATATATATATATATATATATATATATATATATATATATATATGTGTGTGTGTGTCTGTGTGTGTCTCTGTGTGTTTTGTCAAATGTGGTTAATGACAAAAAAAATTGGAATTAAAAATAATATTCTGGTATTTAAAAAAAAACGTAATGCGTGGTAATTGCGTGACTATTTCGTGGTTAAAAGTCAAAGAAAGTCAAAGAAAATTTTTGTGTTTATTGCGTGGCTAATGCTTTGCGTGGCTAATGCGTTGAAAAATGTTGGTGGATATTGTGTGGCTAAACTTTGGTGGATATTGCGTGGCTAATTTTGTGTGGAAATTGTGATGTTATGTTCTCGGGATTATTGCGTGGCTAAACATACGTTGCCATGGCGTGGCTAACGCGCGTCACTATTGAGTGTTGAAATTGCGTGGCTAATGCGTGGTAAACTGTGCGTTGTTGTTGCGTGGCTAAAGCGTGACTACAATTTAGACACAAAGAGTTTTTCCACAGGTCAGTTTTCGTGGCTATTGCGTGTCTATTCGGCTTTTACCACACAACAGCCACGCAAATGTGCGTGGCTAAGCCCCCTATTTTCTAGTAGTGTCATATCTATGTTACAAACATCGTTACCAAATCATATTTGTAGCGAAGCGTACAAACGCACCCTCGTTATTAAATAAAATCAATAAACACCAACAGGTAGGTTGTGGTTTTCGTCGTGTATGAAAATTTTAAATTTATAAGTAAGTTTGCTTTAACCTAACAAAAAAACAAGATCTTCTGCAACCAAACTCCTTCATGATCAAACTGCTACATATAACCAACCTGATTCCACAACCAAGCAGTTTCTACATTCAAGCTGATTCCATGGTCAAGCTCATTTCGCAGTCAAGCCGATCCTTTGATACCATTAGAAAGTTCGGTAAATCAGTTACAACTTCTAGATAGATGTTTGTGACCCCCTAATCACCAAAATTGTCAACTTTATCCTTATTTTGGGTATAAATAAAAGTCGGACTTTGATTTATGGACTCAGAAAACAATAAACATCTGTTATACTCTCGGTCCATCTACTTTTAATTTCTGACAATATTGAAATTTGAAAGTGTTTTTTTTATTGAATATCCTAGATTGAATTTCATGACATCCGGACAATATAATAATGAAATGTTAATTAAGGAGATTGATCAAACACGACCAATTAAAAGTTTTATTATTACTTCAAGTTCTTCTGATAACCATTCGTGACGTGCGGCTTGTAAAGAGCCGTATGTTAAGGTCCTACCAAGTTTTGCTATTTCTGTTTCAAATTCACAAACGGAAAGCGTTGCAAAAAGCGTATAAATTCCAAAGAAGTCGGCAGGGGAGTAACGGCAGCAAGAGGCAAAACCGACAAGGGAATTTCGGATTTCTATGCGATTTAAGGTAAAGTCTCGTACCGACCTTCAAAATTGTCATGATTCTACCTTTGCGAGGAGGGTTAATGATCGTTTAGTTGATTTCCCTACCCAAAATTTGAACTTATTAATTTTGGGTATCTGAAATTCTAGGGTTTGTACACAGCGATTAATCCCGTTTTCTTAAGTAAACGAAGTTGATTGTTGCCAAACCGGAGCTTGGGATCGTTGAAAATGGACCGTAATGTTAAATATAAGTTATTCCATATTTGGTCGTAAAAATTATATTTTTCAAGAAATCTCCTAATTCATCTTATATACAGAAAGATTAAGAAAAAAAGGAAATAAAAGCGAATGATAATAATTCAAAATTCATTGGAATTTGAAGGTAGTGTGGAAATAGGAAGTTATGGGGTATAACACAGGTTTCGCCACATGTCAGACAAAATTTAAAAGAAGACGCAGTGAGGTTTCAATTACAGGTACGATCAATCTTTATTGATTACTCTTGTTTGTATGACATGCTTGCATTGCCAATAGGATTGAATCCCGTTGCCTGATTCAATCATATTGGTTGCAGGTTTTGTTTGATGATTATGAACGCAAACTCATTGTGGCAGTCATGAATGGTTTCCATACAATTGTTGCTAATTAGTGACAGAAATAACGTTTTTAGAATGTCTATTGCAACTGAACAAATAATCTTGGAGAGGAGATCTTCATATCTAATTTAAAATTGTGATCAATTAGAAAATTTAAATAGTTATCACTGGTTAAAATATTAATAACTTTATCTCAGATTAAATAACTCGGAAATAAATACCTTTATATATTGTTAGAAATTTTGTTAAAGTTATTGGTCGAATTATGTAAAATTCAACATAGTATTCAGTAGGGACTTAAATATGCTTTAGCGGTTGTACCTTGGCTTACAAATTCTTGTTTGAGACTTGTAGGAGTTCGACATAGGTGGATGCTTGGAACGCTAGAGGCAACATTGGCAAGGTGAGTTTCATGTGAATTTCAAGTACTAAATCCTGTTGAACATGACATTCTTACTGCTTGTATGTCATATTGATGTAGATTGCATGTTGTACATTTTTATGCATGCTTATTAAACTATCTTGTTATCTTGCTGATCTAAATTAAATCAATGTTAATTCCTTGAACTAAATTTGTTCAACTTGAAAGTTTAATTCGTTGTATTAACTATTAAGTTCATCAGATCTGGTTTTGGAAGATTTCTCGAAAATTATGAGTTATTTTATTAATTGAAATTTACTTTTAATTGTTTTTTTGTAGATTCTCAGTTTTTATGGACATTAACGGTGATATGAAAGACGAGATTTTGTTGTGAGTCATTTTAATTATATTTTTTAAGCATGTTTGTCTATAGATAATGTATTTAGTTATTATGTTTGAGTGTGTGATTTTGTTTTTTCAGGTTGACAAGATATCTTATTGATTACTTCAGGAGATCTGGGTTTGTAAAAGCAGCTCATGATTTTGTCAAGGAAGCAAACATTGATGAAGAACAACGTACGTATGTGTATCTTCACTTTTTGCATTTTATATTTTCAAGTGTTTTTCTTGTTAGTTTTATTTTTGTTTGTCGTAGAGTGATTTAGGATCTTGATTAATGTGTTGTTCATAAATCCTTATTGGTCTTTTGAGGTTGAATGTTATGTTGATTTCGTTCTTAAATAACCAAGAAAGTTCATATATAGACACTTTTTTGGTTATTTTATTTAATTAGATAGTCTTTCTCGTTTATATTAAGAGTTATATGATTTTATAATTCCTTTTTAACAGCGCTTGATGGATCACTCATGGAATATAGGGAGCTGTATAAAGTAAACAAAAATTTGGATTATTGGACCTTTTTCTGGTATAAAAAGGTGAAAGCATTCAAACAACACACTTTTGAGGTGATCCCTTCAGTTTGTCTCATGTTTTCTGAAGTTTATGTTTCTAAGATCTCATATTTCTTATGTAATCTAACATTATTGCCAGGGTAAAGCCTTACCTATTACAACACTTAATCAGCAACCCTTGAGCATTCAATCATATACGAGCACATCGAGGTGATTTGTTGTGCATATTTGATAATAAAATTGCTGTAAAAAATTAATCAAATTTAATAATTCTTGTTGTAGTCAAGAGTACCAATGAGATGTTGAAGTATCATCACTAGCCCAATCAAGACAAGCCCAACAAGTTTAGCCCAATATCTAGAAGAAGTTGGAATGTTCTAGAAGATTCTAGAACATTATGGAAGAATCTAGAACGTACCAGAAGAATCTAGAATATTCTAGAAAGGCATGGAAGACCCTAGAAGGTTGCGGAACCTTCTAGAAGATCCTAGAAGACACTGGAACATCCTAGAGTACTCCAGAACATGGTAGAACGTTCTAGAAGCATATGGAAGCTAGTAATAGATATAGTGTATGATAGATAGTTCTAGAATGATCTTGTAAATACTAAGTATGTAGAAATTTCTAGAGAGTTTCTAAGAGGAGGTGGAAACACCTATAAATAGGGGTGGAACTCATTTCCTCCAAACCATCCCAAAAAATCCAAGAATCCAAGAAACACTCCAAGAAAGTAAAGTGTAGTAGTCTCTCAAAAAGTATAATATCTTCTTAAGTGGTCTTAATAAAAGTGTTTTTGTTTCCCACAAAAAGATAGTCATGTTCAACAATCTGGTATCAGAGCGAGGTTTCTTGATATTGTAAGTATTTCTTCTTGTCGTGAGTAGTCTGTGACTCTGCAAGTTTGGTGTCAGAACAAGCTTGTTTGGTATTACTGAGGTACTATCAACACGATGGGTGATCTCCAACTTGTGGGAGGAATCAAGAAACTCAACAACAACTACAACACGTGGGCAACATGCATGATGTCCTACTTACAAGGACAAGACCTTTGGGAGGTAGTTGGTGGAAGCGAAACTACGCCACCAGTAGAAGATGTTAATGGCGCATTGCGCAAATGGAGAATCAGAGCAGGCAAAGCAATGTTTGCCTTGAAGACCACAGTCAAAGAAGAGATGTTGGAACATATTCGGGACGTGAAGACACCGAAAGAAGCATGGGACACATTTGTGACACTTTTCTCAAAGAAGAATGATACGAGACTACAAATTTTGGAGAACGAGCTATTATCAATCTCGCAACATGACATGACGATTGCTCAGTATTTCCACAAGGTTAAATCTATATGTCGGGAGATTACTGAACTAGATCCAAATTCTGTCATCGGAGAATCTCGAATGAAGAGGATCATCATCCATGGACTGAGGCCGGAATATAGAAGCTTCGTTATTGCTGTACAAGGATGGCCCGTTCAACCATCTCTTGTAGAATTTGAGAACTTGCTAGCTAGTCAAGAAGCCATGGCTAAGCAAATGGGCAACATCACGTTGAAGAGTGAAGATGAAGCACTCTACACAAGTAAAAGTCGGAGAAATTTCAAGCCGATTGCTAAAGGTGGATACAAAAATACCGACAAAGAAAAATGTCATCAAAGAACCACACAACCATGGAGAACTCAAAAGACCGACCACAAGAGTTCTCGAGGGAAGAGGTTCGAAGGCAATTGCAATAATTGTGGAAAGTGGGGCCACATGTCCAAAGATTGTTGGTCCAAGAAAAAGTCTATCGAAAGTAACACAACAACTTCCAAAAAGGAAATTAAAGATGAATGGGATGCTGAGGCTCTATATGCCATGAAGGAAAATGAGCTAGCACTCATGGCAACGATGAGAGAACATATTGATTATGAGAAAGACTGGATCATTGATTCAGGTTGCTCAAACCACATGACTGGTGATCAGAAGAAATTACAAAACTTGAAGGAGTACAAAGGGAGTCGTGTGGTACTTACAGCTAACAACTCACGGTTGTCGATTGCTCATATTGGAAACACAACAATCGTGCCGGTAATGAATCTGACTTGGTGTCACTGCGAAATGTCTTTCATGTGCCGGGTATGAAGAAGAACTTGTTGTCAGTGTCACAACTAACATCATCAGGAAACTACGTCTTATTTGGGCCACAAGATGTAAAGGTCTATACAGATCTTAACATATTTGAAAAGCCAACAATAGAAGGACGGAGAGTGGAGTCTGTTTATGTGCTCTCGGCAGAGTCTGCCTATGTAGACAAGACTCGGAAGAATGAGACAGCTGATTTGTGGCATGCGAGGTTGGGACACGTTGGCTATCACAAATTGAAGGTAATAATAGAAAAATCCATGCTCAAAGGCCTACCTCAACTTGAAGTCAAAACAGATGTTGTCTGTTCTGGATGCCAGTATGGTAAAGCTCATCAATTACCATACAAGGAGTCAAAGTTCAGAGCAAAGAAACCACTAGAGTTAATTCACTCGGATGTGTTCGGCCCAGTCAAGCAAACATCAATAAGTGGGATGCGGTACATGTTAACATTTATTGATGACTACTCGAGATATGTATGGGTTTTTTTCATGAAAGAAAAGTCTGACACATTCTCAAAGTTTAAAGAATTTAAGACAACGGTTGAAAGAGAAGTAGCAATGAAGATCCGATGTTTATGCTCGGATAACGGGGGAGAATACACCTCAGAAGAATTTAAGCAGTATCTGAAAGAATGTGGAATACATCATCAATACACATGTGCCAACACACCCCAACAAAATGGTGTAGCGGAGAGAAAGAATCGACATCTTGCAGAAATTTGTCGAAGCATGCTACACGCGAAAAATGTCCCACGAAGATTTTGGGCTGAAGCAATGCGAACTGCTGCCCATGTGATCAATAAACTTCCCCAACCAAGGTAAGGTTTCATCTCACCATTTGAGACACTATGGAACATGAAACCTACAGTTAGCTACTTCTGAGTATTTGGATGCGTTTGCTACGTATTTGTGCCTAGTCATTTACGTAGCAAGTTCGACAAAAAAGCAGTCAGGTGTATATTTGTTGGATACGACAATCAAAGAAAAGGGTGGAAGTGCCCTGATCCAACAAATGGAAGATGTTATACCACAAGAGATGTAGTATTTGATGAAGCATCTTCATGGTGGTCCTCGGAGAAGAAAGTCTTACCTGACTCAAAAGACATTGAAGAAACTCTACAACGGAAGATGGGGGAGCAAACTACACACATTTGGTCAAGTGTTGATGCGCCCAAAGACCAAAGTGACACTGATAATAGTGAGCAAGAAGTAACGCAACCATACGACGTTACTGAGACGGAAACACCACCTACACAACTGAGAAGGTCAGAAAGAATCCCAAAGTATGCTAACGCGACCATTTTAGATGATGGTGTTAAAGAGCCAGAGACATATGAAGAAGCATCACAAAACAAAGTTTGGCAAAAGGCTATGGAAGAAGAAATTACAGCCTTAGAGCATAATCAAACTTGGGAGCTTATGCCAAAACCAAGAGACATCAAACCCATATCTTGTAAGTGGGTTTACAAAATAAAGCGTCGCCCAGATGGATCAATCGAGAGATACAAGGCTCGCTTGGTAGCTCGGGGGTTCTCTCAACAGTATGGACTAGACTATGACGAAACGTTTAGTCCAGTGGCAAAGATCACTACTGTACGAGTTCTGCTCGCGCTTGCAGCTAGTAAAGACTGGAAATTGTGGCAAATGGATGTGAAGAATGCTTTCTTACATGGGGAGTTGGATCGAGAAATCTACATGAACCAACCAAAGGGATTTGAGGATGCACCTAATCGAGTGTGCAAGCTGAGAAAAGCTCTCTATGGGTTGAAGCAGGCGCCAAGAGCTTGGTATAGCAAGATTGCTAAATTTCTTACCCGTAGTGGCTATTCAGTTGCACATGCAGACTCCAGCCTGTTCATCAAGGAAAAAGAAGGAAAACTAGCAGTTGTCTTGGTCTATGTGGATGATTTGATCATCACTAGAGATGATGAAAGAGAAATTCGTCTAACAAGAGAAAATCTATCGGTTCGCTTCCAGATGAAGGAGTTAGGAGAGCTTAAACACTTCTTGGGACTAGAAGTTGATCGCACAAAAGAAGGGTTGTTTCTCTGCCAATAGAAATATACAAGAGATATACTCCAGAAGTTTGGCATGTTAGAATGCAAGCCAATCTCAACACCGATAGAGCCAAATGCTAAGATCTACGCATATGAAGGAAAAGAGTTGGAAGATGGATCAATGTATCGACAACTGGTGGGTAGTCTTATTTACCTAACTCTGACTCGGCCCGACATTTCTTATGCCGTTGGAGTTATGAGTCGGTACATGCAAAGTCCGAAAAAGCCTCATTTGGATGCTGCTCGAAGGATCTTAAGATACATTAAAGGAACAATTGACTATGGTCTATTGTACAAAAGAGGAGAAGACTGCAAACTAGTTGGATATTGTGATGCTGACTATGCAGGAGACCACGATACCCGAAGGTCAACCACTGGGTATGTTTTCAAGCTCGGGTCAGGAACAATTTCGCGGCTGTAGCAGCTCAAGAAAGTACTTGGTTGGTACTCTTAATGAAGGATTTGCATCAGAAAGTTGACTATGCAGTACCACTTTATTGTGACAACCAATCTGCGATTTGTCTTGCTGAAAATCCGGTATTTCATGCTAGAACAAAGCACGTGGAAGTACAATATCATTTTGTCAGAGAAAAAGTTTTGAAGGAAGAAATCAAGATGCGGCAGATCAAGACGGATGAACAATTAGCCGACTTGTTTACTAAAGGGCTAAGTACTGGAAAATGTGAGGGCTTTCGCTGTCAGCTGAATATGGTACGACGAATGGGGGCTAGTGCTGAGGGGGAGTGTTGAAGTATCATCACTAGCCCAATCAAGACAAGCCCAACAAGTTTAACCCAATATCTAGAAGAAGTCTAGAAGATTCTAGAACATTATGGAAGAATCTAGAACGTACCAGAAGAATCTAGAATATTCTAGAAAGGCATGGAAGACCCTAGAAGGTTGCGGAACCTTCTAGAAGATCCTAGAAGACACTGGAACATCCTAGAGTACTCCAGAAGATGGTAGAACGTTCTAGAAGCATATGGAAGCTAGTAATAGATATAGTGTATGATAGATAGTTCTAGAATGATCTTGTAAATACTAAGTATGTAGAAATTTCTAGAGAGTTTCTAAGAGGAGGTGGAAACACCTATAAATAGGGGTGGAACTCATTTCCTCCAAACCATCCCAAAAAATCCAAGAATCCAAGAAACACTCCAAGAAAGTAAAGTGTAGTAGTCTCTCAAAAAGTGTAATATCTTCTTAAATGGTCTTAATAAAAGTGTTTTTGTTTCCCACAAAAAGATAGTCATGAGATGATATTGATTTTAATTGTTCAGAGAATGCATTTTTCCCCTCAACAAAGTGGTCAAGATAATGTCCACGCCATGCATTCGAAAGAAGGAGCACTTCTACTTCTACATAGAGGTTTGCATAAATTGAGCCTTACGGGGACATGAATGAACAGATTTGGACAAGTTAGCTTTTTAGGGCTATTTTGAGGAGGGCATTCATGTCTTTTTGGGTAGGACAAAATATTGGAAATTATTATCCCTTTGACATAGACACTTGGATTCCTGTCCAATGCATGACAAACACAGTCATGTTCTGCTTTGGCGTAATAAATGGGGCTTGCATCTTTGGTGCACCAAGGTTCTATATTGATGATTTTTGCATTGAACCTGATATTTTTACTTTCAGGCATAATCCACCGTCCAAGAAAATTTTTATATCAGATGTGAGTCATTTTTATTTTATTGTTGACGATTAATGCATAATACTTGGTTTATTGCTATGTGATTTTAATTTTTATCTTTGTAAGCAGATTATATAATTAGTTATGTGTGTAATTTTTTTTTTGATAGGCTAAGAAGAATTGTTTGCAATTACTTTGCAAAATGTGCTCTGGTTGCTATGCTTGTCAAAGAATCAAAAATTCATGGTATAAATATATTGACACGTTGCATTTAATTTCTTGGAGTCTTTTTTAATTTCTTGGCGTCTTTTCATTGTAAGCGAGTTACTTGTACTTTTAACTACACTCTAGTTATCAAATAAAGTTTTTTCTCATCTATTTATTTTTCAATCTTGAGAATCTTTGGTGTACAAATGTGGCATATTATCATGCTAATTCATAATATATATAAATAATGATTTATGCATAATACTTGATGTCTTAATTTTCCAGATAATCCATCAGGAAGTATAAGTTCTAACACCAAATCAAGTGAGCGTCGTATTGTTAAATGTAGCAGATGACTGTTTCAATTTGGACTTAAAAATAGTAGGAGAAATTGTTAATTTTGTACTTTTCATTTTCAGATGCATCCGGAGTAAAGAAAAGAGTAAAAAAAAGACGTCGGCGCAATGGTGAAAGTGTGAAGATTAAAAGAGTAAAAAAACGTCGACACAATGGTGAAAGTGTGAAGATTAAAAGAGTAAAAAAAAGACGTCGACGCAATGGTGAAAGTGTGAAGATTGAAACATGACGGATATGTTTTACCGGCTGGCATAGCTTGAGGAAAAAGAGTATGGAGTGATACTTAATAATTCTGGCAGGATGCTTAGTGAAAATATAAAATCGCAAATTCGAGTTCATGTTCATGTTACTCTTGTCTATTTTGTTGTGTCTAGAATTTGAAGTATGTTTTTTCGACATGATTTTGTTATTTTCTATGTTTTGAAAATCGGTGGAAAACAATTAATGTCCCGTAAACACGAGACGACGATTGGCTCATTGATAGTGCCTGTTCCATGCATATGACAGGGAGATTGTAATTCTTGCGAGATTACTGTGCAGTCAACAATGGAGATTTTGTCACTTTTGGAAATGATGAAAATGGAATCATCAAAGGATATGGAGTGCTAACAAATGGAAATTGCACAATTCAGAAAGTTTCCTACATTCTTGGATTGAAGCATAATCTTATAAGTGTAGGGTAACTTGGCTGTTCTGATCTTCGCATAGAATTTGACGACGAATTCAGCTATATCATGACTAAAAGCAGAGATCAATGCCTAATGAAATCTCCTAGGTGGCATACGAAGTTTCCACTATATATTTCTCTCTTTCTAGGAAAACTTCGACTTTCTCTTCTTTCAAAAGCCCATTCCGAGTTCAGTTGGTTATGGCACCGAAAATTAGCTCATCTTAATTTTCGGTACATGAATCAACTTGTCACGGTAGAAATGGTTCGTCGAATTCCTCTTCTGAAATTCGACAATGAAAATATGTGTGCTACATGCGCACTAGGAAAGCAGAAGAAAAATCCTCATAAGTCAATCTTGGATTCTAGCATCTCAAATCATCTGGAATTACTTCACATCGACTTATGTGGACCATCAGCAGTAGCAAGTATGAAGCATAATAGATACATCTTAGTTATTGTAGACGAGTTCTTTCGTTTCACATGGGTCTTCTTGCTAAGATTAAAATCAGAGACATACTTGGAACTCAAAAATTTCATCACTTCAATAGAGCTAAAAGTTCAACTGCCTGTTAGAAGAATCCAGAGTGATAATGGAACATAATTCAACAACCGACAACTAGAATATTTCCTTACCTCAAAAGGAATTGAGCATAGTTTCTCAGCTCCTTACACACCGCAACAGAATGGTGTGGTCGAAAGGAGAAATAGAACTCTAGTTGAAGCTGCCAGGTGAATGTTGAACTTTGCAAATCTGCCTCTATATTTTTTGGTAGAAGCAGTAGCAAATGCGTGTTTTGTTTAAAACCGCTCAATTGTAAACAAAAGATTGATGATGACTCCATATGATGTTATAAATGGACGAAAGCCTAACATCAAGTATTTCTATATTTTTGGCTGTCGCTGTTTGGTCAAGAACAACTGAGACCATCTGGGAAAATTTCTGCCAAAAAGTGATGAAGGCATTTTCATAGGCTATTCATCAAAATCTATTGCTTATCGTGTATTAAAGCAGATGACAATAGTTATAGAAGAGAGTTTCGATGTTGATTTCTATTGAAAATACGATAATCGATCTCCACGAATAAGGTTTTTAAGCCGATTACTGTGTGACAGATATGTATTTTTGCTCTTTGGTTCGTAGCATTACTTCCTCAGGTTTGGTTGTTTTCTCAAAGTTTCTCGGGTCTTGATTCATCTTTGTTTTTGATCTCGAATTCATGCAATCTGAAATAAACTGATAATATTTGTTAGATAAAAACAGTTCATCTTATTTCAGTGATGGTCACATATAAAAATATATTTTTCAACAATGTCCCCCTATGTGATCATTACTGAAATAAGAACAGATTAAAAGGTTAAGGTTGCAAATTCTTGGAGTTTGGATAAAACATTTATAAAACCATATCACGTGTTTTGAAAAAGTGTGACTAGATTTTACTTATGTTTTGAAAAATGTTTCTCAAGAATATTTGTTTCTGAATCAAGATTTCATGTTCATTTATCAAAGGGTTTTTGTATATGTGCTTTCATAATATTCCTTAAGATTTTATAACAATTATAAAGACGACAAGTGATCTTAATAGGTCGATTCAGATGAACGCTCATAGGTATAGCTCACACTTGACTAAGGTGTTTGTTTGTTCTGGGTGCAGAACTGGTGTATAATGACTAAGGATGAGTGATATCTCTCAGTTTGAAGGTGTTGACTTATGCTTAATGTGCATTTATACCTATATACTTTAGTCACTTGGTCTTCATATTAGATAATCAATCACATAAGACTGGTTTCGGCATTACTCAGAGGGTTTCTTCATTCATGCCATTGATGTTCACTCTCTCTCCGTCGGGAAATACATGTAGAGGGGTTTAGAAATTTTCATAGTGCAGTTTGCAACTAAGAATATTCAATTATGAAGGCTACAGTATCCCGGTAAATCTTCGGTTTTGAACAGCTATATTTGATAAAGCTTTTGATAATTCGTTGTTTGAGAGATGTCTGTCTTTATGGATTGTTGTAATAACTCTTCTTTTGCTTTGGTGAAGAGTTCACCTTTTGTTTTATCTTTTCTTGTGTAGAAGATATCTGATGTGGTTACCAATTGTGATTTGTTTACATCATTTGTTGGATATGACTTTACGTTTTGAGATTTTGAGTTTTCTTCTGGTTTTCTTGGATATGACTTTGTCGTTTCTTCAATTGTCGGATTTGTTATGTCAGATGATGAATCTTTTCTTTGAAGTGGTTTGATTGAGGATAGGGATAGGTGATATAATAGACAGTTTGTCTAATATATATAAGGAAATGATTGTATCGTCCCTGGTCATTTTGATATCTAAGCAAAAATGAGACTAGCATCACGGTATAAGAGTATAAATCCAATAAGTCATAATGAAAACACCTTTGCTCACAGAAATGAATTCCACTTTGCAGTTAAAGACGAGGCACAATTTCTCACATGGGTTTGGTTTTCATCTGAATCTCCTAATCTTTTGTCCCTTAATAGATAAAATCATTATAATTGAAATAAATTCAAAGGGAATAGGAGAATGTACATAACAAAATGTTTGAAATTTGAACCTTCTCTTTAATTAAGAATCAATATTACTGAGAACATTCATCGAGCATAAGTATCTGAAAATTTAGTCAAGAAGATGTTAATCACATGGTTTTATAAAGATTTTTTAAAAAAGATAAAACTTTATGCTAATTTTTGTGATTTTTGATTATGTAGATATTTTTGGAAAATTTTGATTATTTGAATGTTTTTTGAAAATTTTGGTTTGGGGGTGAGAATGGGGTAACGAGAGTTCCCCCATAAATGATGCATTGGGATCATTTGGACAGGTGGATTGGGGTGTTTTAGGAGAGTTCTGGTTTTGGTGGTTCCCCCTCGACTGGATCCGCATCATTTTGGTTTGATTGTGAAGTTTCTGTGGGTTTGAAGTCTTGCAGAAGGCTATGGTTTGTTGTCATATGCTTGGAACGGCCACTATCGCTATACCATGTGTCATCCTTGGTCTCTCCAGCACAAAGTACCTGCAATTAGACAGAAAGTTTAGGTACCCAAACCATGGTGGGTCCTGATTTGTTAATGGTTTTCGGTGATTTGAAATCATTATGGTTTCTGTTAATTGGACGAAGTGGTTGAGGCTTGATTTGACTTATCAGATTTTCCCAATTTAAGATTTGTTTTTGAAAACCTGTCATTTGGAAAGATTTCTGATTGTGTGAAAGGTATCCTTTATGTAATGACTTGTCTGATAACCTTTCTTTGTTTTTGGGATGAGGATGGTTTTGAAATTTTTTTTGTTTTTGTGGCAAGGAGGCTGGTTTCAAAGGTTTCTTTTGGGTTTGTTTGAAAACTTTGGGTTTGACTTGTTCCTTTTGAAGGGTAATTGGTTTAGAGGTACTGCCTTTCTCGTAAAAGGAGTTTTGGTTGGTAATTTGGATTTGGTGGGTTGAAGACCTATTAGTGAGAGATCTTTTGGAAACAGTGAAATCAGTATCATTTGGGTTACAGTTGATAACTGTTTCGTAGTCTGAATTTTCCTCATTAACAGATGAGGATAGATCTGTTAGAGTTGATTCAGAGTTTTCACTGTTAGTCCTGGTTTCTTGTTTGGCTTGTTCGATTTCGAAGGATTCTCTTCCTAATCCTGGTTTATAATTCGTATCAATTTTGACAGTTCCTAAGTTGTTTGCTTTATTGAAAACATCATCACTCAATTTTCTGGCAATATTGATAGAATCCAGTTTTCCTTGAAATCTTTGATTTTCGGATTCAAGAAATTTGATTTGTTTTGAAGAAACATCTAGTTTTAGAATTAAAATAGTGTTTTTGTCAGTTAAATCTTGAATTTTTATTTTTAATTGAAGGACTTCTATTTCTAAGGCATCTTTTATTTCAGATGGAAAAACAGATTGATTTTGTATTTCTAAGTCCTTTTTTTGTTTTAGAGCTTCATTTAATTGTTCTAAGACGTGATTATAATCTTCCGATTTTCTTTCAACGTCTCTTTCCAATTTGTTTTTAGTCGTTGTTGATTCTCCAAATCTGAGTTGCAATGTTTGTAATTCAGATTTGTAGATGTCAGATTTGACTATTGTGTCATGATATAGTTTGAGATCAGCTTTCAAACTATTCTCAATCTTAGTCATGTGGGACTCAAATGGTGTTTTTGAAAGACCGATTTCTGAGATCATAGACCATACCTGATCGATGACATATGGAGCTCTTGAGTAGGTTGTGGAAGACATTTTTGGGTTGTTTTTGTTTTTTTTTAATATAATTTTTTTAAATTTTTTTTTGTTTTGAAAGGATTTTGAACAAGTGATATTAAAATGAAATTTTTAAGGAAAACTTATTGGTGGTTTATAAAAACGCTACACAAAAGTTCTCGACAAAAATTTCAGATTAAATCACACAAGCTCTGATACCAATTGTTGAAAATACGATAACCGATCTCCACGAATAAGGTTTTTAAGCCGATTACTGTGTGACAGATATGTATTTTTGCTCTTTGGTCCGTAGCATTACTTCCTCAGGTTTGGTTGTTTTCTCAAAGTTTCTCGGGTCTTGGTTCATCTTTGTTTTTGATCTCGAATTCATGCAATCTGAAATAAACTGATAATATTTGTTAGATAAAAACAGTTCATCTTATTTCAGTGATGGTCACATATAAAAATATATTTTTCAACAATTTCGATGATCAATATGCTTGGAGGAAGCAAGAACAAGGAATTCTCTACGTCATTGAGAATGATATGGCATCAGATCCCACAAAAGTTAGATTAGTTGAAATTGACTATGATCTTCTGTTTGATCCGAGAGAAACAACCTGTCATGTTGAAGTTATTCGATCTGCAGAAGCCATTCAGCAATTGGCAGAAGCATCAGCTCCATCTCCTTCAACGTCATCTGATGAACAAGTAGACACTGATCCGTCCGTTCAGTCAACAGGAGTAAGAAGTTTTGGTGCTCGTGCTACCTTTGAGGGGGAACCTTCGCTCCCATCACAGGTCCAGGGGGAGTCGTCTGTCCTAGCACATGTTCAGGGGGAGCTCCGCTCTGAATACCTCAAGCTGAGCCAAGAAATCGTCGCTCACTTGAGGGGGACCATCAACATCAAGCTACCAGATCCTCAGAGCTCTCAAATGAAGAAGTCAATGAGTTCATTCCACAGCAAATTTCTCAACCGAAAATCCAATATTTACATTTGCTGTTGATTTGGAAAACTCTGCTGACTGTTCTCACATACAAGATATAACATCTGATGATCCGGAATTTATTCAGGATATTATTCCACCTGAATCAAGTGACACTCCAGTTCCTAGAATCCACAAATGGACCCGGAGTCATCCCCTAAATCAAATCATCAGAAATCCATCCTCTGGTGTTCAGATCCGGTCAAAGAAGTCAATTCAAGAAGAATGTCTTCATGCATCCTACATCAGCAAATTCGAACCAAAATCAATTGTTGATGCTATGGATGATGATGATTGGATTAAGGCCATACAAGAAGAATTGGAAGAATTTAAATGAAATAAAGTCCGGAATGTTGTGCCTCCTCCGGCTAATCAAACCATTGTGGGCACAAGATGGGTCTTTCAGAACAAACTTGATGATATGGGAACTATTCTGAGGAACAAGGCCTGCCTTGTGGCAAAAGGTTATGGGTAAATTAAAGGCATAGATTATGATGAGACATATGCACCGGCAGCTCGCCTTGAAGCTATTCGAATCTTCTTGGCATATGCAGCTCATAACAACATCATCGTTCATCAAATGGATGTCAAGAGTGCATTTCTTCAAGGAGACCTCAATGAAGTTGTATATCTTCATCTACCTCTTGGTTTTGAAGATTTGTCTCACCCCAATCATGTCTATCGTCTCAACAAAGCAGTGTATAGACTTAAACAATCTCAACGAGCCTGGTATGAGACCCTGTTTACCTTCTTGGTCCCATCTGGATACATAAGAGGAACCATTGACCCAACATTCTTTGTCAGATCTCATCAAAAACATATAATGATCGTACAAGTCTATGTTGATGATATCATTTTCGGTTCCACCGATCAAAACATGGTTGACGAATTTGCCAAGCTGATGACTGACAAATTCTACATGAGCTTGAATAGGGAAATTAATTTTTTCCTTGGTCTTCAAATCAAGCAAACAAATCGAGGAATCTTCATTCATCAAGAGAAATACACAAATGAACTCTTAAAGAAAATTTCTCTTGAGAATTCCTCTACTTCCAAAGTACCCATTTCAACCAACCATAAAATCTCAGCTGATCTGAATGGTGAGCCTGTGGATCATAAAACTTATAGAAGAATGATTGGCTCTCTCCTCTACTTAACTGCAAGCAGGACCGATATCATGTTTGTAACATGCATCTGTGTGTTGGATTAGGTGTCTAAGCCATGACTAATAATTTGTATTTACCTAATTAATAGAAGCAAAGTCTATTTGGGTTGCCCTCATACCTGGAGGTTTGGTAGAAAGTCCAGGAGAGAGAAAGATTGATTTATTATATGATTAATAAATCAATAGAAATAAAATAAATAGTTTATTAATATATTAAAGTGATAATATATTAAAGTGATAATATATTAATTAGAAACTATATTAATTAATTAAAAAATAATCTAGAATTAATTTTGGTGATTAATTTAATTAATTAAAGGTGCAGGGGCTAGTTTGTAATTATTCAATAGTTGAGTAAGTGCGGGGGCTATTTATCCTCGATTATTATAATGGAGGATAAATAGATTTGAATTGATAGATAAAGATTTATCTTATTTGAATTCAAAAAGGTTTATCTCTAAAGGCTTATACGGTTATCTACTGGAGACTATAAATAGGGACCCTGGGGGACCTTATTCTTTGCGCCATTTATCCATGTCTCTTTGGAATTTTTGTGACCTAACTTCTTCTCCCTGGGTGTGATCTCATTTGAGGCAGGAGACTTGTCCTGCTAGCTTCAAGATTAAACTAAAGGTTAGTTTTCTGATTTATTTCTTTAGTAATTTTTCTTTTGGCCTTTAGGAATTATTTATATGTTCAGAGTTAGAAACAAAGATCCAATTTGGGTTGCATGTGAACTTAGAGTTTTAGTTCATAGATTTGCGGAAAACCTTTCAGTGGTATCAGAGCTATTTGGTTGTTTTCTAATTGAATTGTTGAAATTGTTTTTCCTAAAATTTAGGGTTTATAGCTTCTAAACCCTAATAGATGGCCAATCGATTTTAGGGTTAGGGTTTTTAAACCCTAGCCCCTCCTCTTATCATCTTCGGTTTTTGGTAACTGTGATTATTTAATAATTGGATAACCTAAACCCCTTATCTGCTAATTTCGAAATCTAAGGGTTTAAGATATGATTAAATTAATTTGATTAATTTGTGATGCCTATCTGGATTTAATTAATTGTTTAATTAAAAGATAAAATTAAAAAGATAAACCAATAATATTTTGAACGGTTTAAAATACATCTTATATATATTATAATTAAAAGTTAATATTATATGTATAAGATAATTGGTTAGTCAAATCAATAGTAGGCATCATTCACGAAGCTAGTCTATAAGGAGGGTATAAGGAAACTATCTATAAAATGGCGGTTGAATGGTTGTCCACTCTCATCCACTGCTCTCTTTATCAGTGAAAGGTCGTTAGCCGAACGGGTTTGATAGGACAGCTTAATCTCATTAAAAGTATAATGTTATTAATCAAAGTACTAGAACAGTTTTGTAAAATCCCAAATCTAGTTACTTTAGGAAAAATGTGAAATAGATGCTTGTTGAGAATATATTGTATAGATTTGATTATGTCAATTTGTATTAGATAATTATGTTTAGACTACTCATTGTTGACAGTCAGTCTTGTCTAAATAACTGTAAATATTATACTTGAGACAAGCTGAGCTGTCAGGCAGTATTTGTTTTATATTGTAAATGTTGGAGCTGTTAAAGATTGAAGAACTGTCGATCAAAGTAAAGCTGAATAATCATCAACCGCTGTCCTTAGAGCTGAATATAGTGAAGTGCCTGAAGCTGATCAGGTGATGTTGATACTGAAGTTGATCAGCTAATGCTGATGCTGATACTGATACCGAAGACGGACAGCTGATGTTGTTACTGAAGATAATAAACAGATGCTGATATGGAAGACATGCTGATCAGGCATCAGCAGGTACTGATAGGATCAGCTGGTGCTGATATTCGTCTGGCTGAAGCTAACTTTCGTGCTGATCCGACTGAAGGTCAGATCTGATCCTATCCTGGAGATCAGATTTGTTATTATCCCCGAAAATTTGAATTCATAAAATCTTGCGATATGATTTGATTTGAAGATCTGCAGATAATATTGGTTTGATTTGAAGATCAGCAGAGATTATCTTGACTGAAGATTCTCCTTATTTTTAGGAGATTATCCTGGAGCTTTTTATGTGTATATTAATCAACAACCTCTGTGTTAAAGGTTGGTGATTGATGATTTTCGTGAGTGACGAATTAGAGAGATTTAGAATTTAGTATTTTAGTTCTTCTGTGTAAACTGTGTGCTTAAACAGAAAAAACCCTTAATAAATAAACTGTGTGATTTATTTGCTGAATACTTGTGTGTTATTCCGCATTTCTTTAAGATTCATACACGAGTGTTTAGATCGAGGGACCAACAAGTGGTATGAGAGTAGTTTAGAACGATTGTTCTAAGATCCATTCAAGTTTAGAAGGTTAAAAGTCCGTTCAGAATTACAAGATCCACAGAAGAAGAAAAGAAATATCTCAGGCCATACAATCATCAAAAACCCAACATATTGTATCTAAAGAATGAGTACAAGTTTAGAGATATTTGAAGTCCAGATCCAGATCAGCCTTTCCTCATTTTGTTAGTCATCAAAGTAGCATCTTCAGAGTATCTGAAAAATAAGATAAAGTCTGTAAGTGTGTTTATTTTATTTCTTGAAAAATGGTGAAATTTGATTTTGAAATATACACACATCTATGGGGTTTTTATACTGAAGATCAGTTTCATGGACCATATATTGTTTCTGAGATAAGGGAACACTTTCTAAATCGTAAAATCTCTAGAATTACCTTAGTATGTACCGATGAACCTGGTAAACCAAATAGAATGTGAGAACTATCTTGTTTTCCGGGACTGATACAAGAACAAGAACCTTTACCTCTTGGCTTCAAGGCTGAACTGAAATTAAGAGACAAAAGTATTCATCAGAAGCAAAAGGAGATACAAGATCTGAAACAAAAGCTAATGGAAAATGAGAAAAATATGTCAGATTTGATGGTTAAAGAAGAAGAAATGTGTGCTCTAGAAAAGGAGCTAACAGAATGGGAGAAGAAGACATCAGACATGGAGATCAAACTCAGGGAAATGGAAGATTTACCTCATCAGCCCTGCAAGTGTTCATCAGCTTCAACCTCTAAACCTCATACTGATAACTCTCACACTGATGGTTCTCCTGCTGATATCTTTCATGCTGATAGTTCTTGCACTGACAATTCTCATGCTGACAAAACTCACACTGACGAATCAGTTCCAGCATACGCTAATACATCAGCTCCTGTTTCTGTTCATGCTGGTACGACATCCTCAGCTCCAGTTCACGCTAATGAGAAAACTCCAGCCCCTAGAAGAGCTCAAACATGCAAACCAAACAATCCATTGTTCAGATTCTCATTCTTCAAGCCAAAATACACAAATAAAAGAAAGCAGAAAACGAAAAAGCATGGTACATGTTGCATGGGTATCCATGCATTGTCTAAGAGAAGCTAGGGAGTGTCCTTTTTCCTCTGCTACACGTCTTCTGTCACCATTTTCTGCAACACAGTACATATCTCAAAATGTGAAGATTTTTTCTTAATATTTGGAGGTTATGTTTTTGGTACTGCAATAAAAAAGAACGTGAATGGCATGATGGATTATTGCTCCAAACACATGTCACGTATCCGTCTTCTTGCTTCACCTTGCCGGTTATCCCTGTCCCTCACGCAATCTACACCATCAATCAAGCCTTGTAGTTTATTATTTATTAAAGGTGGTACAGATCTCATAGATGCTAACGTACGGTTAATCTTTATTGTTGAAGTGGTTCTATTTATTCAATAATAGTACAAGGCAAGGTGGTCTACATGGTACTACTGCCATGATGGTAC
Organism: Cichorium intybus; assembly: GCA_023525715.1. Classification (NCBI taxonomy): domain Eukaryota; kingdom Viridiplantae; phylum Streptophyta; class Magnoliopsida; order Asterales; family Asteraceae; genus Cichorium; species Cichorium intybus. The sequence goes on along the minus strand of CM042013.1, from coordinate 120,677,464 downwards.
AATGTGCAGTGAAATTACAACAGAGTGCTGCCAAAGACAGGCACTATGAGCTGTCAAAAGGAAACACTGATGCAAATTGAAGGAAGCATGGATGGTTAATTATAAGATTTAACGAATTTTCTTTTCGTATATGTGCATTCTCGTGATTATGTTTTTTTTAGTGTGTGAAGATAAGTTGACTTTATTCACCGTGCCATGTGTGGGTCAATTCTTTTGTGACAAACTTCTATCATTTTTTTATGTCCAAAAGTGCAAAAGAAAGCTGCAACAAGTTCTATTAAATTGTCAAAGTCCTTTACAAAGAGACAATTGATATGAAAGATCTTTTTACGCCTAGCCGTTTGCCGCTAAACCCATTCCAATGCTTCAATCTTTTATGAAAAGGACCACGGATTTGGAAACTTGATCTCGTGGCAACAAGAAAATTCAAGTCACATGGGCATAGTCGTTGGTATGTGATGTTGACAAAACTGTTGGATTAGGTGTCTAAGCCATGACTTATAATTGTATTTATCTTATTAATTGAAGCATAAGTCCATTTGGGTTGCCCTCATAGCTGGATGTTAGGATAGAGTTCAGTAGAGTAAAAGGTTGATTTATTAATTGTTTAATAAATCAATAGAATTAATTAAATGGTTTATTAGTATATTTAAGTGTTGATATATTAATTAGAAACTATAATAATTAATTAAGATTTAATCTAGAATTAATTGGATTTAATTTAGTGATTAAATTAATTAATTAAAAGTGCAGGGACTGGTTCTGTAATTATTCAATAGTTAAATATTAACTGGCCAGTGTACAAGGGTGGAAAGTGGCGATTTTATGGTGTGGGCACCATAAATCTCGAAACCCTAATCAGGGTTTAGAGGAAGCCTTGCCCAATTGGTAAAAGGCTTACCAAAGATGGGCTCTAGGGTTTCAAGCTGTACCACCTGAGGGCTATAAATAGGGATCCCCTGGGAACCCTAATCCTGCGCCATCTATCACCAAGATTACTCTGATGGACTGTCTTCTCCATTGCTTTGGGTGTGACTTGCATTTGAGGCAGGATTGTTTTGCTGCTAGCTTCAAGGATCATAAGATCAAAATGTTGGTTTTCTCAGTTTTGATATTTAGAAATTAATTATTCCTTTAGGTTTAGTTTATTATCTTCATAGAAGAAAACATAGATCATATTAGGGTTGCATGTGAACTTAGGATAATTATTTGTTCATTGATTGCTAGAAAACCCTTCAGTGGTATTAGAGCATAGGCTTGTTTTCTTGTGTTTGATATAAACTGCATGAATTGTTTGTGCCTTTGGTGTTTTTGCAATGAACACCCCAAGGCTAGGCCTTGGATCGAAATTTTGGCTAGCGTTTCCTAACCCTAGCCGCCACCCACTTGGTCCCCTCCTTAATTGCTTGATTTACTTGCCTTAAAAGTATATTGTTATTTTTGGTAATTGTATTAATTAAATAACTAGAACTCTTTTTACCTGGCTTGTAATTTTCGATCTCTATAGGGACCAAGATAGAAAATTAATTTGATTAATTTGATAAAATCTATCTTAGATTTAATTAGTTTAATTAATTGTTAATTAAAAGATCAATTAAATCAGTTTAAAGAATTAATTAATATTTTCGAAAAAATAGTTTAAAATTTGTGAAAATTACGATATAATTAATTCTAAAATATTTTAATAAGATTAAAATATATCTTATATGTTTATGATTAAAAGTTAATATTTATATATATATGAAAATTGGTTAAGTCTTACAGTTAGTAGGCCTCATTCACAAAACTGTCCTATAAAGAGGGTATAAGGCGACTGCCTATAAAATGGCAGTCTAATGGGTATCTACTCTTACCCACCGCTCTCCTGGTCAGTCGAGTGTCGTTAGCCGAACGGGTTTGATAGAACCGCTAAGCCTCTTAAAAGTATAATGCCATAATTGAAAGTACTAGAAATTTGAACAAATCCCAATCTAGTTACTTTAGGTTATAATATGTGAATTGGTGCTAATCCATGAAATTGCACATTGCACTTTGTGGAACGTTGGTGGAGCGTGTGTGGTTTACCGGCACGCCAACTGGGGTCCGCAAAGAGTCGCAATGGGTTTCTCGATTTTTCCATTATTAACGGAGCGTGTGTGGTTAACCGGCACGTTAATTAGAGATGACAATTGACTTCGAGAGTACAGAGCGAATTTGCATGGTTATTCACACCCGGTTTGTGATCCTCGGCATCCCAGTCACAAACAGTGGGGTGCATCCGAGACTAAACATGTCATTGAATAGTTCAATGTGTCTCAACAGATCTACGAATTTCATAAGATGAAATTGATAAGTGTATTATCTACCTCAATGACCATTGTGTTGTGATTACGGCATCCCTCTTCACATCATAATTGGGGTATTTTGGATCCTAGCCTTAATAAATAATAAATTGGGTAATTATTTAAAAAAAAGGATTGATTAAACTAATAAAATTCTGTTTATTGTAGATGTCTGAATCAAGTGTCTATTCTCCTCCCTCTCCTCCTTCACCCACTTCTGAGAGCATCAGAAAGCATCTGCCAAACATGGAAAGGCTGACTGGCCTTAATTGCAAGGAATGGCTTCGCAATTGGAGACTTGTTCTCGTCATTGCTTGGAAGCTTCATCTCACCGTGTATCCGATGCCGGTTCCACCAGAACAAGTTATCATAAAGAGTTCTTATGATAAACAAAACTTCTTAATTGATGAATCCGAAGAGATTCGTGACCTCATGTTGTTGACCATTGACCCCGAGTTCCGCAAGGATTTTGAATCCTTTGGGCCATATGAGTTAATGAAGTCGGTTGAGGAAAGGTTCCAAAAACCAATTGAAGAGGAACAATCTAGGATCTTCAAAAGACTTGCAGAGTGCAAGCTAAAAGAAGGAAGTAGCATCGATTCGCATGTTCTTCAGATTGAAGCGTACATGAATGAATTGTACAAGCTTGGTTATCCCATGAATCAGGAAAAGAGTATTAACATTTTACTCGACTCGTTGACTAGTGAGTACGATCTGTTCGTTCAGACATATAGAAAGGAAAACCAGAAAAGGGCTTTTATGGAAATGCGTCCACTGTTGACCTTGTACGAGTCACTATTGGATAGGCATAGCTCCAATGGTTCAACTACTTATGGATTAAGTCCAGTGAGAAGACACTGCAAGAAACGATCCAGATTGTCTGGATATGTCTTTAGCTGGGAACCCAAAAAATCGGATACAGTCGCGGAAAGATTGGAAGACGCTCCAAGGTCAAAATCTTTTGAAAGCTCAGGTATATCTACAAACCTCAAAACTCTTGTTCCATAATTCCTTGATGCATAATGTGATAGTCACATCTTTGGTTTGTATGCAGGGAATGAGTAAGGTACGAGATTTGGCGCATGGAAGCACATTTGGATTGGATTTCCGGCTCGTACGGTTTTGAAATTTAGTTAGATATTGAAATATTGTTATTAGCTTTTAGATGTGTATGACATTGTCTATGATATAGTACATTGTTCAAGGATTTTGTTTTTTAATAAAATTGTCGTTTAATTTCTTTTAACATCTGTTGTTTGAAATTATCCTTCAAATGTTGTATGATTGTGTTGAATGCATGATTAATGATAACTTGAATATTGAATGCATCCAAAGTGTTTGGATTTTAGGAATTGTGTCCCTTATGATTGTTAAGATAAATATTATAAGAATCAATTCAACCAAAGGTCCAGTTAGACAGGACCTTGGAATCACTTGACTTAGAATCACTTGATGTGTTGAGTTCTTAATGTGTTAAGAAATGTATCAACCAAAGATCCAATTGGACAGATCTTTGGAATCATTTTACTTAGAGTCAGATGATGATTAAGTTCTTTATAAAGCACATGTGACAAGAAATGAATCACCCAAAGATCCAAAGGATAGGATTTTGGAATCAGTTGACTTAGAGTCAACTAAAGATTGCAAGTCTTGAACAGAATTAACAAAGTCATAAGTTTACATAGAGATGTAAAAGAGATTGAGATTAGGAGCAACGATCACATCAGTTGCTCGAATCTTCAAATAGAACACAATTGTTTGTACTGCACAATATTTGTCATTCGGTATGACGAATATGGCTTCGCTTATCAGAATAAGCGAGTGAATTGAAACCTTGAACAGTTCAAGAACTTCAAAGGAAGTACATGACCCACAGAACCTGAGTGACAACACAAACTGGGAAAATGTTTCACAGTTTATTCCCTTCCAAGAACATTATTAGTTATAATGTGTATTAGGGAAGATGATGGAGCATTGGTCGAAACAGTTCGATCCTCAATGTATGAGATACATTGTAAATTAGTTTTCGATAATTAAAATACCAAACCAGTCAGACTGCAAAACCATATACCGACCACATTCTAGACTAAGTAGGTCTTGAAGACATTGTCTGAAATGTGAAGCTGGGATTATCCCACTTACACATAGAAAGTCCAGGGCCTTGTAGTGTTTGTCTGAACCTCATGATTAGCCTGAACCTGATCAGCAATGTCGTTTCACTGGCTATCCCGTTATACCTGTAAAAGAAGAGCTCTTTTAGAAAGAACTCATGTTCTTAGGAAACAGTGGGAGTTGGGACAGTCCTGAATGAGTTCAGGATTAGCCATGTGATAGAACCTTTAGTCATCACTAGGCTTAGAGCAGAAATCATATTTCTGTTTCAACACTGACATAGTCTTCTATTGACCAGTAGTACAGATCACCAACATAAGTAGTTATGATCGGTGTGACATGCCGATTGGTGGTAAAACACTATAGTTGGTAAGGATTGACAACCGACTACTTGGAAGCACTGGTGAGCCTGGTCGCTGCCAATTTAGAGAACCTTAGGACGAGATACAATCCATGTGATAGTTTGATTAATTTTACACTTGGTCTAAAAACCAGTGGGAGTAATTGAATCATCAAAAGAAAGCAACATGGACAGAAATGTACCTTCAGAACATCTGGTTGAGTGAGACGATACTCAGAGTCAAGTAATTGGCTCTGAGAGAAGCACTCTCAATAGAAGATGAAATCCGAAAGGATACTGCATATTGTAAGTCGTTAGTAGAGCACGTGTGGATCACCGGCACACTAATGGGGACTCATAAAGAATATGCCAGTATAAAGGTACACGGGCCCAGGATTTCCCCACGAGCATCTCGCAAGAAAGGATATTCAGATTCTCGAAATATGCCAAAGGATTGGATTTTGAGAATGTGCTGAAATATTTCCATTAAGATGTCAGAAAAGGTTTGGATTCACAAAATGTGCCAAAAGTTCTGGATTTTGTGAATAGTCCATAACCGTGTCAAAGCCAGTGGGAGTATCGCTGTTATCTACTATCTCCATATGTGAGTTACATACTGTTTCTAGGAAACGTCTCTTTTCATTACAAAGTGTAATGACTTGGTGTTAAGAGACGGATCGCTATGAAAGACTTAATGGAGATACGACATACTCAGGTGGTTGTAAACGTCTATAAGATAGATCGAAACTCTGCCAAGATGATCTTGATGAGATTCAAGATTCATAGCACCAGGAAACGAGTTTCCTATCATTGCAAAGTGTAATGATTTGGCATGAGAGATGTAAAGAAGGTGCAACATACTCACATGATCCTTAAACATCTATCAGATAGATGTTGCAGTCAGTATAGACCTAACCATATTAAGCATGATCTTGATTAGAATCAAGATGCATGAGAAAAGTCTCTGAAAGGAAATAGTTACTGAAAGTCGTGACACAGGGATTATAAATAATGCTAAGATTCCAAAAGAGTTTGGAATAGGACTAGATCGAATCCCATGAGTTTCTTAGATTAATTAGAAGTGTCATGAACATGTTCTGATGACTTAATGCGTACAACATAGTGAGTCAGCTTCAGGATATGACCTGGCTAGGAATACTTAATGGATTCAGTTCATACGTGAGAAATCATTGGAAAATGATTGAGGTGAATGTGAATAGTAATTTGAAAAGGAGTTTCAAATAAATAAAAGTACTTAATGGTTAAAGAGTTTCGTTGGCATTCCGATGGAGCGCGTGTGGGTCACCGGCACATCGTAACACCTCGAAATAGTCTTAGGATGCAGTCATGTGGACTAAAGATCCCGAGAACCAGGGGAAGTCACAGTACATAGAATGGAGTTGTTAGTGAGAATGACAGTATGACCAAAATTGAAATATCATCGAAAGGATATCCGATCGGATAAATTGTATAAATGTATGACATTTGGATACATAGAAAGAGTGAAAGGTCATCCAGACATAGATACATAACATGAATTAAAAGTTTAAATGGAATCTAGAAACCGATAATAGTTTTATGAAAAATCCGACTTGGTGATTACCTCGTAGAGACTTGGTAATTAGGAAAGAGTAGCTGCTAGTCAGATTTTAAGTTTCGTTTTTGCATGTTTCACTTCCTAAATAATTTGATTATTCAAAGGTCCACAGTCGCTCATACTTTTCAGGAGTAAGTATGAACGAAGACTGTCGTGAATTGGTTGTAGATTGTCTAAGGAGTTAGACATTGCAGTAAGACTGCTACAACATTCACGAGTACTTAGAAATAGAGATTTGAGTATTGGATAAACCCGCTCTCAATAGATTGCTTCATGGATTACATCACGAGCAATGATTGAGACGATAATATCCTATAATCTTAAAGCGGAGACATATGAGTTGAAATTTGCAAATCGGTTGTACATTGATAACGCGTAAACGCATCGGTAACTCGATGTTATAAAATGCATTGTTGTGCACGATTTTGACAAGTAAAAAACACAAGCATATGAGTCGAAGCTTATTCGTTCCTTGACCCTTATTGAGAAACAGATATTTGTAGGCCTCTCGATGATTTTAAAGTTGACTAAAGTGCTGGCCAGTCGGGACTAAATTGATGTGTTCAATTAGTAGTCTTAAAGTCATAAGCAGAATCGGAGATCGGGAAACAGAGTATCGGACAGAGATTGATCTCAATCCATGTCTCATGTCTGAAAATATCTTGTTGGATGAAGGATCATATGATCACTTATTTTTGGACAGAACTGACTGGGTCAGAGTTCAGGAACAGTTTCTGGGAAACTGATATTAATCAGAAGGTAAACAAACAATTAAAGTCATAGACTTATCCAAGTGGGAGTCTGTTGGATTAGGTGTCTAAGCCATGACTTATAATTGTATTTATCTTATTAATTGAAGCATAAGTCCATTTGGGTTGCCCTCATAGCTGGAGGTTAGGATAGAGTTCAGTAGAGTAAAATGTTGATTTATTAATTGTTTAATAAATCAATAGAATTAATTAAATGGTTTATTAATATATTTAAGTGTTGATATATTAATTAGAAACTATAATAATTAATTAAGATTTAATCTAGAATTAATTGGATTTAATTTAGTGATTAAATTAATTAATTAAAAGTGCAGGGACTGGTTCTGTAATTATTCAATAGTTAAATATTAACCGGCCAGTGTACAAGGGTGGAAAGTGGCGATTTTATGGTGTGGGCACCATAAATCTCGAAACCCTAATCAGGGTTTAGAGGAAGCCTTGCCAATTGGTAAAAGGCTTACCAAAGATGGGCTCTAGGGTTTCAAGCTGTACCACCTGAGAGCTATAAATAGGGATCCCCTGGGAACCCTAATCCTGCGCCATCTATCACCAAGATTACTCTGCTGGACTGTCTTCTCCATTGCTTTGGGTGTGACTTGCATTTGAGGCAGGATTGTTTTGCTGCTAGCTTCAAGGATCATAAGATCAATAGGTTGGTTTTCTCAGTTTTGATCTTTAGAAATTAATTATTCCTTTAGGTTTAGTTTATTATCTTCATATGTAACATCGGGTTCCTCAAATTTAGGATATACCAATTTTATTAGTCAAACATATTATCATTAGAGGTATAATCCCAAAAAGAGTAACAAGTATATACAAAGTTGTTATCAAAAGCTTAGTTCAAGTCCTAAACTATTACATCAACTATTTACAACTATTAAACAGAACCGGGTTTACTTCATATTTCAAAACAACAAAAGTAAATCTAATTCAAAGTCCAAGTCCAAGTGTAGCTATCCATCCATGTTCCGCTTCCCGCGGTCACCGCTACCAGAACCTAACATAAATCACAGAAACAAACAATTTATGAGCTTTGAAAACTCAGTTAGTAATTTAAGGTTAATCGGATCGCATCATTCATCATCTCATATGAATACATCTCAATGGACTATCTCAGTCCATAGTGTGTCATACACACCATTATTCTTTCTTCCAACTACTCAAACTTAGTTTATACTCAACCACTCAATTATAACATACTTCTGATCTACAACAAACACCTCAGCAAAACATAATTCATCTAGTAAATAATTACTCACCTGAAGTTGAATCGATACGTGGAACTCCAGAACCTCGTGCCTGATCCTGTCTAGCTTTAGCTGTAACACAACAGCTAAATTCAATACTCAAATCTTTCTAACAATTTCAATCATAATTAACATTGATAATAACCCAGAAATTAGCATCGTACAGTGAAGTGACAATCAAACAATAACAAAATTATTCCAGTTATACTCTCACTTCACTACTTTGACCTATTCAAGATCAAAAACACCACAACAAGCATTTTACTAACTTAAGTCTAGGATTTGAACTCCTTATACACTTACAATTCAATCAATTTGGCTCAAACATCATTAATTCACAGATGGGTCATCAAAGCCACAAGAAGCTACCTCAAATCAAACCATCCAACGGTTGAAACTAAACCAAAATCAAAGAGGATTACCTTTCAAGCTCCAAATATAAATCCCTAGCTTCAATTTGTGAATATTTGGCTTAATTCTCGACTTAGAAGGCTTAGGAATCGATTTCTAGGGTTTTGGGAGGGTTTTGGTCGGAAAGGATTTGACCCAAATGAATTAAAATCCGACTTTAAAAACAACCCTGTGCACGCTACACGACCCGTGTAGACTCACACGACTCGTGTGAGACCTACAACAAGCCAACTTGAACTTGTACAGACTCACACGACCCGTGCAGCCTCACACGACCCGTGTGAGACCCAACCTAGCTTCGGTAATTTTTGAACAAAAGCTACACGACCCGTGTAGACCTGAAAGGGGTACTGTTTGGTTTCTTAAGCCTTTCTACACGACCCGTGTGGCCATACACGACCCGTATAGCTCTGATTTGACATTTTACAAGTCCAAACTCTACTCAATTGGGTTTTTAACCATCCTAACTCATATAGCAAACCTATTTAATCTTGATTACACTAAGATTAACGCAAAATCTCTATAAATTAATAATACAGTATTACATCATAGAAGAAAACATAGATCATATTAGGGTTGTATGTAAACTTAGGATAATTATTTGTTCATTGATTGCTAGAAAACCCTTCAAAAACAAGACAAGAAAATTCAAGTCACATGAGCATAGTCGTTGGTATATGATGTTGACAAAACAAGACAAGGTGATAAGCTTTTCTCACAGGTTCCTTCCTGCCGTTAGCTACGAGTGCTATCCAAGGGTCTATTGTTGAACACAGTGTTGTCAAGGTGTGGGTGTACCAAAGATGTAAATACAAAATTTGAAATGGTCTTTAAGTTCAACTTATTAATTCCATGCAAGATACGTAAAGTTGCAAAATAAGTAATTTGTTTCAATATTTATTCGTACAACATGGAGGTCAATAAAGAAAAGAGAGTTTGTACAACCAAAGCAAGGGCATTATGGGAAAGATGCACCCTCAGTTCACCACAAAAGCTAAGCAGGAATTCGTATGTGTCAGAAAGTGCATGGGCTTAATTCCTCTCTACACTAGCCGGTTACTCCTCCTCCCGTGGATTTAATTCTTTTCACTCGTGGATGTTTGTGATATTCAACACGGTTGAAAACGTGGGTCCGATGGGAATTCATTATTAGGAAAAAATTTTAAATGCTCATACTTGGAGTTCGAGGCACGTGGGTTGACAGTGGTTCGAAAAGTGATTAATCATGTTAACTTGGTTCCTTGTATCATTGAAATGTCATTGAAATGGCTGATGCTTGGTCATGGAGTGGTATATCAAAGACATAAATACAAAGGAGTTTGGTATTGTGACATATGGAAGACTGATCACATGGGATTTGTTGGTTACGCTTCTTTCCACATTGATGTTTTATGTGGGTCCTTATGTCTCATCAAAGGTGTAATCTAAAATAAAGGTCTCTTGTCACTCATGGCTTGTTCAAGAATTAAAAGGAGAAGAGAAGTTGAATGGAGCACATGGCAGTAGAATTCTCCATCACGTGGGTTTGCAAATTTTCGATAATATCAAACAAGCCCATCCAATGATAAATTCACATGATTTAAGGTGAATGTCAAAGTTCTTGTTTGGAAGTTAAACGAATTGGCTGAATTCTTTTGCGAAAAGATCATATTGTCTTAGCATTATCGATTCTATGTTTTTCATGTGAGGGTTGTAAGCGATTTTGATTATTGAAGTTTTGAGCAAGTTTCTTCAATAAAGTGCATGTTTTAGCATTATCGATTCTATGTTTTTCATGTTCTGAACTTGAATTGATATCAGAGCTTTGTTAATAATTGGTGATTGGCGATGACCGGAGGAGATGCTCCACCACCGCCGGCCAAAGAACCGACCTCGTTGACGTTCCAATATCCGGTATTGACGTCGACAAACTACACCATATGGAGAATGCGTATGGAGGTGTTACTTAGTATAAACGGTGTCTGGGAAGTAGTCGATCCAGGCCTTGATGACGAGAAGAAAAACAATATAGTGAAAGGTTTGTTGTTTCAGTCCGTTCCAGAAGACGTGATACTTCAAATCGGTAACCTCAAGACTGCGAAGGAGATGTGGGAAGCGATAAAAACACGCAACCTAGGGGCTGATCGCATGAAGGAGGCACGGCTCCAAACTTTGGTTGCTGAATTCGAATCAATGAAGATGAACGAGACCGGTACAATCGATTATTTTGTTGCAAAATTGTCTGGAATTGCATCGAAATCAGCCACACTAGGGGAAACCATGGCAGAAGCAAAGCTCGTGAAGAAGTTTCTTACGAGTCTCCCTAGGCGTTTCGTTCACATAGTTGCCGCACTCGAGCAAGTTCTTGACTTGAAACGGTTGGCTTTGAAGACGTGGTGGGACGTTTAAAAGCGCATGAAGAAAGGGTAAAGGGAGAAGATAAAGCGGTCGACACACAAGGTAAATTGCTCTTTACTAAGTCTGATTCGTCTAATAGATCCCAAGACTCATCGAGGGAAAAGGGGACGGGGCAATCAGGGTCGTGGTCGTGGAGGTGGCCGTGGACGGGGTAACACCCAAAACCATGGCAACACCGAAACCTCTAAAAACCGTGAAGATCAAAAACAGAAGGGTAAGCAACAAAGAGACCTTTCTAACATTCAATGCTATCATTGTGACAAGTACGGTCACTTCGCTTTTAGATGCCCGGACCGACCCAAAAACCAAGAAGCAAACTTTAATGAAATGCAAGAGAATGACAGCAATCAGGAAGAAGGGTCGTTCTTTATTATGGATGAAATTCAAGAAACGGTGTTCTTGAACGAAGACAAGTATATCCCACTGACGACTGTGCCCAAAACCGATGGAGACGGGGTGTGGTACTTAGACAATGGCGCGAGTAATCACATGACAGGTAATTACTCATTCTTTTCTGAGCTAAATGAACGTATAACGGGAAGGGTAAGGTTTGGAGACGGTTCTTGTGTTGGCATAAAAGGAAAGGGCTCAATTATTTTCGAAGGGAAAAGCAAAAGGTGATGAAAGACATTTATTACATCCAGTCTTTGCAAACTAATGTCATTAGCCTTAGGCAAGCCACAATAACCGGTTGTGACATCCGTATGCGTGGGGATTTTTTGACAATGAGAGATGGAGATGGAAGATTGCTCATGAAAGTTCCTAGATCTGAAAACCGCCTCTACAAGATCCAATTAAGAACCGGTAAACCACATTGCTTGCATGCCAAAATCAACGAGTCTGCATGGTTATGGCATGCACGACTGGGTCATATTAATTTTGGTACAATAAACATGATGCATAAGCTGGTTAGAGGTGTACCAACAATTGATCACCAAGATCAATTATGCGAATCATGCATGGTGGGAAAACAAACGAGGCAGCCCTTCTCTAAGAAAGCAAGCTATAGAGCCACAGTCATTCTCGAGATGATACATGGAGACATATGTGGTCCGATTGACCCCCCCACTCCAGCAGGTAATGCTTATATCCTTGTAATCATTGATGATTAATCACGATACATGTGGATTTTTCTATTAAAGCACAAAAGTGATGCATCCAGAACCATCAAGAGATTCAAGACTTCAATAGAAAAAAGAACCGGTAAAGAGATCAAGACCTTCCATACGGATAGAGGTGGAGAGTTTACATCTCTCGAACTGAATCGTTTTTGTGATGAAGAAGGAATCTCGGGTATGTTGACGGCTCTGTATACGCCTCAACAAAACGGAATAGTTGAACGGAGGAATCGTACGCTACTCGAGATGACAAGGTGTCTAATGAAAGCTAAGGATGTACCGAATTTCCTGTGGGGAGAACCTGTCCAAAACGCCACTTTTATCATAAACAGAACACCTACTCGAGCACTGGTAGGCGTTACTCCATAAGGCGTTACTCCATATGAAAAGTTCTACGGTGAAAAATCAAACCTCGAAGACTTGAAGGTGTTTGGTTGCATTGCACATGAAAGGATTGTATCAAGGCACTTGAAGAAACTCGATGATAGGTCGAGACCACTCGTGTACCTCGGAAAAGAACCTAACTCAGGTGGATACCGACTATTGAATCCACATGAAAATAAAGTCGTCATCAGTGCCCACGTTAATTTTGATGAAGATAAAGCTTGGCAGTGGAATAATTCGATTAACAAAAATGCAACTGGAGTTGGGACTTTCACGGTTCAGTGGGGAAGTATCGGTGCATGTGATAACCCTTCAGGTCAACTCGTAAACCCAACATCAAGCCCATCTATTACCGAGCAAGATCAGGCCGAGAATGAGGCCCAACTAGCAAACCGCAGCCCAACAAATCGCAGCCCAGAAAGCAGTAGCCCAGCGAACAGCAGCACCTCGAGCTCCGGTCCAACCCATTCAGAAAATACCCCGAATTCTGAGGTTGAAACTGCTCCTGTTCGTCGGTCATCTCGTGTCCCAACTTTTCCAAGAAGACTAAATGACTACGAGTTAGATGTTGATCACTTGATGTTAACTCTAGATGACGAGCCAAGAAATTTTAATGAAGCCAAAGCAAACATCGAATGGGTCAAAGCAATGAGAGTCGAGATTGACTCAATAGAGAAGAACAACACGTGGAAATTGGTCCTCCTGCCAATTAATGTCAATCCTATCGGGTTAAGATGGTTTTTCAAAATCAAAAGAAACCTGAATGGAACAATCATCAGGTACAAAGCGCGCCTAGTCGCTAAAGGCTATGTACAAGAACAAGGTGTTGACTTTGATGAGGTGTTCGCACCCATTGCCCGTCTCGAGACGATAAGACTCTTGATCGCTCTTGCGGCTGGCAAGGGTTGGAAGATACACCATTTAGACGTAAAAACAACATTTTATATGGTGATCTAAAGGAAGACGTGTACGTGTGTCAACCTGAAGGTTTTGTAAAACGAAGTGAAGAAAAGAAGGTTTACAAATTGGCAAAAGCTTTGTATGGCCTAAGGCAATCCCCAAGGGCGTGGAATCAAAAGCTCAACCACACACTAAAAGGCATGGGTTTTCAAAGATGTTTGTAAGAAAATGCGGTTTATAAAAAGGTGTCCAATGGTGAATTTCTTATCATCGGGGTTTATGTGGATGATCTCTTTGTAACGGGAACTAGCTTGGATTTTATACACCAATTTAAAAGGAAGATGTCGTCTCAGTTCGAAATGTCGGACCTTGGTGAGCTTACTTGTTACCTTGGTATTGAAGTCTCACAAGGTGCTGATTGTGTTCTAGTCAAACAAGAGAGTTATGCAAATAATATCCTAAATGAAGCAGGAATGCAAGATTGCAACGCCACTCAATGTCCCATGGAGCCGAGTTTTAAACTATCTAAAGCTGAGGATGAACCGGAAGTCGAAGTCACTTACTACCGGAAAATAGTGGGATGTTTGAGGTATCTATTGCATACCCGACCGGACTTAGCATACTCGGTTGGGGTTGTTAGCCGTTATATGCAAAGCCCACGAGAGTCACATGCACGTGCTATCAAACAAATACTCCGGTATCTTCGTGGGACAACATCATTCGGGATCAAATATGAGCGGTGTGGTGATTTGAAACTGCTTGGTTACAGTGACAACAGTCACAATGTCGATGTAGACGACGGGAGAAGCACAACGGGACATGTCTTCTACCTTGGCAACTCGCCCATTACTTGGTGTTCACATAAGCAAGACACGGTAGCCTTATCATCGTGTGAAGCTGAATTTATGGCAGCCACTGCAGCCGCGTGCCAAGCTATATGGCTAAGAGAATTGTTGGCGGAGCTAACCGGAATGAAGGAGCAAGAGGTATTCATTCGGATATACAACAAATATGCAATTGCCTTGTCAAAGAACCCGGTATTTCACGGGAGAAGTAAACATATACATACTCGATATCACTTTATTCGAGAACGGGTTGAAATGAAGCAGGTAGTTGTTGAACATGTACCCGGAGACAAGCAAAATGCAGACACGTTAACAAAGGCTTTGGCGAGAGTAAGATTTGCTGAAATGAGGTCGTTGCTCGGTGTGCAAGAATTACCCTCAACGACTCAGAAATTCAGGGGGTGATTGTTGGCGAATTCCTGATCCGATTGTGTCTTAGGCGTGTATCGGTTCAGCAACAAACTCATCCGATTAATTCAATTAAGTGTGTAATTATCTTGTGCTAATATTTAGGGATAATTACTAAGTTCAAATTGAATTAGATATACTACGTGATAGGATAGTATATATATGCTGTAACCGTGAGGGTTGTAAGCGATTTTGATTATTGGAGTTTTGAGCAAGTTTCTTCAATAAAGTGCATGTTTTAGCATTATCGATTTTGTGTTTTTCATGTTCTGAACTTGATCAAGTGAAGCCAGTTTATTAAAATTCGTATTTCCCAAAGCAGTCACGTACGTGGGCATGTTCAGTTATTAAGACTGTGTAAGGTTGTTTTCATACAAAAAGTGACCGAAATGTATAGCTAGGATGATGTGGTCTTTCATGATGCATGACGATGAATAGGATACTTATGTGGCTGATTTTGAGAAGACCAAGGAAAGCAAGAGCTCATCTCGTGGTAGAAAGAAAATTGTCATCTTCTCATGTTTAAAGAAAAATTGTATTTTGGCACAAGAAAAACAAAAGTGGGTTTGTTGTTTTGATGCGTGAAGAGCAGAGGCTGTTTTTACAAGGACAAGGCGTGGTGTATGGGTGATATGCATATCACGTGGAACTAAGATTCACTAGCCAATGCTCAAGTAGTTTTTTGTATTGTAATAAAGAAAAGTATGGCTCCTTGTCCTTAGTCTTGTGTTGCATGATATAGCTTCTGGTTGGGATTACGTGGCCGTTTGGTGTTATGGTCATGTTCACAAGAGTTTTCAATTTGCCACTTGATGAGAATCGAAGAATCACGGAATTTATTGCTTCAAGACATAAGGGTTATTAATTTTTCAAATGCTTCATGGGCCTGTCACAAAAGCTATCACGGATTATAGGACCCAACAATGCTCGTGTAGTATCTCGATCTAACAGCCATGTCGTCGACTACAGAGAAAAGCGAAGAAGTTGAGATTGGTGAACCACGTGGTAGAAGGTAGTGAATTGCTGAAGAAAGCCCGTGAAGTTGCAGAGGTGATCATGAAAAATAACAGAAATATGGTATTGAGGTACAAACCCGTTATCAACGTCGGTGGCAAGTTAGATCTACATCGTGCTCGTTTTTTAGAAAAGGAGAGAGCTCATGAGTATTACAATGGAATGACGAAGGAGCAGTTCAAGAAAATGCAGGAATTTATTAAAGCTTAATGTTGACAATGCAAGAGACTATGAAAATTTTAATGCATGAGGTCTGCATGGAGTACATCTATTCTCAACAAAAGAAAGGTTTCAAAGCTGCAAAATCGTACAAAGAAGGAGAGTGAGTATTTAATCCTCATGCAGGGACGAGTTTGCAGGGATGAGTTTGCATGGATGTCAAGTAGTATGGTTGCATCATTGAGGCTGAATTTTAAAAGAAAAGAAGAAAAATCTATGGGTTGCAGCGTCAAGACAACAAATATCATACGCATGAAGATAGAAGCAACGTCAAGAAAACAAAAAAACATAGCATGGGTTGCATGGTTTATATTCACGTGGGTTTCCAGCAAGTGCAACAGAAAAAGCTACTTCATGGGGCTGTTACTTGCATGTGACTGCATTGACTTGATTAAGCTGATGTCATGTACAAGTGATATTCATACAAGAAGCTGTCAAGTTGAGATATTAGAATTTTGTTTGCAAACAAAGCTGCCGTTAGTTCTCTAAATCGCCGTCCCTATTACAATATTTTGTCTCCTTCCTGGTACAGTCTGCTCCGGTTTGTTTGCAAGTACCGGCCTCTCGCTCCACGTTTCACAGTCTCCGGCCCACCCCCTGCACAAGCGCCTACGCTAATCAGCGCCCACAGCTACTTCACTTCATTATCAGTATAGCCTGATTTGTGGAATGAAAGCCATGGATTCATAGAGCCAGAATGATGCATCACTGCAACATCTCCAAAATGTGACTGTATTCTTTTTAAATGTCGAAGGTTATATTTGAAGGCAATGGTTTGCTGATAGATGAAACAGTTCAAAGGCGAAGATGGGTTGTTTTAATTCATAAGGTAAATTTGATGAAAATGGATTAGTGGCAAAAAGTTAAAAAGGAAGTTAAAGGCATCGGTTACATAATTTTGACATGTCTAGATAAAAGAAAATGTGTGGGCATGTGGAAGACTATCTAAAGCATCAAAAGCCAAGGTGTATAGAGAAGCTTAGTCACTATACACGTCAAAAGCGAAAGCGTGGGATGTTAAATTGTTTCGGTTAAATAAAATGGCTGCAATTTTGTTTACAATACCGTCATCAAGCAAAAGGATTGAAAGAAGTGGGCATTGGCAGGGGCGGATCCAGGAATTATTACTAGGGTGCATCCAAAAAAAATTTCCAGGATAGAAACCCTAGCTTGAACATCTTTTGGTAAACTTTTCTGATTTTGCTGCAATCTGTCCCTATTTTGTAAAACTCATAACTATTTCTAGAAAAGTCATATGTTGAGGTTGGTGCCAAAAGTTCCGTATTGGAGTTTAGTATCTTTGGTTAGTTGAGCCCGAAAGTTGAATATGAACATAAGTAGTGTGAAAAGATCCATTTCTCACTGATCATTTTGGGTGAGTCTGTTTTGTGGTCATAACTTGTAAAAATTATATCAAATCAAGGAAAAATCATTAGAAGACGAATTATATATCCACGCGAAGCTAAGAGTATGAACTATATGCATGATAGAGTCGCCCGAAAGTTGAGCTGGTGCAAGGGCACACCCTGGAACCCCCTTGAATCCGCCCCAAGGCATAGGCTTATGTGTGATGTACCGAGAATTGGATAACGTGGGGTGCATGCAAGTGATATGGAAGGAAATAGAGTGCACATGTGGACGATTAATAATAATTTGGTGATGTTCACGTATTAAGAAATCAACTGAAAGCTGGAAATTAATTAAATGCATGGATTTCTTTCAAGTTGAGGTCATACAACATGGACCGCATGTTTAAAAATAAACAATATGAAGCAACGGCAGAATAAAAGATGGTGAGGTCGTGAAGGAATCTTGATTTGTTAATTTGTTGTGAAGGAATCAAAGGTGACGTGGATTATTATCATCCACAAAAGAACCATGGCGTGAAAAAGACGAAGCAAAATGAAACCAAGGATGAAAAGCAATATTACAAAGCACGAGAATGACAATTTTGTCACGAAAGGTGATGGTACTATCGTGCATGAAGAGTATGACACTCGAGTTTCGTTTATATTTAAAATAGAGGTGGTGATACATTCTCTCATCAATAGAAGAACACGTGGCTACATGGAGTCATGGCTCAAAATGTTGGCCATGGCATATGTATGGTTCAAGTCAGAAACTCAAGAAAGGTGGTGAAGGTTTGCTCTAGAAGAATGATCACGTGATGATGTTTAAAAAATAGAAGAAGAATGAGCACGTGATGATGTTTAAAATGAAAAAGGAAGATTTGACGTGGCCTACTCTTGACCACTTTAATTCTTGTGGTCCAAATTGTGTTTATCCTTCAAGAATCAAATGAATGGCTTTCTCGATGTGCATTGCATGATACCATGGGCTTCATTATAATGCCATAGAGGATCAGTTACAATGTCAACGGCAGAATATTGCATATTGGTGGTATTCTTTTTGTGACCATCTTTAGCAAAGAAAATTGTTTCTACCAATTCAAAATATTTTTGATTGAGGACATGTTGAGCAGGATATTATGTTAGGTGGTTTTTCAAAATAATAAGGAGAGTGTGAAATGTGATAATTTCCAAGACATGCATGGAAAGGGAGGATATGTGATCACTAGAAGCTGAGTTATAACATCCAACACGAGTTCAGGGGGACTAGCAGAACTTGAATCATGGTGCCTTATGAATTAATGGTGAACTCTCATGAGTTCTAGTATGAAACTTTTGTACCACTTCGGAATTGTCGGTGGACTTTTAGGAGTCCAAGTATGAAACTTCTGACATCTTTGTCCCTAGAAGCATGCTGCTATATGTGACCAAAGTCTCGTTTCCCACAAGAAAGACTAGCTTTGGGATGTAATAGAGCCACTAACTCATGTTTAGTGCTCTGGAAAAGTCTATACACTAGCATGAGATTGCCCGGTCCCACTGATAAAACATCTCATTAGGGCCTGAGTGTTGAATTTTCTTTTATGCTTAAGCAGACCCTGTCCTTGGAAACATGCTGCCGCATGTCAAGTCTCATGTTCTGCTGAAACATTGAGCACCAACTCTCATCACTCACTGAACACAAGTTTCAGTGTTTGTTAAATTGCCTGGTCCTTACTGAAAAATTCTCTCAAGGCAAGGGTGATACGTAATACTTCTCAATTTCTCCTCGTTTCAGAAATCCTAAAATTTTCTTATCTTGCATGAACTGTCAATGTCTCAGGATTGAAACAACCTGAGATACAGGTTCCATCCTCTGTGTCAATGATCTTTACAATTACAGCATAGTCTATGTGAGACACCACAATCCCTTCCTATTTTACTTTTTTGTTAAAAAAAAATTAAAAAAAATCAAACAAAAAAAAATGATGAGTTCTTAGTTGATGCTGTCAAAAAGGGGGAGAAGATTGTTTATCTGAAGGGGAGCAGACCTCGAAACGATTGTCCATATGAGGGGGAACAAATACTGAGAATTCATGATACATACTTTCTTTATTAGTTTATTATTTCTTTTATATTAGTTTAGTTTTGTCATCATCAAATAGGGGGAGATTGTTGAGAATATATTGTATAGATTTGATGATGTCAATTTGTATTAGATAGTTATGTTTAGACTGCTCATTGTTGACAGTCAGTCTTGTCTAAATGACTTTAAATATTATACTTAGACAAGCTGAGCTGTCAGGCAGTATTTGTTTTATATTGTAAATGTTGGAGGTGTTAAAGATTGAAGAACTGTCGATCAGAGTAAAGCTACTGTCCTTAGAGCTGAATATAGTGAAATGCTTGAAGCTGATCAGCTGATGTTGATACTGAAGCTGATCAGCTGATGCTGTTACTGATACTGAAGACGGACAACTGCTGCTGTTACTGAAGATAATAAACAGATGCTGATATGGAAGACATGCTGATCAGGCATCAGCAGGTACTGATAGGATCAGCTGGTGCTGATATTCGTCTGGCTGAAGCTGAAGCTGAAGCTTACTTTCATGCTGATCCGACTGAAGGTCAGATCTGATCCTATCCTGGAGATCAGATTTGTTATTATCCCAAAGATTTGAATTCCTAAAATCTTGGGATATGATTTGATTTGAAGATCTGCAGATAATATTGGTTTGATTTGAAGATCTGCAGAGATTATCTTGACTGAAGATTCTCTTGATTTTTAGGAGATTATCCTGGAGCTTTTTATGTGTATAATAATCAACAACCTCTATGTGAAAGGTTGGTGATTGATGATTTTCGTGAGTGACGAATTAGAGAGATTTAGAATTTAGTGTTTTAGTTCTTCTATGTAAACTGTGTGCTTAAATAGAAAAACCCTCAATAAATAAACTGTATGATTTATTTGTTGAATACTTGTGTGTTATTCCGCGTTTCTTTAAGATTCATACATGAGTGTTTAGATCGAGGGACCAACAATGCTAAACCATGAAATTGCACATTACACTTTATGAGACATTAGTGGAGCGTGTGTGGTTAATCGACACACTAATAGGGGCTCATAAAGATGGCAATGGGTATCTCAATCTTAGCGTTGTTGATGGAGCGTGTGTGGTTTATCGGTACATCAATTAGAGATGATAATTGACTTTGAGGTTACCAAGCTAATTTGCATGGTTATTCACATCTAGTTTGTGATCCTTGGCATCCCAGTCACAAACAGTAGAGCATATCCGAGATTAAACATGTTATTGAACAGTTCAATGAATCTCACAGATCTAGGAATTTCATAAGACTGAAATTGATAACTGTCTATCTACCTTAATGACCATTATGTTGTGATTACAGCATCCCTCTTCACATCATAGTTGGGGTATTTTGGATCCTAGCATTGTTAAATAATATATTGGGTAATTGTTTAATAAGGATTGAAATTAAACTAATAAATTCAAATTTTATAGATGTCTAAAGATAGTGTCCATTCTCCTCCTTCTCCTCCTTCACCCATTTCTGAGAGTCTCAGAAAGCACCTGTTATATATGGTAAGGCTGACTCGCCTAATCTATGTGGTATGGCTTTGCAAATAAAGAATGGTTCTTAGTTTTGTTGGCAAGCCATATTGAGTGTCCGCTCCCCAAAGCATGGCATCACACAACAGCTTGTGATGAGCATCCCTTGACCATTAAGTCTAAGGAGTTCGTTGCCTCATGTTATTGATCGTTGACCCTAAGTTCCGCATGGATTTAGAATTCCTAGGGTCAGATAAGTTAGCACAATTGGTTGAGGAAAGGTTCCGAGAACCGGTTGAAAAAGGACGAGCTAAGATCTTCAAAGAGCTTGAAGTGTGCTGGAAGTAGCAGCAGTTCACATGAGAGACACATAGGTGAACTGTATAAATTTGGTCACCTTTTAATCAGGTGTTGAGCATTAAATCGACTCGCTGGTATGTTCATCCAGATGTACGGGAAGGGTAACCAGATAAGAAAATCATGGAAATGCATTACATGTTGACTCTGTATGAGTCATTCATGGAAAAGCATAGTTACATTGATTCAGCTGCTTCGGGATTGAGTCCAGTAATAAGGCACATCAAGAAATGACCCAGATCATCTGGACCGGTTCTTCGATGTCTCAAACTGGGAATCCACTGGGTGGGACAAAGTCACAGAAAGATTGGAAAGATGCTCCAAAGCCGAACAGTTTGACAACTCAGGAATATCTTAAAAACTCAGAACTCCTGATCCTCATTTCCTTGATACAGGATGTGTTTCTCACTTTTTCTCTGTATGCATGGACTCTGCAGGATGCAGGATTTTGTTGCATAGGAGCACATTCGGATTGGATCTGAAGCTCATGCAGTTTTGAAGTTTAGTTAGATGTTATGATCTTGTTATTAGCTTAATAGATGCGTGCGACATTGTCTATCATATAGTACATTGTTCAATGATTTTTTTAATAAAATGTTGATTTTCTTTTAATACATATTTATTTAAATTATCCTTGAAATATTGTATGAGTGTGTTAATTGCATGAATGGAAATAACTTGAATGTTGATACATCCAAAGTGTTTGGATTTATGAATTGTGTCTTCTATGATTGTTAAAGAAAATTTTATAAGGATCAATTCAACCAAAGGTCCAGTTGGACAGGACTTTGGAATCATTTGACTTAGAGTCACATGATGAATTGAGTTCTTAATAAAATCATTTGTGGCAAGAGATGAATCACCCAAAAATCCAGTAGATAGGATTTTGGAATCAGTTGAATTAGAGTCAGGTGATGATTGCATATCTTGAACGAAATTAACAAAGTCATGAATTTACATAGAGATGTAAAAGACATTAAGATTATGAACAACGGATACATTAATTACTGTGTATTGCTTGAGTATTTAAACAGAACACAATTATTTATACTTCATAATATTTGCCAATTAGTTTGACAAATATGGCTTCGCCTATCAGAATAAGCGATTGATTGAAACCTTGAACTGTTCAAGGACTTCAAAGGAAGTATAAGATCAACAGAACCTGAGTGACAACATAAAATGAGAAAATGTTTCATAGTTTATTCTCTTCCAAGAACATTAATGGTTATAATGTGTCTTAGGGAAGATGATGGTGCATTGGTCGAAAGAGTTCGATCCTCAATGCATAAGATACACTTCCAATTAGTTTTTCCGATGAATTGAATATTCAACCAGTCAGACCAAAGAAACCATATTCTGACCACATCTTAGACTAATTAGGTTTTGCAGACACTGTCTGAAATGTAAAGTTGGGATTGTCCCACTTATACATAGAAAGTCCAGGGTCATGTAGCGTTCGTCCGAACCTCATGACTAGCCTGAACCTAATCAGCAATGTTGTTTCAATGGCTATCCCGGCTGTAACTGTGAAAGAAGAGTTCCTTTTGAAAAGACTCATATTCTAAGGAAACAGTGGGAGTAAGAATAATCCTGAATGAGTTCAGGATTAGCCAAGTGAAAGAACCTTTAGTCATTACTGGGCCTTGACCAGGAATCAGATTCGTGTTAAACCTGACATACTCTTCTCTTGACCAGTAGTGTTGGTCACCGTCATAAGGTGTTATGATCTGGGTGACATACCAATTAGTGGTAAAACACTAAACTTGGTACGTATAAGCAATCTTGGAAGCATTGGTGAGCCCGGTTGCTGTCAAATAAGAGAACCTTAGGGCGAGACACAGTCTATGGGAAAATTTAATTGATTTTGCACCTGGTCTAATAACCAGTGGGAGTAATTGAACCATCAAAAGAAAGCGGCATAGATAGAAATGTACCTACAGAACATCTTGTTGAATGATACGATACTCAGAGTCAAGTAATTGATTCCGAGAGAAGCACTCTCAATAGAAGATGAAATCCGAAAGGATATTGTTTAGTAAAGTTGCACCTTGTGAGTCGTTAGTGGAGCGTGTGTTGTTTACCAGCACACTAATAGGGACTCACAAAGAGCGTGTGAATACAAAGGTACATGGGCCCGGGATTAATCCTACGGGCATCTTGCAAGAAAGGATATTCAGATTCTCAAAATATGTCAAAAGTTTGGAGTTTGTGAATAGCCTGAAAGATTCTCATAACTAAGTCAGAAAGGTTTGGACTTCGGATTCTCAAAATGTGCAAAACGTTTGGATTTTGTGAATAATCCGAAAGATTCAGATAACCGTGTCAAAGCCAGTGGGAGTATCGTTGTTGTCTACCTATCAATGTATGTCGGTTACATACTGTTTCTAGGAAACGTCTCTTATCATTACAAAGTGTAATGACTTGACATTAAGAGATGCTTCGCTATGAAAGACTTAAAAGAGATACAACGCGCTCAAGTAGTTGCAAACATCTATTAGATAGATCAAAAACTCTGCCAATATGATCTTGATGAGACTCAAGATGCATAACCCCAGGAAAGGAGTTTCCTATCATTGCAAAGTGTGATGACTTGGCATGAAAGAATAAAGAAGGTGCAACATACTCACGTAGTTTACAGACATCTATCAGATAAATGAAATCGTTAGTATAGACCTAGCCATTGTGAGCATGATCTTGATAAGATTCAAGATGCGTGAGAAATAGTCTCCGAAAGGAAATAGTTTTTCGAAAGTCATGACACAGGGATTATAAGTAATCTTAAGATTCCGAAAGGGTTTGGAATAAGATTACATCGGATTCCACGAGTGTCTTGGATCGATCAGAAGTGCCATGAACATGTCCTGATGACTTAATGCTTAGAGCATAGTGAGTTGGATTCATGATATAACATAGCTGAGAATACTGGATGGATTGTTTGAACACACGTGAGAAATCATTAGGAAATGATTGGGGTGAATGTTAGTAACACTTTGAAAGGAGTTTTGAATGATAATTATTTACATCAGGACGTGGTGCTGTAGGACTTCATGGTTAAAGAGTTTCGTTGGTATTTTGATGGAGCGTGTGTGGTTCAGCGGCACATCATAACACCTCGAAATAGTCTTAGGGTGCAGTCATGTAGACTGAAGACCCCGAGAACCATGGAAGTCATAGTACACATCACCAGAATGGAATTAGGAGAGAGAAAGACATAATAATGTATTGAGATGTAATCGAAAGAGCATCCGATTGGATCATCTGCAATGAAGTGTATCAGTGTAAGACACTTTGGATACATAGAAAGAGTAAAAGGTTCATGTAGATATAGATATAAAACTTGAATTGAAAGTTTAAAAGAAAAACAAGAAACCGATAATAGTATTATGACAGATCCGACTTGGTGATTACCTCGTGGAGACTTGGTAATAAGTAAGAGTTGCTGCCAGTCAGATTTTATGTTTCGCTTTCACATGTTTTACTTCCCGAATAATTTAATTATTCAAAATGTCCACAGTCGCTCATACTTTGGGAAGTAAGTATTGAATCAAGACTTTCATGAATTGGATTGTAGACTGTCTAAGGAGTTAGACATAGTAACATCATTGCTGCAACGTTCATGAGTACTTAGAAATAGAGATTTGAGTATTGTATAACCCCACGCTCAAAGAATTGCTTCATGCATTATATCACGAGAAAATTTTGAGACGATACTATCTTATGGTCTTGAAGCAGAGACATATGAGTTGAAATTTACAAGTCGGTTGTGCATTAATAATGCGTAAACGCATCGGTAACTCGATGTTATAAAACGTATTGTTGTGCACGATTTTGATGAGTAAAAGACACAAGCATATGAGTCGAAGCTTATTCGTTCCTTGACCCTGATGGGAAACAGATATCTTTAGGCCTCTCAATGATTTTGAAGTTGACTAAAGTGCCGGCCAGGACTAAATTGATGTGTTCAATTAGAAGTCTTATGTCATATGCAAATCGGAAATCGGGAAACAGAGTATCGGACAGATATTGATCGCAATCCATGTCTCATGTCCGGAAATATCTTGATGGACGGAGGATGATATGATCACTTATCTATGGACATAACTGACTGTGTAAGAGTTCGGCAGCAGTTTCTAGGAAGCTACAGTTTGCTAATTAATTAGAGGTTAAATTAGTAATTACAGTGATAGACTTATCCAAGTGGGAGACTGTTGGATTAGGTGTCTAAGCCATGACTAATAATTTGTATTTACCTAATTAATAGAAGCGAAGTCCATTTGGGTTGCCCTCATAGAGGTTTGGTAGAAAGTCCAGGAGAGAGAAAGATTGATTTATTATATGATTAATAAATCAATAGAAATAAAATAAATATTTTATTAATATATTAAAGTGATAATATATTAATTATAAACTATATTAATTAATTAGAAATTAATCTGGAATTAATTGGAATTAATTTGGTGATTAATTTAATTAATTAAAGGTGCAGGGGCTAGTTTGTAATTATTAATAGTTGAGTAAGTGACAAATATAGTAGCTGGAGTAACCAGCGAAATTATGGTTATGATAAACCATAATTTTGATTATTATAATAAAGGATAAATAGATTTGAATTGATAGATAAATATTTATCTTATTTGAATTCAAAAAGGTTTATCTCTAAAGGCTTGTATGGTTATCTGCTGGAGACTATAAATAGGGACCCTGGGGGACCTTATTCTCTGCGCCATTTATCCCTGTCTCTCTGAAATTTTCGTGACCTAACTTCTGCTCCCTGTGGTTGATCTCATTTGACACAGGACACTTGTGCTGCTAGCTTCAAGATTAAACTAAAGGTTAGTTTTCTGATTTATTTCTTTAGTAATTTTTCTATTGGCCTTTAGGAATTATTTATATGATCAAAGTTAGAAAACATAGATCCAATTTAGGTTGCATGTGAACTTAGGGTTTTAGTTTATAGATTTACAGAAAACCTTTCACTATGCGAGATATTAAGCAGCACCCAAATTATCTCATCTGACTGCTGCGAAGAAAATCTTTAAATATCTCAAAGGCACAAAGGTAATGGGCATTTGGTATCCAGTTGGAGATGATTTCAAGCTTCAGTCATTCACCGATGCTGATCATGTTGGTTATAGACTTGATCGGAAAAGTACATCCGGAGGATGCCAATTCCTGGGAGGAATACTTGTGAGCTGGTCGTCAAAGAAACAAAATTGTGTTGCTCTTTCGTCAGCTGAAGCAGAATATGTTGCAGCATCCAGTTGTTGCTCACAAGTTCTCTGGATGAAGACACAATTGCTAGATTATGGATATCGTTTTCTTCAAGTTCCTATCTATTGTGATTCCAAGAGTGCCATCACGATTTCTCATAATCCTATTCAGCACTCGATGACAAAGCATATTGATCTTCGTTACCACTTCATCAATGACCAAATCTTACAAGGTAACATCAAACTATATTTTATTTCAACTGAAGAACAGGTAACAAATATTTTCACAAAAGCCTTAGATACAACCAAATTCCACAACTTCCTAGAAATCTTAGGTATGCTGAATCTCGATTCAGGATTTTTCAGGAGCTAAGCAACTTGGGATTTTCGGTTTAAGTTCTGCAAAAAAAATTATCATATTTTTTTGTGAAATAAATATAATCTGTTGTATCTCTGTTACAAAGATAATTTCTTTAAAACTCAGCATAGTGAATTTCGGCCCAACTACGACTTTCGGAACCGTTGATCTTTTGTCCATTAATCACATTTGTGCTTTTATAAAATTTTTTGGTCCAATTCACTAACTTTCGGGCCAGACCATTCTTCAATAAATTTTCGGTGGCCAAACAACGATTTTCGAAGGAACCTTGTTAGGTCCAAATTTCGGCCCATCAATGATTTTTGGAAGAACCACGTTAGGATGCAATCTTTGGACTCCACATTTTCGGTTCCAATAAGTCAAAATTTCGGAGTTATTCAAAAGTTTGAGTTTATTTGTTTTGCTCACAAATTTCGGGTTAGAACTTGCAAATCTCGGTGGGTTACTCAAATTTTTTTTGGTACTCATCAACTTTCGTCATACGACTTGAATTTTTCGATGTCAAGAGCTTCAAAGTGTAAATCTCAGATTCACACTTAATTTCGGTTCCAATGCAAGATTTACTGTACACATTTTCTGATTCTTTAAATCTTTGTACCTTTTCATATTTATTTAAACCGAAAACGACCAATTTAATGTCAAGAAAGTGAATTAAATATCGTTAGATTTATTACTTATTATTGACATTTAATTTTGAAAGAATATTTTAAATTCCTCCTTAATCGACACTGACGTGTCACCACCCGATTGAACCCTCAATATCCATCATGACTTGGCATTAAATGTCAAGACACACATTTTCGATCGTGTCGCCTCATGGCCTCACCCATCACATCAAACGGTTTCTCGATTTCAAAAGTGTATAACCGTACCACCTCCCCTCATTCCTTCACTTTCTCACTTAAAAATTCTCTCTTAAGCAACCGACGACTGTTGCTCTCTTCTTCCCCAAGAAAACCTGTTTCTAGGGTTTCTTTCACTCTTTCCCACCGCCGACGACCTCTACTGCTTCACATTCTCGGTTTTTCTAACTTGTTGCATCTGGTTCCCATCTTCCTCGAAGTGATTTCTTGGTGTTCAAAAGGTTTACTGCACTTCGTCTTCCTTAAAGACTTATCGTCGTTCTAGGTTGTCTTCTCCGACTTCGGGTGACTGTTCATCGCCGCTGCTGCGATTCTAGCGTTCCAACTCGACAACCGATCTCGAGCATTCATCCTCCTTGTTGCTGTTCAACCGCCATTTTCGGTACATTCTTAAGCTTCTAACCGCCATTTTTACTATTGCTCTTCTTCGTGTTCTTGGAGTATTCTATGGATTTTTGTTATTCCTTGCTTTGGGTGATTTGCAAATTGTGTTATGGCTGACTCTTCAAAAAGCATGTGTGGTTTAGCTTCCGGTAACCCAACCATGGTCATTGCATCGTGCAACTATCACGCCCCACACGATCCCTCCAAATATAAAGAACACTTGTAGGTGGTAATTCATGTTTTGACCCATCACACACTTGCTAGACCCCTGTTTGCTCCACCACCCCCCATTCCCTTATCTTTGCTTGAATAAACCGTGATAACAACTTCCAAAAGGGATCAAAACCTTACAGTTACCTTAGAAAATGATATAGAAGTTACCTTAGATAAGAAGGTCTTTGCATCTGCACTTGATTTTCCATATCATGGCCCAGCAAAGGTCTATTTCGATCCTCCCTCGCAAGCCGATTATATCACCATAATGTATCGTATGGGTTATGAGTACTCAATGGACTCCATTTCTCAGTTTCGAAAAGGGTATCTTTCTCCTTTATGGCATTGTATAGTGCACCTTTGCATCAGGAGCTTAACCGGGAAAACAGGTGGTACCGACCAAATAAGCAAGCGAATGGTCGAGTTAGTACACAGGTAGACCGGTTGACTATGCAGCCATATTATTTGAGGACTTTCTATCCTATATTTCGGTCTCACAGAAGTCCCCACGAAAAATACACTCTGCTCGCTTTTGGGCAATGTACTGAGTGATTACATGCCATTCACAATGTCCAAATTCCATCTGCTGCTGATGATCTTACTTTGGAAATGGCTGCCTTTAAAGGTTATACTCCTCATTATGACCCAATTTTCGGAATGATCAGAAGATTACCCGAAGCTTTCTTGAATTTCGGTGATGCCACCACACCAGCTCCTTTGTTCTTAAACACTTGGCCCTACCCGAAAATGTTGCACCTTATCCTCCGGAACCATTACGATAAGAACCACCAGTCAAGAAAGGCAAGAAGAAAGCAGAAAGTTCTCCATCCAAACAACCCATTCCAAAGAAATAAGAAATCGGTACACCTTTTCTTCCCTTACACTTTATTTGCTTGCAATAACTACTTCAAGTATCATACTTTTGTGTTCATCAAAATATTGCATGGCATTTTCGGTATTAGCTGTTTAAGACTAAATTTTTGGTTACCTTCCAAACCATCTCAAATTTCGGTACAATTCAAGTTTTGGTATACCACAAACTTTTTTTTTTACTCAAATTTTGGTATATCAGACACACTTTTCTCAAATCTCGATCTATTTCAAATTTCTCAAATTTTCGGATGTCCACCTTTATCAGACTTTCGGTTCACCCATCTCTCTCACATTTTTCAATTTTCGGTCTTCTACATTTCTGATCAAACTTTTTGGTGCATGGAACTCAACTTTCGGTGTCCTTTGTCAAACCTACAATTTTCTTCAAATTTCTTAGTTCTTAAATTTTCGGTTAACAATTGAAATTTCTGATTACCATGACAAATTTATTTCATTATAAGTCCCAACAAAAGTGTCATAATTTCAATTCATTGATATTTTCTTTGACAGTTTTGGAAATCCTTATTTTTTGGTCAACTTTTTGAATCTTTGATTCAAATCTGTTGCAAAACAAAAAAAATTCTAATTTTTGGAAATCCACACTTGTTGTTGGTCATGAATTGTACATCTACGTGATTGTTATCAATTCTGTTCACAAGGATATGTGTTATCTTTGGCATAGTTACTAATGTCTTATTTGGTTTCAGTCTTTCTCTTTGTGGGAACTTGGACCAGATACTGAGGCCAAAAAA
Organism: Cichorium intybus; assembly: GCA_023525715.1. NCBI lineage: Eukaryota > Viridiplantae > Streptophyta > Magnoliopsida > Asterales > Asteraceae > Cichorium > Cichorium intybus. The sequence goes on along the minus strand of CM042013.1, from coordinate 120,647,447 downwards.
CTGAACGAGCCCGAAAAAGAAAATTCAAAAGATGCCAGTAAAGAAAAAGAACAAGAGGCACACATTTATGATCCTGTTTCACCGAAGTTACCTGCTGTTGGTATATTCCATCCAGTGCGTTATGATATTGTTATTGGTGATCAAAAGAATATGATTGCCAAGATGCAATAGAGACTGGATGTTCGCAATACCCACATGATGATCTTAGAAGGTATGAGAGCCGAAAAGGACACTGATACATTGGCTGCCAAGAAAAGGAGTCAACTTCAAACGGAGGTTGATGCAATCAACCAGTTTATTACCATTACCCTTGAACTGTCCAAGATGGTCGGATACTCCGACTATGTTTTTGATGTGAATGAAAAGGATTGGCAAAATGTGGCCAAATACATAGTACCTCTCACATATGATGTATTCTTGGCACGTGAAAACCCAAGGAACCAACCGAAAATCACATAGCCAACATCGCCTCCGAGAGATCTATCTCCTGATCCAAAATAAACAGCCCAATCTCCTCCAATTCAAGAAGAATCTAGTAAGCTGAATCGGGAGAAAACATTCTTTTTTCAGAGACCGCATCAAAACATGTTGCTGACTTTGGTGATGATCAGGAGTCACAAAACCGAAATTTTCAGAAACTATCGATATCGACATTGGTGAGTCGACTTCAACTTTTGAACCAAAAGATGACAATGTCGCTCCTCCATCTCCCAAAACTTTGGTGCCCAAGCCCAAAATTGACTCTTTGGATAGAAAGCTTGACGCTTTGATGTTGATGGTTACCGATTTGAAAGCTTCACAGTCTAATGAAGCTTTGGTGAAAGAAATAGAAGAATTGCAACAGAAGATTGAAGAACTTGAAAAGAAGGACCTTAATATCGGTGATGCTGCACAGGAGGCTATCTCAAAAGGCCTCATAGAAATATATGAGAAACAGCAAAAGGATGTCGAAGATTTCATCAAACAATCCAAAGACAACATGGTTGAAGTGAAGAAAGTTTCTAAAGAGTTGGAAGATTTTAATAGCACCATCTATTAATAGCACCATCTCTGGTCGCATCATAAAAGATGTGCAAAAGTAAACTGAAGGCATCTTTTGTGAGAACTAATCGTTACGGGACGCTAATGTTCCACTTCTTCAACTGCTGACCACCACTCTGAAAAACATTTCGCAAACTGTTCATGGTCCAATTGATTCTCTTGGATTAGCAGCGGTTAAGATGCATGAAGCGGTAGACAGCCTTCAAGTAATTTCTACCAAGGCTATTGATTCCATCACTATCGAGATTCAGACAGTTGCCAACAAGCTTCATTAAAAGTTAGATGCGATAAGGACGCACCAACCTATGACCTCTTCTTCTGAACAAGCCACATGAGGGGGAAAGGTGCCTCCTAAAGCTATTGTTGACATTCAAGATGACGATGAGAAGGAAGAAAAAAGGTGATGATGAGAAATAGGTAATGACGATGATGATGCTGATAAGCCAAAGGATGGCGATGATGAAAAGAAAGATGGTGATGATACTTTTGGACCTGAAACTGGATCAGGTGAAAGAAAAAGAATGATGAGGAAGAGGAACAAGCTGAAGAAAATCTCGGTGTCGATGGTGACATTCTGAAAATTCCAACACCAGCACCCTCACCACCAAATCCCAATTCACCAACACCTCCCCCAAGTCAAGAAACTCCAAAAACTCCTCCCTACTACACTCAAACCGATGATGATGAATTGAAATATTCACCAATCAAACCTTCGGATCCTCCAGAGCTTCAAGTGCTTAAAAGCATTTACTTTGATGAGCTAGCAGCGAAATTCCAAGTTGATGTCGAAATGGAAATCAAAGCCGAAGCTGCTGCAACTTCTAGAGGATCTAGCCAACCGAGATTTCTATTTCGACAGTGATGATTTTCGTCCTGTGGAATCCTATGCTCCTCCGAAAGATTATCGATATAGCTGGGATATTCCACTTACCCTAAATGATGAAAAGTATACTTACTCTCTCAAATTCACTTCTTCTATTCCTAAAAACCAAAGAAATAAAGAAATGAGGTTCAGGATCCAAAAGTTCTTACAAAGGCATACTCAGCCAATGGCATATGTCCGGTCCAAAGACACCATCACTACGGTAATGGGAATAAAGAAAAGACTAGAATCGAACTACTTGGAATATCAACTGATAAGAAATGGAAAACCACTAGTGGTTACTAAAGCTGATTTTCAGAAGACGAATCATGAGGATATCTACACCATTGTCATGAGACTGTTGTTGAGAATTGAAATAAAAACTGATATCAAAGATGCATACTTGGCAGCTTGAAGATTCTTGAAACAGTTGGTGTTTGAGTTTAAGAGATTTGATGGTGAACTCTTCAAGACAGTCGATACAAGCCTGGAAGCTCAATACACAGAAGTTATCTATTTGTCGTTGTCGGACAGAAAGGAAACATGGAATCTCGAAGCTACTGAGGATTCAGTCATGGGAGTTGTTTAAAGGTCTAAAATTCGTTCGGGCAGAGCTTTTTTCAAGATAGATGATACGAGAAAATCCCCAAATGCATATTTGGAAAAATACATTGAAGTTGTAGAAATTTCCAAGCATGCAACTGAAGAAGTCAAGGATGAGCTGTTGAGACGATTGAAGTGGATGATTGCTGCTAGAAAGTTCTGGGAGAGAGTTTGGAGACAAGTGGTGAAAGATGAATTATGAAGACTTGAACAAAAACCCCTCGGTTGGTCACAAAATGGGGAATTGTTAATGTTAATTGTTGACCAACTTTATTCGGTGTTTTTGTTATTGAAAAAAAATGTTTATCATCTTATGTTGGTTTTGTTCATGTGTAACTTTTACTACTAATAGTTATCAATGAACAAACATTCTTATCATTGTTGCGTTGAATAATCTTTGTGTTGCTATGAACAGAATATTATAAGATCTTACATACTGAAACTCAGATATGAATTTCGGTCACACTTCAGAAGTTTCAAGCATAGAAGATCTTCAGTCCAAGTGAAGACATACTACACATGATGCCAAAGTTCAGATAATAATTTCGGTCATCTCAGCAACTCCTCTATACCGAAGATCATCCCTGATCTTCTGTTAACAATTAGAAGATTATATCACCTGGAGAGAAAGACAAAAATGAAGATAAAGACAAAAGATAAGTAGATCGAGGTATAGAGTACAAATAGGCTAGTCATTCATGTTCCATAAAGTCAATATGGCGCTTGTACTATTCAGTTAGAGAACATTCAATCATAGGCCATCCTGGTCTGACTTCGTACTTTTATCCATAGGACAAGCTGAAGAGGACTGGTCTGTAGCCTCTTCAGTCCGTAGGTCTTTGTCTATTAGGATATGTCCTTGCACTATAAAAGGAGATGATCACCACACTTCATCTTTATGGTTTGGAGAACTTAACTTTAACTCTCTTGAAATGATATAAAATCTTCATTCCATCAAATACTTTATCTGCACCTTAACTTGTTTGTCTTTAATTATTGTTGAGCAAAATCGATCTTACAAAGTTAATCTTATTATTCCTAACTTTTCATTTCCAACCCATTGTTATTCAGATATGATTAAGCCTTGTTATTCACATGTTATAAACCATGTCATTCCATTAAAATCGGTTATGTGAAGTGAGTTGATCAGCTCATCTATTCATCTGTTATTTAGAACTTGCTTGATGATTTTATTCTTGCTGATTCTATAAAATTATCCCTAATTAATATCAAAATATAACCTAACCAAACACCCTATAAATAAAGCAATATCATTTGGTCATAAGTCTATTGTTGCTGATTCCATTATCAACACATCTTTGTTGTGATACCCATGTGTATCATGGATGGCAGTCAAAACTAGGGATGAGCAAAACCGAACCCGGAAACCGAGAAACAGATAAAAACTAACAAAACCGAAACCAAGAAGCCGAAACCAAAACGGAAACCGGTGGTTCGGGTTTGAATTTTTTTAAAACCGAAACTGCTGGTTTCGATTTCGGTTTCTGGTCACAAAACCGACCCATTAGAAACCGAACCGATCCAATTCGGTAAAACCGACCCATTTCATGAAACCGACCCATAAGTTAACTAATATATTATTATTATTTCTTATTTACTGATATATCATTTATTATCGGGAGTGAGTGTCGTCGATCAAATCTCAAATGAACTGTACGTATTTTCTTTCCCTGAATTTTATCAATTTATTGAAGTAATTGCTCGAGTTGAGCTGAAGATTGGCGAGAGCATTTGAACTTCCCATTTTGTCTTGATATTTTCCGGTGAAATTTAAACTTTGATTTGAGGCATATTGGTTACACTTAATGAATAAAGGTCTGTTGCTTTTTATCCCATTTAGCTCCAGTGTAGTTTCTAAATGTATCGAACTGTTTGTCTAGCAAATGTATTCGAATCTCCAGTGGTAATAAAGGTTTGTTACTTTTTATTCCCATTTGAGTTGTGATATTTCTGATCTTTTTACCGGGAACTGATTTTACAGCAACTATTTTCCTGATTTATGAAATATTATTAGTTTGATTTTTATATACTTTTTAAGATTTGCTGAAAAATGGGTTCAAACCCAAAACCCACGGGTTTAAACCCAAAACCACGAAACTACGGGTTCAACCCGAAACCGAATGTAAAAACCGAAACCGAAACCGAATAGAAACCGAAACCGATGGGTTTTAAAAATCAGAAACCGAACTGATCGGTTTGGGTTCGATTTTGGGTCTTAAACCGACCCAAACCGACCCATGCTCATCCCTAGTAAAAGCTAAAACATGACAATTATAATTACAGATTAGATGAAAAAGAGATATTCATTGGTCGTATGCACCAAAAGGTTGGTGTACGCTAATTGTATATTTGGTTTATCGTATTTCTAATAATTTTTGACATAAAAAACTTACATACTACAAATTAGATAAATGAATCATAGGAATTAAACATTACAATTGGAATTGGGATAAATGAAGATGTCAATAAATTTGAGATATGCGAAAAACACCATCCGTCCCAAAATGATAGTCCATGTTTCCTTTTTAGTTTGTCTCAAAATGTTAGTCCACTTCTAAATATAAATGACATCTTTACCAAAATACCCCTAACTGTAATTGTAACAGCCAACACATCTAGTGCCGGCATTAAATGCAACGAAAGGGTAAAACAGTCATTTTGTAGGAAAAAATAAGATGCATTTAATGTTTTCTTAATCTGTGTGTTTTTGTCTGTGGACTATCCTTTTGGGACGGAGGGAGTAGTAAATAAATATGATAGGAACTCTTATTGAATTTGACAAAAGTTGTTTAATGGAAGTATTGCTAGAATTCGATGGAAACTTGGCAAAGAAATCTTCATAAATTAAACCCCACAATATTATTTGTAATGCCAAAAACATGTTTATTATGTAATTATAATAAAAAGGGCAAAATGGTCAATTTACCTCAGAAGGATAATTTGGTCTTTTGGACAGAAAAGGACTTGTTTTGTAATAATATTTTGAGCCTTGGACTTAAAATGTTATAAAAACTGAATTTGTGTCATAAATTGTGTAAATTGTGGCAAGAGTTTAAGACTTAGAACTTCAAGGACCAGATTGCAAATATTGGAAGTATAAAAGAGAACACTTGTGCAGATTTTTGGCACTTACGGGAGAGGTGTTCTTGAGCGATTTCTGCAAGGTTTTTAGAGGATTCTTGAAGATTGAAGTTTGCAAATTGATTATTGGCTTCAAAGGGTAGAATTGGAAGTTTTGGTGGTAAGTTCTTCAAGTTCTTGATAGTTGTTCTTGATGAGTTTTGTAGAACTCAAAAACTGCATTTGCAGTTATGATTATGGGTTTAAATTGATGTAATACTTCCATTAAGTCATGCTAATAAGGGCTTAATCCAAGAAAATGGAAGTAGATTGTTATTTTTGATGAATTTGAAGTTTTGGGGTTGTTAGAAGTAAGAACCCTAAATCTTCATATGATTGATTGAGTGGGTTTTGAGGGTTGAAAACCTTGTTAAAATGTAAGGTTTTAGCCTAGGAATAAACCTCAAACGTTTAAGAACAGCATTAAGGACTTAATGGGTCAAAACTGCTTGCTACAGTGAGAAATCGCGACCGGTCTAGAACCCTGCCCAGGCGCACGGCGCGGCACGCCCATATCCAGCCGCAACTCGCCCAGGCGCGCTGCGCCCATATCCAGGCGCGGTGCGCCGTCCTGACAGAGAGCTCAAGCATGTGATTTTTCGTTTGGCTTGTCCGTTTTAGCTCAAACTTGAACCGTAGGCTCGTTATGGTCTGAAAAGTTTGGGAAAATTTTTATATTGAGTTTTCGACCCCTCGGGGGCACTGTAGATCGATTCGAATGCCTCGGTGAATAGTAAAATTCATAAAAAGTTAGTAAACGGAAAGTTTATTAACTACGCATTGTTTATAATGATATTGTATTGAACTCTATTGTATTAGAGTTAATTAGAATGGTTATTAACCTATAATCATTTTGAAAATAAATGGAATTATAGGTACGGGACAAAACCCTACGGATTACATTGGAAAGCAAGGAACAACAAACGCTAGTTGTAGCAAACCTTCAGGTGAGTAATCTCACTGTTATCCGATGTGGTATATGTTATATGAGCAGCTGCAGATAAATATGATTTTGGGGGACAAAAATGACAAATTACATGATTTGAAATATGACAAGACCAGATAAGCCGTGAGTCTACCATAGACAAGAACGGAGCTGTGAGTCAATATATCTATGTAAACTGTGACGTGACAATACCGGATAAGCAGTGGGTCTATAATGGACAAAAACGGAGCTGTGAGTCAAACTTATATAGACAAGACCGGATAAGCCGTGAGTCATTGCGATGACAAGAACTGAGCCGTGAGTCTAGGCGAAAGCGGGATAAACCCGTGAGCCATATATGATTTTGTATTGCATGATAATGCGTATTTGACTTTGTATAGATAATTTTATTCTTATACATGTTATACTTGATTTGATTACTCATTGGGCTTTATAGCTCACGGTTTTATTGATATGTCCCGGTGAGCGTGATCCCGCCAAGGGGAAAGATAAAGTCCGTGACTGAGGACTTAGTATTGAAGTGACGACCCGGCTTAAGAATGTATAATATTTATGTATTGTACTTCGTGATACTCTTGTACTCGTATTGTATTAACTAAAACCCCATACTTATGGTTTTATTTGAAAAATATTTGGTTTGAAAAATGAAAAATTTTTGGGGTGCTTTTGTTAATAAGTCGGGTGTTACAAGTTGGTATCAGAGCCCAGGTTTAAGTGAACTAGGTGTCTTAGACTAGATTCCTGGAGGAAAAAACAGACAAATGGACTGTTAGACATATATAAGTTTGTTATTATATATGTAATCTAACGGTTTGCTGAAATTTTGAAGTATGAGAAATACACGAAGTAATCCCACTGGTGCAAATTCGCGTGGAACCGCAAGAAGTGGACCAGCCCGTTCACGCGGCTCTGTGGGACGAAGAGCAAGAGCACCAGCAAGGGAACCGGTGGGAGAAAATCCACATGATATTCGGGCGATAGTGGAAGAAGTGGTTAGGCAAATGATGCCTACGTTAACGAATAACCCCAACCCGAGTGGCAATCCTAACCCGAGTGCCAATCCTAATCCTAGTGAAGAGGCTGCAAAAAGTATTTATGACAGGCAGCCGGAAGATGAAAGCCAGGGAGAAAGTCGTGCCCGGGCAGTAAAAGAAACTCAAGGTGGGGAAGCTTCGACAAAGAAAGTTGGGTGTACGTACAAAGCCTTCCTTGGTTGTAAACCAAAGGAATTCTCGGGGACAGATGATCCAGTTAAAGCTATGGAATGGATTATGCATTTTGAGAAAGTATTTCGAGTCAGCAAATGTGCTGATAATGATAAGGTAGAATTTGCCACAAATCAACTCACGAGCAGTGCACTACACTAGTGGCAAATTTACTACAAGTCTTTGAATCTTGATCCAACCGAATCAGTACTGTGGGAACAGTTCAAGAATAAGTTCAATGAAGAGTATTGTACCGTTAACCCCAATGGATGAAAGCTTGGAAGTAGCTGTAGCAGACGGTAGATATGTTTGGGTATCCGAACACCTGGAAGGTTGTCAGCTTAAAATCTACGGGACCGTTTTCCCTATAGATTTGAAGCCGATGACTACCAATGAATTTGGTGTGATTGTGGGAATGGATTGGTTGGCGACGAATTATGCTAACATGGATTGTAGGAATAAAAGCCCCACAGTGCTGTCACCGGATGGGAATTTGATAAAGATACAGGGTGAACGACCTCGGTTGAGAATGCCAGTTATCTCCTTTGCTCAAGCCCGAAGCTGTATCATTAAAGGAGGGATGTCCTATCTAGCTTATGTATCGGTGGCTCAACCGATTAAAGTGGGGGTAGCGAATGTGAATGTGGTGAACGAGTTCCCAGATGTGTTTCCAGACGAACTTCCAGGGTTGCCACCAGATCGACAGGTTGAGTTCACGATTGAATTGATTCCGGGAGCTGCACCTGTTGCCCGAGCTCCATATCGTTTGGCACCTTCAGAGATGGTGGAACTGCGAAAGCAACTGGAAGAACTGTTAGACAGGGGTTTTCTCAGACCGAGTACATCGCCTTGGGGAGCCCCTATCTTGTTTGTTAAGAAGAAAGATGGGTCAATGTGCATGTGTATTGACTATCGGGAATTGAATAAGATCACAGTGAAGAACAAGTACCCGCTACCCAGAATAGATGACTTGTTTGATCAGCTACAAGGCGCGTCCTACTTTTCCAAGATTTATTTGAGGTCGGGTTATCATCAGTTGAAGATAAGAGAATCCGACATTCCGAAGACAGCTTTTCGAACGAGATACGGTCATTATGAGTTTTTGGTGATGCCTTTCGGATTAACCAATGCTCCAGCCGTATTCATGGATCTCATGAACCGGGTGTGTCGACCGTTCCTTGATACCTCGGTGATAGTATTCATAGATGACATCTTGGTGTATTCCCGAAGCCAAGCTGAACATGAGGTGCACCTGCGACAAATGTTAGAGCTTCTTCGTCGAGAAAAGCTATATGCGAAATTCTCCAAGTGTGAATTCTGGCTAAGGGAAGTTCAATTTCTTGGCCATGTAATCAATGCCGAAGGGGTGAAAGTAGATCCAGCAAAGGTTGAAGCTGTGATGAAATGGGAACCGCCTAGAAGTCCCACTGAAGTACGAAGTTTTCTTGGTTTGGCAGGCTATTACAGAAGATTTGTTGAGAATTTCTCCTCGATAGCTGCTCCGTTGACCAAGTTGACCAAGAAAGGTGAAAAGTTCACGTGGGCCGAAAAACAGCAAGAAGCATTTCAGAAATTGAAACAATCTTTATGTGAAGCACCAGTGTTAGCACTACCACAAAGCGGAGAAGAGTATGTGATCTACAGCGATGCTTCTAGAATTGGTCTTGGTTGTGTGCTAATGCAGAAAGGTCGGGTCATAGCCTATGCTTCCCGCCAATTAAAAGACGCCGAGAAGAAGTATCCAGTTCATGATCTGGAATTAGCTGCGGTGGTTCTAGCATTGAAGCTGTGGAGACACTATTTATACGGTGTGAAATTTGTCATCTATACGGACCATAAAAGTTTGAAGTATTTATTTGATCAAAAAGAGCTCAACATGAGACAACAAAGGTGGATGGACCTGCTTAAAGACTTTGACTGTGAAATTCAGTACCACCCTGGCAAGGCGAACGTGGTGGCAGATGCTCTAAGTCGAAAAGAAGTTCCTCTGAAAATTACATCCGCGTGCATGAGTGTAGTAAGCCGGTTACCAGAATTAATTCCTTCAGCACAAGAAGAAGCGTGTAAGCCAGAGAATGTAAAAAGCGAAAAAATGGTTGGATATTTGAAGCATTTGGAAGAAAATGCTCAGAAATTGAAGACCTTCAGAGGTCGAATATGGGTCCCAAAACAAGGAGAAGCGCGGAATTTGCTTCTAGAAGATGGCCATTTTAGTCGATATGCAGTTCATCCGGGCAGTACTAAGATGTATCGGACGTTAAAACCGATGTATTGGTGGCCTGGAATGAAGAGGGACATTGGAAGATATGTGGAAAGATATTTGACTTGTCTGCAAGTTAAGTCAAACCATCAGAAACCGTACGGGAAAATACAACCATTGCCGGTTCCAGAGAAGAAATGGGACCATATTACCATGGATTTTGTAACAAAGTTGCCGCGGACACCATGAGGTTATGATTCTATATGGGTGATTGTGGATCGATTGACCAAATCGGCACAGTTCATACCATATAAAGAAAAGTACAGGGTAGATCAACTGGCGAAAATCTACATAGATGAAGTGATTTGTCGGCATGGATTTCCAGCATCGATTGTATCGGACCGAGATAGTAGATTTGCTTCCTGGTTTTGGCAGAGTCTTCAAGAGCAACTGGGTACAAAAGTACTTATGAGTACCGCATATCACCCGCAGACCGATGGTCAGAGTGAAAGAACAATCCAGACTTTGGAAGACATGTTAAGAACTTGTATCATTGACTTCGGTGGAAGCTGGGAAGATCATTTGCCTTTAGTGGAATTCGCATACAATAACAGCTATCATTCCAGCATTCAGATGGCGCCGTATGAAGCCTTGTATGGAGCACCGTGTCGTACTCCGACCTGCTGGACTGAAGTTGGGGAAAAGCCGTTGGCTGGACCCGAAATTGTAGCACAGACCAAAGAAAAGATCAAACTGATACGCGAAAATTTGAAGGTAGCTCAGAATAGACAGAAAGAGTATGCGGACAAACGGGTGAAACCGATAGAATTCCAAGTAGGAGATATGGTAATGCTCAAAGTATCCCCTTGGAAAGGCTTAATTCGTTTTGGGAAGAAAGGGAAGTTGAGTCCTCGCTTCATTGGACCTTTCCGTATATCCCAAAGAGTTGGAGCCGTGGCGTATAGATTGGAGTTACCTGATGAACTTCATGGTATACATGATGTATTCCATGTGTCCCAATTGACAAAAACGTTGTTTGATAAGTCTCAACACATACCTCTTGCTGAAATTGAGGTAGATGAAAAGTTGAGATACCCGGAACAACCCGAGAGGGTGTTAGACCGCAAGATAAGACAACTGCGAAATAAGAAGATCAGTATGGTGAAAGTGCTTTGGCGTCATCACAAAGGTTCCGACATGACGTGGGAGACCGAAAGTGAAATGAGGGAGAAATACCCTCAACTTTTTGTATGATTTCGGGGACGAAATCTTTTAAAGGAGGGGAGAATTTGTAACGCCAAAAACATGTTTATTATGTAATTATAATAAAAAGGGAAAAATGGTCATTTTACCTTAGAATGGTAATTTGGTCTTTTGGACAGAAAAGGACCTGTTTTGTAATAATATTTTGAGTCTTGGACTTAAAATGTTATAAAAACTGAATTTGTGTCATAAATTGTGTAAATTGTGGCAAGAGTTTAAGACTTAGAACTTCAAGGACCAGATTGCAAATATTGGAAGTATAAAAGAGAACACTTGTGCAGATTTTTGGCACTTACGGGAGAGGTGTTCTTGAGCGATTTCTGCAAGGTTTTTAGAGGATTCTTGAAGATTGAAGTTTGCAAATTGATTATTGGCTTCAAAGGGTAGAATTGGAAGTTTTGGTGGTAAGTTCTTCAAGTTCTTGATAGTTGTTCTTGATGAGTTTTGTAGAACTCAAAAACTGCATTTGCAGTTATGATTATGGGTTTAAATTGATGTAATACTTCCATTAAGTCATGCTAATAAGGGCTTAATCCAAGAAAATGGAAGTAGATTGTTATTTTTGATGAATTTGAAGTTTTGGGGTTGTTAGAACTAAGAACCCTAAATCTTCATATGATTGATTGAGTGGGTTTTGAGGGTTGAAAACCTTGTTAAAATGTAAGGTTTTAGCCTAGGAATAAACCACAAACGTTTAAGAACAACATTAAGGACTTAATGGGTCAAAACTGCTTGCTACAGTGAGAAATCGCGACTGGTCTGGAACCCTGCCCAGGCGCACGGCGCGGCGCGCCCATATCCAGCCGCGACGCGCCCAGGCGCGGTGCGCCCATATCCAGGCGCGGTGCGCCGGCCTGACAGAGAGCTCAAACATGTGATTTTTCGTTTGGCTTGTCCGTTTTAGCTCAAACTTGAACCGTAGGTTCGTTATGGTCTGAAAAGTTTGGGAAAATTTTTATATTGAGTTTTCGACCCCTCGGGGGCACTGTAGATCGATTCGAATGCCTCGGTGAATAGTAAAATTCATAAAAAGTTAGTAAACGGAAAGTTTATCAACTACGCATTGTTTATAATGATATTGTATTGAACTCTATTGTATTAGAGTTAATTAGAATGGTTATTAACCTATAATCATTTTGAAAATAAATGGAATTATAGGTACGGGACAAAACCCTACGGATTACATTGGAAAGCAAGGAACAACAAACGCTAGTTGTAGCAAACCTTCAGGTGAGTAATCACACTGTTATCCGCTGTGGTATATGTTATATGAGCAGCTGCAGATAAATATGATTTTGGGGGACAAAAATGACAAATTACATGATTTGAAATATGACAAGACCAGATAAGCCGTGAGTCTACCATAGACAAGAACGGAGCTGTGAGTCAATATATCTATGTAAACTGTGACGTGACAATACCGGATAAGCAGTGGGTCTATAATGGACAAAAACGGAGCTGTGAGTCAAACTTATATAGACAAGACCGGATAAGCCGTGAGTCATTGCGATGACAAGAACTGAGCCGTGAGTCTAGGCGAAAGCGGGATAAACCCGTGAGCCATATATGATTTTGTATTGCATGATAATGCGTATTTGACTTTGTATAGATAATTTTATTCTTATACATGTTATACTTGATTTGATTACTCATTGGGCTTTATAGCTCACGGTTTTATTGATATGTCCCTGCAGGTGAGCGTGATCCCGCCAAGGGGAAAGATAAAGTCCGTGACTGAGGACTTAGTATTGAAGTGACGACCCGGCTTAAGAATGTATAATATTTATGTATTGTACTTCGTGATACTTTTGTACTCGTATTGTATTAACTAAAACCCCATACTTATGGTTTTATTTGAAAAATATTTGGTTTGAAAAATGAAAAATTTTTGGGGTGCTTTTGTTAATAAGTCGGGTGTTACATTATTAGCATGAAAAAACCTAGAAACCGGAGGTCACAACAGGCAACGGTTGATAGTTCGATATAAGCACTTAACATTAATGTGTGTGTATATATATATATATATATATATATATATATATATATATATATATATATATATATATATATATATATATATATATATATATATATATATATATATATATATATATAGGATATTTTAAACATGTATTTATAATAAGGATATAATAGTCAATCGATAATAATAATGATAAATAACGGTTTAAAAAAGATTTTATGTAAATATGATATTTTTTATGTTTATTTAGGGTATATATGATATTTAAATTTTAAATAGGATAAATATGATATTTAGCTCTTTAGTTAGGGTATATATGAAATTATCCCCCTATTATATGTATTTAATCACATGTGATTAGACATGTTATTCACATGTGATTAAAATATGTTTTTCACACGTGAATATGCACATAATGAATTTTTTTTATTTTTTAATGATTATTATTATTATTATATATTTAATCACATTTGATTAAACATTGTTATTCATATATGATTAAAGCCTGTTATTCACATGTTATAGACCATGTCATTCCATTAATACCTATTATTCATACGTGAATATTATAAGTTAGTGTGGCTTAGGGCCTGTTTGATAGGCACTTAATGGCTCTTTTAAGAGGCAGACTCTTAATTGGTAAGTTTCAGATTGTTTGTTAGCGTATTAATATAGCCTCTTATTGGATCAGATAGCCTCTTATTGGATCAGACATGGGTATGGATCTGAATAAAAATAAGAGACGCTTTTTCCTTGCCCTACCCTTCCCGCCTCCTTCTCTTCTTTTACGACTCATCCCGCCTCCCTTCCTCTCATCTGCATCTCTGGACCGCCATCACTGATTGCTCCACCTTCTGTCTACCGGTCTCAAACACCCCGCCTGCATCTCCTTTCTCCCCTGTCTCTCCCGATCGGCGATTTGCTTTTGCTTTTTCGTTTGTCGCCGGCGTTAGATCTCCGACGAGGTCTTCTCCATGTCTGACGAGAACTACGATTTCATCACTCTGTAACTTCTCCGAAACTTCTCTTTTTTCTTCCTCTTCTCGATTTGGTTTCTAGAATCATTGTTGCTGTAAGATTTTCTTGTTCTTCTTGCTGAGACTTTTTAAATTTTTATGATTGTTATTGTTCAAGTGATTTTGTAATTATTGGAGAAGTTAGTGAAATCGGTTTGTTGTTCCTGAATTTCTTCCTCTTGCTGAGATTTTTATGATTTTTTCTTCCTCTTCTCGGTTAGGTTTGTTGTTCCTGAAAGTTGTTCCTGAATTTCGATTTTTTATGATTGTTGCCCTTTTGATTTTGTAAAATTTGTGTCAATTTCGAAATCAGAATTTAAAAAATGTGTTGAATTTTGATGTTAATGAAGAGGATTGTTCACAAGGGCACAATGGTCATATTTATCATTTTGCATAGCAGTTAAGAGGTTCTAACCAAACATTCTGATAAAATCCAACTCTTAAAAATTGAGACCCTCTTGAAAATTAAGACCATTTAAAAATTAAGATCTTAAAAGTTAAGATCTTGTCAAACTCACCCTTAGTTGTATGGATGTATTGAAATATCATAGAAGACGGTGGTTGGAATCTTGCAGGATGCATCTTTTTTGTTCATTCTTTTATTTTACCTTTTGCACCATCATATTTATTTTGTTTACAATTTTGGACTAAAACTTTAAGTGTTTTACCTTTTGCCCTATCGATGTTTTTAATTTTACAATTTCATACCATATTTCAGTTTATTTTTTGGATTTAGTTTGCACTCTCTTTTTTTTTAAAGTTTGCCAACTTCTTTTACAACTTTGTTTTTCAATTTTTTTTGGACTTTGTTTTTCTTTAATATTTTTAACAAATTTTTTTGTGTTTTTTTTCTACAAGATTATTTTTCAACGTTTGTGTGTTTTCAGTGTTACCTATATTTTTTTTTTGGGATTTAAATATTCGTTTTTTTGTTGTTACAGATTATTTTATTTTAATAAATTTGTTTTCTATTTTTTCCCTATTTGTTTTTTTACATATTTCTTTTAATAAACCAAAAGCATATTATTATGTATAATTAAATATAATTCGATTATAGATTTAATGTTGCTTGTTATGCATATATAATCACAAAAATGAACAATTATGTCTTCACTATATTGCATCAAATCACTATTGCCAACTGGTTTTTCTAACCTACACCTTTGTCAAATTATATATTTATTTGGTTGATAATTTTTAAAGTTTCCACTAACATGTAGATATGTGGCTATTTTTAAATGCAAGTAGTGCATAACATAGTACAAGGGCTGCCAACATTTTTAATCACAAGAAGTCAAGCCAGTAACCATTACAAATTAGATAAAAAGTATCAACCGTGATTAATATCTAAGATATCTAATATTTTCTTAGAACAAAAACAAAATTCCGCAGCAGTAAACAAAACAAAATCCCTCAACACTAAATGTATAGATATTTCATTTTTTATGTAACATGCAACTTCTTTTTGTCTTTAATAGCAGTTTCACATATGTCGTTTTTGTACATAAAATAATAGAATGTAGATAAAAATATAATAATATTTCAGTTCTTAACTTATCTCGTATTTATGTTACAAACATGGTTACCAAATCATATTTGTAGCGAAGCATAGACAACGCACCCTCGTTATTAAATAAAATCAATAAACACCAACATGTAGGTTGTGGTTTTCCTCATATAAGAAATTTTTAAATTTATAAATAAGTTTGCTTTAACAACCAAAAAACAAGACCTTCTGCAACAAAACTCCTTGCACGACCAAACTACTACACAATCAACCTGATTCCACAACCAAGCAGTTTCTACATTCAAGCTGATTCCATAGTCAAGCTGATCCTTTGATAACTTTATAAAGTTTGGTAAATCAGTTACAACTTCTAGATAGATGTTTGTGATTCCCTAATCACCAAATTTGTCAACTTTATCCTTATTTTGGGTATAAATAAAAGTCGGACTTTGATTTTTGGACTGAGAAAACAATAAACATTTGTTATACTCTCGGTGCATCTACTTTTAATTTCCGACAAGATTTTTTTATTGAATATCCTAGATTGAATTTCATGACATCCGGACAATATAATAATGAAATGTTAATTAAGGAGATTGATCAAACACGAAAAATTAAATTATCTAGATTCTAATTCAATTTCATACCCTAATTTTAAAACATATGATAAGTTGATAATGTTAATGTAAATGCTGAAGATGTTGAAAAATTGAGGTGCTTAATCAAGAATTAAGGTGCTTAGGAACTTTATCAAAAGTTGAGGTACTTAAAAAAAGTTGAGGTGCTTACAGATGCTGTGAACCAAACTTGGAGAATCCAAGTTTGGGTAACCAAAGGTTGCATGAACCGAAGTTCATGCCTAGTACCGAAATTCATAAAGCCGAAGTTAAGAAATCCGAAGATTGTAGTCTTGATGAATCCGAAACTTATGAGTACCAAAGTGGAACAATACCGGAGTCATCCATGCACCGGAACTCATGAAGCCGAACATTGATGAGCATCGAAGCTTAAGCATGAACCAAATATCATGGTTGCTAGAACTGAAAATCATGTAGAGCCGAAAGTCTCAAGGCCGAAGTTGACATGTGCACGGAAGATCAAGCTAAGTCGAATATCATCAATCTGAAAGTCTTGCATGCATACCGAAAATCATTTAACCGAAGTTGGTACCAATCTGAATGTCATAAACTGAAGATCATGCATGAACTTGGTGAAGTTCTAAACAATGGAAACAAGCCGAAACTTGTGAAGCATGAACTTCAGATATCATGATGCATGGATCCGAAAGTCTTGAAGAAATCGAAGATATTTATTGAGCCAAAGGTCTTGAAGTCGAAGCTTAAGCATGCCGAACTCAAGCTCATACAGAAAGTCTTGAGGTGAACAAAATTTGTTTGTGAACCAAATCTCTTACTTGCACAGCAACCAAACTTGAGCTGCACAGAAGTTGAAGTACACTAAGAAGTTCTTAATTAAACTTCTATATACACCAGACTTATGGTTGGAACATCAAAGAGAGAATATGTACTAAGTTTGGTCTTAGAGGAAACCAAACTTAGAAACACAACGTAAGTTAGAGCACATGGCAGAAGTGAACAAGAACTGAAGAGGTGAAGCTTGAATAGAAGTTAAGCTGAAATATTGGAGATGGACCAAGAAGTTGAGATGGTGATCAAGCAACAAAGTCTACCAAGAAGATTCAAATTGAGGTGCTGCAGAAGTTCAAGATATAGACTGATTAAGCTAGTTATATGCATGTTCCCTAGTAATATAATATTTAAATATATGTCAACCTAGTCTAGGATTAGTTTATTATTTCTTATTGTACTTGAGATTTGGAAGAGATCTCTTCTCCTCCTATAAATAGGAGCCTTGGGTCATGAAGACAAAGAGAGGTCAATTAAGAGATTGATTGTGAGACACTATCACTAAAATGTAGTTTAAAGAGATTGGAAGAGTGGCTGGAGAATTCTCTTCAGCCACCACATGAACATCAAAAATATTCTATCTCATTTTCTTTTAGGAGAGTATGTGTGGATCTCCATGTAATTCATCAAAGATTAGAAAGAGTGTTTGAGCCCAAACTTTAAATCTGTAACATCTTTCTTTTAATCAATGAAAAATACAAATTACATTATATCATATAATTATTGTCTTTTAATTTTCGCACTTGTTCTTTACAATTTATTAATATTCCGCAACTTTACATTTCAAGTCATTTATATTTTCCGCATCGTTTTTTATATTTTCAGCACTATATTTTTATATATTTGTTTATTGTTGAGCGAAAGATCTTGGACCCGAAAAACTTCGAGTTTTCTTTTTAATTTTCAACAGATAACATGTCAATTTGATAAGTTAGAGAATCATGTAAACGATTATGGGAAAAGGAAGGTAGTAAACCAACATAATGGAACAAATATAAACAAACAAACATAAATTAACGAACAAATACTTATTTTTATGTTTTTAGAAATATAAAATACGTTTTTTTCCATATAATCACGTATGGTATCAATCAAAAGCATGTTTATAAAGGAAAAATATCGAGAAAGAGTTTTAAACGCGTTTTATAATACGTATTTTATTGATATATACATGTTTATATGCATAAAATGTATTTATATTTTTAAAAGCATAAAAATACATTTATATATAATTATGACAATGTATCTATGTTTCTAGAAATATAAAAATATGTATTTATACTTGTAAAAAATATATTTATACTTCTAAAAATATAAAAATACGAATTTATACTTTTAAAAAATGTAGAAAAAGTTCCAAAAAGACACTAATTTTTCAAAAATAATTTGATTTTGACACTGTGTTATTTTTTTCAATTAAAACACTAAGTTTTCTATTTTTTTTTTCAATTAAACGACTAAGTTTTCTATTTTTCCAATTAAGTCACTATGTTTTCAACTTTGTTTCAATTTTGACACTTGGATGCCAAGTCAGTATGCCATGTTAGCGTCGCATCATCAAATATTGACATGTCATCATGCCACGTCAGCTGGCTACCGGGTTGACCAGTCAAATGGTCAACATTGAAAACATAGTGACTTAATTGAAAAAAATTGAAAACATAGTGATATAATTGAAAAAAAAATAACACAGTGTCAAAATCGAACTTTTTTGAAAAGTTAGTGTTTTTTATGAAATTTGCCTATTTTAAAATGATAGTATAAAACTTTATAGAATCTGATTTAAAATGTTTTTACTATTTAAATATATTTTAGGTAACTTGGGATATGTTCACTGAATTCTGCATAGAACTGGGGCTAAATATTTTCTTTTTTCTTAAAGTCATGTAGCATGTGGATTAAAATTTAAAATAGTTCAAAATGATGTTATTTTTCCATGAAGAAAAATCAAAATTACTCCAATTTTCATTAGTCATTATAGATTTTATAATCCATGCATTTTGAATAAAAAATAATCATGTCACAAGGAAAAAAGAAACGAAAAATACGTTAGCATTTAGCGTGAAAAAATCACTTAAAAATAAAAAATCACTTTAAAAATAACCAACCACGTTAAAAATAAAAAATCACTTAAACCATCGGTGTCGAAACACCTTTTCAAAAATCAAAAGCTAAAATATCGAAACACTTTTAAAACGACATAAACTATTAAACACTTTTTCCCAAAAAAATACATATCGATTTAAATAAAAAATCCCAAACACCCCAAAAGTTTTGTTATTACTTCAAGTTCTGATAACCATTCGTGACGTGCGGCTTGTAAAGAGCCGTATGATAAGGTCCTACCAAGTTTTGCTATTTCTGTTTCAAATTCACAAACGGAAAGCGTTGCAAAAAGCGTATAAAGTCCAAAGAAGTCGGCAGGGGAGTAACGGCAGCAAGAGGCAAAATCTCATAATTCATCTTATATTCTTATTGACTGGAAGATTAAGAAAAAAGGGAAATAAAAGCGAATGATAATAATTCAAAATTCATTGGAATTTGAAGATAGTGTAGAAATAGGAAGTTATGGGGTATAACACATGTTTCGCCACAAGTCAGACAAAATTTAAAAGAAGACGCAATGAGGTTTCAATTACAGGTACGATCAATCTTTATTGATTACTCTTGTTTGTATGACATGCTTGTATTGCCTATAGGATTGAATCCCGTTGCCTGATTCGATCATATTGGTTTCAGGTTTTGTTTGATGATTATGAACGCAAACTCATTGTTGTAGCCATGAATGGGTTCCATAGAAGTGTTGCTAATTAGTGACACAAATAACATTTTTAGAATGTCTATTGCAACTGAACAAATAATATTGGAGAGGAGATCTTCATATCTAATTTAAAATTCTGATCAATTAGAAAATTTAAATAGTTATCAATGGTTAAAATTTAATAACTTTATCTCAGATTAAATAACTCTGAAATAAACACCTTTTTATATTGTTATAAATTTTGTTAAAGTTATTGGTCGAATTATGTAAAATTCATATTCTTTTGAGATGTGCCGAATATAAGATTTGGACTCTATTTTCTATGTAAAGTTTGAAACTTGCCGAGTTGTTGGCATAAAGTAGTAATTACTTGGAAAATTGTTTATTTCTTATATGGTCCATAAATCATTGATGTTGGAAATTATACAAATCGTAAAATTTGTCATGCTTTATGATTATAAATGTAAATTAACCTCGATTTGGTTGAAGTTGGTATGGAGGGGGATTCAACCTACTTTTCATACCCTTGATTTTCTTCGTTTACCTTGTAATTATGATTTGTTTATTGAAGTAGAATTGCACGTTTGATTTCTCGGAACTTTAAATAACTCCTCTAATTAAATTCAGTCAACTTTTTTTTTAAATAATTACAGTTGAGATTATTAAAGTCTATTACAGTAGTTTCTATATTAATAGAAACTAATTAACAAAAATAACCTTAACAAAACCCAGATAAATTACTAATCCACAAAAGAACGATTTTTCTGCCGGCAACCAAAAGAACGATTTTTTTTGCCGGCAACCAAAAGAAAAAGGTAAATATTCTATTGGTAATTATTCTACATTTTACATGTATCACCGATCATCAACTTCCGGTCAACATATCTCAGGCCACTGGGAACCAACATCCGGCCACTGATTATTACCCAACAACCAACCTCACCCGACCAAACTAATTCAAAACACCCTGAGAGAGAGAGAGAGAGAGAGAGAGAGAGAGAGAGAGAGAGAGAGAGAGAGAGAGAGAGAGAGAGAGAGAGAGAGAGAGAGATCTGGTGGTGGCCACCGGGAAATCAGGAGGGATAAAGAGATACCGGACTGGGGTTGAGGTCGACCGGCGAGATGAGGGACCAACGGTGAGGTCGAATGTGAGAGGCTCCCTGCGGTGAGAACAACGGAGAGTGACACTGATGGTGAGTTACCGGCGAGATGAGGGACCGACGTTGAGGATCGAGATGTTGAGAGGTTGAACGAGAGAGATAGAGGGGGACGAGAGTGAGCAGCTGTTTCATGATAGTTATTAGGGGTTTTTCCTATTACCTTTAAATATGATTGTAATTGCATTTAAACATATAGTAATTAGATGAACGAGAGGGACGAGGGTGAGCCGTTTATTTTAAAAATGATTTTCTTTAAATATTTTCCTAAACTATTGTATAGATTAAAAACTTTTAATAAATTAAGAAAAAAAAAGTAGAGTCATTATTATGTTATAATTACGTTTGTTTTAGAAAAAAAGTAAAGTAATTAATTGGGGGTACGGAAGGGGATTCAACCTAGTATTCAATAGTGACTTAAATATGCTTTATCAGTTGTGCCTTGTCTTACAAATTCTTGTTTGAGACTTGTAGGAGTTTCAAATAGTGGATCGCTAGAGGCAACATTGGCAAGGTGAGTTTCATATGAATTTCAAGTACTAAATCCTGTTTAACATGACATGTTCTTACTGCTTATATGTCATATTGATGTAGATTGCATGTTATACATTTGTTAGCAGATTTCTCGGCTTTTCTGGACATTAACAATGATATTAAAGACGAGATTTTGTTGTAAGTCATTTTAATTATATTTTTTAAGCATGTCTGACGTATGTAGATCATGTAATTAGTAATTATGTTTGAGTGTGTGATTTTGTTTTTACAGGTTGACAAGATACATTATTAAATACTACAGGAGAGATGAGGGTCATAAACGATATGGGTATCATGTAAAAGGGGCTGATGATTTTGTCAGGGGAGCAAACATTAATGAAGAACAGCGTATGTATAACTCACTTTTTGCATTTAATTTTTTCTAACTGTTTTTTCTAACTCACTTTTTGGTTATTTTATTTAATTAGATAATCGTTTGTCTTAGAGTTATATGATTTTGTAATTCCTTTTTAATAGCACTTGATGGATCACTCTTGGAATATATGATGTTGTGGACGGTAGAACGCAAAAATAATAATTTGGATTATTTTACATTTTTCTGGGATAAAAAGGTGAAAGCATTCAAACAACACACTTTTGAGGTTATCTCTTGAGTTTATCCTTATTTTTTCCGAAGTTTATGTTTCTGATATCTCACATTTGTTATGTAATCTACATTATTGCCAGGGTAAAGCCTTAACTATTACAACACCTAATCAGCAACCCTTAAGCATTGATCAATCGTCTATGAGCACTTCCAGGTTATTTGTTGTGCATATTTGATGATAAAGTTGTAAAAATTGATGGAATTAATGATTCTTGTTGTAGTCAAGAGTACCAATGAAATTATATTGATTTTAATTGTTCACAGAATACATTTTTCCCCTCAACAAAGTGGTCAAGATAATGTCCATGCCATGCATTCGAGAGAAGGCACATTTCTACATAAAGGTTTGCATAAATTGAGCCTTACAAGGACATGAATGAACGGGACAGGACATGCTAGCTTTTTAGGCCTATTTAGAGGAGGGCATTAATGTCTTATGTCTTTTTGGGTAGGACAAAAAATTGAAATTTATTATCCCTTTGACATCAACACTTGGAGTGTGTGTCCAATGCTTGCCAAACCTGTTTTGGCGTAACAAATGGGGCTTGTATTATCATGCTATTTAGAGTATCAGTTTTACTATTATTTTATCTTGAGCATCTTTGGTGCACCAAGGTTCTATATTGTCATGCTAATGATGATTTCTACATTAAACTTGATATTTTTACTTTCAGGCACGATGCACCATCCAAGAAAATTTTTATCCAAGATGTGAGTCATTTTTATTTTATTGTTGACGATTTATGCATGATACTTGGTTTATTGCTAAAGACGCGGTTTTAATTTTTCTCATTGTAAGCAAATTATATAATTAGTTATGTGTGATTTTGGTTTTGACAGGCTAATAAAAATTTTTGCGGAATACTTTCAGAAATGTCGGGTTAAACATGTCGCTCGAAGTATAAAAAATTCATGGTAATAAATATATATTCACACATTGGATTGAATTTCTTTGAGTCTTTTCCTTTTAAATTTCGTTTCAATTTAACATAGTGAAGCGATTTGGATATTGGTATTGGTTAACCGTTAAAATTTCACTAATCCAAGTGACTTACCAGTATTTTTAACTACAGTCTAGTTATATCAGATAAGCTTTATTTCATCCATTTAAATTTCGATCTTGTGTGTCATTGGTGCACTAAGGTTAGATATTATGATTCTAATTCAAAATACGTACAAAATGATGATGTATGCATAATATTTTGATGTCTTAACTTTCATTAATCTAAGTGACTTACCGGTACTTTTAACTACACTCTAATTATTAGATACAACTTTATTTCATCTATTTAAATTTCAATCTTTAGCATCTTTGGTGCACTAAGGTTAGATATTATCTTGCTAATTCAAAATACATACAAAATGATGATTTATGCATAATATTTGATGTCTTAACTTTCCGAATAATCCATCGGGAAGTACAAGTTTTAACACCAAATCAAGTGTCGTATTGTTAAAAGTAACAAATAACTGTTTTAGTTTTGACTTGAAAATAATAGGAAAAATGTTAATTTTGTATTTTTCATTTTTAGATGCATCCAGGGTAAAAAAAAGACGTCGGCGCAATGATGAAAATGTGAAGATTAAAACATGACGGATATGTTTTACCTGCTAGCACAGCTTGAGGACAAAAGAGTGTGGAGTGATCCTTAATAATTCTGGAATGGTTCTTAGTGAAAAATATAAAATCGCAAATTAGTGTCTGGTTTCATGTTATTCTTGTCTATTTGTTGAGTCTAGAATTTGAAGTCTGTTTTTACGGCATGATTTTGTGATTTTCTATGCTTTGAAATTTGATGGAAAACAATTAATGTCCCGTAAATTGGGCTTTTAAATGGACTGCTAGTTGGCCGTAATTTCTGTTGCAGCTTACCGGTAATTGCACATTTGCACCATTTTTCTAATAACCTCAATTAGACTTTGCAAATGAACCTACATTTTTTAGCATTATCTTTTTAAATGTACATATAACATTTAAAAAAGAATGCGAGTATCTTTTTAAACGTACATGTAACATTTAGAAAAGAATGTGAGTAGAACGTAATCAAACCGATGCATATTAAAAGGCAAGTACCTTATACCCTAAGTACCTTATACCCCCGCAATGCATGTACCTCTATGCTTCTGCGGTTGAGAAATAACCGCATTCAGCTTCATTCCTTTTCTTTTGATTAGCAACTCTCCCCCCACTCGCGGTATGTACTCACACTTGATACAGATCATGGTCAATCAGTGCCTTGCATCTTATATAACCAATCCATTTCCACTACTGCATCGATTTTAGCCCATCAGAAAGGGATAAGATCAAACGGAAACCTCACCAATAGACCCCTTATACATCATCACTCAATACCGAGATACACACCCTATCCTATCGTCAGCAATCTCAACCCTCGTTGATACATCAGCGACGATTAAATCCTGCACCTTTTGTTCAATCCTGACTAGTCGTGCCCGAATCGAATCCCGACCCATTCTTCTTGATTTAGCATCACCATGACGAAGACATATAATGCCAATTCACCACTAACCCAAAAAGCGAATAACACTCGATTCTCTAATCTACCTGACTCTTTAGATTTTTGGGTGACTCCCCGTGACTCAGGTATGAATCTTGTGCTTTCGGTAGTACGGGCACTATACTACCTTCCACACATATTCATACTTGTTCCAGAAATTAGTCTGTTGGGTAAATGCTCTGAAATATTGAGTATTTATTAACAATGGGATTGAGAAATTAATCATGGACTGCTCAAGAATCACATTCAACATCTATCACCATTTAGGGGGATATTGTTAATGTAAATGCAGAAGATGTTGAAGACTAGAAGACCAATGAACTTCATCAAGACAAAAAGTGATAACACCGGAAAAGCACTCGTACATATATATATATATATATATATATATATATATATATATATATATATATATATATATATATATATATATATATATATATATATATATATATATATATATATATATATATATATATATATATATATATATATATATATGGTTAGGTTCAATGGAGAACCAAAATTAAACAAGGAACCAATGAACCAATCCTACGGCTGAATGCAAAATTTCGACGGCCAGCGATAATGATGTAAAATTCTTAATTGGACGCGCATGTAGCGGATCATAGCAAAAAACCCACTTCGTTTCTTATGTTTTTTTTTTAATTTTTAAGCTTATTCCTTTTTCAAAAAAAAAAAAACTAATTATACCAAAATTCATAATTTTTCATCCTCTATAAATAGAGATCCATATTGATATACAAAATTTTTTGTTTTTTTTTTACTTCAAATTCGTCGAGATACACCTTGTGAAGCTGAACTAAACTACATTGTTTTAAATATATTTATTCACATCTAAATGACAAATCTATCCAATTTTTTCAATAATTCTTTACCAATCACATGTGAATTTTTAGTAAATCATTTAAAAAATCTCAGTTAATTCAATTATATATGACATTAAAACATTGAAATAGTAAAAACACAAGTGATTTTTCTTGAAATCACATCTGAATTTAAAAATATTTTTAAATTTACATAAGTTGTTATTAAATGATTAACAATTATTGATAAAATGAACTCATTAATCATTTACTTATGAAATATATTTCATACAAATTTAATACAGTTTATATTCAAATTGTGAATCTTAATTGCTTCTTGTTTTATACATGTTAATTCACATATAAATAGTAATTGTACCTGACTTTTTCAACATTTTTTTATCATCCACATGTGAATTTTAAGCAAATTAATTTGTGAATCTAAATTAATTCAATTGTGTATGATCAAAAGGTTAAAAATAGCATGCATCTAGTTTTAGATATATTAATTCACATATAAACGATAATTGTATCCCAATTTTTTCAGCAATTTTGTGTTCATTCGTGTATAAGTTTAAGTAAATTAATTTGTGAATCTTAGTTAATTCAATTGTATAGTACAAATTGTTGAAATTATAAAAAATATAAACGAATTTACTTAATTCAATATGAAAATTTAGTGAGATTCACGTCTGAATCTAAAAGTTTATTTAAATTCACATAAGTTGTTATTGAATTATCAATGATTGTTGAAAAAAATAATTTTAGTGATCATTCACATGTGAATAATCCTCTATAAAACTTGTTATAGTTCAGATTCACATTGAATAAAAAATTATGAATTTTAATATATTTGCTTTTTATTTAGATAAAAAATAAGCTCTAAAAAAAATCAAGAACGAAGTGAGTTTATTAGAATTATCCGCTACATGCGCGTTCAATTAAGAAATTTACAACCTTCTCTTCGGCCGTCGATCATTTGAGTTCCGACGCTCACGATTGGTTTATTGGTTCCTTGTTTTATTTTGGTTCTCTATTGAACTTATATATATATATATATATATATATATATATATATATATATATATATATATATATATATATATATATATATATATATATATATATATATAGGTAGAATATAATGAGAACACCAAAAAGGTTGAGAATGCGAGAATAAATCTGAACCCTCCATGTATTAAGATCTATGGCTTACATTAATGTATTATTTAGGAAAATTTAAAATTATTTAAATTAATTTATATATTTTTAATACAAAAAGGGTATTTACGTAATGTTGGTATTTATCAAATTAAATGATTGATTTTCAAATCCCTAAAAACTAGCTCTCTCTCTCTCTATCTCTCTCTCTCGCTCTCTCTCTCTCTCTCTCTCCTATACGTAGACTTCTTCTAGATACTTTCTCTCAATCCCTACAATCAGATGATTCAGATCTCCACCCGCCTCCATCCTTCGCTCCTCCGTCACTCCTCCCTTTCATCGGCCGATATCTCACTTTCTTCCCTCCTAACTGTCGTCAGAGCCTGCCATCATCACCTAAACTTCACGTCGGCTACCATCAAACCTAGTTGGAACCTCGACATCGAACCTCCATCCGAAACCCTCGCCTGCGCAAGACCCGTCATACCACATCTCCCATTTATATCTTCGACATACAGAGATTTTTGACAGTTATGGATGTTTTCTTGGATCTAAACTACTATTCCACAGAAGTTGCTGCTCTGCCAAACAAGGCTACCCCTACAACACCTTCACCATTAGCAACCATGGTTGTTACCACGATTAAACACCACCGCTGTATCCATTATCAGTTGCGACCTCTTTTACATTTCCATACCTGGATCAAACCGGAGTATTATTAACGCATTAATCTGCCTTCTCTACCGAAAAGCTACCCTGCATCAGAAGCTTCTGTTTCATCTCCTTTTAATATAACCATAACCAATATGAGTGTTTTTCTCTCTTCCCTCATCACCACTGAATGCCGATATGGTGAGATATTTCAGAGATCTATTTGTGTATACTATAGATCTGTGTGTTTTTTGTGTTGTAGATAATTATGTATGTTATAGATTTGTGTGTATATGTGTAAAAATTTGGCAAGATCTTCACATTTCTTTCTATTTTGTAACAGTGATTATCTGGATTGACATCAATATATGTTTCAAACATGTAACAGATTCAGTCGTGAACGGAAGCCTTCATATCCAGCATCTTATTGAACTGAATCAATAAAAAGAGTATGTTATCATTTTTCCCAATATAGCGATTACATGTTATCTAAAATTGTTTTGATTATTTCTAACCACTTGTGGGACCGAATAGGCTGATTTTGGTGTTAATGGCATGACTAATTACTTACAGAATACTCATGGGAGTTCTTAAAATTGTGAAGCATACCAGGTGTTCGATAGAATGCCTCAAAGAACGAATCTTTTGACTTTGAAGAAATATTTGGCGAAATGAGAAGTAGAATACTACATGATAATACTAGAACTGGTATGTCTTGTTGAGGCACAATCAAGTTCCCTTACGTTTATCAGATTGTTGTAAAGGAACGAGTTCCCTTATGTTTATCAGTTTATATAATAACTTCTTAATCAATCAGATGATTAAAACTAATCATATGGATGCTACTTTTCATTTATCTCAATAAATCAAGCTTTTCAAAATCTGATTGTTTTGAGTAAAGCATAGTGAAAATCACAATCTCCACTAGTTATAGTCACCAATGATTACCACTTAAAAATAATTTATATTTGAAAATAATGAGTTAACATGTGTTAATCATCAATGATTAACACTGTAATAAACACATTCTGTTTAATTTTTATTCTAATAATAATCATCGATGATGAGTAGTGTTAATCATTGATGATTAACACTGTAACAGCCACTTTCTATTAAAGGCTATAATCATTTATGATTAATGATATCATTGTATAAATGATTATAACAATTATAATAATATCTAATCATTAGTGGATTTGTATACACCTTATACTATGTAAATTATTTTTTAATATTATTGAACTTGATTTTACAGTTGTGAATCAAAGAATAAGAATGATCACGGGTGCCGACTATTGGTTATTGTGTGTGATGGTAGCAACAAGAAAAAAAGGTTGTGATTGATTCAAGAAAAGTGCTCACATTTAGATGGATTTTGTAACTTTTATTTGTATAAAATGATTTAATCATTGCTGAAGATAATCATGTATAATTTTTCATTTTTTTCTTTTGAAATATGTTAAATATAATGTTGTATATGAATGTGTTATTTGATTTTTCTTTGTAGTTTTTTCTTATTTTAAATGCTTTAATCACCAATGAATATAACTTTATAAATGTATCAAAGTAGTCTTCATATTCATTTATAAACTTAATTTTATCATCGTTGCTATATTCATGGATGATTACTAAATTTTTATTCATTAATGAATGCAATAGAATATAATAAAAAATGCTTATTTTTTAATTTTGAAAGAAAGTTGTAAAAAAATTATCATTTATTAACAAAATATGATTTCGTTTTTTTAAGGTAATTACCGGTCAAATCCCTAAATTATAGGTATCATTTATTATTTTATTATTGTTAATTTTTAATATGATTATACAATTACTAATATACCCTTATGATTTCATTGGTCCAGATTAATTCTCGCGTTCTTAACCTTTTAATCGTTCTCATTTTAACCTTCCTATATATATATATATATATATATATATATATATATATATATATATATATATATATATATATATATATATATATATATATATATATATATCCTATCCTAATAAATAAGTAACTCAAAACCACATGTCATCTCCTCATTGATTTTGACACATGTCATTTTCTCATAATTTTGAATTTTTTAAAAAAATTGTTTGAATTGAATGTATTTAATTCCAATAATTTATAACTTAAGCAATAAATTAGGAACCTAGCAATTTAATTAATGGATTCTAACAATTTAATTATCACTTAAATGAAATGACAAGAGAATGCATCATATTGTCATTTTCTTCTCATCCATGATACAAATGTCAATAATTTCGGAAAGATAGCATGATGATTAATGGATTTTATTTCGAATGTCATAGATCTTTAATGCAGGTCCAAAAACAAACATAAAACTACATTTACGTTTAAAAATTTTATTATACTAATTTTATAATTAATATATCTTATATAGTTTACTAAGTTTGGATAACCTTTGATTTATTATGTCTATTAAAAATATAATAACTAATTTCCATAATAGAATTAAAATATTTAACATAATAATAAAAAAACACGGCATACACGCGCATGCACGCACGCACCAGGGTCGGCCTTAAGGGTATTCAAAATGCATGAACGTAAAAAATTTACGTTTAATATATTAGTGATGGAAAATCCATCCGTAAACCTTTAAAAAATTCCGTCGTTAAAAAGTTTTATTGATGGCTCATTTTTTACTATTCACTATTATTGATCAGTTTCGTATAAATATATATTCTAAAATGAAACATGTTATATTCATAAATGAATACAAAAATTCTAAAATATTTTATGAAACGATATATTATAATAAGTACACAATATATTCTAATTGAAAACTACATACTTTAATTTTAATTGAAAACATCAACATACTAATGTCGTCGTCGCATTGTGCGGGTACACACCTAGCAGTGAAGCAATATTATTGGGTAATTGTGTTATAGAAATAGAGATTATATCTTGAAATAATATTGGAAATCGTACGTTTATTCCAAAAATGTCTTTGACTCCTTCAGATAGAATAATTTTTTCAAATTTCAAAGAAAACAATTTTCAATGAATGTATGTTTTGCAATGACAATAAATAATAGTCAACGGCAATCGCTATCAAAGGTGCGTTTGTTTCTGAGACAGCCAGTCTTCACACACGACAAGTTGTATGTTATATTTTCAAGAGTTAAAAGTAAAGATAGATTAAAAATGTTAATTTTAGACGACGGTAAACTTAGCAATAGAACAACAAATGTTGTATTCAAAGAAGTCTTTCAAAATTTGTAATTTGTTATAATTGTTCAAAGTTTATCAACATTATGTTGTAGTGTTTAATTTAATAATGTATATATCTAAAAATTTCATTATATATTGTCGAGAATTTGTTATACATAATTATTAGTGTTTAGGTTTTTTTATTTAATAATTATTTTGTATCATCCCGTGTAATACACGGGTCTTACAACTAGTATATATATATATATATATATATATATATATATATATATATATATATATATATATATATATATATATATATATATATATATATATATATATATATATATATATATATATATATTACGCATGTTTTGTGAGAGTTTTCAAGAATGAAAATGTGATGTGTGTGTTAGGTTCCCTTTGGTCCAATAGCAAAAAGAGTGGTCGAGTAAATCAAAACAAAGGAAAAATGATGCATGTATGGTTACGTGAGCAAAAATGAAAGAAAAGGAATTGTTCATGTGCTGGCTTAGCAACATTAAGCAACCAAAGAAATAGAAGAAGCATGCTATCGAGCAAAGAAAAGTAAGTATGTGCTGGTCGGTGCATTTATTGCACCGAAATTGACAAATGGTCTGCATGCGTTCCGAGCATTAGTAGTATACCGCGAAAATAACATGTTGTATGCGGGCTGAGTGATAAGCTCGACGTGCGATCACAACAAGAAACCATGCGGCCCGAGTAATAAGCATTGTGCGATCGAGTGGAATATATGTGCGTTCGAGCTTCAGAAGTTGGAGTACCGAAACTTGATCAGAACTTAAGCTAGTACCGAGATGAGCTTGACACCGAAATGAAGGTGATGCCGAACCGGAAGTCTAGCCATTCCGAAAACACATGTACCGATATGAATGAGGATCCGATACACAATAAGGATCCGAAATGCAATGGTGAAGTTCCGAATCCAAGTTCAGAAATCAAGGTTCCGAACAGCCAGGTTCCGAAAGTAACAGGCTTTAAAGTTTAGAAAATGATGTGCCGGTTCAGAAGTTACTGTTCATAAATTACGGTTTAGAAATGACTAGCTGATCCGTTCAGCAACGAAAGTACACAGCGGGTGAAGACCAAGAAGTTCAAAACTTAGATTATTTTAGCCAGCTGTTAGATTGTACTTTTGTAATAGTTTAGTATTATTTGTTGTACTGTTAGAAATCTTCTCCTCCTATAAATAGGAGGCTTGGGTCATGGAGTTTGGTGTGAGATTCTAGAGAAAAGTTGAGGAAACTATCACTTTAATGTAGTCTAAAGTAATTGGAGGAGCTGAAAAATTCTCTTCAACCACCTCAAGAACATCAAGAACTCCTCAGTTCTCCTCCTTTCTATTCTAGATCTCCCCACTTTCTTTCTATCTTTTGTTCTATTCTTTCTTTCTAGATCTTATGTAATTCACCTTAGACTTAGAAGTGTGTTTGATCTTAACTTTAAATATGCAACACATTTCTTATTATCAATGAAACATACGAATTACATTATATCGTTTAATTATTGTCTTTTAATTTCCGCACTTATTCTTTACGATTTGTTTAAATATTCCGTAACTTTACGTTTTACGTCATTTATATTTTCCGCATCGTTCCTTTACATTTTAGCACGTAATTTATTAATATATCTTCATTTATTGTTGAGCGAAAGATCTTGGACCACCGCGAAAACCTTCGAGTTTTCGCTTTTTAATTTTCAACAATTGGTATCAGAGCATGAGTAGCTGTTTGCAAGGTCCACGGTGATCAGTTTGCTTAAGCTAAGCTTGAGCAACAACCTTTGGATCTTTACAAACCGTACATGCTACTGTGCTCAATTTCGTTTCCTCAAAAACAAAAGTAAAATCGTAAAGGACGTAAATTACTGAAACGAGTAAAAAGAAGTAAAACAAAACATTTTCTGTAGTTTAAACATTAATTTGTCTTTAGACGAAAATCGTTTTTGTTGGAGATTAAAAACAAAAATTAACGATCGTGATTCTTTTTGGCTATTTTGTTCAAGATTAATTTTTTCGAAAATTTCTATAAAAACATCATATTTTTTGCCGAAAAATGTTGTATTTAATTTATATTCCCTATGATTTTTCGAATCTTTATATATTTGGGGGGATATAAAAATTGTTTGTTTTAAGAAGTTATCAGCTCAAATATCACTTTCTCGTGTCTCATTCACCCAAAGTCAAAGAATGAGGAACTTTATGTCATCTTCTTCAACATATTCCTTTTACTTTTCAACATTTTTGTCTGGTGATGTCACTCACCTTTTTAGAAGTGACATCATCAACATTTTCCTAAGTGACATCACTTTCTTCCTTCCTTCCTTCAAAGTTAGATTAATTGGTGCTTCATAACACCAAAGCCCAACCTCACATCCAACTTCTAACCCCTTTTCAAGACTTAGATGCTTTGTAACATCTAAGTTCAGAAAATTCATATTTTGCTCAAGAAATTCATCACAGGTATAACATTACAAAATTTGCTTCCAAAATTTCTAATCTAAAAATTTTACCGGCATTTTCGGAACTAAGATGTAATACCATATTATTAATTTATATAGATTTTGTGTTAATCTTAGTGTAATTAAGATTAAATAGGTTGTTATATGAGTTAGGATGGTTAAAAACCCAATTGAGAAAAGTTTGGACTTGTAAAATGTCAAATCATGAGCTACACGGGTCGTGTATGGCCACACGGGTCGTGTAGAAAGGTTTAAGAACCAATCAGTACCCTCTTTCAGGTCTACACGGGTCGTGTACCTTCACACGGGTCGTATAGCTCTTGTTCAAAGATTACCGAGGCGAGTTTGGGTCTCACACGGGTCGTGTGAGGCTACACGGGTCGTGTGGGTCTGTGCATATTCAAGATGGCTTGCTGTAGGCCTCACACGGGTCGTGTGAGCCTACACGGGTCGTGTCGCGCACTTAGGGCAATTTAAAGTACGAGTTTTCCTCCATTTGGGTTATTTCCAATTCAACCAAAACTCTCCCAAAACCCTAGAAATCGATTCCTAAGCCTTCTAAGTCGAGATTTGAGCCTATCTTTCACGAATTGAAGCTAGAGATTACTTCCTTGAGCTTGAAAGATAATCCTCCTTAAATTTTGCTTTGTTTCAACCGTGGAATACTTTGTGTTGGAGTGAATTCTATGTGGTCTCGATGACCACCTGTGAAATTGATGAAGTTAGAGTTAAATTAGTAGTATAGCAAGTCTATAAGAGTTTAATTTTAGCCTTGAGTTAGTAATATGCTTATAAAATTTTGTTGTGAAGTTGAATGGGTCAAAGGGGTGAAGTAAGGAGCTATAACTAGAGTGTTATTGTTATTGTTGTTTATGACTTCACCATATGATGTTCATAGATTATAATCTTGGTTAACTATTGATTTTTGATCTAATGAGTTAGATGTGGTTTAATTGCTTTGAGAATGTTGAAGTATGACATGTGATGTCGTTTTCATCAGATACACGTAGAAGGGAAGGAGATATTCGAGGCACGGGTGGACCACGGACAGAACAGACGTCAGGTGAGTAGTTATAATTCATTGTGAATGGTTTAACTACAACTAAATTGAATTGTTGTATATCTTTATTTGGATGAGACAACAAATTCTACATGACTTAAACAGGGTTGAGAATCCTTTGTTTGACTTATTACTTAGTTTAATTGAGTACGTTAAATGACTGAGATAGTCATTGGAATGGAATGACTGACATAGTCATTGAAATGGATATAGTGAGTTGATTGTGGAAATCTTGTTAATTATTTGAATGATTTCTAAACTTGATAAACTTTCTCACTAAGCTAATTTAGCTCATATAAATAGTTATATGTTTGTGATATAGGTGACAGGGGTAAGAAGATAGCTGAGGGATGATTGCATGGATATGAGACTTGACTTTGACTGTTTGTAAACCTGAATATACTCTTTTGTATGGTTTTGTAGACAATCTTTTGTAAACCAGTTTTTGGGACGTGTTGTTTTAAGTACTTGTTCTTTTGATTTCTACTTGTACTTATGTTGCTTAATCTTGATTATACTATGATCACTTTGTCTATTTTGAGTGATTATGATGTAATCTAGAGATAAGAAAACTGGGTGTAACAAGTTGGTATTAGAGCAAGGGTTTGAGTGAATTAGACTTTAAAGAGTAAACTCTAAACTCAAACTAATAAAGAGAGAGGTCCCATATTGTCCCTATGCAATAATCCCTTTTAGCACACATAATGAGTATGTGTGTTATTTTGAGAATTTTTATGAGAAATGTGATGCGGAAAAGAGTATTGAGATAAATGAGATTATAATGAGTTAAATTTCTTTTCAGCCTCATTATGAGTTCTGGAAAGGAGAAAGAAGGAGGTGATCACCGAGATGAGCATTCGGGATCACAAGATTCAAGACTGGGGCGCCAGTCTGAAGGCGAGAGGCTGCCTGAGTTAACATCATCTTTACAAGAGTTGATTGCTGCGGAGGTAGCAAAAGCAGTTAAAAGTTTATTACCTACCTTAGTGAGACCTCAGACAGAGGTGACGAATAGAGATGATCGAGATCGACCTCCTATCACACCTGTGGTTGGGGAGGGACAGAGAGAGCCAGTTACTATACATACTGAAGTTGGAGGGTCGGGCGAATCAAAAGGTTGTAGTTATGAGACGTTCCGCAAGTGTAAACCGAATGATTTCTTCGGTACTGATGATCCTATTATTGCACGGAATTGGCTGACACATATCGAGAAAGTCTTTCGTACGAGCAAGTGTGCGGAAAAAGATAAAGTTGAGTATGCTACCAATTGTTTACACAAAGATGCCCAGTTCTGGTGGGAGAATATAAACCTTGATATAGAGAGAGGATTAGAAGCAGAACCGACATGGGAAGAGTTTAAAACAAAGTTTATGAAGGAATATTGCTCAAATACTGCAATGAAAAGTTTGGAAGAAGATTTTCTGAGATTGCAGCAGGGAACGAGGTCGGTATATGAGTATACGACAGAATTTAACGAAAAAGCCAGATTTGCTACTGAAGAAAGAAAGATTGACAGGTATCTGTGGGGACTGAGAACCCAGATACGAGAGTTCTTACAGAGTTCCAGCTTTACAACTTATCAGCAGATTGTCGAGGAAGCCAAATCTCGAGAAAAAGAACTACGGAGGCAAGATAATGAAAGGAAGGGGGACCAAGGAAGCGGAGGCCAGAAGAGGAAATGGGAAGGAAAACCCGAGGGTAGTTCTCAAAAACAGCCAGTTTCGAGTTATCAATATCGAGGTGATTCAAGAAAGACTGAGAGTAAGTGGTGTGAAAAATGTCGTCAAAAACACGCTGGAAACTGTTATACGAGTACCCCGTCTCTTATGTGTTATCAGTGAGGGAAGACAGGGCATATGGCTCGAGATTGTTTGGAGAAAAATCGTGTGTGTTTCAATTGCGGGGAAAGTGGTCATATTCGCCCGGATTGCCCAAAGCCGAGAACTGATTCACGTCGCGAGACTCCGAGGGAGGGACGAGGCGATAATCGAGGCGATAGACGAGATAGAGGCTGTGGGAATGTCAGAACTCGAGCTTTTCAGATGACCGTGGAAGAGGCTAGAGAGCGACCAGATGTGATTACAGGTATCTTTAGCCTAAATTCTCTACGAGCTCGTATGGTGTTTGATACTGGTGCATCGATTTCTTTTATATCTGTACCTTTTGAGACTCGAATTAATGTCCCGGTGTCTAAGATGAGTGAGAGTCTGATAGTTGATGTTGCTGATGGGAGAGATGTTATAGTAGATACTCAGTATATAAATTGTCGGCTTGAAATCAATGAAATTTCTTTCCTTATTGATTTGAAACCGATGACTACTCGTGCGTTTGATGTAATAGTTGGAATGGATTGGCTAGATAATGATAGGGCAAATATGGATTGTCACGGAAAGATTATTTCTGTAAGAACTCCGAGCGGGTCTTAGATGTTAATACGAGGCGAACGTCGTTTTCAACATATTCCGGAAGTATCCTTCGCGAGAGCGCGAAGGTATACCGAAAGAGGTGCTCTTTTATTTATGGCACATGTTGCCCCAATTGAAACCGAACATTCCACTATGAAGAATGTTGAGATAGTGAGAGATTTTGCTGATGTTTTTCCTGACGATCTTCCGGGCTTACCGCCAAATCATAAATTGGAGTTTGTTATTGATTTAGTTCCTGGAGCAAAACCGATAGCTCGAGCACCCTATCGGTTGGCGCCGTCCGAGATGGAGGAGTTAAAGAAACAACTACAAGAACTTTTAGATCGCGGTTTTATTCGTCTGAGCTCGTCTTCGTGGGGTGCGCCGATACTGTTTGTTCGAAAGAAGGATGGTTCTATGCGTATGTGCATAGACTATCGCGAGTTAAACAAGATTACTGTGAAGAATCGTTATCCCCTACCGAGAATAGACGATTTGTTCGATCAATTGGAGGGAGCGGTGTATTTTTCGAAGATTGATTTGAGATCGGGATATCATCAGTTAAGAGTAAGAGAATCTGACGTCCCAAAGACAGCATTTCGTACCCGATACGGTCATTATGAGTTTCTAGTAATGCCGTTCGGTTTGATGAATGCCCCGGCGGCTTTTATGGTTTTGATGAATCGAGCATGTCATCCATTCTTAGACAAGTTTGTAATAGTATTTATTGACGATATCTTGATTTATTCCAAGAGCTGGGATGAGCACAAGCAACACTTACAGTTGATTTTAAATCTTCTTCGTAAAGAAAAGTTATATGCAAAATTTTCAAAATGCGAGTTTTGGATGCAAGAGATTCAGTTTCTTGGTCATGTGATAAACAGAGAAGGTGTTAAGGTGGATCCTGCCAACATAGAAGCAGTGATGAGTTGGGCACCACCCAAAAGTCCAACTGAGGTTCGGAGCTTTTTGGGACTAGCTGGCTATTATCGACGATTTATTGAGAAATTTTCGAGTATTGCATTGCCCTTAACAAAGCTGACCAGAAAGACAGAGAAGTTTATCTGGGCTGAAGCACAACAAGAAGCATTTGAAAAACTGAGACTGGCGTTATGCGAAGCTCCGGTGTTAGCCTTGCCTCAAGGTGTGGAAGACTTTGTCCTTTTTACCGATGCTTCACAAATCGGTCTTGGATGTGTATTAATGCAAAGGGGGCGACTAATTGCATATTCGTCTCTATAGTTGAAGCCTCATGAGCAAACTTATCCAGTACACGACTTGGAGTTAGCCGCCATTATTTTTGCACTAAAAATTTGGCGACATTACCTTTATGGTGTGAAGTTTCAGATATATTCAGATTGTAACATCCCGTTCCGTCTTATGACTCGCAGGCTATTCCCGTTCCGCCTATTGGCTCGCGGGCTATCCCGTTCCATCCACAAACAATCATTATCATATCAATAATTCATACAATTACCATAACATGTAAGATCACCTTATTCTAACATATCTGCCTTCCTACGCATGCAATATCACCTATAGTATAGTGAGAAGACTCACCTGATTGTAGTTGACTATATCGTTTATCTTTTCTCGCCTTTGTATTTCCTTTCAACTTTAACTGTTAACATAATAAGAAATCTATCATTTCTTAATCCTTAACTATATTATAATCGCATCATAAAATCCTTCAATAATTCCAACATGATACTCCATGATTTATCAAGTAAAGAACGTCCAGGTAGAAGATTAGATGGAGTGGCAGGATCCTTTCAGCATTTTAGCCTTTCGGAAAATCCAACAACCAGATCCCAAGTAATCGGCCTAGGCACCGTTCTCGTAAGTAAATCAATCGGTATTATTTTCAGAATTACGAATTGTTATAATAACGACGTTTTTAAGGTTTTTATTTACTATTGTTGGAAATGAATATGTTATACTTATTACATATTCTACTTCTTAATACAAAAATTATTTTACAATATCTAATTAAGCTATAGAAAGGTTTGTAGTTACCTTATGACCATTCGTCGGGATCTATAAATCCTTCGTTAGGCTTTCGAGCTTCTTCCGCTCACTTGCTTACACTCTAGTGCTTAGAAACCTCTATATATTGGATTGAGATTTAGTTGTGTGGTTTATGAGATGTTTTGAGGGGTATTTATACTTGAATTCTTGAATAAAAAATGGCATGACACTTTTGACAAAAGATTTTAATAATATAACTTTGTTGAAATTAATACCTTCTAGAATCAGTCTGTTCAAGACTGGTTTAGCCGACTTTAAACCCATTAAATTCACGTTTTTATTTGATATTCCAGAAATTTATCTCAATACCTTTCCAGGGATGTATTTTACGTATTTATACGATTTTTCTATGATTTATTATGAATTTTTGAAAACAGACTATCTAATCTGTCAATTCCGAACTAATCAGTAAAGATTGCATTTTTTACCATAGATAATGTCATTTTCAAGCTTACTATTATTTTTGGCAATTGTACTAGACTCAATTTGTAATCTTTGTGCACTGGTTTGAGGTCCAAACGATTTTTCTAGAATTAATTATGATTTTTCTAAAAACGACACAAAATGCTGATTTTCATATGAAATTGTAACTAAAGTTTTTATTAGCTTTATAACTACCAAAAATCATATAATTCCTAACACTCTTATTTTAAGTATATATTATAATCAGGATACGGGTCTTACAAGTCTCCCCCACTTATTTGGATTTCGTCCCGAAATCCGCATTCTCGAACGCCTCTATGTATTTCCCATCGAGTCCTTATGTCCTTCAAAAATCCTCCTCGTCTTATTGCCGAACCTTTACAAGATTTAATTATCTTTCCGTTTCAACATTCACATACCTCTTTAATAATGCTTAAGGTCATATTATTCTCATTCACTCCATACTTCTTTTCTTCTAATTACTCTAGATGTACAAAAAAAAAACTCTAACTGTTTCTCACAGTCTCACACATCGACTTGACCGGCTACTATCTACAGTACATATTCAATACTTTCTAATCTACCTATATACATAGTTAACCTAGTTAACTTGCAACACCTAATTTTTAACACTATTTCGTATTTATATGAATTCGTCATATTTCAACACACATTTGCCTCAATTCAACATTTATTTTAAATACTTTTTGGCTAAATAAGTATATTTTTTTGTAGAATCTCCAAATTTTTGTGTTTCACCGAAATATAAAATTTACATCATCTTTTGTAAGTTTTTTTTTTTGGAGTACTGAACACTCTTTAAACTATTTCCATTATATGGAGACATAAAATTTTGTTTTATTTCAAAAGTCTCTTTATTATCTCGTTCTCACCAGAGTCAAGAAAGGAATTTTGAAAAAATGTCACTTGGGGTAGTGAAAAGTCGCTTCTACTGTAGTTAGTCTGAATTTCGGTAATTAAAACGTGAGGTGTCCTTTCAGTTCCGTGTGTCCTTTCGGTTCCAACTGCAAAATACTATATATACAGGTATGTAGAATCATTCATTTTCAGTCTCATCCTCTCTTATCACTAGTTTGTTTGTAAACGAATTCATATTTAAAGCCGAGTCATGGAAAACAGATCTTCAATGGGCGATCTGTCGAACCCTGGACCTGGTTTTCCGCAAGGAGAGGGTACTTCAAACCATGCATTCTTAATAGAGTTCGGTGACTCTAACATTCTAGACATCTATCATCCATACTTCGATTACCTTTCTAATGTTTTGTTTGATTTTGAATTATGGTACTGTCTTCCAGATATACTACCAATAGAGCAACTCCACGGTGAGCCGGAAATTTTTCCCGAGTTGGACATTAACTCAGAAGATCCGGTGATGCATCATTAGACTTTGCACTTGATCAGACTCCATACCTTCTACCAGGTTAAATTCTTTTAAATGATTGCTTCTATGAGTATTCAATTTTGTTTTATCATCTGACAATTGTTATTTGTAGATCCATTTGTGGATGGTCAATCCGACTACAATCCATTCATCGACGTACCCTTAACGAGTAGTGAGATCATCCCCATGAATCAAGGATTCATGGCCGACATTCAAAATGACAATTAATTACAGACGATTAATAACATCAATATTGAATTGAATCCCGAGTTTGGGGTTGGTTTTCAATATCAAGATCACCTTCAGTTGATTCAGAGGAATCTAGAAGGATTTCAGAATCCTGGGTTTTTGGTTGAAAACAAACAATTACTACCGATAGAAACCCCTGGCTTTAATGAATCAATGTCCATCTTTGGATCAGAAAATCAGGATCATGTTCAAATGATCCAGAATGATAACAATACAATTGGATTCGAACCTTCTAGTTCAGAAAACATAGCAGGTGGCAGTGGAAGAAGTTTTAGGCACTTATTAAGTAGGGAAATAATAGCCGAACACTTCAACGAACCAATTGAGAAAGCTGCGAAGGAACTCAACATTGGATCGACACAGTAAAAAAAACGCTGTAGAGATTTAGGTATCAATCGTTGGCCCCAACGACAACTTAAGAGTCTAAAACTCTTATTGATCGTGCTGAGGCAAAGAATTACATTTTTGTTTTTAATTTTATATCATAAAATTGTAATTACTAAATTTATTTGTGCCACAGGAATTTGGTAACGATTTTTGCGATGCAGCAGAATTGTCGAGAGATTTAATACCCAACCTAAAGAAAGAAAAAGAAGCGATAATTGAAGGGTCACAATCGGGTTTAACAGACGGCACAAAGAAGCTAATACAAGCTGCTCATAAGGTTGTATTTAGGAAAAGAAAAATTCAGGAAAAGGGGGAAACTTCATCAAGAACTCATACACAGCAGCAATCTCTACTATCTAATTCTGGTATGAGTAGTATTAACCCTGGTTTACTCGAGCCTACGAGTGAGGAGAATTTTAGAGGCTTTGTAGGTGACCTAGCCTGGTTTCCTCCTTCTTATAACTACCCCCAACTGGTTCCGAATTGGAATCCTTCCTCATCATTACCCTACTTACACACGCCCCAAATGGGTCAATATTTAGCCCCTAATCATGGGGTTACGGGTTCCAACCCTATCGAGACCCCATACCTTGGAGCTCCTCCTCCAATAACTGAAAGCATACCCCTTCCAAATCCTCAAGAAGATACAAGTCAACCTAATGATGACAAAGATTGGAGTGTAGAAGATCTTTTCTCGCTTCTTTCTGATTCTCCGGTTTATGTTAGTAGTTCTGTAAACTTTTCTTAATGTATTAATATAAAGTTGTAGTAATGAATTAAATATATTGACGTGTTACTATAATTTTAATAATTTCATCGATTCAATATAATATTCATGTTGTTCCCTTAATTTTGTATTCCTCCCCCACTTAGACTAAAGTCCAAGTCTGTTTATTCGATTTATAATTTTTTTACGAGCCCTTACTCTCGAACAAAAACCAAGCCCACTCTGCTCAGCCAACAACTTGCATCAGGGGCAAACACCATCTCAATAAACATGTTTCAATAATGTAAAGACGTTTACATCAACCACCATATGTTACTCATCCGCTTGTGACCCTAGTCAATACCTCTATCGTCAGTTACCTCAATCACGAGCGAGTGATCCAGACTCTCAACCCACACGACCTGATCAATCACTCAAGAAAGATCAATACAAGGGTAGGTAGCCCCACTATTACACAGCACTAGGCATGTGGCATGTACAGAGTCGACTCAAAAATACCCGCTATCATCTCAGGCGCCGCTTGCACCTCTTTGACCGTGAGTTGGAAAACTCACCCT
Organism: Cichorium intybus; assembly: GCA_023525715.1. Lineage (NCBI taxonomy): Eukaryota > Viridiplantae > Streptophyta > Magnoliopsida > Asterales > Asteraceae > Cichorium > Cichorium intybus. The sequence goes on along the minus strand of CM042013.1, from coordinate 120,605,111 downwards.
TGCATCCTCTAGTCCCTGTCTGACTTGTGCGCCCATTAGTTGCATGAAAAATAGCTACCACAATAGCACTTTGAAATTCTTCCTTTCAACAGTTTTTAAGCTCAGTAATCAACTTAAGCATGATCGGTCCAACCAAACTGGTATGATCACATCTTAATTGCTCCTACTGAACCTCACAATCAACATTCAACAATCGAATACCACATTACACTAGCATTTAAGTCAACTATGCTAGACACTCACATACTCAGCTCCTTGGATCCTTCGTGACGAACTCCCGACTCAAACGCAGATCCTGTGCTTTCGATAGTAGTAGCTCTACTACTACCTTCCACACCTATCCATGTTCGTTCCAAGACCCGTCTCGAAATATCCAATTCGCTTCTCACCGATAATTTTAACACATATGCCCTTACAAGGCATATGTCAACCCTTCTAGGAATACTTGGAATCCCACCCCCACCCTGCTATTCTAAGTAAGACGGAACTTCCTCCAGTGATGACAGATTGTTTCGCGAACGTAGTTGTATACAATATCGAACTAAACAGTCTTTCAAATAAGAGAATCTTCCCTAAGGCAACAACCAAACAAGGAACATGCAATAAGGTCAACTCACATATTCTATGACTATTCAATCCATATTGTATACAACTTAGTGGAAATCTCTAAGCAACCTATCGGCACTAGCATACAGTTCTATTAGCAATTAGCAGATAATAATACAACAATGTGTGATCTCTACCAGGCATTTCAGCAAACATATACCATATGTTTTTTTAACATCCACAATATTAAATACTTAACCCTTTTCTCATACTGGCGTTGGCTGGCGGTACACACTGTGTCTTCAGTTCACCCTTCATAAAACATCTTTCTTTCGTAAAAATGTTTTAAGAAAACTCTTAAGCCTCAACTTGAGTCCAGAACTCACTAAGTGAGCCTGATTCTCTCAAGCTGTGATCTGATACCAACTTGTAACATCCCAAAATTTTAGGGTAAAATTAAAAAAAAAAATTTAACGAACACTTCAATATAAGAAAAGCCACTTAATTAATTTTGACAAAATTCCATAATTTATAAGTTTAATGAAAAGATCCCAGGATTAACAAAAGTTAATGAACTCACAACATAGCGGAACATCCATTCAAAAACAGTCCTCCAATGAAGCAGCACAGTGTATACACGTCACGCCTTGCCATCCATGGTACCTGATGTACCTGAAACAGTAGTTTATATAGGGAAAGGGTAAGCACGGAGCTTAGTGAGTTCCTTAAAATACCATACGATCCATCACATAACATACAACACACAATAACCATTCATATGTCTGTGAGACTCACGGGTTATCCCTGTTCCGCCTGAAGACTCACAGGCAGTTCCCGTTCTGTCTTATTGCTCGCAGGCTTTTCCCGTTCCGTCTAATGACTCGCAGGCTATTCCCGTTCCGCCTATTGGCTCGCGGGCTATCCCGTTCCATCCACAAACAATCATTATCATATCAATAATTCATACAATTACCATAACATGTAAGATCACCTTATTCTAACATATCTGCCTTCCTACGCATGCAATATCACCTATAGTATAGTGAGAAGACTCACCTGATTGTAGTTGACTATATCATTTATCTTTCTCGCCTTTGTATTTCCTTTCAACTTTAACTGTTAACATAATAAGAAATCTATCATTTCTTAATCCTTAAATATATTATAGTCGCATCATAAAATCCTTCAATAATTCCAACATGATACTCCATGATTTATCAAGTAAAGAACGTCCAGGTAGAAGATTAGATGGGGTGGCAGGATCCTTTCAGCATTTTAGCCTTTCGGAAAATCCAACAACCAGATCCCAAGTAATCGGCCTAGGCACCGTTCTCGTAAGTAAATCAATCGATATTATTTTCAGAATTACGAATTGTTATAATAACGATGTTTTTAAGGTTTTTATTTACTATTGTTGGAAATGAATATGTTATACTTATTACATATTCTACTTCTTAATAAAAAATTATTTTACAATACCTAATTAAGCTATAGAAAGGTTTGTAGTTACCTTATGACCATTCGTCGGGATCTATACCTCCTTCGTTAGGCTTTTGGAGCTTCTTCCGCTCACTTGCTTACACTCTAGTGCTTAGAAACCTCTATATATTGGATTGAGATTTAGTTGTGTGGTTTATGAGATGTTTTGAGGGGTATTTATACTTGAATTCTTGAATAAAAAATGGCATGACACTTTTGACAAAAGATTTTAATAATATAACTTTGTTGAAATTAATACCTTCTAGAATCAGTCTGTTCAAGACTGGTTTAGCCGACTTTAAACCCATGAAATTTACGTTTTTATTTGATATTCCAGAAATTTATCTCAATACCTTTCCAAGGATGTATTTTACGTATTTATACGATTTTTCTATGATTTATTATGAATTTTTGAAAACAGACTATCTAATCTGTCAATTCCGAACTAATCAGTAAAGATTGCATTTTTTACCATAGATAATGTCATTTTCAAGCTTACTATTATTTTTGGTAATTGTACTAGACTCAATTTGTAAACTTTGTGCACTAGTTTGAGGTCCAAACGATTTTTCTAGAATTAATTATGATTTTTCTAAAAACGACACAAAATGCTGATTTTCATATGAAATTGTAACTAAAGTTTTTCTTAGCTTTATAACTACCAAAAATCATATAATTCCTAACACTCTTATTTTAAGTATATATTATAATCAGGATACGGGTCTTACACAGATCATAAGAGTTTAAAGTATTTGTTTAATCAAAAAGAGTTGAATATGAGACAACGAAGATGGATGGATCTTTTGAAAGATTACGAGTGCGAAATACTTTACCATCCTGGTAAAGCAAATGTAGTGGCAGATGCATTAAGTCGAAAAGAACCACCTATTCGAGTCGTTTCAGCTCGAATGGGAGTGGTTAGTAAATTACCAGAAATGGTTCAACGTGCCCAGAGAGAAGCCAATGACATGAAGAGTGAGAGAATGGTTGGCTATGTAGATAAACTAGTTGAAAATGCACAGGGAGTGAAGACTTTTCAGGGACGAGTGTGGGTCCCAAAACACGGAGACACGAGACAGCTGTTACTTGAAGATGCACATTGTACACGGTATTCAATCCATCCAGGTAGTACAAAGATGTATAGAAGTTTAAAGCCGTTTTACTGGTGGCCGGGAATGAAGCGTGATGTTGGGAGATATGTGGAGAAGTGTCTGACTTGTTTACAAGTCAAGGCAAATCATCAGAGACCATACGGGTTTGTTCAACCACTACCTGTACCGATGAAAAAGTAGGATGAGATTTCTATGGACTTTATCACTAAATTACCCCGAACTCCACGAGGGTTTGATTCTATATGGGTAATTATTGATAGATTGACCAAATCAGCATAGTTTATTCCCATACGAGAAGATTATCAAGCGTCCAAATTAGCAGAGATCTATGTTAGGGAGGTGATGAGACGACACGGAGTACCAACCTCGATAATCTCCGATCGTGATAGTCGTTTTACTTCTCATTTTTGGCAAAGTTTTCAAAAACATTTGGGAACTAAAGCCTTAATTAGTACGGCTTATCATCCGCAGACTGATGGTCAAACCGAGAGAACTATTCAGACGTTAGAAGATATGCTTAGAGCTTTAGTGATTGATTTTGGAGGTAGTTGGGACGATCATCTACCTTTAGCCGAATTTACATATAACAACTCATATCATTCTAGTATTCAAATGGCACCCTTTGAAGCGTTATATGGGTCAATGTGTAGAACACCAACATGTTGGTCAGAAGCGGGAGAGAAACCACTAGCGGGTCCTGAAATTATAACTGAAACTGAGGCGAAGATAAAGAGTATACGTGAGCATATGAGAGTTGCTCAGCAGCGTCAAAAACAATATGCAGATAAACGAAGGAAACCGTTGGAGTTTCAAGTCGGAAATATGGTAATGTTAAAAGTGTCTCCCTGGAAGGGAATTATTCGTTTTGGTAAACGTGGCAAGCTAAGCCCACGGTTTATTGGACCTTTCCGTGTGAATCAACGAGTGGGAGCAGTAGCTTATAAACTTGAACTTCCTGATGAGCTACAGGGAATTCATAATGTGTTTCATATCTCGCATCTTCGTAAGACTTTATACGATGAGTCGGCACGTGTTCCTTTGAAGGAAGTTCAGTTAGATTGTAAACTTCAATATCAAGAACAACCGGAGAAAATTCTAGACAAAAAGATCAAGAAGTTGCGAAATAAAGAGATTGTAATAGTTAAAGTACAATGGCGACATCATAGAGGAACAGATGTCACTTGGGAACCTAAAGAGGAGATGCGATCAAAGTATCCCTTCTTGTTTTCAAGAGATTCCAAGGACGGAATCTTTTGAAGGGGGTAAGAACTTGTAATACCATATTATTAATTTATATAGATTTTGTGTTAATCTTAGTGTAATTAAGATTAAATAGGTTGCTATATGAGTTAGGATGGTTAAAAACCCAATTGAGAAAAGTTTGGACTTGTAAAATGTCAAATCATGAGCTACACGGGTCGTGTATGGCCACACGGGTCGTGTAGAAAGGTTTAGGAACCAATCAATACCCTCTTTCAGGTCTACACAGGTCGTGTACCTTCACACGGGTCGTGTAGCTCTTGTTCAAAGATTACCGAGGCGAGTTTGGGTCTTACACGGGTCGTGTGAGGCTACACGGGTCGTGTGGGTCTGTGCATATTCAGGATGGCTTGCTGTAGGCCTCACACGGGTCGTGTGAGCCTACACGAGTCGTGTCGCTCACTTAGGGCAATTTAAAGTACGAGTTTTCCTTCATTTGGGTTATTTCCAATTCAACCAAAACTCTCCCAAAACCCTAGAAATCGATTCCTAAGCCTTCTAAGTCGAGATTTGAGCCTATCTTTCACGAATTGAAGCTAGAGATTAGTTCCTTGAGCTTGAATGGTAATCCTCCTTAAATTTTGCTTTGTTTCAACCGTGGAATACTTTGTGTTGGAGTGAATTCTATGTGGTCTCGATGACCACCTGTGAAATTGATGAAGTTAGAGTTAAATTAGTAGTATAGCAAGTCTATAAGAGTTTAATTTTAGCCTTGAGTTAGTAATATGCTTATAAAATTTTGTTGTGAAGTTGAATGGGTCAAAGGGGTGAAGTAAGGAGCTATAACTAGAGTGTTATTGTTATTGTTGTTTATGACTTCAGCATATGATGTTCATAGATTATAATCTTGGTTAACTATTGATTTTTGATCTAATGAGTTAGATGTGGTTTAATTGCTTTGAGAATGTTGAAGTATGACATGTGATGTCGTTTTCATCAGATACATGTAGCATGGAAGGAGATATTCGAGGCACGGGTGGACTACGGACAGAACAGACGTCAGGTGAGTAGTTATAATTCATTGTGAATGGTTTAACTACAACTAAATTGAATTGTTGTATATCTTTATTTGGATGAGACAACAAATTCTACATGACTTAAACAGGGTTGAGAATCCTTTTTTTGACTTAATTACTTAGTTTATTTGAGTAAGTTAAATGACTGAGATAGTCATTGGAATGGAATGACTGAGATAGTCATTGGAATGGAGATAGTGAGTTGATTGTGGAAATCTTGTTAATTATTTGAATGATTTCTAAACTTGATAAACTTTCTCACTAAGCTAATTTAGCTCATATAAATAGTTATATGTTTGTGATATAGGTGACAGGGGTAAGAAGATAGCTGAGGGATGATTGCATGGATATGAGACTTGACTTTGACTATTTGTAAACCTGAATATACTCTTTTGTATGGTTTTGTAGACAGTCTTTTGTACACCAGTTTTTGGGACGTGTTGTTTTAAGTACTTGTTCTTTTGATTTCTACTTGTACTTATGTTGCTTAATCTTGATTATACTATGATCACTTTGTCTAGTTTGAGTGATTATGATGTAATCTAGAGATAAGAAAACTGGGTGTAACATAAGAACCATCATTAAAAAAAAACTCCGAAAATTTTCATCAGAAACTTCTTAATTCGGAAGTCTTAATCAGAATTTTCGGACCCATCTTAAAAAAAATCCCGAAAATTCACTTCAGAAATCAAATTCCGAAAATCTTAGGAGAAATGACAATTTTCGAACACAAAATCAGAAGACAGAGAGACAAATTTCAACTTCTAATGATTTATCAGAAAATTGTGAAGTTAAGAAGTTGAAATTGAGAAGATACCTTAGTTGAGTAATTGAACTTAGGAACTTTCAGCTAGAGATGACTCAACAAGGAGAGTTGACAAGGAAAGCAAATTGTGATCAAGACCCGGCTGTTGGAATCTGCACAATGGCAGCATCCAGATCCAGCAGGTGATTTCAGAACTACAGTCAAGGGTTGGTTTCTCGAAGAAAGAAATTTTTTAGTAGGGGGCTGTAACGATTCATTTCTTGCGGCAACGTAGGCGTGTGCCAAGTCGCATTCGAATGCCAAAGCTCTAGGAGTCTGAACGCGCTCTATGGAGAATATTTGCACATATCCTGGAACCAAGCAGTTTGGGACGAGCTAGCAACTTCAGAAGTTCATCAGTTGGAACCAAAGCAACAACCGTTCATTCTAACACTAACAACATTTCAGCAACAAGAAATTTTCAAAATTTTCATTAACCGTAATTTTTCAAAATTTTGAACATATAGCGCGAATCACTTCTATGTAATAAAATTTCATGACCAAGAAGATTTTCTCAAAAATTTCTAACACCCCAGCAACATTTAGGGGGGGGGGGGATCCAAGATCCACTACAACTCAACCAGCAGTCAATGTTTTCTCAAAATTTTGATATCCCAACCCTCAACATTTCAACTCATTTAGGGGGATATTGTTGGGTAAATGCTCTGAAATATTGAGTATTTATTCAGCAATGGTATTGAGAAATTAATCATGGTCTGCTCAAGAATCACATTCAACATCTATCACCATTTAGGAGGATATTGTTAATGTAAATGTCGAAGATGTTGAAGACTAGAAGACCAACGAACTTCATCAAGACAAAAAATGATAACACTATATAGAGGTAGGTTCAATTGAGGACACCAAGATTACTGTAATACCCTTGTGAAATGATTGGTCCAGAATTGTCCTCGCGTTCTCAACCTTTTAATTGTCCTCGTTTGAACCTCTCCATATATATATATATATATATATATATATATATATATATATATATATATATATATATATATATATATATATATATATATATATATATATACTAGGTTATATTGCTGACAACAGTTATTATGAGACCGTACGGACAGTGCTATTCTATGAGAAATAACGATTAGAATATTTTTTATTGGTAATATTAATACCAAACAAACATATTCTCATAGAATTATTGCTATTATAACGCATTTTGAATAATAATCATTCGTTTTAGTGTTTCATACATTATGATTCACTCATTCTCATTCTGACAGAATAAGAATCATAAACACTTCATATAACCCGTATAAAGGATTTAATGACAATAATTATATGAGAATATGTTTGTTTCGTATTCACATTACCATACAAAAAGATATTATATTCGTTATTTCCACAAAATAGCACTGTCCGCACCGTCTCACAATAACTGTTGTCCGCAATATAACTTAGCATATATATATATATATATATATATATATATATATATATATATATATATATATATATATATATATATATATATATATACAGATAAGCGATCAAGTGAGGACTCTTCTTAAAATGAGGACTCGTGAGGACGCCTTAAAAGAATTGAAAAAAATAAACAAAAAATATAAATAATAAGATGGTTTTTTAGCTTCATATATATATATATATATATATATATATATATATATATATATATATATATATATATATATATATATATATATATATATATATATATATATATATATATATATATATATATATATATATATATATACAGGTAAGCGATCAGGTGAGGACTCTTCTTAAAATGAGGACTCGTGAGGACGCCTTAAAAGAATTGAAAAAATAAACAAAAAATATAAATAATAAGATGGTTTTTTAGCTTCATATTCATTCATATTCATGATTTAGTCTTTTGGTATTAGTGCTTGATTAATCTGAAGGTAAGTAATTTTCATGGTTATAACAATATACTTTCAATGGTTCTTTTGTTATAGCATCCTACTTTAAACTAGATTTTTTTTTTTTTCAAATTTTGGTCCTTGACTTTAATATAGCATTGTACTTAGTCTCCTTATTTTATTAATAGCATTGTAGTTATACTAATTCTTTTTTTTATTGTACTTCCATTTACGGACAAAATTGCAAAAACAAACTATATATCCGATTCCTGCATGAAAGTCATCTGGGATGCAGTCTTATATGATGCAGTAACAGATCAAGTATCCAGCTAGACTTAAAGAAAAGTTGTTGTCCAGGTCCAGCTCTAATGTTGTTATTGAACTTGAAAATCAAATTTCACTAAATGAATGTCATGAGTTGACTCAGATTTCACCTGTAGAAGATGTAAGTTATTTTAATGTTTATGTACCGCTTTTTCTTTCTATTTTCTTCCGTATTCAAACGGCTTTAACATTACAGTTGGAACAAGAGTCGTCATCTTCTAAGAATGAATGTCCTCCTGGTTTTGAGGAAGTTGCTTCTAAAGGTGATTGCCTAGTTATGATTGGGAGCATATAATGGAAGGTGTAAAAAATAACATCCATTTATCCATATGCAAAGGATTTTTTTTTCTTTCTTAATTCCAGAAACTCAAAAAAGGAAAAGAACTAACAATGTACTTTATATCATTATCTAGAAATAGAAACACAATGTCTGTATTTTTATATGAAAATTGTTGTGTAAATAGTAACATACTATTTAAAATTTTATATGAACATCATTGTAGTTTCTGTACTTAGCCATTTTTATCTTTAATTTTTTTTCAGTTTTGGTCCCATATAGATGAAATTAGACGTCCACACATACTTAACCATTCGAGAGGCTGAAACTGTTTGTTATCAACGATCATATTGATTTCCAAGGTAGTTTCTTATTACGGTCTATTATATCATATGCTTATTGTCAAATTTTATAACTTCATGTCTAAATTTTGGATAATAGAACATAACTTTTTGATTTTGAATGTTGGACCTGCCGATAATTAAAAATCCAAATTGACTTGAAAATATTATAATAGGTAGGCCTACTGATAATTAAAAATGCAAATTTACTTGAAAATATTATAATATTTTTATGTTAATAATGGTTTTAGTCGTAATGTAATTATCGATTAATTTTTGACAAGTCTAATATGAAAATTTCTTTTGCAGCATATACATTTGTAGTAACGGGGATACCTTATATATAACTTCCTTATCTTTGAATAATAAAGAGATATCACAACTCGAATTCTGATAAGGCCCTTATAACTTGAAATTTTATATTTATATTAACATGATTTTTGTATTAGTTCTAACATCATTTGTATTTTTTATTTGCAAATTATTACATATTCGGTTTCGGACATTTTTATTTGTTTTAAACTATGTATGTACAAATCTGGGATGGTTTTTACCTTTCCGAGTCTATCAAAAGTGTAGTCTAATATGTGGATTGAAAGTACACTACTTTTTAGCACCTGATCTATCTTGCTAACACTTGAATTATTGTGATGCAGTCCTACCAGCCTCCTTAGGGAATGTACCTGCATCTTTGAAAAATGGATATCCATCAGCAAAGATAACATGTTTAGGGAATTGGTAAGTGTTTTTACCATCTTTAAACAGAAGGGTAATATGGTCACAGTACAAAACTTAATGATAAAATAAGAAACAGTCACTACAAGAAAACAGCCAAATAGCAACGGAAAGGTGCTATGTAAGACCTTTCCGTAGCTAAATTGGTACGGTTTATGCTACAGAATGACTTTCTCTAGCAAATTTACTACGACATTTGCCACGAAATGAAATTCCGTAGCGAACACAAGAATAACTACGGTTTTTGTCACGATATCAAATTCCGTTGCTATATTGCTACCGATTTTGCTATGGACTGGATTTTCGTTGCTATTTACCTACGAAAATATCTATGAAAATACAATCTGTGGTTATTTTGCTACGAAAATACAATCCGTGGTTATTTTTCTACGGAATTATAATCCGTTGTTATTTTGCTACGGAATTTTGCTACGAAATTAATTTCCGTAGCTGATTTGCTATGAAATGAATTTCCGTAGATAAGTAGCTACGAAAATGGTCTACGGAATTGTGGTCCGTAGTTGTTTTGCAATGGAATCAATATACGTTTGTACCCTTGTTACGGATTTTGTTACGTCTTTTATTTCCATAGATATTTAGCTTTGGACTTGTTTTTATATAAATTTAGCAACGGAATTTTGTTACGAAACTAGTATAGCTATGGAATTTATTTTTGGGTGAATTTTGTATATACCCTCGTCAAACAGTAAAATAACAGTAAAATATCGTATTTTCCCGGCCTAAAATCTAAATATCGTATTTACTCTTTTTAACTTACAAAATATCGTATATACCTAAACCTTTATTTTAAATATTTTTTATAATTTATAATCATTTTTCATATTATATAATCATTGTAATTTAAATAAAAGAAAGAGATAGACTATTTTATCCTTATGTAACAAAACGTTTTGGATTGACCATATTGCCCCTAGGGGTGAGCATAATTAAACTGCAAAACCGCCCGAACCGAACGGCTCGAACTTGTTGAAACAAACGACTTGAACTTGTTGAATTTTCTTAAAAATTAGATGCACTTTTTTTTTTAAATTTAAATGAAACATAAATTAATAACAAGACAATTAAGATAATTAATGAAAACACACGATTGTTACTTCAATTCAAATTTGTCTAACAACAATTTTTAAAACACAAAGCATTGAAATGTGTAAGTAAATCAAATATCCAAACTTTATCCAACTTCGTTTCAGTTTTTGCCAATGTTAAACTTTAATGTTATTCCAATTAAACAAGTAAATCAAGAATAGCAAATTGGTTTCATAACTTTTATAATTTTGAAAATTTCAACAACCTCACGTCTTATAAAAAAATATTAATAAAATCATTAATAAAATCTACAAAAATGATATAACACAGTTGGTTAACTATGACTAAAAAACTACACAATTTATAACTAAAAACTACATATGCAATAAACTATTAACACCGGCTCTTTTTTAACATCTAATTTTTTATTTTTATTTTTGAACCGGCAAATAATACACATATACTATATCCTAACCTAAACCACCTAATTCCCTAGTGGGATTTAACATCTAATTATCACAAAGGAATCATCCTTTTTTTGCATATTGTATTAAATGCTTTTTTGCATAATGTATTAAATGCTTTCACACAGACAGTAACCCGGCTATCACATAAAAAAACGTAAATCACTTGGTTAGCCGCAATGTTTCAAAAACGGTCAACTCGGCCGAGTACTCGGCAAGTTACTCAAGTCGAGTTTTGCGAACTCGGCCAAAAAATCGGAAATCTTCAAAACGCAATAAACATTAATCCAAATCTGTAAAATAAAGACCAACTAGTACTGGATCAAGCCCAAAAAATAGGCGTGCTACAAAGTTTAACTAAAAAGAAGTTTGAAACGGTCCAATTATCCAAATTTGAACTGAACCGGTTGTTAGAAGACAATCGATTAGGCGCATCAAAGAACCGGTAAATGCTCACTCACAAGGATTCCCTTTTGTAGGAAAAGGCTATCCTTCTTTTTTACTCCCACCTTCGATGTGGGATGGGATGAAATTATAAACTTTGAAAATTCTTATTTGAAAAGAATTTGAACTTTGAAGACCACCCTTTTTTATAACTTATCAAACATTTATTATTTGGAAACATTCTAAAACAATTTAATATATACGTTCAAATTTCAAAACAATCGAAAAAGGTGACTCCCATTTTAAAATATATAAATGGTTCTAAGCATTTGGAAAAGTTAGACTTACGTTTTATATATATATATATATATATATATATATATATATATATATATATATATATATATATATATATATATATATATATATATATATATATATATATTTACTAGTTAAAAATCCGTATATTTCACGGGTTGGATAATATAAATAAGAAAATTAAACAATAAAATACAAACACATTCACAACTTAATATCGAAATTTTTTAAAAAATATAAAATCATATATACAAACATGTATTGATATATACCTAATATCAAATTCCAATTTACGTACTATTACAATTCAAATAATATTTTTGCATGCTAATATCACGCAATTTAGCCAAAATGTTTGGGAACAAAATCAAGAAAACCTCAATATTCTCCAAATGTTGAATCAATTGTTTAGCTTTACCGGTCTTTCATTTTGGGTATAGAGATTCTCAAGTTTCACTTCTTACTCTTCATTTGATACCTTACACAAACATAGAAGGTCATGCCTGCTTCTATGTTCTTTCTATGTTCTGAAGCAATTATTCAGTGAGCTCTAATTATTCATCCTCTTCTCTATCTAATTTTCCATCTACACACAATACAAGGGTGTTTAGAACTCATTCCATTTGAACCAAAAGGATATATTTCATAAGCAAATTAAGTACCAACAATTCTGTTAGTGAATGAAACAAAATCAATTTTTGATTTATAAATTAAAATATTTTTCTACGTTAATGTCTAAAAGCACTAGAAAATATTCAAAACCAATACATCAAATCGAAGCAACCCAAACATACAAAAAAAACATTATGAACAAAATGTTGGCCCGGAATGGAATTGAATTCCAGTTCCAACCAAAAGTGAGTATATCAACAGAATTATAATAAAAGAACATTTACCCGCGCCTATTCTGCTGCGACGTTCATATGGTCGGCATGGACGGTCTCCGTCTTTGGAATCTCCATTGTTAAAACCGCCACAGCGACCACCACGGAAACCACCAGAACCATCACGTCTCTCCTAATCTTTCCCACCATCAGATTCCCCGACAGCACCTTGATGTGATCAAGAATCCTCTGCAATTTACATAGTACACTGTGTTGGTAAGAAAAAGATGATAGTGCATAGAGAAATAATGTTTACTTAAAAAACATAGTACCTTAATCATTTTAATAATTCTTTACTCTTAACTCTAGATAAAACAACATATACTTGTCCATATATGAAAATTGGTTCTCTAAAAAATAAACGTTTTCTACAATAATGGTTCTTGACCCATGTACTTTATGGGTTGAGAAATAAAAATAGCAAAAATAAACAATAAAATACAAAAACATATGTACAAATACTAACTAATAAATCATAAAACAAAAATATTTGGATTGTAATTGAACATTTTAATGAAAGCATGAAGTTTAAGTAAAATGGTCATTTTCGAGTTGAAATTGTCAAAATTAACCTTACCCGTTCAATTAAATAGGTTGCAATCAATTGCGTGACCCGTTTATTTTTGTCGAGTTACATAACCAAAATATAAATCAAATTGATAAATAATATGCCCAATTAGCATTACAAAACGTTCAACACTGTCTTATGCATATTATTTTGGTTACGATTTTTTTATTTCTTTATAGTATAACTTAATTTATCCATTAAGTAAAATGGTCATTTTCGAGTTGAAATTGTCAAAATTAACCTTACCCGTTCAATTAAATAGGTTGAAATCAATTACGTAACCCGTTTATTTTTGTCGAGTTAAGTAACATCTCGAATTATATACGAGCAACAACATACCGCAGCTTTGGTGGAGATAGAACCTGATATAGTGTTCAAGAGCTACTTAGTGCTGGCATTTCTCTAAGTGGCTGCTCAATTAAGTAACCTGACAGGGAAGCCACAACGCATCTAAGGTAAAACCGTGAAATAATGTAAGTGAAACTGATAAAAGATTAGAAAACTCGAGTCTATTATTATTACAAAAAGAACTAGAAATTAGTCTTTTTATGCAAAAATATACAAAATAACTTAACTTGGTTGTGGGTATCTATTGGCAACTTTAATTTTTACTGCATCAGACATTGGACATATTTTCTCAGAACATAAAGATACAAATTGTAGATTAACACTTGAAAATTAAAAAATAAATCCAACTTGTCCTTGTTCCTTTTGTGCAAAATATCATTAAAATTTAAACTAAGATACTATGTTAAACTTGTTATTAAACCTTTAGATATTAGCTAATTTACAGTAAAATCATTTTTCTATAATGCTAAAAACTGACTATGTACAACTTACAATCCCTATAATCAAATATCTAATTAACATTGAATATACACCAAATAACTTATTCACGAACATCCCATTATGTTATTCCCCAGTTTCTTAACATATGATTTTTTTTAAAGAAAACTTAAGTAAACATCGTTAATATAATAGAGGAGATGGAGGCTTTTCGACAGTAAGGTAAGGCGATTGGTTGTGGCTATTCTAGGTTTAAATGTAGAGTAATGTTGCCTTGGGGTCTTATATGTCATTATGGGAAACCTTGGGGCCCAATCTTGCCAAAGTCTCAAAGTTGCATGTGAAAACCCATGGGCCGATTGCATCATTCATCGGGGCTCTCCTTACACTTAGAACTCTCGTTACCGTCTATAGCCCACATGTCTCGCACGCTTTCCCTTTAGTCGATATACACAAACCCTACGTTCCGATTGGGAGTGGCCGTAAACAAGTCTTGGGTGCCGAATGTCGGGAGTTTCATGGATCGATGGATGTTTTTGCTGTAAACCAGGCCTCTCAACGTCCTTTCTTCTTCACGTAGATGCACACACATCCAACCATAATCCGTCCTCCTTTCTAGCCGAGAACTTTGGGTGCGAATGGAGAAGCGAGTGATAGAGAAACTGAATGATGGCAGCAAGATGAAGGGACCATACGAAGAGAAAGAATGAAGAATGGGGGCATGAAGTCAGTAGCGTGGGGTGCAAAAACGGGCTGCATAGGGCTGCGGGTTGCCGGTTGTGGGATTTTTCTCGTCATGGATGAAAGGTAGATGTCCCTTTGTATATTCTCGGTTTTTCCTTTTGTTTCAATTGCTTGTCGGCATCTTTTGATTACCTTGAAACCCCCCACAACAACCCTAGGTGTTGTGGTTATGTTTAAAAATCAGAAAACAGCCCTAATAAGTGTTTCTTAAGGCTTATTGGATCTAGGTGAAGACATGGTTCGTATGTGCTTATAATTTCATGTTAAAAAAATGGTTTTGGAAATCTATTGTGCAAGCCTTAGTCTCAATCATTTGTGAGGGTCTAATGTACATATTAAAACTAATAATCAGGAATCAAGTTGTTAAGAACTTAATAGAAGAGCTGTATAGAGATTAAGCCAAGAAACGATTTAAAAAGTTGGAAAATATGTAAAATCTCGTAACAGATTCAGTCCCTGTTTTTGAAAGCTGTTTTGTGAAAAATAGAATCGGAATTAGGAAAAAGTGATACAGATACAAGTTGTTCTAAATTGAGTCTAGTTTCTAAAAAGATATAGAACATGTCAATTGGAGTTATGGTTTGTAAGTTAGGATCAAAACATTGAACATACTACTAGAAAAATAGTCTTTAATGACAAACGAACAATGACATACAAAATGTCAGTCATAAAACTTTATCGTATATTAAAAAAATTAATGACATACAAAAATGTCCCTTGTAAATTAATGACTAAAATGAAAAATAAACAAAAAGACCCGCGTGTTACCCTCTCATTTTCCCGAAAAAAAAAATCAAAAAGGGTTCCCTCTCCCAAGCGGTTTTCAGTTCTCAAGTTCTCAAATCGCGAGAGGGAAAGAGAGAGTAAGAGATCGAGATAGAGATTTGTGCGAACACATCTGATGGGTTTGAGAGATCAAGAAAAATAGATGGAGACGGAGGGGTAGTCGACGGCGGCTACTACCGGCGCTGCTGCGAGTCTCCTCGCCGGAAACAGAGAAATCGGCGGCGGTTATGAATGGTGTGCAACCTGGTGTACATAAAATCGAGAAATTTGGGTGGGAGAGACAGAGATGGCGAGGAGTCAGGGAAAAATCGTGAAGCAGTGCAGCATGAAGCTGTTGGCCGGAGTCCAGGTCGACAGCGACCGCCGGAGGCTCCGGCGACTGTCGGTGGTGGGGAGGATTGGTCCTGTGTGGTCCGATTTCCATTCCATTACAGCTTAGGTGTTCCCGTTTCTCGATTTGGACAGAAATTTCAAAGGTAAAAGTTTAATTTTGGAGCCCTAGCAATGTTAGTTGAATATTAAGTAAATGCATGTTGAAATTGAAGCATGATTTCCGATTAAAAAAAACAAGTATTCACTACGACCAACCTTTGAACTTCTATTCTCCGACTCTCATTCTCGCTTCCTTCCACAGTGCAATTCGACGGCGGTCCTCTCTTCTCTCCTTCACAGTGTGATTCAACAATTGAAATTCATCTCCTACTCTTGTCGACTGGTGCGATTCTAGGGTTACTGGTACGGTTTTCGGCTCTCAAATTCACACTACGACCAACCATTAAACTTCTTCTCTGACTCCCACTCTCGCTTCCCTCCACAGTGCAAGTCGACAGCGGTTCTCTCTTCTCCTATTCACAGTGTGATTCCATTTATAGGTTCCGATTCTACAGGTGAATTCTTCCCCCATTCCTTCCGACAATTAATTCATTTATAGGTTATTATTTTGCAGAACGATTACAAGTGCATTTGTCGCCATTCCTTCCGACAATTAATTCATTTATATGTTTTGATTTCAACGATTGTTATTATTATTTTTCAGAACGATTGCAGGTGAATTCTTCCCCCATTCCTTCCAACAATTATTATTAATATTTTGCAGCACTATTTCAACTTTGAAAGAAGGATACCGAGGATCTTCAACAAATTAACAAAGAAAGTTAAGTTTTCGGTATCAAATCTGATACAAATGGCGGCTTGTGTTCATGCTGGAACAAAATTGAGATCCGTTTAGGCTACCAAAACATCATTTTTCCATGTCAGTTTTGTCTTGCAAAATAAAAATTTTATCTTCATCTAATTTTTATCCAAGTTGTAGCAGATCTCATCGCAGACAGATTTCTTAGCAAGCTGGATGTAACGGAAAAGCATGTTTCGTGTTCCTGGTAAAACATTCTCATTGGGAATAAGATACGTTGTATATGTGTATTGCCTGTTAGGCA
This sequence comes from Cichorium intybus, assembly GCA_023525715.1. Taxonomy (NCBI): domain Eukaryota; kingdom Viridiplantae; phylum Streptophyta; class Magnoliopsida; order Asterales; family Asteraceae; genus Cichorium; species Cichorium intybus. Next base: position 120,587,928 of record CM042013.1, on the reverse strand, counting down.
TTTGATAAAATCCCACAGTGAGTTTCATATAGTTTGCTTTCTTTTTTCTATTATATAGAGGCCGAGGGTACTTAATGATTCTTATACATTTTGTAGATCAAAACTTAACACAGGAAGAGTTTGATCATGTTCTTGGTTGTCAAAGCATTGTATTCTCGAGGGGAAACTCATAGTACATAGGTGTTACCCTGTATAAATGTGGTCGCAGGAAGCTCGAATGGAACAATTTCTTGAGAAGAAGTAAGAACAAACTTTAATCAGTAAAACCGATTTAATTTATCATGATTTGCATTTTTTAGGTACACCTATCTATCTTGTATTGTTCAATAGTGAAATCGAAACTACAAGGTTTGTTCATATGCACAATCTTAATCCATCTTGTCTCATTTAATTTGCTCTTTTATTCATGTGTAGTGATCATTTAATTTGCTCTTGTATTTTTCCTGTAATACTTTTGTCCCAAGTGCATGAAATAGCAATGTACTTTGCTATTTCTTGCATATAGGCCACTATAGGTTTACAATTACCCCTGATTTACCCAACTTTTTTTTACAAGTTTTGTCCCTAAATTCTACAGATTTGGTCCCTGGAATTTTAGATATTCAAGTTAATCATAGCTTTGGTATTATTGCAGGTTCAAGGTCCTAGCTCGGTATCTAGGACCAAGGAATGTAGAGTTTGCCAACCTTCGTTTCTTGTAAGTACATGTTGACATGGTCATCACGGACAGTCTCACTTGTGGAATACCATAAATAGAAGCTTTCTCATATTGATGAGTTTTTCTCCTGAAAAGGCCATTCATCAAGATGATTTGTTAATGGTGTTGGGTGAACACCCATTTTGTCAATATCTGGATCTAACTGAAAGCCAGGGACAGAGTTGCCCCAATAGTACAAGGTCAAACATAGCAATATACTTACATATACCTATTGTAACAATGTACTTATATACTTTATGGATAATAGAATATGTAACCATGATAGCAATGTATTTACATTTATTAAAAAAACAATTCTTTGTATTTGACATAAAATATTGTGTAATGGATTGTATTTTTCTGTATGATATTTTATTTTGTATTATAAAACATTGGGTGATTCAATTTGAATAATAGAAAATGTATGTCGTAAATTTACGACAGACAAAATGTCTGTCATCTTTTATATATGACAGAGCTTTCAATGACAGACTTTGTCTGTCATTTATAGATATTTACGACTGTCATTGCTGGTCATAATTGTCCGTCATAAATGTCTGTCGTAAATTTACGACATACAAATGTCTTGTCATCTTTCATTTATGATAGGGCTTTCAATGACAGGCATTTGTCTGTCATCTATGACATTTACGTCAGGCATTGTCTGTCATGAAAACCCTTTTTTCTAGTAGTGACAGGGGTCAAAAAGGGCTTAATTGAGAAATTCACAAAACTGTCTTATTAAATCCTTAATGCATTAAGATATTAGAAATCAGATATTTGGACATACTTAACATGTTTTGAGAAGTTTATAAATACATTTCTTGGTGTTATAAATACGAGCTTAATTCATAAATGGCGTAATGCCGAAATGTTTTAAAACTAAAAGTAAATGGAAAATAACTTAATAATAAGCGACGACTAATACGTGAACTAAATACCGATTTTAAATGAATACTCAAATAGTCTTGATAAAAGTTTATGTTGCAAAGAACTTAACGGGTTAAGTTATTTTGGTAAAGACTTAGTGTATGGGTTGAAAAAGAAACTAAAACGTATAATGCATATAAGTAATAAAAAGTAGCAAATTGTAATATAATCTAAGTACCGGCTATTGATAATATTTGTAGGAATTACATGTTATGTTTGATGATTGGCACTTGGATCGTTGCTAGCAACACAGTCATATCAGGTGAGTTATACTAACCCACTTATTATGTTAACCGTGCATGTATGTGTATGTTTGTGTAAATGTAAGTTTATGTCCTTTTAATAGAAATATGTGATATGAATTATATGAATGTATGTTGTATGTAATGTAACTGGCCATGAAGGACCCTAGGGGAGAAGTGGTTCAGTTGGCTGGTCCCGACGAACCTTTTTGGAGAAAGACCAACGACGGAGGTATCGGGGACAGCCCTTTAGGGAACCGGCCCGCATGAAAGAGTTGGTACCAACAATATGTGCTTAGGATAATTTAAAGATGTCTATGCTAAGTTAAGTTACGTTATATGTTTGTGGATGTATAAAAGTGATATGTGAATGCATGTGATACGTATAATATGTGAATATTGTGTTTCTCACTAAGTGTTCCTACTTACCCGTCGAATTCTAACATTTCACGTTTAAGGGTATTTTTGGAAAGGACACGGCGTGATCGCTCCAAGGTCGTATCAGAATAAAGGAAGGGACCTTTTAAGCAATTTATTATTTTTAGTCTTCCGCTTTTAAATGTCTTTATCAATTTAATGTTTTGGTAACACCATTACTCTGATAATTTCATATTTAATTTTAAAGAAAGATTTTATAGATTTATATAAAGGTTTTATTATTAATATTAAAAAAAATTAGGGTGTTACACTTTTCCTGTGTAGGTTGATGCCAGCAGACAAATGTGCAACCATCATAAATTACTCGTTTTGTGAAAGGGTAGATCCGAAAGGGTATCGTTGGGCAGCTGTAAGCGACAATATCAATGAGTTCTATTGGGATGAGTTTAAGGTAGTTATATGGTATATGTAATGTCATGGAAAATTTTTACTTTATTACTACATTTTTTTGTAGAAAAACTGCTTTTGGGAAGAACAATACAACAAAAAAGTGAGGACTGCTTAGAAAACTAAGGCTTCAGTAGCATATAGTCAATACGTCTTCAACATGCAAAATCCAAAAAGGAACGCAAATAAAAAGAAACCTACTCGTGTATCAGAACAAGTGTGGGCATCCTGGTGGCTGAAATGGAATTCAGATGATTTCAAGAAGATATCCTATCAGAATAAGATCAATAGGTGTAATGGTGTGCCTGATTTGCTTCTCATTTGAAGATTGCCTCTAAATTGGTAAGTTATGCTTTTAATTATTAATATATTATGTATGTATATGGTCATAATTTTTATGTTATTTAAATTGCAGAAGAGAAGTTTAGGATGCGAACCGGCTCATAGTGAGTTTTTCTTGTATACACACAACAAATCATGACGGAGAAAATTTTATAAATGACAAAGATCGAGAAATTAATGTACGTTCCCTTGTTTTAAAAGGTTTATGATTTTGTATCTTTTTTTTCTAATGAGTTCATCTAAATCTAGAGTATAATAATTTTTAGGCAGCTTATTTGGAAAAACACAAAGAATTACAAGCAATAGGAGATGATGTAGATGATAACGCCATCTTTTATGATGTTGTTGGAGGGCATGACAAAAAGGAGGCTATACGGTTTTGGGTCGTATGGAAAAGTGATTCCATCAAATAAAGGTTCTAACGATATGTATTACACTCCGGAGACAAATGCCATGAAAGAGCTATCCGAGAAAAATGTCAAGTTGGCTCAAATGAAGGAACTTGTGACAGCCCAAAAAGAACAAAATGAAGAGTTGAAGGAGCTACTAAAGACGCAAGCTGAGCCACTAAAGACACAAAATGAACAAAGCACCTCCAAAATTGAAGACCTTGAAATAAAAACTCCAAATATTTTTTGACAACTTAAAAGACAAAAGCACGAAGTAGATCGAATAGTATTGTTGTGCTTTTAGCAAGTATTTATTTTGATTTAGACTTCTTTACTTTTCATTAATAAGAATCATTGGCTTTAGTTAATAATAAGTCAATTTGTTTTGTTTTACGTATTTGTGTTTTTAGATATTGATACCAAATAATTGGAAATTATATTTATTTTTGTAAATTGTTTCGTGAATTTCTTCGTAACAAAATTTGCTACAAGTTTTGCTACGGAATTACATCTACGGATCTTACTATGGAAGCTTGATAACGAATTTTATTATAGAAACATGACCACGGAATTTGCTACAAAGTTAACTACGGAAGATTGTCCACGAAATTTGCTACATATTTTACTACGGAAGCATGACCACAGAATTTGTTACAGAGTTACTACGGAAATCTGACCACAGAAATTGCTATGGATTTTACAACGGAAGCGTGACCACAGAAATTCCTACAGATTTTATTACGGAAGCTTGACCACGAAAATTTCTACAGAATCATTGCTACGGATATTTTTACAGAAACATAGCCACGAATTTTACAACGGAAGCTTGACCACGGATTTTGCTACATAATTTTTGTTATGGATTTTACTACGGAACCGTGACCACGAAAATTGCTACAGAATTATTGTTACGGATTTTACTACGGAAGCTTGACCACAGAATTTGCAACAAAATTATTGCAATGGAATTTGCAACGAAACCCGCTACCGAAGTAGCAACAAAAAAAGAACCATGGAATTCGCTACGGACAAACGACTACGGAAATCGCTACGGAGTCCACCTACGGAATTAGCTACGGAATCATGTGCTACATAATCAGTCCGTAGCAAAGTTGCTACGAAAATAAAAGTTCGTAGCAAACTCAATCTCTACGGGATTTATTGCAACGGAACAGTTTCGTAACAATTTCCGTTGCAAAACCTTTAGCAACGGAATTTCAAAGTTTAGCAACGAAATTCGTCCGTTGCTAAATAGCTGTTTTTTGTCGTGAGTCTTTATATGTACAACATTGTACTATAATTTCTTTCTATTAGACCATTTTACTTTCATTTTTTTTGTTTAAAGGGTAGTGTACTTTGAAAATTACGAAGATTCATAAAATGCCTAATTGCAAGAAATAACAACCTACTTCAAAATTGCATTCACTTATATATTTTTGACACATTGTACTCTGAATATGTGTAAAGTAGCATTGTACTTTGCTTAAAGAAGAAATAACATCTCTGATGTATTAGTATGAAATTAATAGCATTGTACTCTGTGAAAACATTGGTGCCTTTGGGGAAAAAACATTAAACGAGGAGGCAAGGGGTAGTTTGGTCATTAAAAGTCTGCTTTGCTAATATTCATCGCAACTATTTCAATTTTTTTCTTTCAACCCGTGGAGTACACGGGTTTTAACCTAGTATATATATATATATATATATATATATATATATATATATATATATATATATATATATATATATATATATATATATATATATATATATATATTCTATCCTAATAAATAAGCAACTCTTCTACTCTTGTCATAACCATATTGATTTGGACACATGTCAACTTATTAACATATTAATGCCACGTGTCATCCTATTTGGAAGCATTGTTGTTGCATACGTGTTTGTTTAACCTTTTCAAAGTTTGTCAGTTTACATTCAGATCCCGTTAATTTTGGACACGGTGGAGAGAAATTAGGCATTTAATCGGGGAGGTGGATGAAGAATCAGTTCGAGTCTCGAGTCTGCTCATCAAAGCCAAATCAAAGTTCCTAACTTCAAGCCAAGAAATTAGCTTATTGATTACCGAGATTTATGTGTTGATCTCAGCATATGATTCAATCGCACGCGTTCCATGGCTACACATATCTTCCATTTAATGATTGTTTTTACTATCTACGGGTTCAGTTCCATCTCATCAAACCCTAATTTTGATGTTTCTTCAACGATCTATGAATCTTCATTTCTTGATTTCCATGGAGATTATTTGTCGCCGTTGCCATGCGCAAAGAGGAATCGACCACTACGGAAGTAGCCAAAGGTGAAGAAGAATCGGCGGCGGGGGAAGCAGCCATGGGTGAAGACGGGGGTACGAGAACGGTGGGGAAGGTGTACGTGAAGAGTAAATATAGAAAAAGATAAAGTGAATAGTAGTTCTCCGAAGAGATTTACACGATCAGCGTTGAAGGGGGATCATGGTGAAGAACTGGGGACTCCAACCAGGAAGAATCATGGTAAAAGTTGTTGGTTTTATCTATTTCTCCATTATGAATTTGGGTTTAATTTAGGCGTTCATGTTTGTACTTCTTTGGTGTTAGGCTATTGCAAGATAGGTGATATCGAAGATGCCTTCCAAGTGTTTGATATAATGTCAAAAAGAGATGGTTGTCGTGAAAATTAGGTAACTTTCTAGTTCATCGTCAAGGAAAATAGTTTTGTTCTTGTTCTTCAGCTTCAAAATTCTACGTTGTTTCATTATATTATAACGATTAAAGTATTTTGGTTGAATCATTAAATCGAGTTCTACATATTGATCAACAAAGCTTGATAGGCTTTCTTTTTCTTCCCATACATCTAAATATGACTTACGAACCCAGGACATAATGGTAAGTCTATATTCACAAATATTGCTACCGAGAAACCTTCAAAGCCTTCATCTATTGTTCACAGTAATAGTGAAATTTTTGGATATAACAAAACCCAAACATAACCTACTCTTTCGGTTTCATAAAATATCAAAACAAGACTGTTGATTATTGCGAAACAACTCAATTTTTTTTGGCTTTTTCCAGGTTTTACGTTTAGTTTTGGTTTTCAGTACACTCCTATAATAATAATAATAATAAGTTGCCGGTTCTCTGGTTTATAAATTCACTCTACCTATCTATAAATCCAACCACCCTTGTGGCTTTGGATCCCTTTTCTATTTATTATGATCAAACTTTTTTCCTTATAAATATTTGTACCCATTCCCATTTATTAAAATCATACCTCAAACTATTATTTAGCTTCTTATTGTTATTTGTTGTGTTTTGATTTAGACATGGTTGTGAAGATGCAAGCTCAAATGCTCTTGTTCGTATTGGCTCTATCGATGGTAGAGTTCTCGACATGCCAACATGACTTTTTGTCATCGTGAATTTTAGTTAACATGGCGACTTAAAAACTGATGTGATATTTAAACACATCATTTTGATATTATTGTGACGGATTTGTGTTTTCGCATTTTTATACGCACTTTCCGGAAAGAACATTTGTGCACTTTTTATATATCGAATTTTATTCTTTGTTGTTCATGTAAATAAGACTCCATGATAAAACAAAAACACAATAAAACAAAATTAGTTATAGAAGATAAGAAGACATGTTTTTTTGAAATTAATTATGTTGTTGCTTCGTTTAATTATTAGACTACACGGAGTGGTGGTCAATGGCCAACGAATGACCAATGAGTTTTTGTGGGCCAGACCATGGTTAGCAGACGTTTGCCATTTTGTAGGTAGTGGTGGCCAATGGCCAAGGAGATTTTTTTTAATTATTTTTTTTGTAATCTTCAATTAATAAACTAATAATTAACTTAATTAAAATTAAATTAAAATTAAACATAAATATTTTATTTAAATAGAAACGTTACTAGACACGACAAATAAACTAATAATTAACTTAATTAAAACTTAAAACGACTTACCAAACCACTTAAAATAACTAAAAATTACTAAAAACACCAAATAATATAACTAGAAATGATCCTCATCAGAAAATTCACCGTCGTCTACGATGGGCGGTGACACATTCAGATCAAGATGATTTAGCGTCCAAAGATGATCGATTAAATGGCGATGAAGATCCCCATGAATTGTGGAATCGTGCACTATTTGAACCCTTTGACGGTATCCTGGAGTCCCAGGTGCATGTGCTTGTCTCGGGGGTATGATCTCGTTTTCATCGTATTGGCATATCGCGCGTCCTTCGTGTTCAAGTATCATATTATGCAAGATTATACATGTATACATCACCTTCTGCATAGTTGATTTATGACGAAAGACTGCTGGTTTTGAAGTTGTATGGAAACGTTTCTTCAATACACCAAACGCTCGCTCGATATCCTTCCGTGCTCTTTCTTGAGCTCTTTTAAACCTTTGCCTTTGAGGGTCATTCAGACAAGTCAACATCTTAACGAGAACAGAATGCTCACGATAGATCCCGTCTACAAGATAATAGCCATATCGATATTCTGTTCCTCGGAGCATAAATGAAGAGTCCGGAGTGGTTCTTTTATATAAATTATCGTAAAGATCCGAACTATTGAGAACATTGATGTCGTTATTCGACCTGGGCTCACCAAAAAACGAATGCCAAAACCACAAATCCTGTGAGGCTGCAGCCTGAAGCACGATAGTTGGGTATCCGTAATTACCCTTTGTGTATTGTCCGTGCCACGCATTTGGACACATATCCCATCTCCAGTGCATGTAATCTACACTTCCCAACATACCAGGAAAGCCATGCTGTTGGGTGTTGAAATTGTTTATATAGACAAACTATGACTAGTGTTTAACAATTGTTGTTGTACTAAGCAATCTATATGGTAGTCTTACAAGTACTCGTAATCTCACACTCTACAAGACATGGTATCATTGATATTTATAGTGATACGAATAGTACAACCTTTTACAAAGAATATCCTATCAGTGTACTAGCCAATAGGAGAGAAGATTCATGCAACACGTATTGTACTATACGCGTGCACACAAAAGACAGATGTACAGGCTGTGAAGTCTTCGGATCCTCCATGCGTAGCACTTCGGAGTCTTCAGACTTCGGGGTCTTCTATTTGTTTTCTTACTTCGGGGCTTTTCTTCAAAAGGCCTTCAGATATGTCAGCACTTCATCACAATTATTCCCAACAATCTCCCCCTTTGTGTGAAGTGCATCCGAAGCCTACACACGAAAGTTTCTTTTGAATGCCCTCTTCAACGTCTTCCTCACCGCCAAGTACCAGTTCATATGATCCATGAACTTCTTCTTCTTCTCTTCGGAGTTTGCATGACAGGCATTCACATCAGAAATCATGCCTGAGATAAAAGAGGAGGGATGGAGGCCAATGTATTCTATTTCAAAGAACTTGATAATGACTTCGGTTTCGTTACGAAGTCCTTTGAAGACTACACCGTATGGTTCATCGAGAATCTCTCCATTTTTGAATATGCTTATGGTCCTAACTACAACAGGAGGAGTGTTCACTGGTTGTTTGTAGTAGGAGCATAGTTCAATGTCATGCTTGGCAAACTTCAGAATATAATTGTTTAGAAAGCCCAAGATGTGGTTTTTGATGGTAAGGGCAGACATTGCGGCATGAGCAGCCTCACTGCTTCGCAGAAGATCAAGAATCTAGATGAAGTCCATTGGATTCATGATTGGAAAATCGGCTATTGTGAACCTTGACTCAACCTCATCTGTACCCCGAAGAACAAGAAATTCATAGTTCTTGAAGCCTTTGTAGATTTCTGCTTCCTTGATCGAAAGAATTTTCTTGATCTTGTTTAAGCTCCACACTACACTTTATCTCTGAATGAATCTAGCATGGAAGTTGATCTTATTTGTCCAGTAGGTTGGCCTCTGTTATTCTGTTACAGATTGAGCAAATTGGAGAAAGGCGAAGGTCTTCGGATTGAAAGGAATGTCAAGCTGAAGATCTTCGGAGTCTGCTATCTCAAAACTCCGAAGAGGCAGCCTGTTGAGCACATTCGGATCTTGGAATCTGAAGAGTTAGATTGCCTCAATGGACTATTTTCCATCATCACGTGCAAAGTTGTTCATTTTGACCATCAGGAAGTAGTCGGCACGTCTGGCTTTGTAAACATCCTCCATGTGTGGAGCAATAATGCTTTCAAGTGATCTGTCTGTCGAGCTTCCAGCTCCGGCTGATCCATTTGCTCCCATGGTGGTTGTTGTGATGGTTGAAAATGTAGGGCCAGCGGTGGTTGCGGAGGTTAATCTAGGCCTTTCTCCCCCTTGTGAGGCATGGCTCGCATGCTGAGCAGTTACAGGCCTGCCTGATGGCCTAGATAACCTGTCTGCAAAGTTTATCAGAGGTTGTAATACAGTTCTTAACCAAATGGTCATGTCTTGGTTAAGAACTGCATTTGTTCGTTGAAGTTCCTCTGTAAACTTAGTGATGTCTGAAGCGGCTTAGGCGGCTGTGAGCTCTTCGATCTTTGCTCTAGCCTCATCAAGCTGTTTTCAAGCTTTGTACTCTGCTGAGATTTACTCTAAAGTCCTTGTAGAGCTTTTATGACTTCGGAGTTTGATTTTTCAGTCTTTTCAGCAAGGGCCTCAATCTTCTTGTCAATGGTGGTGACATCAGATTCCAACTTCTGATCGAAGGAGGATTGGATGTTACTCTGTTGCTCCATGAGCCTCTGCTCAAGTTGTTGCACCGAATCTTTAATGTCTTTTGACAAGGTGAACTCCAAAGACTCAATCTCTTCGGTGATATCACCCGAGGTTGGTTTCTTGGGATCGAAGCCAGTTTGTGCTTGAATCAGAGTGTCAAGCTTGGAGTTCAAGATTTTGTACTATTTCATTAGTACAAAGGCTTCATCGGGAAGTTCTTCATCTGATACTCCTTCAGCAATTAAAGGAGCCATATGGAAAGCCTCAAAGAAGGCTGCTGAAGTGGGATTTTGTTGTGAAGGTGATATGGGCATATCAAACTCTGGTAATGAGAAATCAATACCAGAGATGGGTACTTCGGAGGTTGGAGGAGCAGTTGTTGGTGGTGGTGGAGGTACATCAGATGATGTGGTGTGAATGGTAGTGGTTTGTTGAGCTGTTGTGGGTGGTGGTGGTGGAGGAGGTGGAATAGTATGTGGAGGTGTGGGTGGTCTGGTTGTTTTAGGTGGTGATGGAGGTACAGTGATATGTGGTGGAGTGAGTGGTTTAGATGCTGGTGGAGGTGAGGGAGGTTGATCACCGAATTGTTCTTCTTCTTGTTCTTCTTAGTGGACTGTGGATGGAGTCCTTTCTGAGTCCGAAGACTCATCCACAGCTACCAGTTTCCTTTGTCTCTTCGGCTGTTTCCTCTTCGGGGTTGTTTTCACTGAAGTCTTTCTTTTCTTTTCATCCCTTTTCAGACCACTTGGTCCACCAGTAATTTTCCTCTTCCCTTTTCCTTTTGGATGTTCTCTTATTGGTGCTGCTTGACTTAAGTCACGAGTAGGATAGGGGATAACAAGAGTTTTACAGTAGTTGTTTACCTCAACACAGTCGATGGTCACCTTGGCAAGCATGACTTCGGGAATTTGAGCACAGAAGTCTGCAGGTTCATCGCCTAGAATAGGAATTGCAATCGGAGTGAACTTCATCTCACCAAGAGAGGGATCAGGAATATACCCAATCTGCTGGTAGTGGGCATGGACAACAATCACCCAAAATCTTGCGTTTGCGATTTCTGTCCCCTTCATGCTGTGATTTATGTGGGAGCAGAAATCGGTCCAGAGAATTGATGCGAAGTCTACCTTGACATCGTAGTAGATTCCATAGAGGAGGCCTTGGAAGGTAACACTTGCAGAGTCCAGGCCAGAAGTTCTTCCAGAGAGACATCTAAGGAAGATACTGAAGAAGTACCTCCATAGATCATGAAGTTGGTTTTTCTTGAAAGTGCTGATCCTTTCAAGCAGGGGTTCATACCCCATTTCGTTGAACATGCCAACCAGTTGGTCAGCAGATAGGACCACCATTTCTTTCGAGTTGTAGATTGGAAGTCGGAGAGCTTCAGCAAACTTCTCCTTGGTTAGTTGCACCTTATTGGTTTTTCCTTTGGAATCTACAGTCTCATAGAAAACAGATTTGACCTGGTTGTTGGAGTCGAACAGGGCCTTTGATGTGTAGTGTGCCCTATGAACCAGAGTCGTAGGAAGTGAAGGAGTACAGGTTAAGGCATAACCCAGAACACAGCTTTTCATGCATTCCACCAATGCATCGATTGGTTGAGAGTAAAGAGACAGATCATTGCGGAGCACTAGGTTAGATGATTGGGTTTTGAGGTTTGGAACTGACATGGCCTCAGTAGTTTGCGATGAAGCTTCAGCTGCCATTGATGATGAAGTGAAGGAGATGAAGAAGATGAAGGAGTTAAGGATTTCTTTGAGAGTAAGTTTGCAGAGAGAAATGAGAGTTGTGTTCGCGTAAAGAGAATAACTGAAACGGTGAGAGGTTTTTATAGTATTCGTGGTCCCTAGGTCATTTAATGCACGTTTAAGTTGGTCCTGTAATATTGGGACACCTCAGCACCTGCGCGTCCCACTATCCCTGCAAAAAGGAGAAACGTACGGCTGTCAGTTGCGATGATTCAAAATTCGAACCGCCCTTTTAGTGGGATATTTTCGTTGATATTTGCAGGAGTGAAAGTTGGTTTTTCATTTTGGCTTTTGACTTCTGAGATTTTTGAACAAACGGGTTTTGTACCAGAAGTGGAAGCAATTGCTTCATTTTGTTTCAAATCTCCTAAGGGAACTTTTCTTTTCACCAGATTCAAAGTCTGTTTGGTTTTCAAGCTCGCAACAATAGGTTTTTGAATTGGTATTGAAATCACTATTGTTGGTTTTCATTTTTGTGGAACTTGTGGTCTTTTCAAAATTTGAGGTTTTTGTACCAAAGTTTTGTTGGTAAATCCTTTTGATTTTGACGCTGCATTTTCTGAATTTTGTGATAAAGGTACACACTCACAAGATTCCATCAATTAAAATATATCCATCTTTGGAGCTGTGGGTTTTTCTACAACTTGAATTTGTTTGTAGTTTTGATTTGTGTAAATGTGATCGTCGTTTTTGAGATGCAACAGGTGTGACATATTTTTAGGTATCTTTTTGTTTTCAAAACAAAGACGATTATACACGTTGTGACCATATAGTTCTTGTTTTCTTATGTTAATTTTCACTTCCATTCCTTCATTCAATTCGTTTTCGACCATTTTGGAAAATGAGAAAAATCCTTCGTTTGTAACCGTGGAGTTATCTTTTTCAAGAAGTTTTTGTAAATCGTTGTCAATTGAGGGTAATCCATCGGGTTTTACAAAAATTGTGTTTTTGAAATAAGAAACCTTAGGATAGATACAGGCCACTTTGACTAGTCTTTTTGAATTGTCCTTAAGATATTGATCATAAAAAGCGCATTCATCTGTGATTTGCATTTTGGAGTTTGAGGTTTCTTTGGTTTCAAAAATTTTTGATTCACAACCCACTTTTGTTTTTCCTTTGTTCACCGAAGACAGTTGTGAAATGTCTTCGGAGGTCGATTCGGATATGAAGGATGACTTTAATAATGTCAAAGAAGAACAATCAATTTCCTCCATGTCCGAATCGCTTTTAGATTCCTTCTCAGACAAGTTATTAATAGATTCCTTTTCTTTTGTTTCAATTTGAGGTACAACCTTTTTCAGGATTGGAATTTCTTGCGGCAATATTTTCAACAAATTATCAGCAGTTAGATGTTTTTCTACAGTTAGATGTTTTTCTACAGATATCAGGCCATGTTTGTATGAGGGATTTGTAACTTCGGAACCTGATACTATGGATTCGCATTCATAGGATATACTATCAACTTCCTTTAATTTAAACTCAATGAAAGGCAATAGTTGTCTATGTTGGACATTGCAAACATCAGCCGAATGATAAATTCTAGTAATATACGCATACAATCGTTTGGCTGTTTCACAAAATATGTTTCGCTGTTTCAAGATTACATCATGATTGTTTAAAATTTTTTCTCTATTTTCTTCTAACAAGGAGATTCTAAGATTGGATTTTTCTAGTGCTAGCTTCAGACTTTCTACTCTCCCCCTCAAGCTTAGAAGCTCCTGCTCAGTGAGTACTTCCTTATTTTTAGCATCAATGAGTAATTTATGCATAACAGAGCAATCACGAGTTATTTCATTTATAATTGGAGCAGAATGAGAAATAGGAATTTTAAAAGATGAAAGAAGTTTTGATACCTGTTCTGGGATTGTTAGGCGAGTGTTGTTTGCCATCAAGCATATCTCCTCATCATCATAAGAAGAATCTTCAAACCAAGTCTTCGGAGTACCAGCAGCAATCATCTCAAATCCCTCCGAAGTCACAGACCCAAGACCCGCAGTTGCTTCATCCTTCAACATTTCTTCATCATTCAACTTCTCCGAAGTGTCCTTTAGAAAGCTCTTATCAACATCATAGGCCATGAAAGCACTATGAGATGGCTTTCTTACTTCGTCATCATCTGAGTCCGAAGAACAAACCTGATAAGATCATTGACGATCATCAGCAGCCATTAAGGCTAGGTCCTTGGTCTTCACTCTAACTTCCTCCATTTTTCTTGCGTAGTATGCTTCGTCCTTCACTTGGGGTTTTCTTTCGTTTTGTTTGCGAAGCATACAATCTTTTGCAAAATGATTCTTTCCATGACAATAGTTGCAGTCATACCCAGAGTCACCTGAGATCTTTTTCTCTTCAATCTTTTCTTTGGATGACTCCGAAGTCTGTTTTTCCAGAGGCTTCGGAGTTGGAGATTTTAAGTTGTCATCCTTCGGAGTGAAAATTTCAGGTTTGGGTTTGGAGTTGAAGTTTGATTTGTTGAAGCTTTTAACAAATGGTTTTCCAGAGTTGTTTTTGAAGAAAGGCTTCTTGAACCTGCGATTGTTGGCTGCATAAAGAGCAACGATTTCTCCATTATCATCTACCATATATGCAGCAATGTCTTCATCACTTGATTCTTCATCCTCTTTTGAAACGAGGGCAAGTGGTCCAGACCCAGCCATTTCACTTCTTCGACCCACCACATCAGGTTCGTGTGATTTCAGTAGATTGTATAGGGCAGCCAGCTTGTATTTCTCAATATTTTCATAGGATTTGACCATGAGCATGATTGGCCTCCACTCCTTGCGAAGACTGTAAAGAAATTTGATATTGATCTCTTGTTGGCTTCTTGTTTCCCATACTTGTCTAAGGTGTAAATCATGTTGCTCAGACGTTCATAACAGGCTTCTAAGGATTCATTTCTTCCAGCTTGAAGTTTCCGAAGTCCGTAAGGATTTCTTGAACTTTGCTGGTATGGAGGATTTTATCTCCTCCAAAATGGAGTTCGAGATTATCCCACATCTTTTTTGCAGATTTCGCATCAGCAATATGATGGCTGACATCAGGACCCAGACCACTTCGTAGTTCACGCATGGCCCTTTCATCGTTTTCAAGCTTCTTCATGTCAGCAGCATTAAGAACAACGGCTTCTTCTCCGTCAGGGACAACGAATCGACCAACAATGTCTGTGTGTGGTCCTTCAGTCACAGACCTCCATAAGTCCTTATCGAGTCCAATAAGATAATCCTTCATTCGACCAGCCCAGTAATCATAGTAAGAAGTTACTAGAACGGGGGCCTTTATTGCAGAACCAATGAGCTTTGCATAATTAAGCATATTGGCATAAGTTGCTGTGGAATCAGTCATCTTGATGTCATTCAACCGGATCTTTTCAGTAAAAACGGGTAATAGAGATTTGTAGCAGTTGCGGAAAGCTAGATCTGAGAATCGATTCAGATCTAGAACTGAAGCAAATGAAATTGAGCTCTATCAACAGGTTTTTGAGCTTACTTGCTCTGATACCACTTGTTGGGTGTTGAAATTGTTATATAGACAAACTATGACTAGTGTTTAACAACTGTTGTTGTACTAAGCAATCTTACAACAAATATAATAATGAATAACAGTTAAAGAACATAGTAAAATGGATAACTTGTGCCGAATGCTTGATTAGATTGTAAGGTTCTACAATAGGGTTTTCTATATGGTAGTCTTACAAATACTCGTAATCTCACACTCTACATGGCATGGTATCACTGATATTTATACTGTATCAGTGATACGAATAGTACAACCTTTTACAGAGAATATCCTATCAGTGTACTAGCCAATAGGAGAGAAGATTCATGCAACACGTATTGTACTATACGCGTGCACATAAAAGACAGATGTACAAGCTGTGAAGTCTTCAGATCCTCCATGCGTAGCACTTCGGAGTCTTCAGACTTCGGGGTCTTCTATTTGTTTTCTTAGTTCGGGGCTTTCCTTCAAAAGGTCTTCGGATATGTCAGCACTTCATCACAATTATTCCCAACACATGCACTTGTCCATTATGGGCATACAACTGTCGGATGTCATTGGGAGTAGGTGCACGCATATAGCATCCTTGGTACAAATGAATGACAGTCTCGCAAAAATGAATGACAGTCTGAAGAGCCGTTGTTGTGCTGCATCACGTTCTCGTTCAATAAATCTGCTTGTATGACCACTGGTATTACTTGATTCCTCGCTATCCAGTTCTTCAATTCTCTGCTTCCTGATGGCGATGGCTAAATCTATCGCTTGCTCGAGACCGTCGTCGGATGACGACATTTTCGTATAAATTTGAAGTGTATTGAGAATATGTGAGAGAGATTAATTTGAAAGGTTGAAGATATTGTGTAAAAAAATGTGAATATGTTGGTTTATATAGGTAAACAAATTAAACAATTTTGAATAAAAAAAAGGAAAATGGCCGTTGGAGACGTTGGCATCTCGCCAACGACTTGGCGATGGTGGTTGGCGAGTACGATGGCGAGAGGAGCTGGAGTGGTGTTGGCGAGAAGAGACGATGTCACACCCCCAAACCACGATGGCGGAATCGTCGGAGGGTGGAACGGCACATAGTATCACAACCATTGCATACAATCAAACATAAGTAAATAACAACCATCATGTATTAAAATTGGAAGGTTACACAGTTTGGTAATATTGTTTCGATCCAATTACAAACATGATATCAAAAGTATTAAACCGAAACTTCTTCGCGTCTCGCCAAAAGGTTTACCTGTTCTTGTTTAACGATTTCCTGAGAATACAAGTAATTTTACAAGTGTCAACATTACGTTGGTGAGTTCATAAGAGTTTTTGTAGTGATAAAAACGTAGTGATTTCTTCATGAAAACTCGTATGGATATAATGTAAACTTTCTTAATGTAATAGTGAAAATCTCATAGTGTAGTAGTGAAAACCCATAGTGTCATAATGAAAAACTCATAGTGAAATAGTAAAAATTCTCGTAATATGATAGCGATATATGTTTCGTAGTGAAATAGTGAAAGTTCTTAATTTGAGTCTTTGAAAAGTGTAGCATGTAGTTTCACACTTAAGTGAAACCATTTGGAGATACTTTCCCCAAATATAGGACGTTCGTTGTTAATTTGTGAGTTATTATAACCTTGCTAAGATCTAGTGACCCGGCACGACTTCAGGCGTCGTAATAGTGAAAGACATTTGTCACCCTTGATCCGTCGATCGTAGTTGTAGCTAACAACCATAGGTGGGGATTGTCAATCCCATATAGATCTATATACAACTATCCCGCTCATACATGATTAAGGTTATAATCCAGGAATTTAATGTGTACTCTTCTTAGTACCGTGAAGCGATGTCTCACAATGTTACCCAACACACATGTCATATCCTTATTCGTAGCGTAGTGAAACCCGTTTTGTATTATTAATTACCAAATATATCCATGATAACTAATGTATGCAATAATTATATATATTCATATAATTATTCTTATAACTCATAGTGTACGTTGTCGTTCGTTTCATAAATTATTCCCTTAATAACTTATACAAATGTTTTCCCGTCGTAATGGTATATTTAGAGCTAAATGATGTCATTGAGTTGAAATGTATTATATAAACATTGTAGCATATAAATATCAATATAATTTTTAAGTCATGTAACAAGTCACGGCGAAGAGTTCATATTAGTCATTTTAGTAAAGTGATGACAACACATTTTCAAATCTCGTCGTTTATTAGAAATAATAGTGATTTTTCCCAAATGGCCTTTTTAGCACTTGTTACTATAGTATGGCCTTTTTCATTTTGAAAACTCAAGTTTTGGTAAAAAAATAACCCCAAATTTACTTTGGCGTTAAATATTCACGAACATCTTAGTTACGTCGTAATAGCGTTCTTTTTACTTATATAATAGTTTTGACGTAAAAGTTGTGTCATTATGTTTACTTGACTATTTAAACAAAACACTTATTTTTACATCCTTTGTCAAGTACTCACATGAATATCACATTTATGTCCATTTTATCATAACATAAATAATATAGCATTATTTGTGACAAATATGTGTAATACTCTAAATACTTGTTTCTTTTAACTACAAATGTATAATAGTTTACCACAAGCATTTTAATTGTGCCATACACTTTGTATTAAGATGACTAACATAAATCTTTTAGCATTTTAAGTATATAACATGTAAACATATCATTTGTCAAGATTATATCATAAACTTCACAATAATACATCATTTTCATGGTTAAAATTTGTATTCTCCCCCTAAAACTTGGATAAAAGTGAAAATGAGGGGTATGAACTCACCTTGAGTGGTAGATCTAAGGATTCTTGGTGGAAAGGTGAAGAGTTTGGCTCTAGGACCCGGAGGACTCTTGGACAAAACTAATATCCAAAGGATTCCCGTGAGTATTTGTGTGTAAAAGAGTTAATGAAAGTATTAGGAACCTTAGAACTACAAGATGGTCATAACTTACCAAGGTGGTTTGCAAGATTCTTGAGGATGATGAAGAATGGAGCTCAAGGACCTTTGAATAAAGCTAATACCCAATGGATTTTGTGGATGTTAGTGTGTGTAAAAGAGATGAAATTGACATAGGAAGTCATAGAATCAAGAGAGGAATGCAACTTATCACTTGGATATGAGCAACACTTGAAGATGCAAGAGGTTGAGTGTGGGAGAGGGAGGCCAAGAGCATGAAGAGAGGAGGAGATGGGGCTGATTTCGTGGGTTTGGAGAGAAGAGAGGATGGTGGTGCTTTTTTGTTGGTGATTGTGAAGTCCAAGGTGCTAGCTAGGTGCAAGTTCTCATATATGCTCTTACAACACCATCATAAGCTATCCTTAGCCCCAAGTCAAGTATCTTGGAACTTGAAACTCTATGACAAAGATGTGATGGTGAGGAAACCCATCCCAGCCGATGGGGGGGGGGGGGTAGGGGAAGGGGGTAGGGTGGGTTAATTTTATAAAATCGTAAAACGTTTTAGTAAATATTTATGAGTTTTTGAATAAACGATGTTCCAAATAAATATTATATATAAAAACATTGTTCAACATTTATTTAGATGGTGTCGTAACTCGTTTGACGATAAAATACGAGTTTAAACGCGGTATTCGTTCGATTACGTGATTTTTAGCGTTTTACCGACAATTGTCTTTGGCTTTGGATTTAAATACTAAATAATATTACGTTTCATAATATATGATTTATTATCTCATATTTGATGTTTAAGGCACCACATTTTGCGTTTTAAGTCTAAACCCTGTGCACAGTCGTCGTTCACAACAGTTTAATTTGTTGTAACTTTTGCGTACGAATTCTGTTTTCGACGTTCTATATATCCACAGGTTCGTATTCACGAATACATCATTTTATAAATATTATTTATACCAAATTAATATTTGTGTGTTTATCGAATTTTACGTAGCCGTAATTCATCATACGCATTCATAGTGTTTATTCGATAATTGTTTCCAACTAGTGCACGTAGTATTATAATATTCAAAAATAATACAAAGATTATGAAGTCTACACCTCAACACATTTATCAATTGTGCGCCCTAGTTGACTTTTCTTGACTAATGTTGACTCATGTTGACTGATTTTTGACGGTTGTCACATCATCCCCCCGTTAGAAGGAATTTCATCCCGAAATTTAGTTTTAGGCATCGGTCAAGGGGGTTCCTGGAAACAATTGAGGGTATCTAAGCCAAGTGGGAGACTGTTGGATTAGGTGTCTAAGCCATGACTAATAATTAGTATTTATCTGATTAATAGTAGCATAGTCCATTTGGGTTGCCCTCATAGTTGGAGGATTGGCAGAAAGTCCGGTAGAGAGAAAGATTGATTTATTATATGATTAATAAATCAATAGAAATTAAATAAATAGTTTATTATTATATTTAAGTGATAATATATTAATTAGAAACTATAATAATTAATTACAAATTTTTCTGGAATTAATTGGAATTAATTTGGCAGTTAAATTAATTAATTAAAGGTGTAGGGACTAAAACTGTAATTATTCAATAGTTGAGTAAGTGGCAGTGTGAGTGACCATGTGGTGGCCGAAAATATATATACAAATATATATATTTTCGAGATATATATATATATATATATATATATATATATATATATATATATATACATATATATATATATATATATATATATATACTACAGATAAATGGTGTTTGAATGATTAAAATAATAGTTTATCTTAATTCGAATTCAAAAAGGTTTATCTGTCACGATTATCTGATCACCACATGGAGGCTATAAATAGGGAGACTCTCCCTAACCCTAGGACCACGTTTTTTGTACTCTCTCTGAAGGAATTTTCGGCCAAAGCCTCAAGCTAGGGTGTGACTTCATTTGAGGCAGGACAATTGGACTGCTTTGCTTCAAAGAAATCCTAAAAGGTTAGTTTTTCTTATTTTATTCTTTTAGTTAATTTCTTCTGGCATTCTAGGATTTGTTATATGTTTAATTAGAATAAAACCTAGATCTATATAGGTTGCATGTGAACTTAGGAATTTTAGTTCATAGTTGCAGAAAACCTTTCAGTGGTATCAGAGCTATTCGGTGTGTTTTCTTGTTAAATTGTTATAACTGTATCCTGTAAATTAGGGTTTATTGTTTCTAAATCCTAATGTGGCCGTTTTGAATATTAGGGTTAGGGTTTCGAAAAACCCTGGCCCCTCCCCCCTGCTTGGCGTGAATAAAGGAAGGGTTTAGTATGCTTTCTATTTTTGGTAACTTTAATTGTTTAAATAGATAAAACCTTAAACCTCCTATCCTAAATTCGAAAATTAGGGGATAATGATAGGTTTAAATTAATTTGATTATTTTGTGACACCTATCTGCAAAATTAATTAATTTAATTAATTGTTTGATTAAAAGATAATTAATAGAATTTAATTAATTTCGATTTAAATGGTTTAAATTCCGAAAATTAATAGATTAAATCTATAAATATTTTAAGAGGTTTAAAATATCAAATTTAATTAATTTAATTAATTGGTTAATTAAAAGATAATTAAATCGTCTTTAAGTGGTTTAATTTAATTTTAAATTTAATAGCTTAAATCGACAATAAAATTAAAAGATAAACAGAAACAATTTTTTAAAGGTTTAAAAAATTACATCTTATATATATATATATATATATATATATATATATATATATATATATTATAACTAGGAAGTTATTTTTTATATGTATGAGATTAAATGGTTAGTCAAATCATTAGTAGGCCTCATTCACGAAGCTGGTCTATAAAGTGGGTATAAGGAGACTGCCTATAAAATGGCGGTCTAATGGGTGAACACTCTCGCCCACTGCTCGCCTGATCAGTGGAGGGTCGTTAGCCGAACAGGTTTGATAGGACCGCCTAATAATCACTAAAAGTATAATGGTTCAAAGTACTAGAACACTTAATAAAATCCCAATCTAGTTACTTTAGGAAAAATGTGAATTGGTACTAATCCATGAAATTGCACATTGCACTTTATGAAACATTGGTGGAGCGTGTGTGGTTAACCGGCACGCCAATTGGGGTTCATAAAGAGTTGCAATGGGTTTCCCGGGTATTATCATTGTTGATGGAGCGTGTGTGGTTTACCGGAACATCAATTAGAGATGATAATTAACCCGAGAGTACCAAGCTAATTTGCATGGTTATTCACATCCAGTTTGTGATCCTCGGCATCCCAGTCACAAACAGTGGGGCACATCCGAGATTAAACATGCCATTTAAAAGTTTAATGAATCTCATCATAACTAAGAATTTCATAAGATGAAATTGATAAGTGTTTATCTACCTTAATGACCATTATGTTGTGATTACGGCATCCCTCTTCACACCATAGTTGGGGTATTTTGGATCCTAGCCTTAATAAATAATATATTGGGTAATTATTTAAAAGGAACAGTTAAACTAATAAATTCTATTTCTTTTATAGATGTCAAGTGTCAATTCTCCTCCTTCTCCTCCTTCACCCATTTCTGAAAGCATCAGAATACACCTGCCAAATATGGAAAGGCTGACTGGCCTTAACAGTAAAGAATGGCTTCGCAATTGGAGACTGGTTCTCAGCGTTGTTGGCAAGCTACATCTCATCGAGTATCCGATCCCGGTCCCACCGGAACAAGTCATCATAAAAGGTTCTTATGATAAGCATAACCTCTTAGTTGATGAATCCGAATAGATTAGTGACCTCATGCTATTAACCATTGACCCCGAGTTCCGCAAGGATTTTGAATCCTTGGGGCCATATGAGTTAATGCAACTGGTTGAGGAAAGGTTCCAAAAGCCAGTTGAAGAGGAACGAGCTAGGATCTTCAAAAGACTTGCAGAGTGCAAGCTAAAGGCAGGAAGTAGCGTCAATTCGCATGTTCTTTAGATTGAAGCGTACATAGGCGAATTATACAAACTTGGTTATTCCATGAGTCAGGAAAAGAGTGTTAACATTCTACTCGATTCGCTGACTGGTGAGTACGATCTGTTCATTCAGACGTATAGAAAGGAAGGCCAGCAAAAGACCCTCATGGAAATGCGTCCACTGTTGACTTTATACGAGTCACTCTTGGA
This sequence comes from Cichorium intybus, assembly GCA_023525715.1. NCBI lineage: Eukaryota > Viridiplantae > Streptophyta > Magnoliopsida > Asterales > Asteraceae > Cichorium > Cichorium intybus. The sequence goes on along the minus strand of CM042013.1, from coordinate 120,565,488 downwards.
CAGGCATAGCTTCAATGGCTCAACTACTTCTGGATTAAGTCCAGTGAAGAGACGTAACAAGAAACGGTCGAGATCGCCCGGACATGTCTCAAACTGGGAATCCACTAAATCGGATATAGTTACGGAAAGATTGGAAGTCGCTCCAACTCTTTGGAAAGCTCAGGTATATCTAAGAACTCCAAGAGTTCTTGATATATAATGTGATAGTCACATTTTGGTTGACATGCAGGGAATCAAGAAGGCACGAGACTCTGTCGCATAGGAGCACATTTGGATTGGATCTCCAGCTCGTGCAGTTTTGAAGTTTAGATAGATATTAAATATTGTTATTAGTCTTTAGATACATTTTTGACATTGTCTATTACATTGTTCAAGGATTTTATTTTTAATAAAATTGTCATATTTTCTATTAACACCTGTTGTCTGAAATTATCCTTGAAATGTTATATGAATATGTTGAATGTATGATTAGTAATAACTTGAATGTTGATGCATCCAAAGTGTTTGGATTCAAGAATTGTGTCATTTATGATTATTAATACAAATGTTATAAGAATCAATTCAACCATAGGTCCAGTTCGACAGGACCTTGGAATCATTTGACTTAGAGTCACTTGATGAATTGATTTCTTAATGTGTCAAGAAATGAATCAACCAAAGGTCCAGTTGGACAGGACTTTGGAATCATCTGACTTGGAGTCAGATGATGATTAATTTCTTTATAAAGCACATGTGGCAAGAAATGAATCACCCAAAGATCCAGAGGATAGGAATTTGGAATCAGTTGACTTAGAGTCAACTGAAGATTGCAAGTCTTGAACAAAGTCATAAGTTTACATAGATATGTTAAGGACATTGAGATTAAGAGCAACGGACACACCTGTTGTTGTGTATTGCTAGAATCTTGATATAGAACACAATTGTTTGTACTTCACGATATTCATCATTCGGTATGACGAATATGACATTGCTAATCGGGATAAGCAATTGAATTGATACCTCGAACAGTTCAAGGACTTCAAAGGAAGTACAAGTTCCACAGAACCTGAGCGATAACATAAACTGAGAAAAAGATTTTACAGTTCATTCTCTTCCAAGAATATTAATGGTTATAATGTGTCTTAGGGAAGATAATGGAGCATTGGTCGAAACAGTTCGATCCTCGGTGTATGAGATACATTGCCAATTAGTTTCCAATAAGATGAACACTATACCAGTCAGTCCATATAAACCATACTCCGACCACATCCTAGACTAAGTAGGTCTTGCAGACACTGCCTGAAATGTAAAGCTGGGATTATCCCACTTGTACATAGAAAGTCCAGGGTCTTGTAGTGTTCATCTGAACCTCATGACCAGCTAAACTTGATCAGCATTGTCGTTTCATTAGCTATCCCACTGTAACTAAAGAGCTCTTTTAGAAAGAACTCATGGTCTAAGGAAACAGTGGGAGTTGGGACAGTCCTAAATGAGTTTAGGATTAGCAATGAAAGAACCTTTTAGTCATCACTAGGCTTGGAGCAGAAATCATATTTCTGCTTTACAACTGACATAATCTCCTCTTAACCAGTAGTATTGATCACCATCATAAGTAGTTGTGATCGGGGTGACATACTGATTAGTGGTAAAACACTGCAGTTGGTACGGATTTGCAATCCGACTACTTGGAAGCATTGGTGAGCCCGACTACTGCCAAATAAGAGGACCTTAGGACGAGACACGGTCTGTGTGAAAATTTGATTGATTTTACACCTGGTCTAAAAACCAGTGGGAGTAACTGAATCATCAAAAGAAAGCAACATGGACGTATACATACATTCAGAGCATCTAGTTGAGTGAATCGATACTCAGAGTCAAGCAATTGATTCCGAGTAAAGCACTCTCAATAGAAGATGAAATCCGAGAGGATTCTGCATGGCATAGTGTGAGTCGTTAGTGGAGCATGTGTGGTTTACCGGCACACTAATAGGGACACACATAGAGCATGCCATTACAAAATGCACATGGCCCCGGGTTTCGTCCCACGGGCATCTCGCAAGAAAGGATATTCAGATTCTCAAAATATGCCAAAGGATTGGATTTTGAGAAAGGGCTGAAAGATTTCCATTAAAATGTCAGAAAGGTTTGGATTCTCAAAATGTGCCATAAGTCCTGGATTTTGTGAATAGCCTATAACCGTGTCAAAGCCAGTGGGAGTCGCCGTTATCCACTATCCCCACATGTGGGATAAATAATGGTTCTAGGAAACGTCTCTTTTCATTACGAAGTGTAATGACTTGGTGTTAAGAGACGGATCGCTATGAAAGCCTTAATAGAAATACGGCATACTGACATACGCAGCGGTCGTCATGCGGTCAAAAATAGTAAAATAAACCTCACTCTCACTTAGTACAGTGGTAGTCAGGGTCGATCCGCAGGAGTTACGTGGTTAGGACAAGACGACAGTATACCAACTGTAGTGTCACTCTACAGTCAGCGGTATTGTTTCTACTTTCCCAAAACCCAATAAAAGCAAAATACCAACAAGTGCCAAAACCAAATCAAACATGAACTAAACTAACTCAAATCAAATCCTAGACTAAAGTTCCTTACTGAAATCAGAAACTAGGTTCAAAATCCAGAAGCAAACAATCAATCTAGTACAATCAAACACATCCAAAATAACATCAAACCGAATGATTACTTTCATATAGATCAAAACCAAACTCAAATCCAAGCCACACAATCAAATATCAGATCCAACTATTGACTAATGCTACTGAAATCAGAAACTATAAATCTAAACAAACATCGAATACTCGATGGAAATCCCGATTGCGGAATACCTCGATACCGAGTTGATAAAATAAGAGAAAAACTAAATTACTAACCAAAATAGTGATTCCCACTGAAAAACTGACGAAATTGTGCCTTTGGATCCCTCCTTCGCGTCCAGGGATGAGTGAAAAGTCGGGCGGGACTCCGGTATTTATAATGGTGCGAAATTAGGGTTTCCGCGTCGCGGGTATATAAAATCCACGACGTGTTTGTTGCCTTATCCCGCAATCTCGGTATTTGAAATTCAAAAACGAAGATTTTATCCGGTCGCGAGAAAGCGGCGCTATCTCAAGAAATAGCGGCTCTATTGTCGATAGCGGCTCTATCTCAAGAGATAGCGCCTCTATTTCTGTCAGGTCCAACTTTTTGCCTTTTTCACTCCACAACTTCTCCAGAATTGCATTAAAATCCCTACATTTACACTAAAAACATTTCCAAGCACTTTGGCACAAAAGTAAGTGATATTAGCCAATTAATAATGGTAAATTAACTAAAACACGGCTAAACAACGCCTAAAATACTTGATATTACTAGGCGTTGTCAAACACCTACACTTGTGCCTTGCTTGTCCCCAAGCAAGAGAGTTTTTAACAAATTATAATAAAGACTCAAACAAATTTTGAACGTGTTTAATTTCAAAGCTTATTGCCTCAAGAGTTAGAATGAAATAGTTTGTGAAAACATAATTGGAATATACTTTGGAATTCATGACTTTCTAAAGAACCCTTGTCCACAAATATTCTGTCCACAATGAAGTGTACATACTCATTCAGATTCTAAAGGTCATTAAGGAACTATCCATGACTTTCGATGTTGGTATTTTGCTTTTATTGGTTTTTGAAATACCATCCCAGACCAGACGATCTTAGGTGGCAAGGTGCGTAAGGTCCACCCATTTTAGACCTACCGGCTCGAACAATAAAGGCCACTGATTGAAAGTTCCTTCCTAAATTCCAATCCTAAAATATCCCAATCTTCTAATTCCTAAAAATCAACTTATTTGACTAAACTCATAGCATGATAACGACTAAATGGTATTTCTCGAAAAATACCAACGCTAAACATTCAGAAACTATTCGTTTCATAATTACAATCTACTAAAAATTTTGAAAAATTGCTAAAAGTTTTGAAAATGACTTGTTTTCGCGCAAAAATTTCAAAAACACTCTTTCGACCGTCCACACCCCACACTTAAAATTGTACAACGTCCCCATTGTACATAAAATTATTTCAAAACTAGGGAGAAAGAGTTACCCCTTTGAACGGCGAATTGCTTGATTGTTGGGACCATTTGTAGCAGAGTTGATCATGTTCGTTGTCTTGATGAAATCCGGGAGTCGGGGAGCAGTAGTAAACACGCCGGCATAACACGAGTGTAGGGGTACGGTGACCCCACACTTGCGTTATGCAACTCCATCAGTTGGTGCAGCAGTCACAATTTGGCAGATAATAGTAATTTACTAACAAAAATATCAACTCATGCAACGATGTTAAGTTTAATTACAGACATAAAAATTAAAACAGAAAACTAAAAAGAAGAAAATAAAAAGGTACAAGAAAATATCACTCAGAATCATGATGAGTCCCAGATGGTCCTGCCTCGTCATATCCACCAGTCTCTTCCCTAAAATGTCTCAAGATGATGCGCTCCAAACGCTGTATGTCGGCTCGGATCTCTACCTGTCCAGCCATCAAGGACCTGAGTGTGGCCTGGACATCCAGGGACTCTGAATCCTGGTCCCTCTGAGCCTGTGACGGCTCTCGCCTCCGTCTCTGTCGTCGTGGGGCGCGATCCTCCGGCTGTATCACTGGTGCCTCGACTCCCTCCATCTCAGCCTCCATCTGCTCGGGTACATCCGCTGCTCTATCTGCTGCTATGCAGTAAAGATCTCCGACAAGTGTAACTATATTCATCGTCACCAGAAAGGCGGCCCCCATCGACCTTGGCTGATATGAGGTCAATAATCCCCTCACATCAGCTGTCAAAATCTCGTACGACTCAACCAATCTGGTAATATAATGCCCCCCGGCCAGTGGGCTGGCTCCTCGCGTCCCCTTCCCTTTGTTGACCATGAAATCGGCCAACAAGCGTGGAAGATGTACAAACTGGGTGGGGTTGATGATACCCCACAGAGGAAACATGTCGGTCGCTGGTATCTTTTCACCGCCCCTGCGGTGAGCAACAGTGAGGGCCACGATCCGATGAAGCAGGCGGTGCACTGGGGAACGGATCCTGCTCTCGCGGTTCTCCGCAGGATCGTAATCACAAGTGCTAACGGCAGCCCAGACGAATGCGTGAGAGACTCCATCAGGTAAGTGGGTGTGGCATGCAGCCAGGAATGGAACGAAATGAGGGCTGGCCATCTCCTCTCGTGTGTATACGTTTGTACGCTGTGCCAACTCCCCGACCGAGCACTCTCGGTGAACTCCGCCAAGTCTGAAGTATAACCTCTGATGTAGCGGATCCTGGTGCATAGGACCGAAGGTACACGTCGAATAGAACTTTAGAGTGAGCTCTCTATAGATCGTCTCTCCAGCAGGTATCAGTCGGTCCCATCCTCCGCACGTGAAGCTGTGCGTATGGTCATCACTGGTCCATGTACGAACCAAATGCGACGCCAATCGGGCCTGTAGTCCGCAGGCCATCAAAAAATCCCGGTCCAAAGTGGGTGCTACCTCGATCTCTCTGGCAAACATGATCGCTAATCGTCTCCGATAACCCGAAGTAGCGGGGTCGTCCTCTGGGAACTGCAGGAATGCATGCTGTGACAAATCAGTCAGCAGGACGGGAGCACGGTTCCTTTGTGGTCGTGGAGCCATCTGCAAAAATTAATCAAGAACAAACCAAGTGCACAAGTGTGAGAAATAGTTGCAAAATTGGTCCCTGACATCAATACCTCACTGATCAAAAGATCAGTTTCGCTACTGACGAACGCAGCCCCAAATTTTTCGATTTTTTCATTTTAGTCCGTTTTTCAAATTGATCATACCAATATGTTACTAAACTAGAGACTAACAAAAGCCCTAAGTTTAATTCCAGAAAAACAAGCTAAAATTGCCCTAATTTCTCATTTGGGTCAAAAACCCTTAATTATGAACCCTAGATTTCTTGATTTTTGAATCCGACCTGTTTTAATCAAATTGAACACACCAATAGCATCATATACTAACCATGAACAAAAGCCCTCTATCAATTTTCAGAAAAAACGAGCTATAAGTTGGCCAATTTGGGTAAAAACCCGAAGAATTGAACACACCAATAGCTAGCTAAGGCAGCGATTAAGAAACCCTAATTCATAAATTCCTAATTTCTGCATGTTTTCGAAAAATTGAACACACCAATAGCTAGCTAAGGCAGCGATTAAGAAACCCTACTAGTTAATTTCAAGAAAAACTAGCGAAAAATGGCTCGATTCGAGGTTGAATGGTGCGGTTCGCGAAAACCCCAAACCGAGCCCTAATTTCCGTTTTTTTTCGATTTGTGACATGTTTTTGTCAAATTAAACATGCTAATGTGTAGCTACAAGTGCGACTAACAAACCCTATGTGCTAGATTGTCGAAAAACAAACACGAAATGCACGAATCGGGGGTTAAGGGATGCGATACCCGAAACCCCAAAAACGGCTCAAAACTTCGAATTCAGCCTCGATTTTGCATGAAACCGTAAATAAAATAGCTAGGAATGTACCTTGGATGCTTAATTGAAGATTGATCAGATCAATTTCTCGAAAATCGAAAAAAATCGCTGGTTCGTGGTGTTCGGCTCGGCAGACGCGACAAGGGGAGGGGAGGGTGTTTTGAAAATAGCGGCGATATTGAGGGATAAAAGCCAGCTCGCAATTTACCCAAAGATAGCGCCTCTATCTCGAAAGATAGCGGCTCTATCTTTAATTTTTCCATTTTTCTCATTTTTCAATTATTTTAAAATCCCGTTCGATCACCCTACACTCGGGCCATGCCATGTTATTTTGAAAAAATTTCCAAGTGATATTTTGAAAAAATTCAAAACTAAAAAGAAAAAATTAAAAATACTTATCGAAATGTCGGGTTGCCTCCCGAAAGCGCTTCTTTGTTTGGTCTTTTAGCTGGACCGTCTTTCTGCAGCTACAGTGGGTCGTACACCATTTGACTCCACTGAATTTCAGTCACCACCGTCCTCTCGTTGATTCCATACTCCAATTTCCCCGGGTCAAATGGTTTGTCGGTTCCTCTGCAGCTGTCCGGTTTTCGTTTCCTGATTATTTAGCGCGAATGCTTAGAAGTAGCTTTAAACCTCCAAGCTCGGTCCTTCCTACGGTGTCTCTTCAACATCATCGGCTTAACGTGGAGCGCGCCCAGTGCCTCTCCCAGTAATTGTTTTGCAGATTTCATTTTGCTTGCGTCTCGCATGCTATCTTCAGTTTGCAATTTTGGCTTGCAGTACCAATAAAGGTTTTCCAATCGAATGGGATCGGAAGGCAACATATCAGGATGCTTCCATATATCCTCATCGATGGTATTGATCACATCTAATTTTCCATTCATGAATGGATCATGAGTTGCGATAAAATCATGTTTATTGTTTTCAAAGACCAACTTGTCGGCATCATCTTCTTGATCATCGTCCAACAGGTGGATCGGTACCAAGAGTGAGCGACTGATATTATCTGGTGATGGTATAAAGTCACTCATCACCAGATCCTTATTTTCAAAATGCTCAAAATTTTCAAAAATTATCGGTTCAGGGGTAGTATTGTCATCTACACCCCCTTCCCCAATAGTATCAAAAACTTCAACAATTTCGGGACTTGCTGGGCTAGGATCTGTACGGTCACTTACAGTACCCTCCACAACATCCTCATCAATAAAATCGTCTGGTGATGGTACAGATTCACACATCACCAGATCAACATTATCAACATTTTCAAAAATATCAAAATCATCAAAAGCTGTTGAGTTAGAGGTAGCATTGTCACCTATAACCTATTCCTCAACAACATTTTCGACCCTCTCAGTGGTCTCTTGACTTTCCCACGGTGTATGCCCTTCCATCACATATTCAGGTGATGCAAGTTCACACACATTATTATTGGTATAAAAATCACTCGCCTCCGGTTCTGGCGAAGGTGGTGAACATTTCCAACTTTCCTCTAACCTATCTAAAGAAGCTTGCAATCTTTCAAGAGCATCAGCCTGATCTTTCTGCTCTTGGTGGGTGTTATACCAGAGTACCCAAAGTTGGGCCCAGGTTGCAGAATTTTCAGGTTGAGATGACTCCTCGGTCCGCCATCCATTGTCATCAGATGATCCATTGTAACAATCATCCTCGTAATAGGTGTCGGCCGGATTTTCATAATATTCATAATACTGATCCGGGTACATGTAATCGCCCATTATGAAGACGTACACATACCAAAAATCAACAAACTAAAATCAAGCATCAAAAGAAACAACCCTACGATCGTCTATCCTAAGCGCACAACTCCCCGGCAACGGCGCCAAAATTTGACATACACAGCGGTCGTCATGCGGTCAAAAATAGTAAAATAAACCTCACTCTCACTTAGTACAGTGGTAGTCAGGGTCGATCCGCAGGAGTTACGTGGTTAGGACAAGACGACAGTATACCAACTGTAGTGTCACTCTACAGTCAGCGGTATTGTTTCTACTTTCCCAAAAACCAATAAAAGCAAAATACCAACAAGTGCCAAAACCAAATCAAACATGAACTAAACTAACTCAAATCAAATCCTAGACTAAAGTTCCTTACTGAAATCAGAAACTAGGTTTAAAATCCAGAAGCAAACAATCAATCTAGTACAATCAAACACATCCAAAATAACATCAAACCGAATGATTACTTTCATATAGATCAAAACCAAACTCAAATCCAAGCCACACAATCAAATATCAGATCCAACTACTGACTAATGCTACTGAAATCAGAAACTATAAATCTAAACAAACATCGAATACTCGATGGAAATCCCGATTGCGGAATACCTCGATACCGAGTTGATAAAATAAGAGAAAAACTAAATTACTAACCAAAATAGTGATTCCCACTGAAAAACTGACGAAATTGTGCCTTTGGATCCCTCCTTCGCGTCCCGGGATGAGTGAAAAGTCGGACGGGACTCCGGTATTTATAATGGTGCGAAATTAGGGTTTCCACGTCGCGGGTATATAAAATCCGCGACGCACGTGTTGCGTAATCCCGCAATCTCGGTATTTGAAATTCAAAAACGAAGATTTTATCCGGTCGCGAGATAGCGGCGCTATCTCAAGAAATAGCGGCTCTATTGTCGATAGCGGCTCTATCTCAAGAGATAGCGCCTCCATTTCTGTCAGGTCCAACTTTTTGCCTTTTTCGCTCCACAACTTCTCCAAAATTGCATTAAAACCCCTACATTTACACTAAAAACATTTCCAAGCACTTTGGCACAAAAGTAAGTGATATTAGCCAATTAATAATGGTAAATTAACTAAAACACGGCTAAACAACGCCTAAAATACTTGATATTACTAGGCGTTGTCACATACTCAGGTGGTTGTAAACGTCTATGAGATTGATCCAGATTCTGCCAAGATGATCTTGATGAGATTCAAGATGCATAGACTTAGGAAAAGTTTTTCTTGTCATTGCAAAGTGTGATGACTTGGCATGAAAGAAATAAAGAAGGTGCAACATACTCATGTAATTCACAGTCATCTATTGGAAAGATGAAATCACCAGCATAGACCTAGCCATTGTAAGCATGATCTTGATAAGATTCAAGATGCACGAGAAAAGTCTCCGAAAGGAAAATAGTTTTTCGAAAATCATGACACAAAGGATTATAAATAATCCTTGGATTCCGAAAGGGTTTGGAATAGGATTAGATCGGCTTCCACAAGTTTTGGATCGATCATAAAGTCATGAACATGTCCTGATAACTTAATGCTTAGGGCATAGTAAGTTGGATTCATGACATTGCCTGGCTGGGAATACTGGATGGATTGGTTGAACTAAAGTGAGAATTCATTAGGAAATGATTAGGGTGAAAGTGATGGTATTAATTTGAAAGATTTTCAAAGTGGTAATTATTAACATCAGGACATGATGTTAATGGACTTCATGGTTACAAAGTCTCGTTGGTATTCTGATGGAGCGCGTGTGGTTCACTGGCACATCATAACACCTCGAAATAGTCTTAGGGTGCAGTCTAGTAGACTAAAGACCCTAGAACCATAGGAAGTCACAGTACACATTACCAGAATGGAGTTAGAAGAGAAATTGACAGGATAACTTATTGAGATGTTATCGGATGAGCATCTGATTGGATCATCTGCAATAAAGTGTATAAGTATAAGATACTTTGGATACATAGAAAGAGTGTAAGGTTCATTAAGACATAGCTGTAAAATTAGAATTGAAAGTTTAAAAGAAATCCTGAAACCGATAATAGTTTATGACAAGGTCCGACTTGGTGATTACCTTGTGGAGACTTGGTAATAAGCAAGAGTAGCTGCCAGTCAGATCTTTATGTTTCGCTTTCGCATGTTTTACTTCCCGAATAATTTAATTATTCAGAAAGGTCCACAGTCGCTCATACTTTGAGAAGTAAGTATTGAATCAATAATGTCGTGAATTGATTTGTAGATTGTCTAAGGAGTTAGGCATAGCAATAGGATTGCTACAACATTCATGAGTACTTAGAAATAGAGATTTGAGTATTGGATAAACCCACGCTTAATAGATTGCTTCGTAGATTATATCACAAGCAATATTGAGACGATAATATCCTATGATCTTCAAGTAGAGAGATATGAGTTATAATTTACAAGGCAGTTGTTCATTGATAATACGAAAACGCATCGGTAACTCGATGTTATAAAACGTGTTGTTGTGAATGATTTGACTGGTAAAAGATATAAGCATATGAGTCGAAGCTTATTCGTTCCTTGACCCTGATGGGAAACAGATATCTGTAGGCCTCTCGATGATTTTGAAGTTGACTAAAGTGCTGGCCAGCCTGGACTAAATTGATGTGTTCAATTAGAAGTTCTAAAGTCATAAGCAGAATCGGAAATCGGGGAACAGAGTATCGGACAGAGATTGATCTCAATCCATGTCTCGTGTCTGAAAATATCTTGTTGGACGAAGGATCATCTGATCACTTATCTTTGGACAGAACTGACTAGGTCAGAGTTCGGCAGCGGTTTCTAGGAAGCTACAGTTGCTAAATTAATTAGAAGGTAAATTGGCAATTTTAGTCATAGACTTATCCAAGTGGGAGACTGTTGGATTAGGTGTCTAAGCCATGACTAATAATTAGTATTTATCTGATTAATAGTAGCATAGTCCATTTGGGTTGCCCTCATAGTTGGAGGATTGGCAGAAAGTCCGGTAGAGAGAAAGATTGATTTATTATATGATTAATAAATCAATAGAAATTAAATAAATAGTTTATTAATATATTTAAGTGATAATATATTAATTAGAAACTATAATAATTAATTACAAATTTTTCTGGAATTAATTGGAATTAATTTGGCAGTTAAATTAATTAATTAAAGGTGCAGAGACTAAAACTGTAATTATTCAATAATTGAGTAAGTGGCAGTGTGAGTGACCATGTGGTGGCCGAAAAAATATATATAAATATATATATTTTTGAGATATATATATATATATATATATATATATATATATATATATATATATATATATATATATATATATATATATATATATATATATATATATATATATATATATACTACAGATAAATGGTGTTTGAATGATTATAATAATAGTTTATCTTAATTCAAATTCAAAAAGGTTTATCTGTAACGATTATCTGATCACCACATGGAGGCTATAAATAGGGAGACTCTCCCTAACCCTAGGACCATGTTTTTTGTACTCTCTCTGAAGGAATTTTCGGCCAAAGCCTCAAGCTAGGGTGTGACTTCATTTGAGACAGGACAATTGTGCTGCTTTGCTTCAAAGAAATCCTAAAAGGTTAGTTTTTCTTATTTTATTCTTTTAGTTAATTTCTTCTGGCATTCTAGGATTTGTTATATGTTTAATTAGAAGAAAACCTAGATCTATATAGGTTGCATGTGAACTTAGGAATTTTAGTTCATAGTTGCAGAAAACCTTTCGGTGGTATCAGAGCTATTCAGTGTGTTTTCTTGTTAAATTGCTATAACTGTATCCTGTAAATTAGGGTTTATTGTTTCTAAACCCTAATGTGGCCGTTTTGAATATTAGGGTTAGGGTTTCGAAAAACCCTGGCCTCTTGCAATGATTGCCAAAAGGGCGAAGTGAATCGGCTATCTCTATCCAAGATGATTGATATCGGCACACCATGCAATTTTACAATTTCCTTGATGTAAACCCTCGTTAGCTTTTCCATCTTATCGGTCTCCTTGATTGGTAAAAAGTAAGCAGATTTTGTTAATCGGTCTACAATCACCCAAATGGTGTCATGTCCACCAGTTGTTCTAGGTAATTTTGTTATGAAATCCATGGTGATCCGCTCCCATTTCCACTCGGGTATTTTCGGCTGTTGCAACATACCAGAGGGCTTTTGGTATTCTACCTTAACTTTTGCACAGGTCAAGCATTTGCTCACGAAAGTGGCGATCTCTGTCTTCATGTTTGGCCACCAGTAAAACTTCTTTAAGTCAAGATACATCTTATCCGACCCAGGATGGACGGAGTATTTTGTCTTGTGAGCTTCTTCCATAACCAATTCTCTGAACCCACCGAACTTCGGCGTCCAGATTCGGTTCATGAAATATCGCATTCCATCTTCCTTGAGCTCGAAACTTTTGTCCATCCCACGAAGAGTTTCATGGGTGACGTTCTCCGGTTTCAGTGCTTCAAGCTGAGCATCCCTGATTTGAGTAGGGAGGTGTGAGTGTATGGTGATCGTTAGCGACTTTACTTGACGTCCCGAGTACTCCTTCCAGCTCAAAGCATCAGCTACTACATTCGCCTTGCCCGGATGATAACGAATGTCGCACTCGTAATCACTCAGTAATTCGACCCATCTTCGTTGCCTCATGTTGAGCTCCTTCTGATTGAGGATATGTTGTAGGCTTTTATGATCGGTGAAAATTGTACACTTCGTTCCATAGAGGTAATGTCTCCATATCTTTAGTGCGAATACCACGGCTCCCAACTCGAGGTCATGCGTGGTGTAGTTGACCTCATGTGGTTTGAGTTGTCTGGAAGCGTATGCAATAACTTTCTCCCTTTTCATGAGTACGCACCCTAAACCTTGTTTTGACGCGTCGCAATACACCACAAAATCATCCGTGTCTTCTGGAAGAGACAGGATTGGTGCACTGCACAACATTTGCTTTAGTGTTTGGAATGCATTCTCTTGGGGGTCATCCCAGTCGAAGCGGGCATCTTTCTGTGTTAGGGCCGTGAGAGGCTTCGCTATTTTGGAGAAGTTTTTGATGAATCTCCGGTAGTAACCAGCAAGACCAAAAAATTGACGGATCTCTGTTGGGGTTCTTGGTATCTCCCAGTATTCTATTGCTTTGATCTTGGATAGGTCGACATGTATCCCTTCTTGGCTAACTACATGGCCCAAGAAGTCTACTTTTCGTATCCAAAATTCGCATTTAGAGAACTTGGCATACAATTTCTCTTTTCTGAGTAGTTCCAAAATCAAGCATAGGTGTTGGCCGTGTTCTTTTTCACTTCGTGAATATATCAATATATCATCGATAAATACAATCACGAATTTGTCTAACAATGGTCTGCATACCCGATTCATAAGGTCCATGAATACTGCAGGGGCGTTAGTCAATGCAAATGGCATTACGACAAATTCATAATGACCATATCGTGTTCTAAACGCCGTCTTCATGATGTCTTCTTCTTGAACCCTAAGTTGATGATACCCAGACCTCAAATCGATTTTCAAGAAGTAGCTGGATCCTTGTAACTGATCGAATAGGTCATCAATTCTTGGGAGTGGGTATCTATTTTTGACGGTCAACTTGTTCAATTCTCGATAGTCAATACACATTCTGAAGGATCCATCTTTCTTCTTTACAAATAGAACTGGAGCTCCCCATGGTGAGAAGCTAGGTCGAATGAATCCTTTTTCTAATAGTTCGTGTAATTGACTAGACAGTTCTTGCATCTCAGCAGGGGCTAATCGGTATGGTGATTTTGCTATGGGGCTGCTCCCGGAATCAGACACCCATAACAAGTGCGGCTTGCTCCTGAATTAGATGCTTGATTGGTCCCCTAGGTTGGGACTTTACAGAAATGGGCCGTGTGACCTTTCTGATTGCAGTTGAAACAGGTTAGCTCTCGGCAAGCGCCGTTGTGATGAAAGTGGCATTTGCCACACTTTGGGAGGGATCCAGCGTATTGCTTTGGTTGAGCTGGAACGGCAGGGGTAGTAGCGGCAAAGACTGCCACCGTTTCTTGTTTCTTTTGCGACCCCTGTTGATATTTCCCTTTCTTCTTGCCCTTGAATTTCCTTTTTTTCTCTCCTCCTCGTGGAGGATCAGTTTTCTACGCCATGTTCCCCTGGCGGATGCCTTGTTCGGTTAGCTGGTGTGCGATGCGCTTGGCATTATCGTAGGTGGTTGGTCTGGATGAAGTGACCATCCCTTGGATTTGTGGTGACAACCCCCAAATGTATCTCTCGGTCTTCACATACTCAGGGGTAACTATTCCGGGGCATAAGACAGCTAGGTCATTGAAGCAGTTTGTATAAGCTGTCACATCAGAACCCTTCATAGTTAGGTTCCACAATTCTTGTTCCAAGCTTTGAATTTTTGTTCTCGGGCAGTACTCTTCTAGCATCATTACTTTGAGCTCTTTCGAGCTCATAGCGTTGGCCGTTGCAAGGCCCATTGTCTTAACATGGCCGTTCCACCATGATAGCGCTACATCCACAAAGGTACAAGCAACGAACTTGACTTTGGATTCGCCAGGACAAGCACATATTTCAAAGATTGACTCGGTTTTCTCGAACCAACGTGTCAATGTGATCACTCCCCCATCACCATGGAATACTCTGGGTTTGCAATTTGAAAAGTCTTTGTATGTGCACGGGCGAGGGTACACATGGCTTTCGCCTTGGGAGCTGTTAGTCCCCTGCTCCGTTCCTTCTTGTCTGGCTACACTGTGGTCCGCTAGTGCGGCCGCCAATCTTTCCGTGATCATTGTTTCGATGGCAGCCGCGTCCAAAGGTGGGGGTGACGCTGCTAGTGTTCCAGTAGCTCTTGCGTTGGCTCTCATATTTCTCCTGGGTGGCATGGTTCTGTCTTTTGGATGGGTGGATTTGTAAGTAATTGCGGTTAATACAAAATGCATCAGCAAGCATGTAATTAACATCATAATAAATTGTCACAACCAACAAGTAACCGTAGTAATTATTTCATACAACAATCATTTGTCAATTAAAACTGAAATTTATCATATTATCCGCAATATTTTCGTTACATTAAATAAACAAAATGGGCGTTCATTGACGCATCCTAATACATCATACCTAGTTAGAGGAAAATAAAAATATATAAGAAGATATAATATTTCCTAATAACCGAGTCGGGTAATCATATGCTTCATAATCAATCCATCAGATGCCATAAAGTCGGGTGAGATGCTCAGACATCTCCCATGCTTGACGAGTAGCCTCATCTGCCCGTTGCTCGGCAGCCGTCGCATGCTGCTCAGCAGCTGCTGCCCTGTCCAGCGCGTCCTTGTATCCTTGTTCCAAAACGGCCATTCTTTCTTCCATGGATGTAACACGGTTTGACGTGCTCTCTTGTTCCTCCTTTAAGGTCGTGATCTCTCCATGGGTCTGAAGTTGCAATTCGCTTAACAATCTCACTCTCCTGGTAGAATCTCCTGCCTCGCTCGCGGTCTCCCTTGCTACTTGGTGTAGTGACCAAAAACGGGCGTCGAGGCGGTACACATATGGCACCAATACCGGGAGGACTCGATCTCCAACCGCGCGGAGTCTCGGAGAGAGGAAAGGATGGTAAGGGTCGAATGGAGAAGGCACCCCTCCTTCGATAGCCCAGTCATGTATGATGGTGCCCCATTTAGGGGAGGCCCCATGATAGATGTGCGGGGGTGTGGTCTCGTCCCTAGGTTGTCCCCCGTTGACTACTTCTCCTGAGTGGTCCTCCACCTCGGCTTCTTCTTCCGAGTCCTCTTCACTCCAATCGTACTCTTCATGTGCCGGATACTGTGCGTCTCTATTGTGGGCGTTTGTCATAACAAGAAAATAAAGAAAATAATGTATATAAATGCGTAGATTATAGCAATTTTAATAATACCTATTATTATTAACGCATTTATAATTCTACATGTTGTGAATTTCTGGTATGGCTCCCGAGTTTTGATTTCGTTGTCCATTATACTCACACTTAGTTATATGTTGGTCAAACCGTAGTTAGACGTAGTTGATCAGGCTACGTCTTTCCATGATTTGATAACATATTATACTAAGTCTAATCATAATTTTCAACTTAAACTCTAACGTTCTTGTATTATGATACTATCTCTGTTTGTATATGTATACTTTTACACGAATATCATTATATTCTAAAAGTATTATTGTATGTTTAAAATTTTTAGCAGAGGTATAAGCCCCCGTATATATAGTTGTATTTCTTACATGGAAGAATATACTTAGTTCGCTATAGACAATTGCTCTGATACCAATCTGTCACACCCCCAAACCACGATGGCGGAATCGTCGGAGGGTGGAACGGCACATAGTATCACAACCACTACATACAATCAAACATAAGTAAATAACAACCATCATGTATTAAAATTGGAAGGTTACACAGTTTGGTAATATTGTTTCGATCCAATTACAAACATGACATCAAAAGTATTAAACGTAAACGTCTTCGCGTCTCGCCAAAAGGTTTACCTGTTCTTGTTTAACAATTTCCTGAGAATACAAGTAATTTTACAAGTGTCAACATTACGTTGGTGAGTTCATAAGAGTTTTTGTAGTGATAAAAACGTAGTGATTTCTTCATGAAAACTCGTATGGATATAATGTAAACTTTCTTAATGTAATAGTGAAAATCTCATAGTGTAGTAGTGAAAACCCATAGTGTCATAATGAAAAACTCATAGTGAAATAGTAAAAATTCTCGTAATATGATAGCGATATATGTTTCGTAGTGAAATAGTGAAAGTTCTTAATTTGAGTCTTTGAAAAGTGTAGCATGTAGTTTCACACTTAAGTGAAACCATTTGGAGATACTTTCCCCAAATATAGGACGTTCGTTGTTAATTTGTGAGTTATTATAACCTTGCTAAGACCTAGTGACCCGGCACGTCGTTCTTCAGGCGTCGTAATAGTAAAAGACATTTGTCACCCTTGATCCGTCGATCATAGTTGTAGCTAACAACCATAGGGTGGAGATTGTCAATCCCATATAGATATATATACAACTATCCCGCTCATACATGATTGATGTTATAATCCAGGAATTTAATGTGTACTCTTCTTAGTACCGTGAAGCGATGTCTCACAATGTTACCCAATGCACATGTCATATCCTTATTCGTAGAGTAGTGAAAACCGTTTTGTATTATTAATTACCAAATATATCCATGATAACTAATGTTTGTAATATATATATATATATATATATATATATATATATATATATATATATATATATATATATATATATATATATAATTATTCTTATAACTCATAGTGTACGTTGTCGTTCGTTTCATAAATTATTCCCTTAATAACTTATACAAATGTTTTCCCGTCGTAATGGTATATTTAGAGCTAAATGATGTCATTGAGTTGAAATGTATTATCTAAACATTGTAGCATATAAATATCAAGATAATTTTTAAGTCATGCAACAAGTCACGGCGAAGAGTTCATGTTAGTCATTTTAGTAAAGTGATGGTAACACATTTTCAAATCTCGTCGTTTATTGGAAATAATAGTGATTTTTCCTAAATGGCCTTTTTAGCACTTGTTACTATAGTATGGCCCTTTTCATTTTGAAAACTCAAGTTTTGGTAAATAATAACCCCAAATTTACTTTGGCGTTAAATACTCACGAACATCTTAGTTACGTCGTAATAGCGTTCTTTTTACTTATATAATAGTTTTGACGTAAAAGTTGTGTCATCATGTTTACTTGACTATTTAAACAAAACACTTACTTTTACATCCTTTGTCAAGTACTCACATGAATATCACATTTATGTCCATTTTATCATAACATAAATCATATAGCATTATTTGTGACAAATATGTGTAATAGTCTAAATACTTGTTTCTTTTAACTACAAATGTATAATAGTTTACCACAAGCATTTTAATTGCGCCATACACTTTGTATTAAGATGACTAACATGAATCTTTTAGCATTTTAAGTATATAACATGTAAACATATCATTTGTCAAGATTATATCATAAACTTCACAATAATACATCATTTTCATGGTTAAAACTTGTATTCTCCCCCTAAAACTTGGATAAAAGTGAAAATGAGGGGTATGAACTCACCTTGAGTGGTAGATCTAAGGATTCTTGGTGGAAAGGTGAAGAGTTTGGCTCTAGGACCCGGAGGACTCTTGGACAAAACTAATATCCAAAGGATTCCCGTGAGTATTTGTGTGTAAAAGAGTTAATGAAAGTATTAGGAACCTTAGAACTACAAGATGGTCATAACTTACCAAGGTGGTTTGCAAGATTCTTGAGGATGATGAAGAATGGAGCTCAAGGACCTTTGAATAAAGCTAATACCCAATGGATTTTGTGGATGTTAGTGTGTGTAAAAGAGATGAAATTGACATATGAAGTCTTAGAATCAAGAGAGGAATGCAACTTACCACTTGGATATGAGCAACACTTGAAGATGCAAGAGGTTGAGTGTGGGAGAGGGAGGCCAAGAGCATGAAGAGAGGAGGAGATGGGGCTGATTTTGTGGGTTTGGAGAGAAGAGAGGATGGTGGTGCTCTTTTGTTGGTGATTGTGAAGTCCAAGGTGCTAGCTAGGTGCAAGTTCTCATATATGCTCTTACAACACCATCATAAGCTATCCTTAGCCCCAAGTCTAGTATCTTGGAACTTGAAACTCTATGACAAAGATGTGATGGTGAGGAACTCGTTTGACGATAAAATACGAGTTTAAACGCGGTATTCGTTCGGTTACGCGATTTTTAGCGTTTTACCGACAATTATCTTTGGCTTTGGAATTAAATACTAAATAATATTACGTTTCATATTATATGATTTATTATCTCATATTTGATGTTTAAGGCACCACATTTTGTGTTTTAAGTCTAAACCCTGTGCACATTCGTCGTTCACAACGGTTTAAGTTGTTGTAACTTTTGCGTACGAATTCTGTTTTCGACGTTCTATATATCCACAGGTTCGTATTCACGAATACATCATTTTATAAATATTATTTATACCAAATTAATATTTGTGTGTTTATCGAATTTTACGTTGCCGTAATTCATCATACGCATTCATTGTGTTTATTCGATAATTGTTTCCAACTAGTGCACGTAGTATTATAATATTCAAAAATAATACAAAGATTATGAAGTTTACACCTCAACACATTTATCAATTGTGCGCTCTAGTTGACTTTTCTTGACTACTGTTGACTCATATTGACTGATTTTTGACGGTTGTCACAGACGACTCGCCAAGAGGCTTGGCGACCCTCTTAGCGATTACTACTCCGTGTAGCCTTAGATCTCAACATGTACCACATGTTTTGACATTTTGTAGTACATCACGTATCATATCTATCACATCTTATCTTTCAAATCATATTGTTATAGAATAAACATATTTGAGCACATTTTAGAATATTAATGTAATATCCCTTTTCGTTAAAGTTTATTTTTGTCTATTAAAATTAGTTACAAGCTTTTCAAATTTTGTTGTCAGAAGAGTGTTTTACTAATTTAGTTAACCACCGGATATATTTTGTGGTTAATAATTATGGATCCCCTTTTTATGGGTTTGTGGGAGGATGGTGAAAGCTACCGAGCAAGTGTACCCAAACAGTGTACCCAAACAGAGTGTTAATGTATTTTTTATGATTTTTTCCAGTAAAGTAGAAAACTTATAATCGTGGACCAGCTGTTACATAAGCTACTTCATATTCCATTATGATTTGTAAAAAACACTTTCTTTTGGTTACATGTTTTCTTTTTCAGTGGTTAGTGATTGATATATAAGTTCAGTTAGTCAGTTTATGGTTCTTTGTATTGATCTAAATCAAAGTTACTTAAGCGATCCAACAAGTCAAGTGACCAGTGATCTAATATATAAGCCCTTTTATGTACATTAAATATTTGGACTACACGGTCGTTTTTAACACATTAATATATATCCTAACAGTGAGCCTTTCGATACAGTTACCAAAAAAAAATTTAAGCTAGCTTAGATCAGTCTTCAATTATTTTTTGTTGTCATCACAGAGGGCAAATTGTGTAAGGTTTGGGCTTAATACGGAAAGTGAAAGTTTAGTTGCTAGTTTATAGGACATTTGTATCTAACGTGTTTCTTTTGTTAATTATATTCAATTATTTTGGTTGTGATTAATGAACGATTGGAGCAAATTGAATAAGTTTGGACTTGGTGAGGAAAATGATGGTAGTTGTTGGTTCATAAGATATTTGAATCATACATGTTTTTTTGTTAATTATATTCTTTTTTTGCTATCAATGAAGGATGATGTCAAATTATGAAAAGTTTGGATTTAACAGGGAAAGTGATGGTTTACTTGTTGGTTCAAATGATATTTGTATCTTACATGTTTTTTCGTTAGTTAGATTGAGTTGTGTATGTTGTGATCACTAGATGTCCGAACATGTGCAAAAATCGTTTTAGAGGATCTCATTTTGCTAAAAGTCCATGTAGAAGTCGTATAATGCCTTTGCTTTGCTGTTGGGCGAGAATGTGATCCACACGTGTGCCAAAATTGTTGGATCGGGTGAGTTATTGAGATGGTTTTGTTGTCTTTTATTGGGCGAACTGTGAGAAATAGCAAAGTATTTTTTTAATTATATACTTTAAGTTTTACTAATAATAACGACGTACTTACAGTAGACAGATACTCATATTTTACCCTATAACATGTGTTTGGTCTGTTTATAATTTACATTTGCATATTTTTGAAAGGGACTCATTTTTATGTCTTTTGATAGTTTTATACTTTTATTCAAACAAAACTTTATGAGAATCCTCAAAACAATTCAAAGAAGTTTATAAGCTTGCTATACCATTTACAATATTTTGTGGCTAACTCCCAATTTGGTGAAAGAAATGAAATTCGGTTGCTGTAATACACAACGTGTTTACCGGAAAAAATGAAAGTACAATGTGTATAAGAAAGAAATCAAATTCGGTTGCTGTAATACACAGGTAAATGCAGGCACACTGCCCTAACAACAAAAAATATTCAAAGTACAATGTTGTAGAATTACGTAATGAAAGTTGGTTGCCATAACTAGGCATAATTTTGCAAGTAAAGCACCTTAACAAGAAAAAAAATACAATATAATTTTGCAAGTTAAACGTCTTAACAAGAAAATAGGAAATTACATTATTGTAACACAAAAAGTGGGTTGATATAATGTACAATAAATTAGAGTACAATGTATTAACACAATAACAAGTAAAATATTAAAGTAAAAAAAAAAAGAAATGAAAAATATAGGTTGCTAAAACCGGATGCATTTGTAAGACTACAATATCATAACACGTAAAATTATTTAAAGTACATGGCTGAAAAAGAAGAAACGAAAGTAAGTTGTAATCGAACCGAAAACCAATATAACCAAACGGAACCGAAACCGAATATACATATTCGGTTTCAGTTTGTTTTTTGGACCACGCTCATCCCTAGGTGAACCGAAATGGAATTATTTATGTTTTAGGCCATGTTTGGTAGACACTTAATTGAAAAATTAAGAGGCAATCTCTTAATTTTTCGTATTCAGTATGTTTGGTAGCATCTGAATAAAAATATCTTAATTTATCATAAGCCTCTTAAAAATTAAAAGGTGCAACCATCTCTAAAAAAATTACGAGCCACCCATACTCACCACACCCTACCCCACCCAACCCTACCACTAGCACCACCTGACCCCACCCACCCAACCACAACCTCACCCTTACCCTATCCCCACCCATCCTATACCCCACCCCCACCCACCCATCCACCCTACCCACACCCAACCTTACCCCACCCTACCCCACCCACAAATCATACCCACCCCACACCCAACCTTATCCATCCCAGCCTACCTACCCAACCATACCCTACCCACCTCACTCTACCACCCACCCCCACACCTAACCTTATCCATCCCAGCCTACCTACCCAACCATACCCTACACACCTCACTCTACCACCCACCCCCACCTCACCACCCCCACCATATCCACCCACCCATACACCACCCACCCTATCCACCTCACCCTTACCCCATCTCACCCCATCCTACCCCACCCTCCACCCACCCACCTCTTCCCCACCTACATCACCTACCCCACCCCATACCACACCAACCCAGTCCACCCCACCCACCTCATACCACACCCACACCCACTCATCCCTTGTCTCATTCACATTTAATTCATCAGGAGTAATACGGAATGGTAAAATTGTCATTTTTATCATTCACCACAGGAATTCAGATGTTCCAACCAAACAACATGTTGAAATTTTTATCATTCACCAAAAACAATTCATATTATTTATCTACTCTATATTATAATAGAGGTCATCCAAACTAATATGTGTTCAACTTTGCGTATTCTATTTACTTTTTTTAGCTTAGTCGTTGCCTTGGATATGCCAAGAATAGAAAGTTGGAAACCAGCGGAGGATAATATTTATTCTTAGCTAGTTCCCAATTGGAAAGTTAAGCTTCTTTTAATCGGTGGTCATCTCACGATAATAATATTTATTCTTGGAACTATCACAACTTATTTTATGACAGTTTTCGTACACCACAAAAAGTTATTGAATCTTTGAGAAATAATTTCTTAGTGGGTTCTGAGTGGGGAGATAGGAAATTTACTTGGGTCAGATGGAAAAAGGTCATGTAATGCTAAGAAAATGGTGGTTTGGGAGTCAAAATCATTTACGCTTTCGACAGTGCGCTTTTGTGTAAATACAAGTAGCATTTTTTGAAGAATCCGGAGGCGTTATGGGTTCTCGTGGCCAAGACATTTTTGGTCAAGACGAGCATTGGAATGCATCTATTCCTACGGGTCATGATAAGGCTCCTTGGGTGGTTATATTGAGGTCCATCAAGCATCTTAATGAAGAAAATCTTGATCTTCATACCTTTTGTGAGAAAAAGGTTTGTGACGGAAGGAATATAGGTTTTAATGACAAGAAACTTGTATAAACCACAAATAACCAAAATAACTCTTTGATTAATAGATTGGAAATATAACTCAAAAACCAATCTCTACTGATTATACAACCCTGTGTTTCTGTGTTTTGTTAACTGCCTAGACTAGTGTTTATATATGCCTCTAAAGGAACATAACACATTCATTGTTATGATGTTTATCATTGAGATTGGATCTTGCCTCCCACATGTGGCCTTAGAACTTTTGTCCCCTGCTCATGTGACTTTGAGATTCCAACAATCACCCCCGAATCTCTAAGTCCTTCTAGAGACGCCTTTGTGATTTTTGACAGATCATTTTTCGGGTTTCGATTTGAGTCCGAATTCGAATTGGAATGATTTTTGGGCTGGGTTCTACTTGAATTGGGCTTGGAATTAAATGAATTGGACCAAGACCCGTAGGCGGATCCGGATCCACTTGACCCGTACCCACCCGACCCGGCTTCTCTTTCCTTTAACCCGTCTCCCTTTCTTCTTCCCCAATTCTCGCTTTCAGTATTCTTTCCTCCGTCTCCTCCTCTCGATCCGCCGGCACAACCACGCGATCCTCCGCTGCCACCGGCGCCACTCGAACGGACAGGCATAACCCTCGCCTGACCTCCATCTCCTCCGTCTTCCTCTCTCACCCTCTCGGTATTTCTCCTTTCCCGATCGGTAATTCTTCTTTCCCAATCGGTAATTCTTCCTTCGCCAACTCCCTTCGAACCATCGGCGCCGGTCCATCCGCAACCACCGCCGCCATCCGTATGGGTGAACAACACCCGCTGCTGCCCTCTGATCGAACAACCGCCGCCATCTCCTCTCGAGTAGCCGACAGTTCCGACCTCCTTGAGCTTTACCGGAGCACCACCAGTACTTCCGGCTCTTCCTCCTTCTCCATCCGACATGATGAAAGGTATGGATTTGCTTTCACAGCCTTTTGATCTTAGCTCTGATACCAATTAATGACAAGAAACTTGTATAAACCACAAATAACCAAAATAACTCTTTGATTAATAGATTGGAAATATAACTCAAAAACCAATCTCTACTGATTATACAACCTTGTGTTTCTGTGTTTTGTTAACTGCCTAGACTAGTGTTTATATATGCCTCTAAAGGAACATAACACATTCCTTGTTATGATGTTTATCATTGAGATTGGATCTTGCCTCCCACATGTGGCCTTAGAACTTTTGTCCCCTGCTCATGTGACTTTGAGATTCCAACAGGTTTTGGATGGATCCTTGGTTTAGTGATGACACGTTGTCGGTTTGGTTCCCACAACTAGCTCGTTTAAACATTGATTTGCATGTGCTCATTAGTGACCGACTTTCAATGGAGGTTTAATCGGCTTGTCTTCATCGGTTGCCAAGAGGAGGCCCATAACACGACCAATGTGTCAAGCTTTTTTAATCTTTTGCAGGATGTTGTATCACAACATCCAGACTAATGGAGTTGGGAGTTAGACCTTAGTGATGATTATTCGATCAGTTCGGTTAGACATTAATTAGATCGATGCAAACATGATTTTGATTGATGACAAGAAGACGAGACGAAATAATTTTGTGCCTATCAAGCATCATGGTTAACGTTTTGTCTTGGAAGATTATGTTGGACAAAATTTGAGTCAAATAAACCTTGATAAAAGAGGTATTGATTTAGATACGGAGACGACAAGCCATACATTTTTCACGTAGCATTTGTGATAAGAATATGGAGACGACAAGCCATACGTTTTTCATGTGCAACATAACGAGTGGGATTTGGTCACGACTGCAAGGTGGTGGAGGCTATATGCGTCGACTTTTACAAATTATGTCGAATGGGGTGCTTGGAGAGATCACCGGCGGCTTACTTTCA
Source organism: Cichorium intybus (assembly GCA_023525715.1). Lineage (NCBI taxonomy): Eukaryota > Viridiplantae > Streptophyta > Magnoliopsida > Asterales > Asteraceae > Cichorium > Cichorium intybus. Next base: position 120,540,427 of record CM042013.1, on the reverse strand, counting down.
AGGCGAGGAAATGTCTTCATACGGTTTGTCTCTCGGTCTTTTGAACAATATGGAGATTTTGTAACAACTTTATTTTGGAAGATGAAATCTAAAAAGACGACTATTCTTTATTTTATAGTCACTCAATCTAATTTTTTAATAGGGATCGTAAATATAGAATTAGTTAGATTGGTAAAAGCAAGAACACACGAACTAACCAAACACACAATGGTTATAATTGAGAAAATCTAACTCAAAAAAACTCAATCGGTTCTCTCACTTGATATCACAACTCGTATCTAAGCAAGTATTTATATTAGATACAAGACATAACAAACTTGCACCTAATTAGGATTCTAGCATCAATCCTTATATTTATCTAATTCGTCTACCCACAAACTAGATAAGTCCTATTAAACCTCATCGTATAAATAGGATAATTCAGAAATTTCCGACAATCACCTCCGTAATTTCTGAATCTGCATGGTAAGATCTTTGATTCCAAGTAGCCTCCTCATTTCTTCAAATTTAACTCTTGCCAATGCCTTTGTTAAAATATCAGCTTTCTGTTCGTTACCACACACATGCTCAACCCGAATCTCCTTTTCTTCTACCCTCTCATGAATATAGTGGTATCTAGATTTGATGTATTTGCTTCGTTTGTGAAACACCGGGTTCTTAACAATCGCAATAGCTGACGTGTTGTCGATCTTGAGCACCACCTCCTTCTCATTTGTTTCAAACACTTCTTCTATCAAATCTTTTAACCATACCGCTTGACAGCATGCTGCTGTTGCAACCATATACTCGGCTTCACAAGAAGACAGTGCAATCGTATCCTGCTTCTGTGAACACCAAGTAACGGGTGACTCGCCAAGATAGAACACATGCCCCGTAGTGCTTCTTACATCATCTTCATCCGCGTTATGGCTACTATCAGTATATCCCATCAGCTTTCCATGATTTCCATGTGGGTAGAGAATACCATACCCGGTAGTACCCTTTACGTACCGTAGTATTTGCTTGACCGCCGCCATATGTGATACTTTCGGTGTTTGCATGTAACGGCTACCTATACCAACCGAAAAAGCAAGATCGGGTCTAGTTTGTAACAAGTATCGCAGTCTTCCAACCAAACTCCTGTATTCGGTAGCGTCGACATCCCTTTCATCTTGATCCTTAGAAAATTTCTTATTACAATCCATTGGAATCAAAGTAGGATTGCAATTACTCATTCCCGCATCTTTTAGAACTTTCTCTGCATACGCTTCTTGAGTAACAATTACGCCTTCTTTACTTTGATACACTTCAATGCCCAAGTAGTACCTAAGTATACCAAGGTTTGACATCTCGAACTTGGTCGACATTGCTGCTTTAAATCGCTTAATAAGATCTACACTTGAACCCGTTACAATCAAGTCATCCACATAAACACCCACGATAATCAAATCAGCACCAATCTTATGTCGATATACCGCCTGCTCTTGAATGCAACGCTTAAAGTTCATCCCTTTTAGAATGCCATCTAACTTAATATTCCAGGTTCGGGGAGCCTGTCTAAGTCCGTATAGATCTTTATCTAACTTGTAAACCATTCTTTCACACCCGGCTTTAACGAATCCCTCAGGTTGTTCAACGTAAACATCTTCTTGAAGTTCACCATGTAGAAATGCCGACTTCACATCAAGATGGTGGATTTCCCATCCTTTTGACGCCGCTAGAGCTAACATGATCCTTACCGTTTCAATACGAGCCACCGGTGCAAAAACTTCGTCAAAATCAACACCAGCTTGTTGTAAGTACCCTTTTGCGACTAGCCTCGCCTTGTACTTACTTATAACCCCACTAGCATCTCGTTTGATTTTAAACACCCATTTTAGACCTATCACGATCACAGCCGCTGGTTTTTGAATGAGTCTCCATGTCTTGTTCTTCATAATAGAGTTAATCTCTTCCTCCATTGCTTTTACCCACCTAGGATTCTTTACCGCCTCCAAGAAGTTTCCCGGTTCGTCCTCATTCATTGATAAGAAAAGGAAATGATCTTCTATGAATAAATTAACAATATAATCGTCAAACCTTCTTGGTCGTTGGGTCTGTCTCGACGAACGCCTCAGATGTTCGTAATTAACCTCATTGTTTGCATGCGGCGGCTCGTGATCTTGATTACCGGTGTCTTCGTGATCGGTCTCCGTTTCTTGCTGATCCTCGTTGTGGTTTATACCTGCCATAACCGGACCTGCCCCTATGTCTACCATTGTTTCCCATTGAACCCAAAACATACCATGCCTTAACTCGTCATCTAGCCCATCACTCCAGGTCCAAGTGGATTTTTCATCAAAGACTACGTCTCGAGAAACGATTATTTTTCTGGTAGGCGGATCGAATAATCTATATGCCTTGGACCCCGGCTCCGTCCCAAAGTAGACTAGCTTCTTCGACCTATCATCCAATTTATTTAAGTTGGGCCCCAGTACTTTGGCATATGCAATACAGCCAAAGACCCAAAGATGTTCAACATTGGGTTTTCGACCAAAGTAGCTTTCATAGGGTGTTGTATCAGGTAAGGCCTTTGTGGTGATTCGGTTGATGATATACGAAGCATGTCTCACAGCCTCACCCCAACAATAATTAGGTACCCGTGTTGCCTTCATTAAGCTTCGCGTCATCTCAAGGAGGGTGCGATTTCTCCTCTCAACCACCCCATTCTGCTGCGGTGTATATGGCGCCGTAAGGTGTCTCATCATACCATGGCTATCACATAGACTATTGAAATCTTGAGAAGTGAACTCACCACCCCGATCAGTTCTAAAGGTCCTTACCAAATTACCGGATTCCTTCTCGACTCTAAGCACAAACGTTTTAAAAAAGGACAATGCATCACTTTTTTCTTTCAACAAGTAGCTCCACATGAACCTTGAGAAGTCATCTATTAAAAACAAATATATATCTATTTCCTCCCATCGTCGGGGGAGAAATAGGTCCACACAAGTCGCCGTGAACTAGTTCTAATGAACGTTTTGCTCGAAACAGTGAGCTCTTAGGGAAGGAGCTTCGAGAATGTTTTCCTACTAAACACGATTCACACACCTTGGTTGATCCGCTGACTTTAGGTAGACCGTTTACCGTCTCCTTCTTTGACATGGATGTTAACGTTCCAAAATTCACGTGACCGAGCCTTGCATGCCAAAGCCACTCAACATCATCTAACCTTCCATGCAAGCATTCCGGTTTCCCAATAGCAATTTGGGTCTTGTACAAACGATTAACCGACCTCTTTACTTTGAACAATAGTGTGTTTGTGTTATCATACAAGCATAGATACTCACCTTTCATGCTAACTTCACAACCACACTCCGTTGCTTGCCCTAGGCTTATAATGTTTGTGTTTAAATCAGGAATAAAGTACACATCAGTTAAGAGCTTTTGCCTCCCTGCCCGACTTTCAAATAAGACCGAACCCTTTCCATGAATTTCAACGTAGGAATTATCACCAAACCGAACCCTACCTCCTATTCGAGTATTGATTTCACTGAAGTAGGAATGATTACCACTCATGTGATTTCTAGCTCCATTGTCGAGGTACCAAACGTTATTGTCACCTGCTTGCGAGTACCTTGATGGAATGACAGCCGCCTCATTCAATAACACTGCTTCGAATAAAGTTTCCGCCATGAATACCGCTGGATCTTGCTCATCAACTTCATCAAGATCTTGCTCATCAACTTCACCAAGATTAACTTCCTGCTGTTTGGCCTTGCTATCCGGACAATTATTGGTGAAGTGACCAAATTTATCACACCGATAACATTGAACTTTCGAATGATCTTTCGCTTTACCCTTTGTCTTTTCGTTCTCACCGCTAGCTGAGTTTGATGACCTGTTTTGTTGTTGAGTCGACCCATGATTGTTCCTATTGCCACGACCCCGTCCACCGCCTTTACCCTTCCCGTGATTGGACTCATTGTTACGTGACGATGATGCTGATTTGTTGAACAGAAGTTTACATTGGTCATCGGTTTGAGAGTCATCACGAGTTCTTTCTTCGTATGCCTTCAGTCTTCCAACAACATCTTCAAACCCAACCGTTCCAAGGTCTAATATGTGTTCTATAGAAGCAACTATGTGGATGAATTTTCTTGGCAAACTTGTTAGAAATTTTTTAACCATCTTCTTTGCATCAATAGTTTCCCCAAGAGAGGATGATTTTGACGTGATACCTGAAAGCTGGCTTGCATATTCGTCAATTGTAGCCGACTCCTTCATCTTTAAGTTGTCAAACTCGGTAATTAGGGTTTGCAACCTAGTTTCCCGCACCCTATCCGCACCCAGATTACGAGTTTTTATGGCGTCCCAAATTTCTTTTGCCGTATTCATCATCCCAACTTGTAGGATAAGTCTTCAGGTATAGCCTGGAAGATCACAGCAATAGCAACGTTATTCTTCTTTGGATCACTCGCTCCCGGATCTATAGCATCCCACACCTGATGAACATTCAAGATCACTTTCATGCGAATTGCCCACACAGTATAATTGGTTGCATTCAGCATTGGTACTTGAAACAAAAAAGAAGTTCCTTTGTCGCTTCCCCCAGGACCAGAAGACGCTGGCGTATCACCCTCCACCATGTCTTCTTATTCAACGAAGCTCTGATACCAAATAAAAGCAAGAACACACGAACTAACCAAACACACAATGGTTATAATTGAGAAAATCTAACTCAAAAAAACTCAATCGGTTCTCTCACTTGATATCACAACTCGATATCTAAGCAAGTATTTATATTAGATACAAGACATAACAAACTTGCACCTAATTAGGATTCTAGCATCAATCCTTATATTTATCTAATTCGTCTACCCACAAACTAGATAAGTACTATTAAACCTCATCGTAAATTTCCAACAATTGGTTGGCTTGAAACTCTCTATAAAGTCTATGTAAGATGTTCTTTTACCTAACGCCTTGCTTGACCATTTTATAGATTATACCATTTCCAAAAAATACAATATATATTCAAATAACGTATTAAGCGGAATATACAAATTTACCAAAACAAATTTATTTTAAGAACATTACATATCTAAATGGGGCAAAACAGTATATGAACAAAGTTCTTGTACGTTTGTTAGCTGCCATACGACGTTAACGCAGCTATCTGTTGTACCAAGCCGACAAACTCCCGCCGCATGTGCTAACATACATGCAGTAATCTTCCAGCTGTCCAATCTTTAATCCAACGGCTACCACAAAAAGTTGTCAAGTATCGTCTAGTTTTGTTTTTTGTTTCCGTTCACTTGAGCAAGAAATAAAATAGGATATCTCACAGGCTAAAGAAAATGTGCCACAGCTTACAGTTTCTTTTTTTTTTGTTAAACTAGGATAGCTCACAGGCAAAAGAAAATGTATTGCTTTCCTCTTTTTTTTTACCGCAACAGTGCAGAAAGGGAGGGAACACCGCGTATATAAATCTTAGCTGTCATCTTGTGTAAGGTTGGATCACATAGAGGCATGCATACTATGCGTTATCCGGATAAAAACAATCTCATGGGCCCATTTTTCATATCAATAACCAAGTAAAACAAAATTGTGTTGAACAAACTCAAATTTAAGCTTGATCCAAAAATATTAGGCAAAATTACAATGTAGCCCCATGACGTCTTGGTTGGTGGTCGATTTGGTCACTAAGGTTTTTTTTTTTTTTTTTTTTTTTTTGTTCTTATAGGGGTATAAACTTTATAATTACCTTTAAAAAAAGTCCCTGACCCTTTATTCCAGGTTTCGTATAATCCAGGTGGAAGAAGCGTGAATACGTGGCAAGGGTGTTGATGACGTCAGCATGCATACGTGAGGGTGGTGGGCGACCGGCTACTGTGCTGGCTTGGGCAACAAGGGTAACCGGAGACCTTGAATATAAATTGAAGGCTTCAATCGACCAAAAAAAATACATGCTTACCCTTTTACGCATACCAAAATCTTCCTCCGATAAACTCATCGACTTCGTACAGGCATGCACACTATGCGTTATCCGGATAAAAACAATCTCATGTGCCCATTTTTCATATCAATAACCAAGTAAAACAAAATTGTGTTGAACAAACTCAAATTTAAGCTTGATCCAAAAATATTATAAGACACAGACTTCCAAAAGTGCAATAACAATTCAAGTCAGATTCTTATAAACTTAAATTCAATAAGTTTTGACTTAACCCTATTCGAAATCAGATTAACAGATAAAACCACAACTTGTTAATAACCCTACATAGAGCGGTAGAGGTGCACAAAAATTTAGCATGGCCGGACATCTAACTGGTTAACGAAAAAGAAAAAATTAAATCAATATAGGCCTTCTTAATTGGTTTTTGATCAATGTTTTTTATAATAAAAAGTAATAAATTTTGTCTTTTTTATAGCTTTATCATTAAACATGTTTTACCTACTTAAATTACCCGCAGCAACGTACGATTATATATCCTCTCTAGTTAGAGAAAAATATAGCTTTATTGTTTCGTTTTGTTATAAAAATATTCACCGGCATTTTTTAATAATATTTTATTGAACAATACTACGTTCTATTTTAATCAGATATGTTCATTCTATCAACTTTTATTGTTGGAATTTTGTTCAACCCAATAGGCCAATACACATTTGTAATCAAATAATCCACCCTATCAACTTTATTGTTAGACCAATACTTCTTTGTAAAGTTATAAACATCATGTTGTAGTTTCTATCTAAACCGAAAAGGAAAATTAAACCGACATAAACACAAGATTTGGGTTTCAAATAAATAAATCTATAAAAAACAATTTTTAAAAATATTGATGCAATAAATTAAGAAAATTTAGAGAACCAAGCCGAGTATTTCGATTTCAGCTGCTTAACTATTCCCTTAACCAGTTACTTTTAAACAAATTTCAAAATGATAAAATTGGTTTTATACTAATTGGTAATTTGATATCAAACTAGGGTACTACCCCACGCGTTATTGCGGAAAATACAATGTATAATATGGACCAAAACACTAATTATCCTAATTTAAAAACTATATGAAGTAAACCTATAATTCATATTAAAAACTACAGGGGCCAAAATCGTACTTATAGCAATTTAAAGTTAAAAAGACGAAAATTATAATTAAAGTAAATTAAAAATACGGGGATCAAAACTGTAATTATCATAAACTAAAAATTGTACGGACCAAAACTATAATTAATACATATTAAAAATAATATTGACCAAAATTGTAATTATTGCAAATTTAAAAGTATAAGGACTATAAAATGTAATTAATCTAAAAAATTGATGATTAAAATTTCAAGGACAGAAACTATAATTACAAAAAGTAAAAGGACTAAATATGTAAATAACCTAAAGTTATGATATGACACTGTGAACAATGTCAAATTTTGTAAAATATTAGATATACAATGTGTCATCCTCAATATCGTTAGTTCATATTACCGAGCAAAAGAAGTCAACAAATCGTACTGACACACTACTAGAAAATAGGGGTATTAGCAACAGAAATTCAGCCATGGCAAAAATACGTTGCAATAGCGATAGTTTACCGACAGATTTTCGACATATTGGGAAAACCAACCTTGAAAGAAATTCGCAACAGTTCTTTAGGGTTTAGCGACAAAAGACAGTCCGTTGAAAGTCCATTACCATATTACCGATGATTTACCAACGAAATTCAACAAAATTTAGAATTCGTTGGTGAAAATATTATCTACTTTTGATATCATAATTTTACCAACAGCCCGTCGGTAATCCGTTATAATATCATCGACAGTTTACCGACGACATTCAACAAAAGCATAATTTGTCGGTAGTCTATTGGTGATGATCCGTTAAAAATCCGTTACTATATTGCCAACGGTTTACCAACGGAATGCAATGAGTTTGAAATTTGTCGATAATTCATTGATGTATATATTATCTATTTTTAAAATCATAATTTTACAAATGTTCCAATATATTACTTCATCTTTACAGCAGGATGGGGCCCAATTCTATAGAACGTGAATTTCATCAGTTTGTGGGCAATTTTGATTTAGGTGTCAAAGTTAGGCTAGCTAAGATATATACTTCAAAACCATGAATACACAATAAATGATAATGATATGCTTTAAAAGGTTTTGATGCTTTTACCGCATGCCCCACAGGACCTGATACACGTTTAGTGAGAAATTCAATTAAGTAGACATGTGCTATTAGGCTTTCCGGAATACCGATCACGGTATCACCGTGATGCTGACGAGCCAGCCTATCACGGTCGTGCACACCGGCCCTGCACACCATGATGGGTGATTTCATGGTGGAGGGTGATACGAGTCACGGTTGAACACGACCAATGAGATGCATTGAGCCGTTGAACGCCTAGAAATTTAAAAAAAAACTACGTAAAAATTGCCTATGTTCATTTACGAACATATGTAATTTCCATGTTCATAGATTAACATGTTCATAAATGAACATATGTTTATACTTGAACATGTCACGTGGTTCTATGGTTACCCAATATAATTTGGTTATATATATATATATATATATATATATATATATATATATATATATACTAGGAAAGTCCGAACGCCGTGCTTAGCACGGCCCAATATCGCCATGTATTCTGTAAAAAGGCAATGACACATGTAATTTATGAGAAAACATATCTTCGAAAAATACATGTTATCACCTTATATTCTATTGAATACAATTTCACAATCGGAAAAGATACTTCAGAATTTTCAAACAACATAATCAAACTATCGAAGGAGTGTTCTTGCAGCAAAGGATTTTTCTAAGAGGCAATTATGTTCATTATTCCAGACTTGGGAGAGCCCCATTAATACGAATTAGATAACCTTCAAATGTTCATTCCAGACTTCCACCAACATCAATAATTGGTGCCAATACTTTGTTCCAACCCATGTAATCTTCATCCCTAGGTGCAGCGTTTATTGATGCCAAAGCATATGTGAATACAACAGGCACTTCAATAGCTTAAATAAATGACTAAGAACATCAAAAAGAAAAAAGAGATGGAAAGAGGATATCATTTTGTATTAGCTATCAACATCATTTTACAAATGGTCTTTTTTTCTTTCAAAACATATGGTAGATAAAATGGTATTCTTTGCTGTAAAAAAAGACGATTTTTGCTGCCACGACCATTTTTTAACATAAAAATCAGAAGTAAAAAAAAAATAAGAATATTACTCATCACGATAGCCTACATTCCCATCAAGACCACCAACTCCACCACAGTTTACATAACTATTGTTATTTATCAAAAACATAGTTAAAACTAAGGTTATATGCATTAAAAGTTAAAACTATAAGAATAAAGTTTATTTAAAAGTAAAATACCTTGATATTTTTCATATTCACCACCCCCACCTTGATAGATTTTGTAGCCGCTTCCACCACAATAGTTCTCGTACGTACTGTTGCCTTGGTAGTTACCATTTCCACTGCCACCACCTCTAGTCACTCCTATACCAACCCCCTTGATATCCATACCCTACCACCCCTGTGGCCCTGTTTCAAGCACGACCTAGTGGTCGCACCTGATGACATTCCAGATTCATCTTGGAACCGTCAGATTCATCTTGGAACCCAATACATACCGGTGATGAAACAGAGACAGAAACATGAAACAGGCATACAACGAAACTCACTACAATTTTATACTTATGCTCTAAATGGTAATAATTGTGCCGACGTTCTTATATATCTATTTGTTTTAGAATATTTAGCTTATAGTTGACCTTCAATACGATAATAAAATGGAAAATTGCAGGAAAAACAATGTAAATGTTTGTTTATGGATATAGGCTGTGTCTTTTTTTTTTTCATTTTTCAAAAGTATATGTAACCCAAGAAAATTTAACGACTTCGTTGGTTTTGTTGCTATGAATCTTAAATCAATTAGTTGTTTTCACAAAACAAATTCAATATTCATATCATTTATTAAGTTGACATCCATAATTAAATTGTTGAATTCATAAACAGATATGAAAATCTCATAAACTATTATGTACCTCATGTTTCAATAACCCAATAGTAATTTACATTTGAATGAGGTAAATAAAGGCATAAATTATTAAAAAAGGCGTAGATTGGTAAAAGATTGCATAAATTAGGATTAGAATGCAAACCACCTCTTAGAATCAACGCAAACCTAAATTTAATCATTCTTCTTCTCAAGCTTTCTCTTTTCCTTCTCATGTTGTAGTATAATAATACACCGAAATCGCATCATTTTGCTTCAAATCGACAAAATCCCAAACATAACTATACCCATTACCCAGCCAAGGCCAAGTGTCTGCAATATAACCGTCCTTATAAAGAAGAGTATTATACTTTTCATTAAAGACAAAGGGTTCAATAAAAGCGTTTTCCACAAACCCTAATTTATGATTATACAAACCTCGAGAGAGGCCGGTTAAAGGGAACGATGTATTGTGTCGGTTCAAAGGGCTTGCTTGCTCATGGATTTGTTGGAGATGGTATCGCCAGCAATTAGAGAAAACATAGTGTCGTCGACTTTCAGGGCCATATATCAGAGGGCAATAGAGAGAAGAGGAGGTGATGAGTCCGGTAATGAATGAGTCGTTAGACATTTGTTTGTGAAAGAAAATATAAAATGAACAGAAAATATGAATCAATTTGGTCAAAGAGAATTAAACGGAGCATTGGTATGGCATTCAAGAATGAGAAAGGCGGTGATATACGAAACCAACGAAGGCGGTTAGAGATAAATAGTGGAGGACAGCTGTTTCACAGATGGCGGAAAGAGAAGAGGAAACATGTTGCTTTCATGGACATTTGAATATCATATAATCTGACCCATCATAAATTGTTTATAATTATTTTAGACACGTGTCCTTCCCTTAATTTTTCCCTTCCTTTCCTTATATATATATATACTAGGTTGCAAACCCGTGTGTTACACGGTTGACAACTAAAAAAAACTTATAGTTCATTTTTCAAAGTATGATGCAAATAAATTTTTTTTTAGCAAAACTAAATGCTGCCAATGATTTTTGTTTCTTCCAGAAAAGAATGTTATAAATGAGCTTCAATGTTCGAAAAAATAAAACTTTCCGAGATCACCTGAAAACCCTGAAAAAGTCATTTTTTAAAAGTACGTTGCTATTAATGAACTTTTTTTTTTGCAAAGTTCAATGCTAAAAACGATTTTTTTCATAAAACTATCCTGTAAATGATATTTAATGTACAAAAAAAAATTCCAAATCATCTAGTAAGAATCCGGAAAAATCATTTTTTTCAAAGTACGATGCTATTAATGAATTTTTTTGCAAGGTTCTATGCTATATATGAGTCTTTTTTCAAAAAACTGTCATATAAATGAGATTTCAAAGCACAAAAAAAAAAAAACTGAAAATCTTCCGGATCACTGGTCAAAATGTTAAGCCAAGGGTATTTTGGGCATTTACATTATCAAAAACATAAAGGATTAACACAATCAGTTTATTAAACCCTAGTGAAAATCATTTGTTATCCCCACCTGAAAAAGCATAAATGTAAAATTAAACCCTAGTGAAACCCTGTTAAAAGGTATTCAATATTAAGTTACAAATTTGGTCCCTGTGGCATGTCATTTTTACGGTTTAGGTCTAAGTCTTTCATTTTCCATTTTAGTCCCTATTGAAAGATTTCATATCAATCCAGTGACCAAACTTAATACAAAACTTGCAACATGGACCGAAAATAAAGACTATTCTTTTTTGGACCTAAACCATAAAATATGACATACAATAGGGACCAACTGCGAAAATATTAAAGCTATGAGGAAATTAAGTATTTACCTCACTGTACAAATGTTTAAGTTGTTCTTTGGCCTGATGGAAATTGTTTGAACACCATTGACGCAATGTGGAAATATTATCTGCAGAATATGAACATAACAGTTGAATTCTTTGGCCTAAGGGAAATTGTTTGAACACAGTTAAATATATACAATCTATTTTTTGAGCTTAAAATTTATAGTGCACCTTTTATTTCAGAAATATAAAATTAGTTTTCCACTAAGGTAAGAGGTCAAAGCTGTCCATCTGTTAGCTGCTTCATTTGCATAAATTAGTAGACGTAAATTGTTCATGATAAATAATAACAAAAATACAAAAATAAATTTTAACCTACCAACAATTTGTTTATATAATTACTTTTACCCTAATACCCATAAACATACAGCTATATAGCAAATACTGGGATAATTCACAACTTCATATGTATGATTTGACCTCCTTCGATTAGAAACAAATCATCTCATGTACCCTTCTTGATGATAGACAATTAGACATAGTTCTAACACGTAATCCCAAAATCAAATTTATCCTCAATTGGAATCAACTTAACATAATCCTAGAAACTGTGAGACAAATTACGAAGTTTTGTGATAAACCTGGATATGATATTTGATTTCCCCTAGAATCCTTAGTTGTGATTGTGATGATTAAACTGCATGCAGATTCACCAATGGATTGTGCTCAAATCAGTATGTAGATTAGTGTTCATATTGCAATAAAAACTGTAAATTACTTTACTCCAGCTGCAAGAGCCACCTCCAATCCAATCCATACAAGATACGGAAATTGAGAGAGGGTAGTAACAAATTAGAGACCGCCTATTATTTTAATATTAAATATCCGCCAAAAGAGCAAATAATATGACATTAAAATAAATAAATAAATAGTACTTGATTGGATTACATTTAACTATAAAAAAAAGCACTAACTTAAATAATATATGGAATATGATCGTACTCCATCTTTTGAAACTCTAGTGGAACATGATCATACTTCATCTCAAATTCTCGTGGTCAAACCTGTAGCTTCAAAATTACGTTGATCATGTTAAGAAAATATTGTGAGACCAGACTGTGATTCAAATTAATGAATGAAAACAAAGAAAATCGGGAATTTTCAAGCTACCGGAGTTTGAGTGCTTTTGATATATTTTTAATATACTTATTAAAGTCAAACATGTTTAGCTTGGCCTTAATCCATTGTAAGAACTCAACATAATGGGCAAAGTGAAAAACACGGCTGACCATAGCAGTAATTTTCATTTACATACAGAATTTTACCAGGAATTAAATTAGAAAACAGATAAATTAATCCAAGATTAAAAACATACCAGAATATTGGTACCAATGATAGTTCTACTTCTAGCAGTAATTTTCATTTACTTACAGAATTTTACCACGACTTTTACATTTTCACTACTGTCATTAACAGCTCAACTCATCCAATGAGGTTAGTTACAGTACTTTGTATAAAACTCAGTTCTTTCATGACCTTAATTTGTGTCCTTGTAATTCACTCGGCCAGATGAAAACATTTAATATATGCCCGCTCAAAAAATAGTTTGGCATGTATGTAGTTATGGGAGAACCCATCACAACATAATAGGCATTTAAAAAGAAAAACAAACTAACATTATATCTGTGTACGTACAATATAAAGTTCATGCCAAAAAATATGAGAAAGAAAAGATACCTTCAAGCCCCTGGAGCACGCGATTGAATTTTATAGGCAGATTTATGGAGACCATCATCAGTTATTCCTAAATAGATGACCAAAACATTAACTTTGCTCATCAATATCCAAAAATGATTAAAGATTTTCGTACATATGTATTTTTTAAATGTTTCAAATGAAGGCAACTGCGTGACAATAATCATCCATTGGTGTCCTTCAATACCGACAACTATTCAAGAGTCAATTATGAAAAATTGAAACACTATAACCGTAAGATTGGGGAATAAAGTCAAAAAGTGACACAAACCTACTCGGGAAATCGTGCTTCTTTTCTAATTTCAACGATTCTTGATCATTGAAACATGGTGCCAAAACCATAGAGAGACTGCAAGCAAAAAACAGTCAAACATAACGCAAAAGTAAAAAAAAATATGAAACTCTTCGGTGTGACATTTCATCAAACAGTTACAAAGTGGTTCCGTGTGTACAAGTCATATTTGAGTGTCTGTATTTTCCAATCTCTGTGATAATCACTAAAGATTTTCCAGTATCCTCCTTGTAACTTTATACCTCATAACTTAGTTCCTAGAAAAGTAAAAACAGAACATAAAAACATAGATTGTTATCCATATTTACCATATGACAAAGGGGTAAATTTGTAAACAAAAAAAAGAGATCAGAGACCATTGAACCCAATTACCATGTTGCATCACCCTTCTTCACTCTCCCCCATCTCTCTACATCTCTAAAACTAATAGAAAATGTTATAGAATTAAAAATGCTAGAATCTGGAAGTGGATGTCAAGAGAAACGGAAAGATAGGAAGGGGAAGAAATAAGTGAAAGATTATTTATCGTCATTCATCATCTCAAATTAAAACAAAGCCTTTTTAAAATTTTGAAAAAGAGCACAAATTGGAACCCAATAAACTTGAATTTTAAAACCCTCCTTCATGTATTCCTCGTAACATAATGAATTAAGAAAATTGGGTCAAAAACTGAACCCCTTAGTAAAGAGTAATTTCAGGCTTCAACTCCAGATTCAAATTTTCCTAACATGAAGGCAATCGAAATGAGATCAAAGTTGAACATGAAATACAAGTTCAGAATTAAAAAAATTGAAATTAGAGTTTCAAATGAAGAAGGAAAAGCACCAGAAACGGCAATGGGTTTTTAGAAACTTACTGAATAGGTATTAATCATTAAGGTTTCCACAGTAGAACTGAATATGGGGCAACTGGTGCGATGGTGGGGGTGATGGCGGTGGTAAATAATTGAGAGGGTTCAAAGGAGGAAGAAACATCAAGATTATAAAAAAAATTACAGTTGCAGAAAGTAGTAGTCGCAGTTTAGCATTTGATAGGTCTCGGTGAGAGAGAAGAAGATGAAGAAATGAATGGGCCGAAATTTCAGGGGAGGTTCTTCTTCCAGGAGCATAGATCGCGAGAGGAGAAATAATCGCAAACTGTTTAAAACTAATTGAAATATTAGTAGGCGTAATTAGGGGATATAGATGAGTAAGAAGATAAATGATAAGGAAACGTAGAGTACGTAATCCTGTCTATGTTCATCTTTAGGCGGGAAAAACAGAAAAACCGAGATTAAGAAGGTGCCACGTAGCAAAAGATAGCTTTAGAAAATTGACATGTGGCATGTAATGGATTCTTTTATTATAGTAGATAGATATATATATATATATATATATATATATATATATATATATATATATATATATATATATATATATATATATATATATATATATATATATATATATATATATATATATATATATATATATATAATCAACTTGTTAATTAACAATTTAATAATAGTAGTAAAACGAATTAAGAGTTAATCTGGGGGAGCAATTCGCTAAACCCCCCTCGCCAACCAAGTCGCCAAGCTCGTCAAACTGCTCCCGCCAAGCTCGTCTTCGCCTTCGCCAAGCTCCTCGTCAAAATCTCAGTGAGCTCGTCGTGGAAGAAGGCAACGATTTTTAGTCTAAAATCTCAGCCAAGCTCCTCGCCAAGCTCATCGCTAACCACTCCTCCCCTTAGCCATCGACATCGCCAACGTGGCATAGTTTAGCGAGGGGATGGCTTGTTACACTGTATTCTTACTTTATAAATAGATTGGTGTACTTTATAAATAGATTGATGTACTTTTAGAAACTTAAATTTATCAGTAAATAAAATTAATAAATCATGTGTTATAATAGTTATATATATGTTATTATTCCTTAAATATTAATATTATATCATGTTGTTGGTTCTTATCAAATTTTAAATCACATATTTAAATTATATTATACAAGTTAGGACTTTAGGTACGGTTAAATATTATGAAAAATACATATATATTAAAATTATAAATATACGCATATAATACTAGTACAAATACCAATTATGTTACCTAGTATGAGTACTAATAAACAACACAAATTATTTATATCTTAATCGTACGTTTGAAAACATTTAAATTTATTTTCCTACAACTAAATTGATGGTTGATAAATTTATTTTTGTCAATTTGATTGTCAAGTTTTAAGTTGGACATTCTTTTTGTTCCTCTTGTTCTTTTGAAGTTTCTTTATATTTATTTGTTGTCTCAAAAACTTTTGTTGAAGATTAAAGTAGATATTTTATAATTAGTTATGTATTCAATCGCTAAATTATTACATTATTGTTAATATCAATATTATTATGAGTTATAAGTTATTAAGATATGTACTATAAGTTACAAAATACTTGTTCATGTGTATAAACTGATTTTTGAAATATTAATATACCCATACTAATACAGAATATAATTACAAAATATGACATTACACATATAAGAATATCTAATATTACATTAGTGCGACTTTCCAACACATCGTTAGACCAATCCTCTAAAAAAATATATACGAAATTAGTATATGGGCTATATAAACTTGATTATATTATATTTAGACGCTTAAATTGAGCCAAGATGGATTACCCGGTCAAGATTGTGCATTTAGATAAACCGTTCTATAACAAAGTAAAATATCCAATCATTTTTCTTCGGCTTCAATTAAAAATCTTAACTTTAAGAATTTCAATAAAATAGTCATAACAAGGTTGCACAAAATTTGCCTTCGCTCGTTTTTCAAGCTCATACCTCACCCAGTGAAGAAAAACAATAAGGAATATTTGTTGTTACACATAAACTATCAAATGACGTGGTAAGAAATGTTAGTTTTTTGGCTAAATGAAGGAAGAGCTCCTATCCCACACTGCTAAAAGGATGAAAGCTTGGGAGGTCTCCAAGCTTATAAATAAGGACCAAAGCTTTGATTTCAAAGCACCCCAAACCAACAATACACTATAAGTGTTTGATTATTTCTTTCTTTATCTTATTTTAGAGTGGTGAAAGTATTAGTTAAAACTTTGAGAGTGTGGGTGTAATTTTGGGGGTGGCTTGAGAGATTAGTCTATGTGATTGTAACAATTTATCATATAGTGGATCTTTCTCTCTGGAGGCCCGTGGTTTTTCTCCCGTTTTGGAGTTTTCCACGTATATTCTTGTGTTCAGTTTATTTTTATATTATTGTCTTTGGGAGGTTTGTAGGGATTATTGAGGCCATTTTCCCAACAAGAAAGTGATGCTTAAATTTCCTAGATACATTTTTTTTTTCATACAAGACTCTTGTGGTTCATAGGTAAACATTCGATTAGAACCAATATATGTTAAAAGATGCTAAAGAATTGGAACTAAATGGCAATAACTATAGTTTAGGCCAATTTTGGAGCACATTTTATGAAGCACGGGCCAATTTTGTATTTACGCATAAAGATATAACAAGAGTATACAATTTGTTACAACGGCCAATGTACACGTGGCAGAACCGGATAGATTACGAGGGTATACCGGGGATTGGCTGTAATAGCGATTCTTTTCACCGGCAACTGGCTGTTGCCACTGCTGTCCTCTTTGTCTACTGTTATATATATATATATATATATATATATATATATATATATATATATATATATATATATATATATATATATATATATATATATATATATATATGCAGGCGGATTAAAAGTAGGTCAAGTCACTCCTTCCCTTAGCCTTCATCGCCTTCCATAGTTCTATTTCTTCTTTTCTTCCCCCAACTCATTTATGGAACATGTTAGTGTATCCCACATTGGTGCGACACGGTCCTATAAGTTTGTATATATGTTGGAGTCTCCCCTCTTTCCACAAGGGCTCTTTTGGAGAGACACTCTTGGGCTTCACATATATTTACATGGTATCAGAGTCGGCGTTGCGCACCCCTGTAACCTCATCGAGCCTACGTCTCTGAGGGGGGTGTTAGTGTATCCCATATTGGTGCGACACGGTCCTATAAGTTTTTATATATGTTGGAGTCTCCCCTCTCTCCAAAAGGCTCTTGTGGAGAGAGGGGAGACTCCAACATATATACAAACTTATAGGACCGTGTCGCACCAATGTGGGAAACAGACTCAAACATATATACACACTTATAATACCGTATCGCACCAATGTGGGATACACTAACAGAACACCCAGCTCCAGACCCAGACGCACCTCCACCTCCACCTCCACCTCCACCTCCACCTCCACCTCCACCTCCACCTCCAGTGGACCATTTGTAAGCGTTTTTATTGATTTTTATAATTTCCTGTTTGCTGTTTACTTATATCTTGAGTTGTTTGTTGATTTCTATAATTTCCTGTCTGCTGTTTACTTATATATTGAGTTTTTGTGTTTTCAGTGCACTTGAAATAGTTTACAACCTGATAAAACAAAAGGGAGCAAACTTCGATGAGACCGCAGACTCTATTGAAGTTCAAGTGAATATGGATGAACTAGAACCAATCGCAGAAAACCCGTAAGTCGATTAATATAAATGGTTTGTTGTTTAGTTTCATAAGCTCTACCTATTCTAATAAGTTTTTTGCAGGCTTGACGACTGCATCATCTCCAGGGGCGGAACCATAAATCATCCTGGGGTAGCACAAAAAAAAATCCGCATAAAGTATAATAATACAAAAAACAGGGAAATTAAGTAATTTTACCTCCAAGTAATAGCCTTGTGCATATTTTGGCAATGCTGCTCAAGTAATAGAGGATCACGGCCACAAACTAACCCTCACATGAATGGAGATTAAAGTATCTGGCAAGAGGTCCATAAATTTGTAAGTCATTAAGAAGTAATCCTGCAAATAAATAAGAGAGTTTACATTACATTAAATTTATAAGGATTTTAGCAAATAATAGAGGATGATCCGAATCAAATTTTACAAAGATCTTAAGAAATAAGTTAATCTTCCTTCCATAAATATAGAAGTTACAATTACCATTTGTAGCACCAATTTATACACCTCTTCCAAAAGCAGCAATTGAGGTTTATTAACATTGAAATGATATCTAAGCAATAAACAATACACTTAGCAGCAGCCTTCAAAAAGCAGTACTTGAACGAAATAGAAGCAACGACTTTTGAGAACTCCATCAAGTATAGCAACCAAGTTTAGGACCTCCTCCATAACTAGCAACCAAGTTTAGTCACATTTAAGGAACTCATATAACAACTCATAATGGGAACCAAAAATAACAATTCATTGAGCATGGTAGCCAGAAAAGAAAACTGAGACCAACCACATGGCATCGATATAATAGCAGCAATATTCAAGAAAAGCAACAAATCTACAACCAAATCTAGAAATGTTTGAGTAAAAATCCAAAAAAGCAGTCGATACAAGGACAAATCTCGAAGTGAACTTAAATCAAATCCAGTTATTTATCAATAAACACCCCAATAACTTATATGTGAATAGATACTTCAATGAGAACTCAAAATATTTGAGTAAAAAAGCCATAAGTGCAGTCAATACAGGGGTAAACCTAGAACTTTAACCAAAACCAAACTTCTACCAATTTCGAAATACCTTCAGCAACAACAGTAGAATGCGACAACAATCTGAGATGGTTCGAAATTGAAATAGCTTCAGCAAGGAGAGTAGGATACAGCGACTTAGCGATTAGCGAATGCAGCAAATGGTTCGATTTTTTTCCCGACTTCACAAACTTCAGCAACACAGGGGGATGTATGTGTGTTTTTTTTCGCCTTCCTTTGTTGCTGTAAGTGACTAAGCGAGACAAGGAGCCTAATCCCGTATTTAGTTCCTTGCTGGGCTGCTACATTATTTTATTTATTTCTTTTGGGCTTCTAAGTTTGGGCAATTGGGCTAAAGACTATATATAGGCTACTTCTGGGCCAATTTTCAGTAGTGGCCCGTGCCACTGTGGGCTACAGCCCAGATCCGCCCCTGATCATCTCCTGGCTGGTCAACAATGATCTTATTCATCCTGCAACTATGTATGCTAAAGACGCTGGAATGCAAAATCGTGTTCATGATTTCCCGGGGTTGCTTGAGAGTATTCTGAATGTATCTGATCTAAGAGACCTTTTTATTCCATTTATCCCAGAACACGTTGTACCCCAATATGCTGAGCTCATACCTCCAGACCTTCAACACCTAAATCCATACTTGCAACATCATCCTGTTCAACCTGTTGATCCTGTTTAACATGTTGATCCACCGGCTGCTCCTGTTCATCCACCACCTCTTCATCATCCTATCCCACCAAATGATATACCTCCTCAGCTTCTCCCTGTAAATCCGAGAGTTCCCCATCCACAAATGCCACACGACCTTTACCGTTGGGAGAGAATCTCCTACCGGGGAATTAAAGAAAAACTGCAGAGGAAGCATTACTATGTATGTACCTCCGTGTATTGTCCCGCGAAGAAAGAAATTATCACGTCTTTTGACGGATCTGTGATCATTAAGGGCCCGACCTACAAAGGGAACCATGATCATCAGCCGCCCCAATTTCTTTAGGGGTGTTAGGATTTAAGGAATTTTTCTGAATTTGGATTTGAACTATTAGGATTATGAACAATTTAAATTAGCTATCTTTTGTGGATTGTGGATTGTGTTTGGAATGAAAAATCACCGATGAGTTTTCTTGAATTTTACATCATATTATTATTTTTACCACATGAAGTTTTGGAAATTGCAATTTACCACTTTCGGTTATTTTAAACAATATTTTTTATTTTTGAAGTATTAATTAATTCCTTATTTATATTATTTTATAGTAAATCACTCAATATGTATTGTTTTTATAATTTTAAGTTACCAACGGGTTTTTAATCTAGTATAAGAATAAAATAAGAATGTTTCCATTAAAATGTATAAAAAAGGATAATTGTTTCTCCAACATAAAAACTAAGCATATAGAACAGATGAGTGACAACCATTTGTATTGAAAAAGTAAGCATGCACATGTATTGTCATTGTCAAAATAACCATTGTGAATTAATCGGAAGGTAGTTCTTGATTGGATGTGGAAGTGATTTTCAGTATATATTAAGAAAAAAATTGCTGGAAGTTTATACATACATACATACAACATAAATGCACATAAATCACAATGTCACACCTCATCGGATCAACTGGAAAAAGAAATTGTTAGCAAGAATAAGAATAGTAAACATACACAAGTATGTTTTGGTTTGAATATAAAAGAACTTAAAACCTTATTTTTAATACTAGTTAAAGATTTTCTAATAATAGATTCAAGTTTGCTCTGATACTAATTGGTTAATTTCATAAAAAAACGTGGAAGCTTAATTACAAATCTTTAATCTTGAATCTGATTAAAAAAGAGAAAAACATAAAAATAGCCTAATCTCATAATGATTTTTCTCAAAATATCACAAATTAAAGCATTTTTCTCAAAATAGCGAAGCATTTAGCAGGTGGCCATTGCCACTTGCTAACTCCTCAACTCCCCTGCTAAATGCTCTGGAACTACTATAAAAGAACAAATATTTCAAAACCTCATTTTTTTGGAGTGTCAACTGCTAAATGCTCTACGTCAGCTGTTAAATGCTCAAGGTTAGCTGCTAAATGCTCTAGGTCACCAGCTAAATGTTCAAGGTCACTTGCTAAATCCTTTTTGGTCACCTGCTAAATCCTCCTTGATAGGGTTAGGGTTCTTGGAGCTTCATGGGTTTAGGGTTAAGGATTTTCTGACTTTGAACGCTCATAGTTTGTTCATACGAAGTGGGATTTACCTGATATTTTTTTCTAATGTGAAGTGTATTACTAGATGTTTTCACAAACATCAAAAACACAAAAAATTTATGTCAAAAAGTGTTACTTTTGAAGCTCTAAACAAGGTTGTCGGTAACGTGAAATTTATTTCTTTTTCCAACTTTTAACGCTCATAGTTTATTCATACGATATTCGATTTATTTGATTTTTTTGTAACGTGAAGGTTGTCGGTAACTTAAAATTATTACTCATATATGCATATATGCATTGCATTATAATTTTTAAGGTTTTTCGTAAAAAACGACCATTTAGCAGTTAAGGGCATCAACTACTAAATCCTCAAGAGGATGTGATGGAGCTCATCTGCTAAATGCTCAAAGTCATCCGCTAAATGCTCTCGTTATCTGCTAAATGCTTAAGGTCATCTGCTAAATGCTCTCGTCATCTACCAAATGCTCTTCCTCACCTGCTAAATCCTTCCCCTCACCTGCTAAATCCTCTCAAGTTCATAAATGTAACACCCCTTTCTCAAACCATAATTTAATATAGTTTATATTACAAAATGTGACTAATAAAAGTTTACCAAATTTTTTTTCAAACTTTACTCCGAAAGGGTATTACAGACTCAATACAGAAAACCATAATTTAAACTTACGGTATACACACTGGTCCCACTTCAACTTTTGCTCCTTTCACCTAAGTACATAGCATTTAAAACAAAACTAATACGTGAGACATAAAGCCTCGTGATTAATATGGGTTTTAGACCCAAAACTTTTCTACTTAAAACTTGAAATATAACAAGTAAACTGCTTAAAACTGGTTTATGTCACAAATCTCAAAATTTATTTTCTTCTTTACTTTCAAACTCTTTTAAATACTTTCTTTCTCAAAACTGCTTCCTTTCTTGTTTTCTAGTGACCAACTGAAACTCATGAATTAGTTTACTTTAATTCATTCTACTAGCTCCCCTCGCGGGACAGAACAGATCCGCCAGCTAGGTTATGCTCATTCTGTCTCCCCTTTGTGAATTGGAACGGATTCAAGCACAAGGGTATACTAAGCTAGACAACTACTTCGCGACGGGAGGTACCATCCCAGTAGTGTCTTCTGATCCCCCGATTATGTGGGTGATCCTAGTCCGGACAACTGGCTCTTACTTCTTTCTTTCTTTAAAACTTATCTCATTACATCTCAAATTGGTCAAAATGGGACACAATTTATAAATAACTCAAACTCATACACTATATAACTCTTTACTGAAAATACTTTCAAAACCGACTTTAACATCTTAGTTCACATATGAAACTTCTTTCAAAATACTTTGCAAACTATACTTCTTAAAAATCTGCTTGAAACACTTAGCCCTTGTATAGAGCTACTTTAAAAACTATTTTCCAAACTTTAGTAATTGCAAACCTTTGGAAATCTTATTTTTCTGAAAATATCATTTTGCTATGTACTAGAGAAATCCTCATAAAACTCACCTTGGTGTAACTACGGGTCGCTAAGCTTCTCGTACACCCTTCCCTTTTCCTTGCTCAACAATGTTCGAAGCACCACCTATACAAGTAGCATATAAATATATTTAATAAATGCATGCTACAACTAACTCTATGACTTAAGAGTCTCATATGACATAACTACAGGCCATACAAATGTATAACCATTAATAAACTCATTTTATAGTTTTCTCCGTAATACACGTATTTTGCTACAGTACCCCCGAGGGGTCGTATTTCATTTCCGGCACTTTTGCATGAAGTCTTAGGCCATATTAGACTTGTGTTTCAAATTTGAGGTCAAACGGACAAGGCTAACCCCAATTTCCAAAAATCAAAACTCAAAATCCACCTCAGTACATTACACGGTCGTGTAACTTTTGCCCTAGAAATTACACGGCCGTGTAATATTGTTGGCCTAATTTCAGGTACACGGTCGTGTAACTTTTGCCTTGCAAATTACACGGCCTTGTAATATTCCTGGCCTGATTTCGGGTCCGATTTTCGAGCTGCAGACCTCTATTTTCACCTATTAAGTTCTTAATACTTAACTTAATCGTTTACTATCATTCCATGACTAAATCCCTTGCTTTACATCAGGTTTTAAGCCATGGAATCACTGATTGCAATTCCAATTCTTTGAAAACCCGTTTTTCATATTTTTCACCAAAAATCCATCTTTTTGAAATTAACCACTTAGGAGTGTCTTAATACATCCTAAGTGATCATTTGGACTCAGCAAAACCATACAAACTGGTCTTGGTCATGTAAACCTTTGAATTAGGGTTCTTGAGCAATATTTTCATCTTTTTCTTAATTTCAACAACACCTCACAATTGAAGTGTGTTTACTTGGTATGTTGGTATAACTAGATGGGAATGAATTTCTGGAAACTTCACATAAGCTTCATAAACCCGATTTTCCAGATTTCAACCCAAGAAGATGATGAATAGTAGGTGTTCTTACCTCAAATGCTTGGAAACTTCAATTCCAACTTTTATTTCTTGCAAAAACTTCCAGAATTCTTCCTCCCCTCTAGTTCTCTCTCGCTCTCTCTCGATTCTTCCACTGGCTTCTGGAGAATGAGAGCTAGATATTCTTATATATATATATATATATATATATATTTAATATTTATAAACATTTTCACTTTAGCCCCTAGATTCTCTCTTTTATTCAGAAATGGTCCAAAGGTCCATAACTTTACAATTTATGTTTCATTTACTTCCAACTTAGCATTTTCTTGACAATTTGGTCATTTTCATGTCTAATGACCATTTTGCCCTTTGTTTTTGCTAAATTTCACTATTCACGCGGTAAAACTCCAAATTTCACATAATTTTTTATTTCTTATAACATAATTCCACAATTTACATATTATTTTACATAATGGTCTTACAATATGCCAAAAGACCATTTTACCCTTTTACAACTTTTTCGCGGGTTCTTACAATAAACCCCAATTTTATGCTTTAAAGTCTTGTACATTAGGCATATAAATTTGTACGTTCACTAATCTAAGGCTTAAAACGTGAAATTATTAACTAGAGAAAAGTAATACATAAAAGAGAATATCAAATTCTGCAGAGCCATTTGAGAGCCATTTGAGAGCGTTTTTCGTCTACGGTAATGAAAAAAATAACATTTTTTTCTAGTTTATATACTTGGGCTGATGGGCCGGCCCATTAACATTAAGCAGCCCACCTTAAGGAGTTACCAGCCCATGGTGAGCATTTAGCAGGGGTCTCATGTCTTAGGGAGCATTTAGCAGGGGAGTTGAGGAGTTAGCAGGTGGCAATAGCCACCTTCTAAATGCTTGGCTATTTTGAGGAATAATGCTTTATTTTGTATTGTTTTAAGATAAACCCTTATGGGATTAGGCTATTTTAGTCTTTTTCTCTTAAAAAAAATAAACAAACAATAAAATCTTACATACCTGCTTCCAGGGAGTTATCAAATTTGATGAGAATGATTGATTTTCCAGTTGATCTCAAAAGCTTTCTAAAACCCTTAGCTAATAAACTCACGAGTTTCGTGTGTATATTTATGTATATTTGATTTGCTTTTCGTCATGTATTTATATATAACACAATATACATTTAATTAAGTGGTCCCAAAATATTTAATAGTAAGAACATGTGAAGTTCAACAAATTTAATACTTGAAATTCACATGAAACTCACGACAATGTAGCCCCAAGCGATGCAAATATCCAACTTTGTGGAACTCCTACAAGTCTCAAACAAGGATTTGTAAGACAACATTGTTGAATTTGGTGTCTAAGTCATGACTTATAATTGTATTTATCTTGTTAATTGAAGCAAAGTCCATTTGGGTTGCCCTCATAGCTGGAGGTTTAATGTAGAGTTCAGTAGAGAGAAAGGTTGATTTATTAATTGTTTAATAAATCAATAGAAATAAATAAATAGCTTATTAATATATTGAAGTGTTAATATATTAATTAGAAACTATAATAATTAATTAAGATTTAATCTAGAATTAATCGGATTTAATTTGGGGATTAAATTAATTAATTAAAAGTGCAGGGACTGGTTTGTATTTATTCAATAGTTGAATAACTAGCAAAGAGAAGTCCAGGGACCAAAAGTGGCGTCACCCTGGAGGCTCCTCTAGGGTTGGCGAAAACCCTAATAAGGGTTTGGGGATCTGGTCTAAGTGGTCAACAGGCTTGCCCACTTTGGAGGCTCCCTAGGGTTTCAGCTGTAACCCTATGAGGCTATAAAAGGAACCCCCTGGCACCCTTATTTCCTGCGCCAACTTCACTCTAAGATTACTCTGCTGGACTCTCTTCTCCATTGCTTGGGTGTGACTTTCATTTGAGGCAAGATCTCTTTGCTGCTAGCTTCAAAAACAAGATCAAAAGGTTGGTAACTCTTGGTTTGATCCTTTGAAATTATTTTTTGGCCTTAGGTTTTATTATTATATCTTCATAGAAGAAAAATAGATCTTATTAGGGTTGCATATGAACTTAGGAATTTTGTTTGTTCATTGATTGCTTAAAAACCCTTCAGTGGTATCAGAGTTATGGCTTGTTTTCTTGTGAATTGATATAAACAGTGTTGTATGACCACAAAGGTTTTCGAAAATAACCCTTGGGAGGAAAGACTTGAATTTGGCGGCTAGGGTTAACCAAACCCTAGTTTCCCTTCCCTTATTCAGCGAAATATTTGCTGCCTTAGACGGTTGGTTGTTATTTTGGTAATTATTAGATAATTAAATAACTGGAACCCCTTATTCTTTGCATGCAATTTTCAAAATTAGGGAATAAGGATAGGGAATTAATTTGATTAATTTTGTGGTCCCCCATCCTTGATTTAATTAGTTTAATTAAATTGTTTAAGTAAAAGACCAATTAAATCACTTAAAGAATTAATTAAATTTTCAAAAAATAGAAATAAATTTGCAAAAATTCTTAGAAATTAATTCTAAAATATTTTAATAAGATTAAAATATATCTTATATATTTATGATTAAAAGTTAATATTTATATATAAGACTAAATGGTTAGTCTTACCGTTAGTAGGCATCATTCACAAAACTGTCCTATAAAGAGTGTATAAGGCGACTGCCTATAAAATGGTAGTCCAATGGGTATCCACTCTTACCCACCGCTCTCCTGGTCAGTCGAGTGTCATTAGCCGAATGGGTTTGATAGAACTGCTAAGCCTCTTAAAAGTATTATGCTGTAATTGAAAGTACTAGAACTTTGAACAAAACCCAATCTAGTTACTTTAGGTTAAAAATGTGAATTGGTGCTAATCCATGGAATTGCACATTGCACTTTGTGGAACGTTGGTGGAGCGTGTGTGGTTTACCGACACGTGAACTGGGGTCCGCAAAGAGTCACAATGGGTTTCACAATTTTGTCATTATTAATGGAGCGTGTGGGGTTAACCGGCACATTAATTAGAGATGACAATTGACTTCGAGAGTACCGAGCGAATTTGCATGGTTATTCACACCCGGTTTGTGATCCTCGGCATCCCAGTCACAAACAGTGGAGCACATCCGAGACTAAACATGCCATTGAAAAGTTCAATGTGTCTTAACAGATCTAGGAATTTCATAAGATTAAATTGATAAGTGTATTATCTACCTTAATGACCATTATGTTGTGATTACATCATCCCTCTTCACATCATAGTTGGGGTATTTTGGGTCCTAGCATTTATAAATAATAAATTGGGTAATTATTTAAAAGGATTAATTAAAGTAATAAAATTCTATTTATTGTAGATGTCTGAATCAAGTGTCTATTCTCCTCCATCTCTTCCTTCACCCCTTTTTGAGAGCATCAGAATGCACCTGCCAAATATGGAAAGGCTGACTGGCCTTAACTGTAAGGAATGGCTTCGCAATTAGAGACTGGTTCTCGTTATTGCTGGCAAGGTTCATCTCACCGAGTATCCGATCCCGGTTCCACCGGAACAAGTCATTATAAAGAGTTCTTATGATAAGTGCAACTTCTTAGTTGATGAATCTGATGAGATTCGTGACCTCATGCTATTGACCACTGACCCCGAGTTCTGCAAGGATTTTGAATCCTTGGTGTGATACCCCATTTCTACTGTTTGTAAATACTATGGTTTTTCATAAAAGTTCATGAATACAAAAATACGGTTTATCAAAAACCGATAATTTACATGTTTAAAATTGTGGGTGTTACAAATCCATACCAAATCTAACCATAGTAAGCAAGAAAGGATTAAACCTTATGTCCAAGATAGGAGCTATGTGGGCTCCACTCCAGCTAAACTTCATCCAATTATAGCATAGCATTTAACCTGGAATACATGGCAAAACATAAAATACGTAAGACAATAATGTCTCGTGAGTTACATGAGTTTTAGACTCAAACCTTTAACTTCTTTTCCAAATTTTTATAAAACTTATAACATAAAACTTCTGACAAAAATTTATTGTAATAACATACTATAACTCTTTACTTCTCGAAATCATTTCATAACATACTTTACAAAAATAACATCTTTCAAAACTTATAGTAGTATCATACTATAACTCTTTACTTTTCAAATTCACTTCATAATATACTTTTCAAAAATAGCTTCTTTCTTACTTTCTTTGACTGGTTTTATAAGCTTGCTGGATTTTTATACTTAGGGCTTTAATCACCATAAGTGATACCCCAAGTCTCTATGGCTAGAAAGAACGGATCAATCCTCACCATAGAAGTGCTTAGGCAATCTACTTCGCGATGGGGCTTTTTCCCCAATAGACCCCTTACCTAACCCGGGTAGGTGGAACATAGTTCCCTTACTAACGCTGCTTGCTACAAATACCAGTCATACAAAATACTTTCTGCTTACTTGAACATTACTCACATACATATGAATAATGGCTAAGTGCTAAACTTTATCATTTTCTGTCTTTATGGCTACATGCCAAATATATAACTTTCTTCACATAATAATCATACGTTTAAAACATGTTTTTATAACATTCAAAGCTTTATGTCAAATCATACTTTCCAACATCTTATGGTTATATGCCATTCATACTTGAAAACATATATACAGTTTGTAACCAACACATACTTCTTAAATATCTTGTGGCTATATGCCATTCATACTTGAAAACATATATAACTTGTAATCAAAATATACTTTCACATAATTGGTTCATAGACCAACATACTTTCACTTAATTTAAATTGTAGTTCAAAACATGACTTTAAATATAGCATTATACTTTCACAACAAGTTAGAAATAATACTCTTGCATATAATTTCACATATAGAAGTTTTATAAGAAATCTTGAAAATACTTCCTTGCCATGTACCCAAAAATAGGTAAAATTATCTCATGTACTCACCTTGGCTAGTTAGAGAAGTCTAACTAGGATTACTCCCTTCAATTGCCCCTTCCATTCCATAAACGTTTCTCCTTAATTACCTAAGGAGTTCATTAACATTTTATTAAAACATGTAGGTCTTATCAACATGTAAAGACCACTTAATCCCCCTAAATGTACTTATTTTTTTATGTTTTCAAACTATATTAAACATATACCAAAGGTTAAGGGGTCAAACTACTCAAATCGGGTCATAAAGAGAGTGAATTGCATGAATTCGGGTCACATGGGTCGTGTACAGGTCATACGGGGTCATGTAAGGCTTCCAAGATATCCAAACCTTCTTTTCCAGGTTACACGGGTCGTGCTAAAACAACACGGGTCGTGTAACTCATTGCAGACCCCATTTTCTTCAATTTTTCACTAAAAATCATGTATCGGGCTCGTTTTAACTCCAAACTTCACCAAATTTTAACCATAGGTTCTATAGACCATCTATTATGTGAAGGGAATGTTTTAACTTCTATTAAATCCTTTTAAGACCATGACTTAATGATTAATACCATAGGATGGCACAAGAGCTCTAAGGAAGCTCATATGCACATCAACTCAAATTTTAAAGTCTAGTTTTGTTCATTTTCTTTGCATACACTTATATAACCAATTGATGATTTAATTTAAGGTTTTTACAATCCAAAACATACTTTTTTAATTACCAATTCCTTATTTTTATTAACAATTTCCATGGGTTTCATTCATGGAATCACCAATTCCATTCCACCCTTCAAATTCCAGGTTTTATTCAAACTTCCATTTTACTAATTGAAATTCTTAGGAAACCACTTCCAATAGTTTCTTCATACATATACATCATTTATGACTCTTTCTAACCAACTCTTTATATCAAATTAACACTTTGATCAAAAACCCAATTTCTAGGGTTCATGAGCTAAAAACCCATTTCTATGGATTCAACCACAATCAATGGTTAGAACTTGTTTTCTATGATAATTTGAACTAGATGAAGTGTATGAATTCATTAGATTACCCTCATCTTCAAAACTCAGAAATTGAATTTGAAGATTACCCAACAAAACTTGAAAGAACTTGCTAAACTTAAGGAATTCTTACTTGAATTGCTTGGAATCATCAATTCCAAGTGTAAATCTCTAGTCTTCCAACTTCAATCTTGTTCTTCTTCGTGAAACCTTGTTCACGGTTCTTGAGAGGAGTTTTCCAGAACTTCTTTCTGATTTTTATGAATATTATGACTTAATTCCTCAATTATATATTTCCAGATTTTACATTTTTAGCCCCTAAGTTCCATCTCTTGAACTTTTGGCACTTTTATCACATATTATCACATAAAACTTTCTTTTATTATATTTTTGCCACAAGCAAACAATATTTTTATATATTTGGTCCTTCACATGGTCAAATGACCAAATTACCCTTTTATGGTAAAAATGACCAAATTACCCTTTTTACTAGAATTAACTTTCAAATACTTATCAAAAGTATTTGGTGTTACAAGTTTTATTTCATTACATATTAACCCCAAAAATCATATTTTCATTACTTAGAAGTCATTTGGATGTCAAATGATCATTTTGCCCTTTTTCACCATTTTTTTCCAAACTCTTGGAATTTTACTACAATTCCCGCTACATTATTTTTCAACTTTCAAAATGTTTGGTCTTTACCCTAAGCGTTATCTCGAATATAAATTCAAGATTTTTGGGTCGTTACACTTGGGGCCATATGAGTTAATGCAGTCGGTTGAGGAAAGGTTCCAAAAACCAATTGAAGAGGAACTAGCTAGGATCTTCAAAAGCCTTGCAGAGTTCAAGCTAAAAGAAGGAAGTAGCATCGATTTACATGTTCTTCAGATTGAAGTGTACATAGGCGAATTGTACAAGCTTGGTTATTCCATGAGTCAGGAAATGAGTGTTAACATTTTACTCGCTTCGCTGACGAGTGAGTACGATCTGTTCATTCAGACGTATAGAAAGGAAAACCAGAAAAGGGCCTTTATGGAAATGCGTCCACTGTTGACTTTATACCAGTCACTATTGGATAGGCATAGCTCTAATGATTCAGCTACTTCTGGATTAAGTCCAGTGAGAAAACGCAGCAAGAAACGATCCAGATCGTCTAGATATGTCTTAAGCTGGGAATCCACAGAATCGGATACAGTCGCGGAAAGATTGGAAGACGCTCCAAGGTCAAAATCTTTTGAAAGCTCAGGTATATCTACAAAAACCTCAAAACTCCTGTTCCATAATTCCTTGATGCATAATGTGATAATCACATTTTGGTCTATATGCAGGGAATCAGTAGGGTACGGGACTTTGGCGCATAGGAGCACATTTGGATTGGATTCCCGGCTCATGTGGTTTTGAAGTTTAGTTAGATATTGAAATATTGTTATTAGCTTTTAGAGGCGTATGACATTGTCTATCATATAATACATTGTCAAGGATTTTTGTTTTAATAAAATTGTTATTTTTTAACACCTGAGATTGTCCTTGAAATGTTATATGATTGTGTTGAATGCATGATTAGTAATAACTTGAATATTGATACATCCAAAACGTTTGGATTCAGGAATTGTGTCATCTATGATTGTTAATGTAAATGTTATAAAAATCAATTCAACCAAAGGTCCAGTTGGACAGGACTTTGGAATCATTTGACTTAGAGTCTCATGATGAATTGAGTTCTTAATGTGTCAAGAAATTAATCAACCAAAGATCCAGTTGGATACGACTTTGGAATCATTTGACTTAGAGTCTCATGATGATTAAGTTCTTTATAAAGCACATGTGGCAAGAATTAAATCACCCAAAGATCCAGAGGATAGGATTTTGGAATCAGTTGACTTAGAGTCAAGTGATGATTGCAAGTCTTGAACAGAACTAATAAAGTCATAAATTTACATAAAGATGTAAAAGACAATTAGATTAGGAGCAACGAACACACCAGTTGCTGTGTATTGCTTGAATCATCAAATATAACACAATTGTTTGTACTTCACAATATTTGTCATTCGGTATGACGAATATGGCTTCGCCTATTAGAATAAGCGATTGAATTGAAACCTTAAACAATTCAAGGACTTCAAATGAATTACAAGATCCACAAAACCTGAGTAACCCATAAACTGGGAAAATGTTTCACAGTTCATTCTCTTCCAAGAACATTAATAGTTATAATGTGTCTTAGGGAAGATGATGGAGCATTGGTCGAAACAGTTCGATCCTCGATGTATGAGATACATTGTTAATTAGTTTCTGATAAATTGAATACTAAACCAGTCAGACCATATTCCGACCACATTCTAGACTAAGTAGGTTTTGGAGACACTGCCTGAAATGTGAAGCTGGGATTATCCCACTTGCACATAGAGAGTCCATGGTCTTGTAGTGTTCGTCCGAACCTCATGACTAGCCTGAACCTGAACAGCAATGTCGTTTCACTGACTATACCGCTATACCTATAAAAGAAGAGCTATGTTAGAAAGAACTCATGTTCTTAGGAAACAGTGGGAGTTGGGACAGTCCTGAATGAGTTCAGGAGTAGCCAAGTGAAAGAACCTTTAGTCATCACTAGGCTTAGAGCAGAAATCAGATTTCTGTTTCAACACTGACATAATCTTCTCTTGACCAGTAGTACTAATCACCATCATAAGTAGTTATGATCGAGGTGACATACCATTTGGTGGTAAAACACTATAGTTGGTACGGATTATCAATCCAACTACATGGAAGCATTGGTGAGCCCGGTTGCTGCCAATTAAGAGAACCTTAGGACGAGATACAGTCTATGTGGCATTTTGATTGATTTTACACCTGGTCTAAAAACCATTGGGAGTAATTGAATCATCAAAAGAAAGCAGCATGGACAAAAATGTACCTTTAGAACATCTGGTTGAGTGAGACGATACCCAGAGTCAAGTAATTGATTCCGGGAGAAGCGCTCTCAATAGAAGATGAAATATGAAAGGATACTGCATGGCACATTGTAAGTCGTTAGTAGAGCACGTGTGGATCACCGGCACACTAATAGGGACTCACAAAGAGTGTCCCAGTACAAAGGTACATGGACCCGGGATTACCCCTCGGGCATCTCGCAATAAAGGATATTCAGATTCTCAAAATATGCAAAAGGATTGGATTTTGAGAAAGGGCTGAAAGATTTCCATTAAGATGTCAGAAAGGTTTGGATTCTTAAAATGTGCCATAAGTTCTGGATTTTGTGAATAGTCCATAACCGTGTCAAAGCCAGTAGGAGTGTCGCTATTATCTACTATCTCCATATGTGTGTTACATATTGTTTCTAGGAAACGTCTTTTTTCATTACAAAGTGTAATGACTTGGTGTTAAGAGACGGATCGCTATGAAAGAATTAATAGAGATACGACATACTCAGGTGGTTGCAAACGTCTATGAGATAGATTGAAACTATGCCAGGATGATCTTGATGAGATTCAAGATGCATAGCCCCGGAAAAGGAGTTTTCTATCATTGCAAAGTGTGATGATTTGGCATGAGAGATATAAAGAAGGTGCAATATACTCACATAATCCACAGACATCTATCAGATAGATGTTATCTTCAGTATAGACGTAGCCATAGTAAGCATAATCTTGGTAAGATTCAAGATGCATGAGAAAGTCTCCAAAAGGAAATGATTATTAAAAGTTGTGACACAAGGATTATAAGTAATCCTAAGATTCCAAAAGGGTTTGAAATAAGATTAGATCGAATTCCACGAGTTTCTTGGATCGATCAGAAGTGTCATGAACATGTCCTGATGACTTAATGCTTAGAGCATAGTGAGTCAGATTCAGGATATGACCTGGCTGGGAATACTTAATGGATTCTATACATACGTGAGAAATCATTGGAAAATGATTGGGGTGGATGTTAATAGTAATTTGAAAAGAGTTTCAAAATAAGTAAAAGGACTTAATGGTTAAAGAGTTTCGTTGGCATTTCCATGGAGCGTGTGTGGGTCACCGGCACATCGTAACATCACGAAATAGTCTTAGGGTGCAGTCATGTGGACTAAAGATCCCGAGAACCATGGAAAGTCATAGTTCATAGAATGGAGTTGTTATTGAGAATGACAGTATGACCAAATTGAAATATCATCGGAACAATGTCCGATTGGATAAAGTGTATAAATGTATGACATTTGGATACATAGAAAGAGTGAAAGGTCATGTAGACATAGATACATGACACAAATTAAAAGTTTAAAAGGAATCTAGAAACCAATAATGGTTTTATGAAAAAATCCGACTTGGTGATTACCTTGTGGAGACTTGGTAATTAGCAAGAGTAGCTACCAGTCAGATTTTAAGTTTCATTTTTGCATGTTTCACTTCCCGAATAATTTGGTTATTCAAAGGTCCACAGTCGTTCATATTTTTAGAGAGTAAGTATGAACGTAGACTGTCGTGAATTGGTTTGTAGATTGTCTAAGGAGTTAGAAATTGTAGTAAGACTGCTACAACGTTCACGAGTACTTAGAAATCGAGATTTAAGTATTGGATAAACCCGCACTCAATAGATTGTTTCATGGATTACATTACGAGCAATGTTGAGACGATAATATCTTATGATCTTAAAGCAGAGACATATGAGTTGACATTTGCAAGTCGGTTGTGCTTTGATAATGTGTAAACGCATCGGTAACTCGATGTTATAAAACACATTGTTGTGTACGATTTTGACAAGTAAAAGACACAAGCATATGAGTCGAAGCTTATTCGTTCCTTGACCTTGATAGGGAAACAGATATCTGTAGGCCTCTCGGTGATTTCGAAGTTGACTAAAGTGCTGGCCAGCCTGGACTGAACTGATGTGTTCAATTAGAAGTCTTAAAGTCATAAGTAGAATCGAAGATCGGGAAACATAGTATCGGACAGAGATTAATCTCAATCCATGTCTCGTGTCTGGAAATATCTTGTTGGACGAAGTATCATCAGATCACTTATCTTTGGACAGAACTGACTAGGTCAGAGTTCAGGAACAGTTTCTAGGAAACTGATATTAATCAGAAGGTAAATGGACTATTAAAGTCATAGACTTATCCAAGTGGGAGATTATTGGATTTGGTGTCTAAGCCATGACTTATAATTGTATTTATCTTGTTAATTGAAACAAAGTCCATTTGGGTTGCCCTCATACCTGGAGGTTTAGTGTAGAGTTTAGTAGAGAGAAAGGTTGATTTATTAATTGTTTAATAAATCAATAGAAATAAATAAATAGTTTATTAATATATTAAAGTGTTAATATATTAATTAGAAACTATAATAATTAATTAAAATTTAATCTAGAATTAATTGGATTTAATTTGGGGATTAAATTAATTAATTAAAAGTGCAGGGACTGGTTTGTATTTGTTTAATAGTTGAATAACTGGCAAAGAGAAATCCAGGGGCCAAAAGTGGTGCCACCCTGGACACTCCTCTAGGGTTGGTGAAAACCCTAATTAGGGTTTGGGGATCTAGTCCAAGTGGTCAACAGGCTTGCCCACTTTGGAGGCTCCCTAGGGTTTCAGCTGAATCTTTGGGAAAGGTTTGGAGGCAAGAGGATTGATTTATCTCCTCTTTTTTTTCTGAATCTTTGAGTTAAACCTAACCTAGCCTTGTTAAGTATGGATTTAGATAGGTTAAGATTGGAAACCACCATTTTTGGAAGAGCATATTGCTCATGAGCTTGTTTGGCCATGATTGAACATTAAAGTTTACATTTTTATGGGTTCAGGAGCTGTTAGTGTCATTTCTGGAAGATTATAGCTTCTGGCTTAATGTGTTAAGCACTTTAGGAGGTTTTGGCTGTACAATGGGTTAGCGCCGCTAACTGAAATGGTTAGCGACGCTAACCATGGGCAGTTTGACTTTCGTTGACTGGTTGACTTTGACCTTTGGACAGTTGATCTTTTGAGTCGAAACTCTAGAAAATCATTAGTTATGATTATGGTTAGAAGTTTAAGGATATAAACTTTGTTTAATGAGATGCTTTTGATAAAAGGAAGCTCAAGGGATTTTACCGACCTTCCTTACTTTTGTTTAGCTGCAGATCATGTGAGTCTTCTCACTATACTATGAGTGATGTTGCATGCGTAGGTAGATTTATTATTTTGTGTAATAATGTGATGTATATGGCTTTTGTTTATCGACAAGATCGGATGAATGGAATATTGAGTTTTATGGATTTCTTCCATCAGGAAGGTACGAAGATTGTCGCGATCTGGGATCCAGATGCGATCTTGATAATAGAAAATGCCATCAGATAACTTTCCAACTCCCCATCAATTCTCGTGGGCATGTCATTTTCGATAATTGCCGAGTGTTGGGCTCCTCGAATTCGGTCGCTGAGATTGGACAAGATAGGAGTACATATTAGATGAAATGCTTTGGCATGTTCTTTTCGGCTTAACGCGTCGGCTACCACGTTTGCCTTGCCCGGATGATAGCGTATTTCACACTCGTAATCATTTAGGAGTTCGACCCATCGTATTTGTCTCATATTGAGTTCCTTTTGATTAAGAATATGTTGCAAGCTCTTGTGGTCGGTGAAAATTACGTATTTAGTGCCGTAAAGGTAATGCCTCCAAATTTTAAGAGCGAAAACCACGGCATCGAGCTCCAAATCATGAGTCGTATAATTCCTTTCATGGATTTTGAGTTGTCGCGATGCGTAAGCTATAACATTTCCCCTTTGCATCAAAACACAACCTAGACCGAGATTGGAGGCATCGCAGTATACCACGAAATCTTCGGATCCTTCAGGGAGTGTAAGAATCGGAGCGTCACACAATCTTTCTTTAAGGGTTTGGAAAGCGTCGTCTTGCTTAGGTCCCCAATCAAATGGCGTACCCTTGCAAGTGAGAAAAGTAAGCGGTAAAGCGATCTTTGAGAAATTTGAAATGAAACGCCGGTAATAGCCAGCAAAACCGAGGAATGACCGAATTTCCTTGGGGGTACCTGGGGCTTTCCAATTCTTAACTGCTTCAACTTTTGCGGGATCGACTAAAATACCCTTGTCACATACAATATGACCGAGGAATTGTACCTCATTTAACCAAAACTCGCATTTCGAAAATTTGGCATAGAGCTGATTTCCTTGCAATGTTTGGAGAGTTAGACGAAGGTGTCTTTCATGGTCTGCCTTTGTCTTGGAGTAAATAAGGATGTCATCAATAAAGACGATAACAAAACGGTCGAGATAAGGTTTAAATACCCGATTCATCAAGTCCATGAATGCGGCAGGGGCATTCGTTAGGCCAAAAGGCATAACGGTGAACTCGTAATGACCATAGCGGGTTCGGAAAGCGGTTTTAGGGATGTCTTCTTCCCGTACTCGAAGTTGGTGATAACCCGAGCGGAGGTCGATTTTTGAGAAGCATGAAGCTCCTTGAAGCTGATCAAAAAGGTTGTTGATCCGAGTTAACAGATATCGGTTCTTGATGATCAATTTATTTAACTCCCGATAATCAATACACATACGAAACGAACCATCTTTCTTTTTGATGAAGAAAACCGGGGTTCCCCAGGGTGAAGTACTAGGGCGGATAAATCCCTTATCGTTAATTCTTGGAGCTGACTTGTCAATTCTTGCATCTCGGTTGGAGCCAACCGATATGGAGACTTGGCTATGGGAGCAGCATCAGGAACGAGATCGATGCGGAACTCTAGCTCACGTACTGGAGGGAGTCCAGATACGTCATCAGGAAAGATGTCGGGAAAGTCTCGTACAATCGGAATATCTTCGATCTTCTTTTCTTTGACCTTTGTTTCCACCACATGGGCTAAGAAAGCCATGTATTCTTTACGTAGATATGATCGAGCTTGAGTACATGACATAAGACTAAGCTTTTTTGAACGAGTCTCGCCATACTATTTCAACATGGTTTTGGGATAGCCAATCCATTCCCACGATGATGTCGAAGCTACCGAGTTCCATAGGAACTAAATTGACGGAAAATTTATGACCGCAAAAATCGAAAGTGCAATCTTGGATGACTGCATTGAGTGAAATGTGTTTTCCATTGGCGACTTCTATGGTAATGTGTTCATCAAGAATCGTGCGAGGTGTCTGAAGTATGGGTTCAAATTCCAAAGACACAAAACTTTTATCGGCACCTGAATCAAAAGGTACTGACACGTAGCAGTCATTTATGAGAAACGTACCATTTACGACCTTGTTATCGGTCTGTGCTTGGGTTGCGGTAATGACAAATGCTCGGACTTTGGGAGCTGGAACCTGCATTGTTGGATTTGCCTAGGCTTAAGTGTTAATGATATTGACAAGCCTAGGACACGCGTTTCTGAAATGGGTGGGGTCACCATAGTTGAAGCATGTTCCAGTTGGATATCGGGTTTGTGTTTGCTGATTTGAGGGTAGAGCGAATGGTCGCTGAGTTTTTGGTGTACGGCATGTGTCCGCCAAGTGGCCATAGCGACCACAAGTCGTACAAAGGCGACACGGGCTGGTGGACATATGGTGATAGTTACAATGGTTATAGAGGGGGTCGTAATGCCATCTATGAGAAACACGCATATGGACTTGTGAGTTATTTGTAAATTAAGTTTGTAGACATTGTTGGGTAAAATGATTGTAAAACCCTTGTTGGGCCATGGTTAGGAGTGTTGGGCACCTTTTGGGCTTTCCATGGGTACTAAATGTGAAGCATGTAGCAATTGCGTGGGCCCCTACAATACTAAGTTTTCACATGTTTTTCCCACTTCATGGCCCATTAGGGAACTTAATAGTCCAATGAGTTGGCCATTTTGGAGTGTATCCTTTCGGATACGTTTGATAAGGTCGGGCAGTTTGATGGCTGAAAAGTAATGTGAGTGACGCGCTTTGGCCTATAGGTTTGGGAACTCTCGCCTTTGGTCCCCAGGTAAGCAAACTGGTCCCTAGGTTGATTGGGATATATACGAATGCTTACCTAGTCAGGACTTTTGGGCTACCGGCACCTCCCCCTTCCAGTTACTACGCGTCCATTACTTTGATCCTACCCAACTAGAGTGGATGACTTTTAATTTCCTATGAGCTTTAAGGAATATATATGTATATAAAATTTTATTTTGAAACCATTTGAGTATGTGTGTGATTTTAAGAGAAAGAGGAGAAAATCACAAGTGTATGCACACATATAAGTGTCGGGAATAATACGTAAGCACATAAGGGAGCAATTAGCTCACAAAGGTATTCCTAGGATTTTCTAAGTGCGAGTTGCGTGCAGTTGTAATCATCATTCCAAACCATAGAAGGGAAAGAACACTCAAAGAAAAGATGTGGAAGGGAATCGGAACAATCACCACAGAAGGCACAGATGAGGTTGGCGTTAGTCTCCCAGCTTTTGATTTTATCATGGGTCTTTAGTCGTTCTTTGAGAGCAACCCAGAGAATAAATGCATGTCTAGGGATATTCTGGGAGAACCAAACAAGATGATACCAGTCGACAGGCTGATCCGAGGGGCGTATATAGTGCCAGACAGATCGGACCGAAAAAGGAGAGACCTTACCGTCGCAAGATCTCCAGAGGAGTTTATCAGGAACGGACGTGGATAAAGAATGGGGGTTATGAGAAAGCAAAACGGGATGGGAGTTCAGCCAGCAATAAGGGCGCACCCAACACCCATTGAGGACAATGTCAGCAACCTTAGAATCAGGAGTGAAGCCTGCAGTATGGATGTTACGGGCAGTTAAGAACTGAGAGAGGGGACCAGCAGGATGCCAGTTATCGAACCAAGCAGACGTAGAGCAGCCATCACCAATCTTGGAGACAATAAAGTCCCTGATCTTACCCCGCATGTCGAGGATATTGCGCCAGGCATAGCCCGTACCACATTTCTTGGGTGCATCCCAGAAGTTACGTCCACAGAGGCGGTATGAGTGGATCCATCTGACCGAGAGAGAATCCTTATTAGAAAGGAGTCTCCAGGTATGGGAAGCCATAAGGGAAATATTCCAAACAGCAAGGTTACGAATACCCAGACCACCATGGGTCTTAGCAAGACATACAGTCTTCTAAGGGACTTTGGCTTTACCACGCTTTATCTCACCATTGCACCAGAGGAAACCCCTAGTGAGTTTCTCAATCTCGTTAGAGATTGATTTAGGAAGAATAAAAACGGAAGCCCAATATATTTGCATGGAAGAAAGGACGGAGAGGATGAGTTGGAGACGACCGGCAAAAGAGAGACACTTGTTCTTCCAGTCGTTAATCTTGCATTTGACTTTATCAACAAGGCATTTACAGTCCTTGTGGACAAGACGAGTGGTGATGATAGGGACACCAATGTATCGGACAGGGAAAGATCCCTCCGGAAACCTAACAATACGATCAATTGAAGCTTTGGGCCTCTCACCAACATTGCAATAGAAGGCTTCACTCTTTGCTTCGTTAGGGTGGAGCCCAGAGACCCTAGGGAATTCAGCAACAGAGTCAAAAATGTGACCAACCGAAGAGCTATCGCCATGACAGAAGAGAAGAAGATCATCGGCAAAGCAGAGGTGGGTGATACTTTGCTCCTCACATTGCCGATGAAATTTAAAAGAATCGGAGACAGAGATGTTTCTCTTGATCATAAGGTTAAGGACCTCCATGACAAGAGTGAAAAAATAGGGAGAGAGGGGGTCACCCTGACGGATGCCCCTTTGACCGTCGAAGAATCCGTGCATATTACCATTGATGCTGACAGAGTAAGCAGCAGTGGAGACACACGTCATTATCCAGTCAATCATACGAATGGGGAAACCAAACCCAACCAAGATGGTGCGAAGAAAAAACTAGTCAACCGTATCGTAAGCTTTTTGGATATCGATTTTAAACGCACACCAAGGGGGACCACGATGACAATGATAATCACGCATGATCTCCTGGACAAGAAGAACGTTGTCAGTGATCAAGCGCCCTGGAATGAAAGCAGACTGGTTTTTATCAACCAGAGAAGAGAGGTGGTTCTTGATACAATCCGCAATGATCTTGCTGATACATTTGTAAACAACGTTACAACAGGCGATGGGGCGGAAATCAGAGACTTTAGACGGGGAATCAACATTAGGGATGAGAGCAAGCA
The DNA here is from genome assembly GCA_023525715.1 of Cichorium intybus. Lineage (NCBI taxonomy): Eukaryota > Viridiplantae > Streptophyta > Magnoliopsida > Asterales > Asteraceae > Cichorium > Cichorium intybus. Next base: position 120,499,371 of record CM042013.1, on the reverse strand, counting down.
CTGTGTATAATTGAACATTTAATATGACATTTTGTATAGTCATTCATATATTTGGTTAGTATATATATATATATATATATATATATATATATATATATATATATATATATATATATATATATATATATATATATATATATATATATAATTTAAAAAAAATTATTACAATTAATACTCCCCGCCTAGGCCGACTAGTCCTAGGCCCCAGTCGACCGCCCACCTACCGCATGGCGACTTCTACAACCTTGATATATATATATATATATATATATATATATATATATATATATATATATATATATATATATATATATATATATATATATATATATATATATATATATATATATATATATATATAAAATTTCTTCTTGGTTCTATAATATGTATATATGTAAACAATGTAATAAGTATTTCCTACTCATAATATTAATATCAACCGGTTATTATTGAATTCAATATTTTATTCTTCTTCAAACCATTCCTACTTGTTGCTTAAAGTTTGTTAGATCACATATGAGTCTATTTCTTTATGTTCTACTTGCATTCTTTTCTAAATGTTACCTGTACATTTAAAAAATACTCCTAAAAAAGTAGGTCCATTTAAAAAGTCCAATCGTGCAAATATACAATTATCGGTAAACTGCAACAGAAATTCGGGCAACTAACAATCCATTTAAAAGCCCAATTTACGGGACATTAATTGTTTTCCACCGATTTTCAAAATATAGAAAATAACAAAATCATGTCGAAAAAACAGACTTCAAATTCTAGACGCAACAAAATAGACAAGAGTAACATGAACATGAACTCTAATTTGCGATTTTATATTTTCACTAAGCAACCTGCCAGAATTATTAAGTATCACTCCATACTCTTTTTCCTCAAGCTATGCCAGCCGGTAAAACATATCCGTCATGTTTCAATCTTCACACTTTCACCATTGCGTCGACGTCTTTTTTTACTCTTTTAATCTTCACACTTTCACCATTGCGTCGACGTTTTTTTACTCTTTTAATCTTCACACTTTCACCATTGCGCCGGCGTCTTTTTTTTTACTCTTTTCTTTACTCCGGATGCATCTGAAAATGAAAAGTACAAAATTAACAATTTCTCCTACTATTTTTAAGTCCAAATTGAAACAGCCATCTGTTACATTTAACAATACGACACTCACTTGATTTGGTGTTAGAACTTGTACTTCCTGATGGATTATCTGGAAAATTAAGACATCAAGTATTATGCATAAATCATTATTTGTATATATTATGAATTAGCATGATAATATGCCACCTTTGTACACCAAAGATTCTCAAGATTGAAAAATAAATAGATGAGAAAAAGCTTTATTTGATAACTAGAGTGTAGTTAAAAGTACAAGTAAGTCGCTTACAACGAAAAGACTCCAAGAAATTAAAAAAGACTCCAAGAAATTAAATGCAACGTGTCAATATATTTATACCATGAATTTTTTATTCTTTGACAAGCATAGCAACCAGGGCACATTTTGCAAAGTAATCGCAAACAATTCTTCTTAGCCTATCAAAAACAAAATTACACACATAACTAATTATATAATCTGCTTACAAAGATAAAATTAAAATCACATAGCAATAAACCAAGTATTATGCATAAATCGTCAACAATAAAATAAAAATGACTCACATCTGATATAAAAATTTTCTTGGACGGTGGATTATGCCTGAAAGTAAAAATATCAGGTTCAATGCAAAAATTATCAGAAGCATGACAATATAGAACCTTGGTGCACCAAAGATGCAAGCCCCATTTATTACGCCAAAGCAGAACATGACTGTGTTTGTCATGCATTGGACAGGAATCCAAGTGTCTATGTCAAAGGGATAATAAATTCCAATATTTTGTCCTACCCAAAAAGACATGAATGCCCTCCTCAAAATAGCCCTAAAAAGCTAACTTGTCCAAATCTGTTCATTCATGTCCCCGTAAGGCTCAATTTATGCAAACCTCTATGTAGAAGTAGAAGTGCTCCTTCTTTCGAATGCATGGCGTGGACATTATCTTGACCACTTTGTTGAGGGGAAAAATGCATTCTGTGAACAATTAAAATCAATATCATCTCATTGGTACTCTTGACTACAACAAGAATTATTAAATTCGATTAATTTTTTACAGCAATTTTATTATCAAATATGCACAACAAATCACCTCGATGTGCTCGTATATGATTGAATGCTCAAGGGTTGCTGATTAAGTGTTGTAATGGGTAAGGCTTTACCCTGGCAATAATGTTAGATTACATAAGAAATATGAGATCTTAGAAACATAAACTTCAGAAAACATGAGACAAACTGAAGGGATCACCTCAAAAGTGTGTTGTTTGAATGCTTTCACCTTTTTATACCAGAAAAAGGTCCAATAATCCAAATTTTTGTTTACTTTATACAGCTCCCTATATTCCATGAGTGATCCATCAAGCGCTGTTAAAAAGGAATTATAAAATCATATAACTCTTAATATAAACGAGAAAGACTATCTAATTAAATAAAATAACCAAAAAAGTGTCTATATATGAACTTTCTTGGTTATTTAAGAACGAAATCAACATAACATTCAACCTGTAGACAAAATCGACTATAATAAATAATCGATTAACTTCAAGATCGAAGTATAAAACCCAAATATCACGATAATGATTCAACGGAATATAAAACTATTGAATAATCAACCAAGAATAGATCGAACGGTAAAAGAAAGAACACATGATATTTACGTGGAAAACCCAAATCGGGAAAAACCACGGGCGGAGGAAGCCGAGAAACAATTCACTATATTTTGCGGTGTTTACAAAACGTTGAGAGAATACAAAAATACAAAGAGTTAAAACTCTTATGTATTTAACAAGAAGAGAAGATTGAGATGTTTTTGGTGTGATTTGCATAAATGATTTCCTAATCTATTTATAGGAAATTGGTTGCATGCCACTTAAGGAAAAATGGCTCATTAACAAAAAATTCTACATGCCAATGTTGGAAAATATTTCTTCATATGGGCAGCTTTGAATATAATTTTGCAGCCTTTGAACATTGTGAAGTCATATTCCACAATCTCCACCTTGACTTCAAAATGAGACAGAATGAAAAACTTTAACTTGCATAATTGTCATGCAAAACAGTTTATCAACAGCTCGTCACACTCCAAATCTCTATAAGAATCTGCAAACACCATATGAGAAAAAATTGATTTCGAAAAGTAAGTATACTTCCTCCACCACGAGCCTATGAGGCTCAAATGCGATCAGAAACACCCACCAAGTCCAAACATGATTTGAGCTTGGCTATTGGAAGACTTTTAGTGAACATATCAGCAGGATTATCATTGGTGCTGATCTTGTTTACCGTAATATCGCCTTTAGCAATAACATCTCTGATGAAGTGATAACGAACATCAATATGCTTCGTTCGATCATGGAACATTTGATCATTTGTCAGAAATATTGTACTTTGATTGTCACAAAAACAAGTTTTAACGGATAACTTGTTTGAAAGCTCACATATCAACCGTTTCAACCAGAGGGCTTCTTTCACTGCTTCCGTAGTAGCCATGTATTCGGCTTCGGTGGTGGATAACGCTACGGTGGACTGTAACTGCGCTTTCCAGCTAATTGCGCAATTACCCAAAGTAAACACGTACCCTGTAATCGATCGTCTTTTATCCAAGTCCTTTGCATAATCGGAATCCACATAACCAAGTACTCCACTATCGGTTTTGCTAAACCGCAGACATAAAGATGAAGTACCTCGCAAGTACCGAAAAATCCATTTAATAGCAGCCCAATGCTCCTTTCCTGGATTCGCCATGTATCTGCTCACCATACTTACCGCATATGACAAATCTGGACGTGTACAAATCATAGCATACATAAGAGATCCTACAGCGCTGGAGTATGGTACCTTTGCCATGTATGCTATATCTTCTTCGGTGGTAGGACTTAAGGCGGATGATAGCTTGAAGTGGGCTGCGAAAGGAGTGCTGACTTCTTTTGCGTCATGCATATTGAAACGGTGCAGAACCTTCTCAATGTAGCTTTGTTGAGAAAGGTATAGAGTTCTTGCACTACGGTCTCGCACTATTTCCATTCCTAGAATTTTCTTGGCAGCACCCAAGTCCTTCATATCGAACTCAGCATTCAACTGGTCTTTTATCTTTTGAATCTCCTTTATATTCTTCGCTGCAATTAACATGTCATCCACGTATAAAAGTAGATAGACCATTGAACCATCGTCACACTTCTTGTAGTAAACGCAGCTGTCGTAGGTGCACCTTTTCAGCTTGTGACTGGTCATAAATGAGTCAAACCTTTTATACCATTGTCGCGGAGGTTGCTTGAGGCCATAAAGAGACTTCTTCAATTTGCACACGTAGCTTTCCTTGCCAGGAGCTACAAAACCTTCAGGTTGTTGCATATATATCTCTTCCTCAAGCACACCATTTAAGAATGCTTTAGTAACATCAAGTTGCTCTAACTCATAATCATGAGAGGCAACTAATCCCAACAAGACACGTATTGACGTGTGTTTCACAACCGGAGAGAAAATGTCGGTATAATCGATACCTGGGATTTGACTGTAGCCCTTGGCTACTAAACGAGCTTTATATATTGGTTTGTCACCAGGGTGGATAGCCTCCTTCAACTTGTAGACCCATTTGCACTTAACTGTCTTCTTACCCTTTGGAGCTGGAACGAGATCCCATGTGCCATTTTTCTGAAGAGATTCCATCTCCTCGTGCATGGCAACCATCCACTTATTAGAATGTTTGGATTTAATGGCCTCGTTGTAGCTTGTGGGCTCCAGAACAGACTCAACTTCATTGGCAACTGTACGTGCATAAGCGACAGAATTGGCTTGAACATATCTCTTTGGAGGTACAATCTGTCTGCGAGGTCTATCTCTTGCAATGGAGGGACTGTGAGGTTGGCTTGGAGCTTCGGCTGGCTCATGAGAAGAGGAATGTTGATTATTCGAGGGTTGAGAAACCTCGACACCTTCATGAGACTGGTCCTCGAAAGATGAATTTAAAGGAAGCTCCACCTCCACTCGAACTTTGTCTTTTTCCGAATTTTCATTTTCTCGGGTCTGAATGTTGGAGACAGGATGAAGCATGGCTTTTTCATCGAAGGTCACATCTCTTGATGTAATGACCTTCATAAGCTCTGGGCTCTACAATTTGAAACCTTTCACTCCTGTCTTGTATCCAATAAAAATGCACTTAATGGCTCTTGGTTCTAATTTGCCATTATCAACCCGTGCATATGCTGGACATCCAAACAATAATAATTTTGTGTAGTCAGCAGGCTTACCAGACCATAGCTCAAACGGAGTCTTCTTTCCAATAGTACGTGAGGGGGAGCGGTTGATAATATAGCATGCGGTGGAAGCTGCTTCGGCCCAAAAAGGCTTTGGTAGCTTCGAGTGAGAGAGCATGCATGGAACTTCTCCATGATGGTGCGGTTCATTCTTTCCGCAACGCCGTTCTGTTGTGGTGTGTGGACTACAGTGCGGTGACGTGTAATCCCTTCCTTACGGCAATAGGAGTTGAATTCTTCTGAGCAGAATTCCAGTCCGTTATCGGTACGAAGGTATTTTACTTCAAAACCGGATTTTTTTTCAACTAACACTTTCCAATCCCTAAAGGTTGAAAATACTTCTCCCTTTGTCTTTAAGAAGAACGACCATACCTTCCTAGAGAAGTCGTCAATAATAGTGAGCATATAAGAGGCTCCACCTTTCGATGTAACCTTTGCCGGTCCCCATAAATCCGAGTGTATGTAGTCGAGTGGTCCTTTTGTCGTATGTTTGCCACTGATAAAACTTACTCGCTTCTGCTTTCCGAACACACAATCTTCACAGAATTCAAGTTCGGTTGATTTGTGCTCCCCGAGCAACCCCCTTCGACTTAGTTCATTCATACCATGGTATGACATGTGAGCGATCCTGAGGTACCATAGACGAGAGCGATCAACGTTGGAGAGGGATTTAGAACATACCGAGACTTCGCCGGAGATAACTTGCCCATCCATAATGTAAAGGTTTGCGGATTTTCTAACTCCTCGGATGACCACAGAACCTTCCTTGAAAATATGGAGTTTCCCGTCTTTGCCAACAAACTCGTAACCTTTCTTCTCGAAAGTACCGAGACTTAGTAAATTTCGCCTAAGACCGGATACGTGCTTCACATCTTGAATCGTTCGAACAACGCCATCGAACAAGCGGAACCTGAGTGTACCCCGTCCAATAATACGACACGAAGTGTCGTTACCCATTAGAACGTGGCCTTCGTTAACCTTTTCATATGAATGAAAAACGCTTCGGTTGGAGCTCATATGAAAAGTACACGCTGAATCAAGTACCCACTCATTCGTGGTTATTAAACCGTAGTCCGAAACGGATAGAAGCTCGCCATCGGAACCAGTTTCGGCAACATCGGCTTCAACGGTGTTATTGGTTGTTTTTCCCTTTGCGATTGCCTTCGCTTTCTCCTTGTTCTTTAACTTGAAACATTCATCGATCACATGTCCCTTCTTGTGGCAATAATTGCAATATTTGCGATTGGCTTTGGACTTAGATCTAGATCGGTTTTGTGAAGAGCTACCTCTCTCGTTAGGTCTCCCTCTGATGTTGAGACCTTCGGCTTTAGAATCGCTGCTACTGTTCCCAACTATCTGCTTCATCTTTTCCTTTGAATCAAGAGCAGTCATTACCTCGTCAAGGACAAGAGTGTCCCGAGAATAGATAATGGTGTCACGAAAGTGATCGTAGGAGTCTGGGAGAGAAGATAATAAAAATAACGCCAAGTCTTCATCTTCGTATTTGACGTCCATATTCTCCAGATTTCCTACAAGCTCTTTAAAGGTAGAGAGGTGATCAGACAAAGAACTACCTTCACTCATCTTTAGGTTAAAAAGTTGTTGCTTCAAGTGTAGCTTGTTGGACAAGCTTTTCGTCATAAGTAGCTGTTCGAGTTTTAGCCAGAGAGCCGCCGCAGATGTCTCTTTCAGTACATCTTGGAGAACGTCGTTGGATAGATGCAGACGGATCTGCGACGACGCCTTCAAATATTTCATTTCTTTTTCCTCAGTCGACCAAGTTGCCGACATTTTCTCCATTCCTAATAGTGCTTTGTGGAGATCCATTTGGATCAACACATCTTTCATCTTTACTTGCCAGAGAGGGAATCTTGTGTTTCTGTCATGTAAAGGAATATCGTACATCATTGATGACATGGTTGAAAATAGTTTTTACGAATCGTTATCGGAAAACCCGGATTGCTCTGATACCAATTGTAGACATAATCGACTATAATAAATAATCGATTAACTTCAAGATCGAAGTATAAAACCCAAATATCACGATAATGATTCAACGGAATATAAAACTATTGAATAATCAACCAAGAATAGATCGAACGGTAAAAGAAAGAACACAGGATATTTACGTGGAAAACCCAAATCGGGAAAAACCACGGGCGGAGGAAGCCGAGAACCAATTCACTATATTTTGCGGTGTTTACAAAACGTTGAGAGAATACAAAAATACAAAGAGTTAAAACTCTTATGTATTTAACAAGAAGAGAAGATTGAGATGTTTTTGGTGTGATTTGCATAAATGATTTCCTAATCTATTTATAGGAAATTGGTTGCATGCCACTTAAGGAAAAATGGCTCATTAACAAAAAATTCTACATGCCAATGTTGGAAAATATTTCTTCACATGGGCAGCTTTGAATATAATTTTGCAGCCTTTGAACATTGTGAAGTCATATTCCACACAACCTCAAAAGACCAATAAGGATTTATGAACAACACATTAATCAAGATCCTAAATCACTCTACGACAAACAAAAATAAAACTAAAAAGAAAAACACTTGAAAATATAAAATGCAAAAAGTGAAGATACACATACGTACGTTGTTCTTCATTAATGTTTGCTTCCTTGACAAAATCCTGAGCTGCTTTTACAAACCCAGATCTCCTGAAGTAATCAATAAGATATCTTGTCAACCTGAAAAAACAAAATCACACACTCAAACATAATAACTAAATACATTATCTATAGACAAACATGCTTAAAAATATAATTAAAATGACTCACAACAAAATCTAGTCTTTCATATCATCGTTAATGTCCATAAAAACTGAGAATCTACAAAAAAACAATTAAAAGTAAAATTCAATTAATAAAATAACTCATAATGTTCGAGAAATCTTCCAAAACCAGATCTGATGAACTTAATAGTTTTTTTTTTGGAAACGGCGCGGGAGTCGAACACCTTGTGACGGGTTTTCAACCGTCCCTCGTTGTTTGACACTCCAAACTGTCAACCCCCCACCTCACCTGGGAAAATCCCCCACAGGGGCTTGGAACCGGGATCGAACCCGGAAGCTCCCCCCACATGGGTATATAACCCGATGCATCACTACCAGCTAGGCTGGAGATCACTTCCATGAACTTAATAGTTAATACAACGAATTAAACTTAATAGTCTATTTAGCCACGCAAAGTTTGCGTGGCTATTTTTCGTGGCTAAATACCCATTTCTCTAGTAGTGCATGCATAAAAATGTACAACATGCAATCTACATCAATATAACATATAACAGTAAGAACATGTCATGTTCAACAGGATTTAGTACTTGAAATTCACATGAAACTCACCTTGCCAATGTTGCCTCTAGCGATCCACTACTTGAAACTCCTACAAGTCTCAAACAAGAATTTGTAAGCCAAGGTACAACCGATAAAGCATATTTAAGTCCCTACTGCATACTAGGTTGAATCCCCCTCCGTAGCAAGTTCAACCAATCGAGGTTAATTTATACTTATAATCATAAAGCATGACAAATTTTAATATTTGTACAATTTCCAACATCATTTAATGATTTATGGACCATATAAGAAATCAACAATTTTCCCAGTAATTAGTACTTTATGCCAACACTCGGCAAGTCTTCAAACTTTACATACAAAATAGAGTCCAAATCTTATATTCGGCACATCTCAAAGAATATGAATTTTACATAATTCGATCAATACTTTAACAAAATTTCTAACAACATAAAAAGGTGTTTATTTACCAGTTGTTTAATCTGAGATAAAGTTATTAAATTTTAACCACCGACAACTATTTAAATTTTCTAATTGATCATAATTTTAAATTAGATATGAAGATCTCCTCTCCAAGATTATTTGTTCAGTTGCAATAGACATTCTAAAAACATTATTTCTGTCACTAATTAGCAACAATTCTATGGAAACCATTCATGACTACCACAATGAGTTTGCGTTCATAATAACAAAACCTGCAACCATTTATGTCCCGAAGGGGACAATATTTATACTCGGCAACAGTCAAACTACCCTTCTTTAGAGTGAGAAATTCGTCTTCAAGTTTTTCTATGTCCCGAAGGGGACAACATTTATTCTTCAAGCGAGTGGTGAATTCAGTCCACGACCATTTATAAATTACATCCTTTCCAACCAGTTCGTACAGGGTATTCCACCAAACTAACGCATCGTCTTTTAACATTCGTGAGGCATAATAAACTTTATCTTTCTCGTGACACTTGCTGACCTCCAGTACTTGCTCTGTCTCCCGTATCCACCGCATCATGACTTTAGGCTCGTAGCTACCGTAGTACTCCGTTGGTTTACATGCCAGAAAAGTTATGAAGGAACATCTCTTCTTGTCTTCTGTCCCCACACTATCTTCCTCTGTAACCGAATCTCCATTAGTGGGTCTCCAAGAAGCATCATCTGCTGAAGGATTAGGATGTGGGTCCCCCAGCCGTGTGTTCAACATTTGTCGCATATCTTCCCTCATCTCCGTCTTTAGATTGCTAATAAGGTTTTGAATAGCCTCCAAAGTCACAAGTGGAGGTTGCGGTATTGGATTTGGGTTAGGACCCATGTTAACCGCATCATCAACAGGGTTATCTTCATGGGACGGGGTATGACTTGCTGCCCGTCCTTCGCTCAAAAGGTTCTGATCACCGCTCTCCATTTACTATATAAAATGAATAAGATTTACGTTTATTATTCCACATAAGTATATTTATCAATATATATATATATATATATATATATATATATATATATATATATATATATATATATATATATATATATATATATATATATATATATATATACGAAAACTGTAGCATGTAATCTTTCTATGGAACTTGCGTCCCCAAGTATCTCTCTACAAATTTCCACAAACCAAATTCCTTGGGGCCCCCCGTGACTTCACCATTTCCAAAGCATATCCTGTGGTTACAATAATACGGGCCCAATATTATTTTAACCACCTATATACTTTGGCTCTGGTGTTATCACAAGGCTTTCTGATTCACTGGTTTCTGTTGATTACACCATATTATTTTTTTTACAAAATACTTTTTAACTCATAAAACCACTTTGACTCCAAAACATTTTAAATAAAATTCATTTTGCTATGTACCCAAAAATCAACATAATACTCACCTCGAGTCACCTAGGAATCAGTTAGTCTTTTGCACTTCTTTTTCCTTTGCTCGGTTCACCGTATTTGAACCACCACCTATTATTTACAAGATATACCTTTATGTTCAATTCATATAGATAACAACTAACTTTACAACACAAGAGTGCCTTACTATGCAACTACAGGTTATAGTTATACTATCTTCCTTTAATTTATAAATTGTCCCAAAATACGCGTACTTTATTACAGTACCCTCGGGAGGGCGTATTTCGGTTCCGACAGTTTTCCATGAAGTCTCACACTATAATAGACGTCTGTTTCAAATTTGGAGTTCATTGGGCAAGTCTAGCTCAAACTCCAAAAATCAAGAAAAACTTACAATTTTGGTCACTGCCGCTACAGTGATTTTTCCGCAAGGTCGGATTACGAATTTGAAAATTTCCTATATGTTTTCAGACCATTTTAAGGCTATGGTAAAAATTTCAGACCAAACAGACATGCCTAGCTATGGTTTCTATCTTTAAAAATTAGACAAAACCAAGCTGCATTTCTGCCGCGAGATCGGGTCGCGATCTACCCTTGGGTCGGGTCGCGATCCATAGTAGGGTCGCGATCTGCCCTTAGATCGGGTCGCGATCCATAGTCTGTTGCTATTTTTTTGACAATTTTTCAATCTGCAGCTGCACTATTCACCCTATTAAGTTCTTAATTCATGACTTAATTATTATGGGATCATTCCAAGACATAAACCTTCAGTTTTTATCAAGTTTTAGCTTGTAGAAATTGTAATTTCTCAACAATTTCATAACAAACCCGTTTTTTACAATTTTGCACCAAAAATGCAAATTTTTGAAATTAATCACTTAGGATTGTCTTATTACATCCTAAATGATCCTTTGAGCCTAACAAAACATTAAGAATCAGTTTTTAGTCTCAAAACCCATTTCTAGGGTTCTTGAGCTCAAAATCCAATTCCATGGATTTAACCCCAATTTATGGTTAAAAATCCATTTCTTGTATCAAATTAAGCTAGATAGCACATATGAACTCGTTGTATTAACTTCTTATTGAATTTTCAGTTTAGAAACTAACCACTACAACGTGAATATATGAGTTCATATCACAAAACTTACCTCAATTTGCTTTGGAACTCTTCAATCCTTCACCAAGACCCAAATTGGTCACCTCCTTCCTTCTTGAATGCTCCAGAAATCGTGACCTCTCTATACTCTCTAGCTCTCTCCCGTTCTTTCTACAATCTTCTGGGAATTATGAAGATAAATCCCAATTATATTCTAAATTTTCATTTCCAACCCTCCAGTTTCAACTCTTCCATTTTTGCACTTAAATTAAACTTTTATTACATAATACTTTTATTTCTTACATTAATACACATAAATACAAAATATTTTACATTAAGGTCTAAACTATGGCAAAAGACCAATTTGCCCTTATTCCAAAATTTTACATTTTATTACATATTTTTACGGGTTCTTACAACCTCTCCCCTTTAAGAGGATTCCGTCCTCGGAATCTTCTCGTAATTCGTAAAATTCGGGTATCTTTTCTTCATGTCTTCCAAAGTCTCCCAAGTCAAGTCTGAACCCGACGAATGCTTCCATTTGACCAACACTAGATCAATCTCTTTATTCCTCAACTTTTTTGTCCTCACTTCTAACATCGCTTCTGGTTCTTCTATCAGCTTGTTCGGGGCCTCTACTTTTAAGTCTTCCAACGGGATAACAAGTTCACTTTTCCCAAAATACTTTTTCAAGTAGCACACATGGAACGTATCATGTATACCACTCAGTTCACGTGGTAACTCTAACTTGAAAGCTTGTTCACCAATTCTTTTTAAGATCTTGAAGGGTCCAATGTATCTTGGACTCAGTTTACCCCTCTTTCCAAATCTTACCACACCTTTCCACAGTGACACTTTGAGCATTACTAGATCACCTTCTTTTAAATCGTAGGGTCTCTTCTTCAAGTCTGCATAACTTTTCTGCCTATCTTGAGCAGCCTTCATATTAGCTTGAATTATTTTGATCTTTTCGTTTGTTATCCTTACAATTTCTAGCCCAGTTATTTTAGTTTCCCCTGCTTCCAACCAACACAAAGGGGTTCTACACTTTCTGCCATATAGAGCTTCGAATGGTGGCATCCCAATACTGGAATGATAGCTGTTGTTATAAGAAAACTCTACCAATGGCAAGTGTTCGTCCCAATTCCCACCAAAATCTAGGGCACATGCTCGTAGCATATCTTCTATAGTCTGAATGGTTCGTTCACTTTGGCCGTCAGTCTGGGGATGGTAAGCTGTACTCATTTTAATTTTTGTCCCCATTCGTTCTTGTAGTGCTTCCCACAATTTTGAGGTAAATCGTGGGTCTCTGTCAGACACAATAGATAAGGGAGCTCCATGAAGTCTTATAACTTCATCCTTGTATATTTGCGCCAATGTTTCCAACTGCGTATTTTCTTTAATCGCCAAAAACATTGCACTCTTGGTTAAACGGTCAACAATGACCCATATACCATTATGACCTCTTCTAGTTCTTGGCAATCCAAATATGAAATCCATGGTTATGTCTTCCCATTTCCCCGCTGGAATTTGCAGTGGTTGAGTATTTCCATATGGGGCTTGGTGTTCCGCTTTCACCTGTGCATAGGTTGCACATTTAGAAATATATTTGACAATTCTTTTCTTCATTCCCGGCCACCAGTACTGTTCTTTGAGATCCCGATAAGTTTTCGTGCTTCCTGGATGAATGGAATATTTTGACTTATGGGATTCTTCTAGTATCAACTTTCGGATTCCACCTGCTTTTGGTACCCATACGCGATTTCTGACTGTCTTTAGTCCCTGGGTATTTTCCCCAAACACCAAGTCTTTCTCCAGCTTTTCCCTCTTTAAATCTCCTCTTTCCAATACTTGTTTCTGCGCGTCTTTGATACTTTCTATTAGACTTGATTTCAATTCTATCCGCATCAACCTCTCTTGGCTTTTCTTTTTGTGAAACTTTCTGCTTAAAGCATCTGCTACCACATTCGCTTTCCCAGGGTGGTAAGCGATTTCACAGTCATAATCATTTATTAGCTCCAGCCACCTACTTTGCCTCATATTGAGATCTTTCTGTGAAAATACATATTGCAGACTTTTATGATCCGTGTACAAGGTGCACTTTGTTCCGTACAAGTAATGCCTCCAAATTTTTAATGCAAACACAATTGCCGCCAATTCCAAATCGTGCGTTGCATACCGAGTTTCGGGTTCTTTTAATTGATGAGAAGCGTATGCTATCACTTTTCCCCGCTGCATTAGTACACAACCCAATCCTCTGTTCGAGGCATCACTATACACCACGAAATCTTCAGTTCTCTCAGGCAGAGTAAGAACTGGCGCATCACATAATTTCTCCTTCAATGTTTCGAACGCCTTCTCTTGTTTCGCCCTCCATTCAAATTTTACCCCTTTTCTTGTTAACTTCGTAAGAGGTACTGCTATTCGTGAAAAATCTTGGATGAATCGTCGGTAATACCCGGCGAGTCCAAGAAAACTTCTCACTTCTGTCGGGGTCTTTGGTCTTTCCCATTTCATCACCGCTTCCACCTTTGCTGGATCAACCTTAATGCCTTGGATTGAGACGACGTGTCCAAGGAATTGCACCTCCCTCAGCCAGAATTCGCACTTCGAAAATTTTGCGTATAACTTCTCTTTCTTTAAAACTTCTAGCACAGTTCTCAAATGATCCTTGTGGTCTTCTGCATTCTTTGAGTAGATAAGAATGTCATCAATAAAGACAATAACAAACTTATCAAGGAACGGCTTGCACACCCTATTCATTAAATCCATGAAGATTGCCGGGGCATTAGTTAAACCAAAAGGCATGACCAGGAATTCATAATGCCCGTAGCGAGTACGGAAAGAAGTCTTCTCAATATGTTCATTTCTTACACGCACCTGATGATAACCAGTCTGAAGGTCAATCTTGGAGAAATAGTCAGCACCTTGCAACTGATCAAACAGATCGTCTATTCGTGGTAGCGGGTAATGGTTCTTAATGGTAATTTTGTTAAGCTCGCGGTAGTCAATACACATTTGCATCGTACCATCCTTCTTTTTGACAAACAGCACCGGTGCACCCCAAGGAGACACACTGGGGCGTATGAAGCCTTTATCGAGCAATTCTTGTAATTGTGACATCAACTCCCGCATTTCGGTAGGGGCCAATCCGTATGGAGCACGAGCGATAGGAGAAGCTCCAGGTACAAGATCAATTCGGAATTCAACTTGTCTCTCTGGTGGCAAACCGGGTAAATCATCTGGAAACACTTCAGGGTATTCTTTCACCACTTCAATGTCGTGTACCGTTTTCTTTACTTTATCCTCCATCATTACATACGCCACATAGGATAAGCATCCTTTCATCAAGCATCTCCTGACTTTCGCTACGCTAATCAAGTTGGACATCCTCTTGGGTTTTTCACCGTACACATACACTTTGCTGCCACCTGGAATTTTCACCGATACTATCTTTTTCCCACATGCGATTTTTGCATCATTGGCCCCAAGCCAATCCATACCAATGACAACATCAAAAGTCTTCACTCCAATCGGAAGAAGGTTCAACGAAAATTTCTGATCATCTATGCTGAGTTCGCAGCCACGGTACACATGTTTTATCCCCACCTTCTTACCACTTGCCAATTCTACCTCACATACACGATCTAATGGTTCTAGCGGTATATTGAATATAGACCAAACTCATAGGACACAAACGAACACGTAGCACCAGAATCAAATAATACGTAGGCAGGCATCTGGTTAATTAATAGAGTACCTGAGACCACGTCTTGTGTCTCTTTTGCTTCTTCCCGGGTGAGCTGGAAGGCGCGAGTCTTCACCTTTTGAGCCTCCGTCTTTTTCTGCGCAGTCGATACCATTGTCTCGCCACCCTTCTTCGGACAGTTGAAACTATAATGCCCCTTTTCATGACATGAAAAACACTCGACTTCGCTGAGCTTCGGATAGGTACATTCCCTCGCCTTGTGACCCGTTCTTCCACAGTTAAAGCAGGCTGTACTTCCCATCTTACATTCACCCGTATGCTCTTTCCCGCACTTATCACACATCTTCTGACTGCCCTGTTTGCTCGACATCACCACCGACTTCCCCTTCTTATTCCAACTACTACTCCCGCCACTAAATTTACGTTTATCCCCAGAAACTTGCCTCTCCATAGTTCTTCGTTTCCACACATCTTCAACATTTCTTGCTGCCTCAAATGCCGCATCCATTGTTACCGCCCGTTTTACTTCCAATTCATACTCCCAAGGTAGGCCTTTTACATAACGGTTGATTCGTGCCCGCTCCGTTGTGTAAATGTTTCCCACGAACGGTAGCATATCGCTGAACTTTTTAGTATACTCGGCAACAGTCAAACTACCCTTCTTTAGAGTGAGAAATTCGTCTTCAAGTTTTTCTATGTCCCGAAGGGGACAATATTTATTCTGCAAGCGAGTGGTGAATTCAGTCCACGACCATTTATAAATTACATCCTTTCCAACCAGTTCGTACAGGGTATTCCACCAAACTAACGCATCGTCTTTTAACATTCGTGAGGCATAATAAACTTTATCTTTCTCGTGACACTTGCTGACCTCCAGTACTTGCTCTGTCTCCCGTATCCACCGCATCGTGACTTTAGGCTCGTAGCTACCGTAGTACTCCGTTGGTTTACATGCCAGAAAAGTTATGAAGGAACATCTCTTCTTGTCTTCTGTCCCCACACTATCTTCCTCTGTAACCGAATCTCCATTAGTGGGTCTCCAAGAAGCATCATCTGCTGAAGGATTAGGATGTGGGTCCCCCAGCCGTGTGTTCAACATTTGTCGCATATCTTCCCTCATCTCCGTCTTTAGATTGCTAATAAGGTTTTGAATAGCCTCCAAAGTCACAAGTGGAGGTTGCGGTATTGGATTTGGGTTAGGACCCATGTTAACCGCATCATCAACAGGGTTATCTTCATGGGACGGGGTATGACTTGCTGCCCGTCCTTCGCTCAAAAGGTTCTGATCACCGCTCTCCATTTACTATATAAAATGAATAAGATTTACGTTTATTATTCCACATAAGTATATTTATCAATATATATATATATATATATATATATATATATATATATATATATATATATATATATATATATATATATATATATATATATATACGAAAACTGTAGCATGTAATCTTTCTATGGAACTTGCGTCCCCAAGTATCTCTCTACAAATTTCCACAAACCAAATTCCTCGGGGCCCCCCGTGACTTCACCATTTCCAAAGCATATCCTGTGGTTACAATAATACGGGCCCAATATTATTTTAACCACCTATATACTTTGGCTCTGGTGTTATCACAAGGCTTCCTGATTCACTGGTTTCTGTTGATTACAATACTGTAAATTACCGACTCTACCCCGTTGGTTAGTACCTAGTACTACTTCTTTACTTACTATTAATCCACTAGTTTAAGCCTAGGATGGTTACCCAACCTAATTTGCTTAAACCTTGGCTCTGATACCAAATTGTAACACCCCAAATTTTCACACAAATTTCTTTTTCACAAACTTTATTACAACTTTTGCAAACAGGCCATGTATTTTTATTACAAACGGGGTATCACGAATTTGCATCACAACCACAGTTCAAACCTGTTTATTATACATTTTATACAATAACCGATGATACGGTCCCACACCCGACTCCTTTAACGCCCTTCCTGCTTACCTGAGTACATAGCATTTAAAACAAATACGTGAGACATAATGTCTCGTGAGCATTATGGGTTTAGACCCAAAACAGTTTACCAATTATATCGTTATTCTTTAAATTTCCAATTTTACATTTCCTGTGAGCGTACCCACAGGTATTCTTTATTTCGTGATAGTATATTCCTACGAGCGCACCCGTAGGTTTTATACGAGACGCACCCGTATAACTACTTCCCCAATAGCATGAAACGGATTCATCTATCAAGGTAAGACAACTACTTCGCGACGGGAGGTACCATCCCAGTAGTGTCTTATTGCCACCCCTACCGCAGCAGGCCGTGGTCTTTATCCGGATACTAAACAACTCATCATCAAGGGACAGTCACATATTTAGTCCACCGTAACACTGCTTCTCTTTCCTTATATCTTATAAACATATTATTTTTTTTACAAAATACTTTTTAACTCATAAAACCTCTTTGACTCCAAAACATTTTAAATAAAATTCATTTTGCTATGTACCCAAAAATCCACATAATACTCACCTCGAGTCACCTAGGAATCAGTTAGTCTTTTGCACTTCTTTTTCCTTTGCTCGGTTCACCGTATTTGAACCACCACCTATTATTTACAAGATATACCTTTATGTTCAATTCATATAGATAACAACTAACTTTACAACACAAGAGTGCCTTACTATGCAACTACAGGTTATAGTTATACTATCTTCCTTTAATTTATAAATTGTCCCGAAATACGCGTACTTTATTACAGTACCCTCGGGAGGGCGTATTTCGGTTCCGACAGTTTTCCATGAAGTCTCACACTATAATAGACGTGTGTTTCAAATTTGGAGTTCATTGGGCAAGTCTAGCTCAAACTCCAAAAATCAAGAAAAACTTACAATTTTGGTCACTGCCGCTACAGTGATTTTTCCGCAAGGTCGGATTACGAATTTGAAAATTTCCTATATGTTTCCAGACCATTTTAAGGCTATGGTAAAAATTTCAGACCAAACGGACATGCCTAGCTATGGTTTCTATCTTTAAAAATTAGACAAAACCAAGCTGCATTTCTGCCGCGAGATCGGGTCGCGATCTACCCTTGGGTCGGGTCGCGATCCATAGTAGGGTCGCGATCTGCCCTTAGATCGGGTCGCGATCCATAGTCTGTTGCTATTTTTTGACAATTTTTCAATCTGCAGCTGCACTATTCACCCTATTAAGTTCTTAATTCATGACTTAATTATTATGGGATCATTCCAAGACAAAAACTTTCAGTTTTTATCAAGTTTTAGCTTGTAGAAATTGTAATTTCTCAACAATTTCATAACAAACCCGTTTTTTACAATTTTGCACCAAAAATGCAAAATTTTGAAATTAATCACTTAGGATTGTCTTATTACATCCTAAATGATCCTTTGAGCCTAACAAAACATTAAGAATCAGTTTTTAGTCTCAAAACCCATTTCTAGGGTTCTTGAGCTCAAAATCCAATTCCATGGATTTAACCCCAATTTATGGTTAAAAATCCATTTCTTGTATCAAATTAAGCTAGATAGCACATATGAACTCGTTGTATTAACTTCTTATTGAATTTTCAGTTTAGAAACTAACCACTACAACGTGAATATATGAGTTCATATCACAAAACTTACCACAATTTGCTTTGGAACTCTTCAATCATTCACCAAGACCCAAATTGGTCACCTCCTTCCTTCTTGAATGCTCCAGAAATCGTGACCTCTCTATGAAGATAAATCCCAATTATATTCCAAATTTTCATTTCCAACCCTCCAGTTTCAACTCTTCCATTTTTGCACTTAAATTAAACTTTTATTACATAATACTTTTATTTCTTACATTAATACACATAATTACAAAATATTTTACATTAAGGTCTAAACTATGGCAAAAGACCAATTTGCGCTTATTCCAAAATTTTACATTTTATTACATATTATTACATATTTTTACGGGTTCTTACAAATCAGGCACCGGGATTCAATCCTATAGGCAATGCAAGCATGTCATACAAACAAGAGTAATCAATAAAGATTGATCGTACCTGTAATTGAATCCTCACTGCGTCTTCTTTGAAATTTTCTCTGACTTGTGGCGAAACCTGTGTTATACCCCATAACTTCCTATTTCCACACTACCTTCAAATTCCAATGAATTTTGAATTATTATCATTCGCTTTTATTTCCTTTTTTTCTTAATCTTTCTGTATATAAGATGGATTAGGAGATTTCTTGAAAAATATAATTTTTACGACCAAATATGGAATAACTTATATTTAACATTACGGTCCATTTTCAACGATCCCAAGCTCCGGTTTGGCAACAATCAACTTGGTTTACTTAAGAAAACGGGATTAATCAACTAAGCGATCATTAAGCCTCCTCGCAAAGGTAGAATCATGACAATTTGGAAGCTCGGTACGAGACTTTACCTTAAATCGCACAGAAATCCGAAATTCCCTTGTCGGTTTTGCCTCTTGCTGGCGTTACTCCCCTGCCGACTTCTTTGGAGTTTATACGCTTTTTGCAACGCTTTCCGTTTGTGAATTTGAAACAGAAATAGCAAAACTTGGTAGGACCTTATCATACGGCTCTTTACAAGCCGCACGTCACGAATGGTTATCAGAAGAACTTGAAGTAATAATAAAACTTTTGGGGAGTTTGGGATTTTTTTTTTAAATCATGTAAATTGGAGTATTTTTTAGTATTTTGGTATTCTAATTTATTGACCTTATTGAAATATCAAACTATCTGTTTGTCACGCTAAATGTTAACGTATTTTTCTTTTCTTTTTTCCTTGTGGCATGATTATTTTTTATTCAAAATGCATGATTATAAAATCTATAATGAATAATGTAAATTGGAGTACTTTTGATTTTTCTTCCCGAAAAAATAACATCCTTTTAAACTATTTTAAATTTTAATCCACATGCTACATCACTTTAAGAAAAAAGAAAATATTAAACACGAGTTCTATGCGGAATTCAGTGAACATATCCCAGGTTACCTAAAATATATTTAAATAGTAAAAACGTTTTAAATCAGATTCTATAAAATTTTATACTATCATTTTAAATTACATCATGATTCATGGCTAATATTACATTGTATCGGGTTACTACCTTCCTTTTCCCATAATCGTTTACATCTTTCTCTAACTTATCAAATTGACATGTTATCAACTTATCATATGTTTAAAATTAGGGTATGAAATTGAATTATAATCTAGATAATTTAATTGGTCGTGTTTGATCAATCTCCTTAATTAACATTTCGTTATTATATTGTCCGGATGTCATGAAATTCAATCTAGGATATTCAATAAAAAACACTTTCAAATTTCAATATTGTCAGAAATTAAAAGTAGATGGACCGAGAGTATAACAGATGTTTATTGTTTTCTGAGTCCATAAATCAAAGTCCGACTTTTGTTTATACCCAAAATAAGGATAAAGTTGACAATTTTGGTGATTAGGGAGTCACAAACATCTATCTAGAAGTTGTAACTGATTTACCGAACTTTCTAATGTTATCAAAGGATCGGCTTGACTGCGAAATGAGCTTGACTATGGAATTAGCTTGAATGTAGAAACTGCTTGGTTGTGGAATCAGGTTGGTTATGTAGCAGTTTGATCATGGAAGGAGTTTCGTTGCAGAAGATCTTGTTTTTTGTTAGGTTAAAGCAAACTTATTTATAAATTTAAAAATTTCTTATACGACGAAAACCACAACCTACCTGTTGGTGTTTATTGATTTTATTTAATAACGAGGGTGCGTTGTCTACGCTTCGCTACAAATACGATTTGGTAACGATGTTTGTAACATAGATATGAGATAAGTTAAGAACTGAAATATTAAAAGGGGCAGGACAATACATTAGCATTGTACCGAGTCTTATTGATAGGGGTAGGACAGTGCATTAGCATTGTACTGGGTCTCATTAATAGGGGCAGGATAATGCATTGGCATTGTATTGGGTCTCACTAACAAGGGGCAGGTTGATGTCGTGACCTGATCATGAGTCGGGGAGGATCATGTCGGGTCTCGATACTTGTTGTTGATATATGTGGCATGTATGGTATTAGGGGAACTCGCTAAGCTTTGTGCTTACCATTTCACTCTAAAACACTTTTCTGGTACTTTAGTTCTCATGTTTTGACACATCCACTACGATATGTTATATTTGGATTTTATTATATGGTTTTGGTTTAAACATATACTCTGATTTATTGTTGATGTAATTGAATATGATTTTCTAATTAAAACTTGATTATGTTTATATTCAAAATAAAAGAAATTTTGGGTTGAAATTTGGGGCACTACAAGTTGGTATCAGAGCCTTGGTTTGAGGGCTTTGTATGAACCGTATAGGGAATCCACACTCAAACTGGGGACTCAGAGATTCTTTTTAAGGAAACGATTTTTGGAAAAGTTAATTGGATAAAAGAGATGCGATGCGAACCTTTAGCCGAGCTCAAGTAAGCTTTTGTGATTCCCAAATATCCATGCTATGTTTGTGTTGTTGTTATGATATGTGTATGTTAGAATGTAGGCTGAGAACCTAGTCAGGAAATGCATGCTAGAACTGCCTGAATTAGGATGCCTTACTAGCTGTTGTTTGTTGTTGTTATGTGCTGCTTTAGAATCTATGCTAACACTTTTAGGTTGTTTAGTGAATGCTATCAGGTAATATACGGTTACAATAAGATAGCCTAATAATTCTTGGTCTGGCCTTATTGGTTGTTCCTCGTTTTGTTGTGACTTTAGGGTAGGATCATCTATTCAAACGTCTATTTTATTCTCAATTGCGTACGACTGTGTGTTTGTGAAGTGACCCGACGATGTTAGCATAAGTCCTTTTAGGTACGGGTGGGGTGTGAGATCCTAGGTAGTTTAGGATGAGTGTTAGGCACTTCAATACGGGACCGTATGAATGATATACAAATGTCTAATAGATGTGTGAGAGGCGACTTAAAGGATTGGTTGACAAATTTCTGGAATAAGTATGAATAGGTGTGGAAGGTAGTATAGTGCTCGTACTACTGAAAGCACAAGATTCATAGCTGAGTCAGGGGGAGTCACCGAAAAATCTAAGGAGTCGGGTATATTATAGAATCAGGTGTTATTCACTTTTTGGGTTAGTGGTGAATTGGCATTATATGTCTTCGTCATGGTGATGCTAAATCAAGAAGAATGGGTTGGGATTCGATTCGGGCGCGACTAGTCAGGATGGATTGGGATGGAACAAAAGGTGCATGATTTAATCGTCGCTGATGTATCAACCATGGTTGAGATTGCTGACGATAGGATAGGGCGTGTATCTCGGTATTGAGTGATGATGTATAGGGGGTCTATTAGTGAGGTTTCCATTAGATCTTATCCGTATCTGATGGGCTAAAATTGACGCAGTAGTGGGAATGTATTGGTTACATAAGATGCGAGGCACTGACCATGATCGGCATCAAGTGTGAGTACATACCTCGAGTGGGGGGAGAGTTGCTAATCAAAAGAAAAGGAATGAAGCTGAATGCGATTATTTCTCAGCCGCAGAAGCATAGAGGTACATGCATTGCGGGGGTATAAGGTACTTAGGGTTAAGGTACTTGGCTTTTGATATGCATCGGTTTGATTACGTTCTACTCGCATTCTTTTCTAAATGTTACATGTACGTTTAAAAAGATACTCGCATTCTTTTTTAAATGTTATATGTACATTTAAAAAGATAATGCTAAAAAAGTAGGTTCATTTGAAAGTCTAATTGAGGTTATTAGAAAAACGGTGCAAATGTGCAATTACCGGTAAGCTGCA
The DNA here is from genome assembly GCA_023525715.1 of Cichorium intybus. Classification (NCBI taxonomy): domain Eukaryota; kingdom Viridiplantae; phylum Streptophyta; class Magnoliopsida; order Asterales; family Asteraceae; genus Cichorium; species Cichorium intybus. The sequence continues at coordinate 120,476,268 of CM042013.1, read as the reverse complement.
ATAGATATTACAGCCAACTAGCAGTCCATTTAAATGCCCAATTTACGGGACATTAATTGTTTTCCATCAATTTTCAAAGCATAGAAAATCACAAAATCATGCCGTAAAAACAGACTTTAAATTCTAGACTCAACAAAATAGACAAGAATAACATGACACCAGACTCTAATTTGCGATTTTATATTTTTCACTAAGAACCATTCCAGAATTATTAAGGATCACTCCACACTCTTTTTCCCTCAAGCTATGCCAGCAGGTAAAACATATCCATCATGTTTTAATCTTCACATTCTCACCATTGTGCCGACGTCTTTTTTTACCCTGGATGCATCTAAATATGAAAAATACAAAATTAACATTTTTCCTATTATTTTAAAGTCAAAACTAAAACAATTATTTGTTACTTTTAACAATACGACACTTGATTTGGTGTTAGAACTTGTACTTCCCGATGGATTATTCGGAAAGTTAAGACATCAAATATTATGCATAAATCATCATTTTGTACGTATTTTGAATTAGCAAGATAATATCTAACCTTAGTGCACCAAAGATGCTAATGATTGAAATTTAAATAGATGAAATAAAGTTGTATCTAATAATTAGAGTGTAGTTAAAAGTACCGGTAAGTCACCTAGATTAATGAAAGTTAAGACATCAAATATTATGCATACATCATCATTTTGTACGTATTTTGAATTAGCATGATAATAACTAACATTAGTGCACCAATAACACAAGATCGAAATTTAAATAGACGAAATAAAGCTTTATCTGATAACTAGACTGTAGTTAAAAGTACCGGTAAGTCACTTAGATTAATGAAAGTTTAACGGTTAACCAATACCAATATCCAAATAGCTTCACTATGTTAAATTGAAACGAAATTTAAAAGGAAAAGACTCCAAGAAATTCAATCCAATGTGTGAATATATATTTATTACCATGAATTTTTTATACTTCGAACGGCATGTTTGACCCGACATTTCTGAAAGTATTCCGCAAAAATTTTTATTAGCCTGTCAAAACCAAAATCACACACATAACTAGTTATTTAATTCGCTTACAATGAGAAAAATTAAAATCGCGTCTTTAGCAATAAACCAAGTATCATTCATAAATCGTCAACAATAAAATAAAAATGACTCACATCTTTGATAAAAACCTTCTTGGATGGTTCATCGTGCCAGAAAGTAAAAATATCAAGTTTAATGCAGAAATCATCATTAGCATGAGAATATATAGAACCTTGGTGCACCAAAGATGCTCAAGATAAAAGAATAGTAAAAATGAAACTCTAAATAGCATGATAATACAAGCCCCATTTGTTACGCCAAAACAGGTTTGGCAAGTATTGGACACACACTCCAAGTGTTGATGTCAAAGGGATACTAGATTCCAATTTTTTGTCCTACCCAAAAAGACATGAATGCCCTCCTCTAAATAGGCCTAAAAAGCTAGCATGTCCAGTCCCGTTCATTGATGTCCTTGTAAGGCTCAATTTATGCAAACCTTTATGTAGAAATGTGCCTTCTCTCGAATGCATGGCACAGACATTATCTTGACCACTTTGTTGAGGGGAAAAATGTATTCTGTGAACAATTAAAATCAATATCATCTCATTGGTACTCTTGACTACAACAAGAATCATTAATTCCATCAATTTTTACAACTTTATCATCAAATATGCACAACAAATCACCTGGAAGTGCCCATAGACGATTGATCAATGCTCAAAGGTTGCTGATTAGGTGTTGTAATAGTTAAGGCTTTCCCCTGGCAATAATGTAGATTACATAACAAATATGAGATCTTAGAAACATAAACTTCGGAAAAAATAAGGATAAACTCAAGAGATAACCTCAAAAGTGTGTTGTTTGAATGCTTTCACCTTTTTATCCCATAAAAATGTAAAATAATCCAAATTATTATTATTTTTGCGTTCTACCGTCCACAGCGTCATATATTCCAAGAGCGATCCATCAAGCGCTATTTAAAAGGAATTACAAAATCATATAACTCTAAGACAAACGATTATCTAATTATATAAAATAACCAAAAAAGTGTCTATATATATGAACTTTCTTGGTTATTTAAAAATGAAATTAACATTACATTCAACCCCAAAAGACCAATAAAGATTTATGAACAACACATTAATCCCCTCCTTCAAAAGATTCTGTCCTCGGAATCATACAAAGAGTTGAGGGTATTTCTCCCTCATTTCGCTTTCGGTCTCCTACGTCATGTCGGAACCTCTGTGATGTTGCCAAAGCACTTTAACCATGCTGATTTTCTTATTCTGCAATTGTCTTACCTTTCGGTCTAACACCCTCTCGGGTTGTTCTGGATATCTCAACTTCTCATCTATTTCAATTTCAGCGAGAGGTACCTGATGAGACTCGTCAAACAAGGTCTTTCTCAAATGGGACACATGAAATACATCATGTATACCATGTAGTTCATCAGGTAATTCCAATGTATATGCTACACCTCCAACCCGTTGGGATATGCGGAAGGGTCCAATAAAGCAAGGACTCAACTTCCCTTTCTTCCCAAAACGAATTAAGCCTTTCCAAGGGGATACCTTAAGCATTACAATGTCCCCCACTTGAAATTCTAGTGGTTTTACCCATTTATCTGCATACTGCTTCTGTCGATTCTGGGCCACTTTCAAATTTTCTCGAATTTGTCTAATCTTTTCCTCAGTCTGTGCTACAATTTCGGGTCCAGTGAACGGCTTTTCCCCAATTTCAGTCCAGCAAGTCAGAGTACGACACGGTGCTCTATACAATGCTTCATACGGGGCCATCTGAATGCTGGAATGGTAACTATTATTATACGCAAATTCTACCAAAGGTAAATAATCTTCCCAGCTTCCACCAAAATCTATTACACAGGTTCTCAGCATGTCTTCCAAAGTCTGGATAGTTCTTTCACTTTGACCATCGGTCTGCGGGTGGTATGCAGTACTCATACGTGCTTTTGAACCCAATTGTTCTTGAAGACTTTGCCAGAAACGGGAAGTAAATCTGCTATCTCGATCTGACACGATCGATACCAATAACCCGTGTCGGCAAATCAATTCATCTATGTAGATTTTCGCCAACTTATCAATCTTGAACTTCTCACTAATCGGTATAAATTGTGCCGATTTCGTCAAACGGTCAACAATTACTCATACCGCATCGTGACCTCGCGGTGTCCGCGGCAATTTTGTCACAAAATCCATAGTAATATTGTCCCATTTCTTCTCTGGAATTGGCAACGGCTGGATTTCTCCGTACGGTTTCTGATGGTTTGACTTTACTTGCAGGCACGTCAAACACTTCTCTACATATTTTCCAACATCTCTCTTCATTCCAGGCCACCAATACATCGGTTTTAGCATCCGATACATCTTAGTACTGCCCGGATGAACTACATATCGACTATAATGTGCATCTTCTAGTAGCAAATTCCGTGCCTCCCCTTGTTTTGGGACCCATACACGACCCCTAAAGGTTTTCAATCGCTGTGTATTTTCATCCAAATGCTTCAAATACCCAACCATTCGCTCGCTTTTTACATGCTCAGGTTTACACGCTTCTTCCTGTGCCAAACGGATCAATTCGGGTAGCCGGCTTGCTACACCCATACATGCGGATGTAACTTTCAAAGGAGCTTCTTTCCGACTTAAAGCATCTACCACCACATTCGTCTTGCTAGGATGGTACAAGATTTCACAATCAAAATCTTTAAGTAGATCCATCCATCTTTGTTGTCTCATATTAAGTTCTTTTTGGTCAAACAGATACTTCAGGCTTTTATGATCCGTATAAATAACAAACTTCACACCATACAAGTAGTGTCTCCACAGCTTTGATGCCAAAATCACACCAGCTAATTCCATATCATGAACTGGATATTTCTTCTCGGCTTCTTTTAACTGACGAGACGCATAAGCTATCACCCGACCTTTCTGCATTAACACACATCCGAGGCCGACTTTAGAAGCATCACTATAGATTACATATTCTTCTCCACTTTGTGGTAATGCTAACACCGGTGCTTCACACAAGGCTTGTTTCAACCTTTGAAAAGCTTCTTGCTGTTTTTCTGCCCATTCAAATTTTTCGCCTTTCCTGGTCAAATTGGTCAACGGAGCAGCTATCGAGGAGAAATTCTCGACAAATCTTCTATAATAACCTGCCAAACCAAGGAAACTTCGTACTTCAGTCGGACTTCGAGGCGGTTCCCACTTCATCACGACTTCAATTTTTGCTGGATCAACTTTCACCCCTTCAGCATTAATCACATGGCCAAGAAATTAAACTTCTCTTAGCCAGAATTCACACTTGGAAAATTTTGCATACAATTTTTGTTGACGAAGCAACTCCAACATTTGTCGCAAGTGCACTTCATGCTCGGCTTGGCTTCGAGAATACACCAAAATATCATCTATAAATACTATCACCGAAGTATCGAGGAACGGACGGCACACCCGGTTCATGAGATCCATAAATACGGCCGGCGCATTGGTTAACCCAAAAGGCATCACCAAAAACTCATAATGACCATATCGTGTGCGAAAAGCTTTCTTCGGAATATCAGATTCTCGTATCTTCAACTGATGATACCCTGATCTCAAGTCAATTTTACAAAAGTAAGATGCCCCCTGTAGTTGATCAAACAGGTCATCAATTCTTGGTAGCGGATATTTATTCTTCACTGTGATCTTGTTCAATTCCCGATAGTCAATGCACATTCTCATTGACCCGTCTTTCTTCTTAACAAACAGAATAGGGGCTCCCCAAGGTGATGTACTCGGTCTAATAAAACCTCTATCTAACAGTTCTTACAGTTGCTTTCGCAGTTCCACCTTCTCTGAAGGTGCTAAACGATATGGAACTCGAGCAACAGGAGCAGCTCCTGGGACCAGTTCATCGTGAATTCTACTTGTCGATCTGGTGGTAACCCTGGAAGTTCGTCTGGAAACACATCTGGAAATTCATTTACAATGTTTACATTCGCTACCCCCACCTTTATTGGCTAAGCCACCGCTACATAAGCCAAATAAAACATTACCCCTTTGCTAATACAGCTTCGAGCCTGAGCAAAGGAAATAACCGGCATCCTCAACCGTGGTCTTTCACCCTGAATCTTTATCCATTTCCCTTCCGGTGACAATACTGTAATGCTTTTATTTCTACAATCCATGTTAGCATAATTCGTTGCTACCCAATCCATACCCACGATTACTCCAAATTCATTGGTAGTCATCGGCTTCAAATCTATAGGGAAAGTGGTCCCGTAGATTTTAAGCTGACAACCCTCCAGGTGTTCGGAAACCCAAACATATCTACCATCTGCTATAGCTACTTCCAAGCTTTCATCCATAGGAGTTAGTGGTACATTCAAACGAGGCATCAGAGACTCCGATACAAAACAATGAGTTGCTCCTGGATAAAATATAACATATACAGGTATGGAATTTAGAGTGAAGATACATGTAACCACATCAGTCTTTTCACGAGCTTCTTCAACAGTCATCTGAAAGGCTCGCGAGGCTACTGGTCTTCCCCGGTTCTTTACCTCTTCCTTCTTTCCTCCCTGGTCATCTCTGGATCTTTCACTAAATGTCCCAGATTTCAGCTGTGGACAGTTTGGGCGAATATGATCCGTAGCTCCACATTGGAAACACCTACGCTCCGCCCGACAGTTGCTAGCATCATGCCCTGGTTTTCCACAATTTCGACAACTAACTGGTGCAGTGTTGGCTCGACAACTTCGTGAGTGCCTTTTCCTGCACTTCTCACACCATTTTGCTTCATCTTTTCGCCTTTACCCTTAAAGTTAGACCCAGCTTGTTGTGACTTTTTCTGAGGCGTCCACCCTTGGTCTTCTGCCTTTCTTTTGGTTTCAGTTACTTTCTTTTCATCTTCTTGTCTTTTCAGTTCTGTCTCCCTTTCAGTGGCCCTATCCACCACTTGTCGGAAAGTAGACAATTTAAGTGGTTGCACTATCTCCCGGATTCGGGTCGTCAATCCCCAAACATACTTGTCAAATTTTCTCTTTTCAGTGTTTACTTGATGCTCCGCAAACCTTTCCTTTTCCAGAAAGCTCAAAGTCTATTCTTGGACAGATTTAGAACCCTGTTCCAAGTGCAGGAATTCATCTTCCAATTTCTTTACAGCCACTTCTGAACAATACTCTTCATTAAACTTCGTCTTGAATTGCTCCCAAGGTATTGATAGGGACGAATCAGGACCCAATGACTTGCTATAAATCTGCCACCAATGTAATGAATTGCTCGTCAATTGGTTTGTAGAAAATTCTACTTTTTCCCCATCAGCACATTTACTGACCCGGAACACTTTTTCAATATGCATTATCCACTCCATTGCCTGAACTAGATTATCTGTTCCAGAGAATTCTTTTGGTTTGCAGCCAAGGAAAGCTTTATAAGTACATCCAATCTTCTTTTCAGAAGCTTCACCGCCTTGCTTTTCTTTTTCTGTACGGGCATGGCTTTCTCCCTGACTCTCAGTTTCGGGTTGCCTATCATGAGTTCTTTTCGCAGCTTCTTCACTCTGGTTATTCACTAATGTAGGCATTATTTCCCTAACCACTTTCGCCACAATAGCCCGTATATTCAGTGGATTTTCCTCCACTGGTTCCCTTGCTCTTCGTTCATCCGAGACTTGGGCTGGTCCACTCCTTGATGTTCCACGCCCCGAATTTATACCAGTAGGATTACTTCTTGTGTTTCTCATACTTGAAAATTCAGCAAATAGTTAGATTACATATATAATAACAAACTTATATATGTCTAACAGTCCATCATGTCTAATATCTCTCAATGTTTAAGTCCAGGAATCTAATCTAAAGACACCTAGTTCACTTAAACCACGACTCTGATACCAACTTGTAACACCCGACTTATTAACAAAACACCCCATAAATTTTTTTATTTTTCAAACATATATGTTACAGTCAAAACCATATTCAAAGGGGTATTAGTTAATAAAAACAGGCACAAGAGTATCAAGGATTACAGTATACTAGTATTATACATTCTTCAAGCCGGGCTGCTACTTCACATTACTAAGTCCCTAGTCACGGACTTTGTCTTTCCCCTTAGCGGGATCACGCTCACCTGCAGGGACATATCAAATAAACACCGTGAGCTATAAAGCCCAATGAGTAATCATATAAATAATCTCACACATATAAGATAATAATAACATTTAAATTCTCATAACAATTTCTGTCCTATATTTCATAGTCATAATTGACCGCACCATGTATCATGGCTATATAAGCCGCACCATATGTCATGGCTATACAAGCCGCACCAAAACATTTATCAACATTCAAGTCATAGCCCTAAGGCCGCACCAACAGTTTCATCATTTATTTCATAGCCCAAATGCCGCACCAGCTGGGTTCAATAACCCGATATCATGGTCATAAGACCGCACCATTTAGATTCAAGATTTAATATCATAGCCGAAAAGGCTGCACCATTTGGATTCTCAATCCAATATCATATCATACTAGATATAGTTAAGATTACTCACCTTGATGCTTGCTACCACTAGCGTTAGTTATTTCTTGCCTTTCAATGTATTCCACAAGATTTTGTCCTGTACCTATAAATTCATTCATTTTCACAATGATTATAGCTTAATTTACCATTTCAATTGACTCTAATGCATAAGAGTCTAATATAACACCACTTCCAATCATTTTCAGATAATAATCATCGTTATAAAAATTTAATACACTTCCCGAAATACGCATATTCTAGTACAGTACCTTCGGGAGGTCGTATTCTCATTTTAATAATTTTCCATGAAGTTTCACACCATATTAGACCTATGTTCAAAGTTTCAGGTCAAACGGACAAGCCTAGCATCAAAATCATACTTGGAAATTGCTCAAATTTTAACAGAAGGTTTGATGTTTTCTGCCTCGACCACGCGTCGCGACCCACCCCTGGTCGCGTCGCGATCGCTGCCAAACAGACCAGAATGTTCCGATTTTATGCTATAAATTCCAAATTTTCTCTTGTTAAGTCCTTAATACACAACTCAATCAGAGGGAATTGTTCTAGGACCAAAACCATCTATTTACTTCAAGTTTTAAACAATGGAATTGGTGATTCCAATCCATTTCCACAAATTCCCGTTTTCACAATTTTGGTCCAAAACGGAAATTATTAAGTTTTAATCACTTCCACTGATTTAGCTCTACTAAAATAACATCTAGATGTCATTATCAACCATTAAAATCAGGTTAATCACAAGAACTCACAATCTAGGGTTCTTGATCAAAATCACCAATCTTCAAAAATAACAACCTACTTCCATATTCTTGAGTTATGTTCTTAACTTGTAAACATGTTTGAAACCCAGAAATCATATTGGATCATAACTGGAAATAGATTTCCAGTTCCTCCCGTGAAGAAACAAGTTCAAGAACTTGACTAGGAGACAATTACTAACCTTTGATCTTGATAACTTCAAGTTTCCAAGCTATGATTTCAACTTCTAGCTTTCATTCTTTGACGATCTGCAGAAATCACACCTAAGAAACCCTCTCCCGATGCTTCTCAATTCTTCTGCACATGTGGGGAAACGTTTCCCCTTTGTATACCTCCAGAATTTACAGTTTAGCCCCTGGAGTTCCATTTCTTGAACTTTTGCCACTTTTATCTAATTTTTATGCCAAAAACTTATATTTATAACATTTTAAGTCCAAAACTCAAAATATTATTACAAGCTAAATCCTTTTCTGTCCAAAAGACCAAATTACCCTTCTAAGGTAAAATGACCAAATTACCCTTTTTCATTACTAACCTTTGATCTTGATAACTTCAAGTTTCCAGGGGGTTCCTTTTATAGCCTCCAAGGGTTACAGTCAAAACCCTACAGGAGCCCCTTAATGGACAAGCGTGTTGAGCATTTAGACCAGATCTCCTAAACCCTAATTAGGGTTTGGCCAACCTAGGAGGAACCCTCCAAGGTGGTGCCAATTCTGGCCCCTGGCTACTGGTTTGCCAGTTATTCAATTATTGAATAAATACAAACCAGTCCATGTACTTTTAATTAATTTATTTAATCACTGAATTAAATCCAATTAATTCCAGATTAATTTCTAATTAATTAATATAGTTTCTAATTAATATATTAACACTTAAATATATTAATAAACTATTTCTATTGATTTATTAAACAATTAATAAATCAACCTCTCTCTGTCTCTCTCTCTACTGAACTCTACATCAATCCTCCAGCTATAAGGGCAACCCAAATGGACTTTGCTTCAATTAACAAGATAAATACAAATATAAAGTCATGGCTTAGACACCTAATCCAACAGTCTCCCACTTGGATAAGTCTATAACTTTAGATTTATCTTCTGATTAATAATTCTCAGTTTCTGATGAAACTGTTACTGAACTCTGACCCAGTCAGTTCTGTCCAAAGATAAGTGATCAGATGATCCTCCGTCCAACAAGATATTTTCAGACTCAAGACATGGATTGAGATCAATCTTGGTCTGATACTCTGTTTCTCGATTTCCGATTTGCTTATGACTTTAAGACTACTAATTGAACGCATCAACTTAGTCCTGGTTGGCCAATACTTTCAGTCAACTTCAAAATCATCGAGAGGCCTACAGATATCTGTTTCCCATCGGGTCAGGGGACGGATAAGTTTCGACTTATATGTCTATACCTTTTAGTAGTCAGAATACTCACAACAATGTGTTTTATAACGTCGAGTTACCGATGCATTTTCGAATTATCAATAAGCAACCGCCTCGCAAATTACAGATCATATCTCTCCACTTAAAGATCAAAGGATATTATCGTCTTAACATTGCTCGTGATGTAATCCATGAAGCAATCTGTTAAGCGCGAGTTTATCCAATACTCAAATCTGAATTTTCTAAGTACTCATGAACATTGTCGCAGTCTTACTGCAATGTCTAAGTCCTTAGACAATCGACAACCGATTCATGACAGTCTTCGTTCATAGTTACTCCCTAACAGTATGATCGACTGTGGAATTTCGAATAATCTAATTAATCAGGAAGTTTAAACATGCAAAAATTGAAACACAATAATAAATAATTGACAAAGGTAGTAAACAATACTCATTTATAAATCTCCATTATAAAATCACCAAGTCAATTACATTTATACTGTTACAAGTTTCAAAAACCTATCTAATTACTAAAACTAATATCATCCTTCAGTCCGATGCTCCGAGCATGCTGATTATGCTTGATCCTACTCAGTGCCTTAGTCAAAGGATCTGCAGGATTATCTTCCGGTGATACCCTCTTAACCAAGAGGTAACCTTCTTCTACTTGATGTCGAATATAGTGGTACTTTATTTTGATATGCCTGGACTTTCCATGGTCTCACGGTTCCTTTGTCAAAGCGACCACTCCTTCGTTGTCGCAGAATAGTTCCACCGGCTCCTGAATACTCGAGACCACTCCAAGGTCACCGATGAAGTTCTTCAGCCAAGCCGCTTCCTTAGACGCTTCACTCGCTACTATGTACTCTGATTCGCACGTTGAATCAGCCACCGTTTCTTGCTAGGAACTTTTCCAAGTGACCGCTCCCCCGTTCAGAAAAAATACCCAGCCAGACTGTGACTGACCACTGTCTCTATCTGTTTGGAAACTGGCGTCTGTATATCCATTCACTTTCAAGTCATCACTGCCACCAAGGACTAAGACCTTGTTCTTTGTCATTCGCAGATACTTGAATATGTTCTTAACTGCTATCGTCTGCTTTTCCAGGATTACCCTGGAACCGACTAACCATGCTCAAGGCAAAGGATACGTCGGGGCTAGTACATGTCATAGCATACATGATCGACCCTACTGCGGAAGCATAAGGCACCCGATTCATCTCAGTTATTTCCTCATCGGTACTCGGGCTTTGAGTCTTACTCAACTTGGCATTGCTTTGGATCTTGGAATTTTCCATACTAAACCTCTTTAGTACCTTTTCCAAGTATGTACACTGACTCATGCCTATTAACTTTTTTCTTTCTATCTCTTAGTATCCTTATCCCGAGAATATAAGCAGCTTCTCCAAGGTCTTTCATGGCGAAACACTTCTCGAGCCAAGACTTGACATCTTGCAAGGTCGGAACGTCGTTTCCCATGAGCAGTATGTCATCAACATACAGCACCAGAAAAGTGATTATACTCCCACTAGCCTTGACATATACACAGGACTCATCTTCACTTCTAGAGAAACCAAATTCTTTGACTTTCTCATAGAAGCAAAGATTCAAGCTACGAGAAGCTTGTTTCAATCCGTATATTGATCTTTCAAGCTTACACACTTTATCAGGATGCTTTGTGTCTACAAAACTTTCTGGCTGATTTATGTAAACATCCTCAGTCAGTTTCCCATTAAGGAAAGCGGTTTTGACATCCATCTGCCAAATTTCATAATCATGAAATGCAGTTATGGCAAGCATTATCCTAAATGACTTAATATTGGCTACTGGTGAGAAGGTTTCATCATAGTCAACCCTCGAGGTTTGAGTGAATCCCTTCGCAACCAGCCGAGCTTTATAAGTGTGTACTTTACCATCCATGTCGGTCTTCTTCTTGAAGATCCACTTGCACCCGACTGTCTTACGACCCGACACATTGTCAACCAAGTTCCAAACTTGATTGTCATACATGGACTTAATCTCGCTGTCCATTGCCTCTTTCTATTTGGAAGACTCGGGGCCCGCCACTACTTTGCGGTAGTTAGCTGGTTCATCCAAATTTGTTAGTGTACGATCACTGACAAATGTATCACCATCCATAGTTATATGGAAACCATAAAACTCGGGTGGCATGCTAACTCTACCCGAACACCTAAGGGGCAATGATATGTTAGTCGGTTCAACAGGAACCTCTTCCTCATGTTGGTGGCTAGATTCTCCTAAGGTTGTTTCATCGAGTGTTTCCTGAATTTCTTCAAGGTCAACAGTACTCCCACTATCCTCTTTGGAAATAAGCTCTCTCTCTTGAAAGACTCCTCGTCTAGCTACAAAGGCCACGTCCTTGCTTGGTCTGTAGAACAAGTATCCAAATTACTTTTTCGGGTATCCGATGAAATAGCACCTCTCACTTCTTTCTACGAGTTTGTCTTGAGTCTCTCGTCTCACGAAAGCCTCACAACCCCAGACTTTGATGTGTGCCAACGAGGGAACTTTCCCCGTCTACGTCTCGTGAGGTGTTTTAGCAACCTTCTTGGTTGGGACAAGGTTAAGGATATGGGTGGCAGTCTCTAAGGCATACCCCCAGAAATTGATTGGAAGCAAAGCTCGATTTATCATGGAACGAACCATGTCCAACAATGTTCGGTTTCGCCTTTCAGCAACACCGTTCAACTGTGGTGTTCTTGGAGGCGATAACTGTGAAACAATTCCACATTCCTTAAGATAATCGAGAAACTCGATACTAAGATACTCACCAACTCTGTCGGATCTAAGCATCTTTATCTTTCTGCCCAGTTGATTTTCTACTTCGTTTTTAAACTCTTTGAACTTTTCAAAGGTATCTGATTTGTGCTTGATTAAGTAGATATACCCATCTCTACTAAAATCATCAGTAAATGTCACATAGAACCGCGTGCCATCTTTTGTGGTTGTTCTGAAGGGACCACACACATCTGTGTGTATGATATCCAGCAAACCTTCATCTCTTTCAAAGGAACCTTTGAATGGTGATTTTGTCATCTTGCCAAGTAAACAAGACTCGCATACATGATCCGATTTAAGGTCGAATGATTCCAACACTCCATCCTTTTGGAGTTGGGCGATGCGTTTCTTATTAATATGGCCAAGGCGACGGTGCCACAAACACACCTTTTCTATACCGTCCGAAGAATCAATATGTAATACATTTTTACCATAATTATCAACACACATAATAGTCTCATACACTCCATCACAAGGCATAGCATTAAAAATAAAAACATCATTTTTGAAAACTAAAATTGAACCAATCAATTTATTAAAATCATAATAAAAGCCTTGTTTGAACAATGCATGAAAAGAAATTATGTTCTTTGCCATAGCAGGCGAATAGTAACAATTATGTAAATCTAAACTAACTCCACTGCTAAGCACTAGTCTATAGACACCGATCTTGGTAACATATGACGTTTGCCTATTACCCATGACCAGGTTCAATCTACCGTGCTCCAGCTCCCTACTTTCCTTTAGGCCTTGCAAATCAGAATAGATATGAAAACCACATCTGGTATCAAGGAACCAAGAACAGGAAGAATATGAGTTATTAGATATAGAGTAAGTACCTGCTTGTGATGGCTTCACTTTGCCATCTTTGATATCTTGCAAGTACCTGAGGCAGCTTCTCTTCCAGTGACCCTTTTCTTTGCAATAAAAGCAGTCGGCTTCCTTGGGATTCGTGACATACGAAATGCTGGAAGACTTGGCTCTCGGGGCACTACTAGATGACCCGACATGAACCTTTTCCCTCCAGTTTTGCTTTGGAGGGCCCTTCCTTTTCTTTCCCTTGCCAGTGCCATAGTCAGGATAGGTGGGTTAATAGGGAGCATACCTTTTCCCTTCATCCCGTCTTCAGCAGTACGAAGCATGCGGTGTAATTCACCCAGATTTTCCTGATTATTGTTCAAATGATACACCAGTGTGAACTGGGCATAAGAACTGGGCAAGGAGTTTAGCACTATGTCAACAGCTAAGTCCTCATGAATAGGCATTTCTAGCTTCCTTAGCCTCTCCAGGTAACCTCACGCTTTTCGATGCGCTCTTGCTTGCAGAACTTTTCCGCGAGCTCTTATGCATTTTGTAAGGCCAGTAGTCCTCATAAATTCTTTGCAGCTCAGGGTTCATGGTGGCGATCATGATGCAAGCCACTTTGGTTGCATCATCCGAGTGTTTTTGGTACGAGGCGATTTCCTCGGGAGTAGTGGTATCTGGGTCAACCTTAACTAGCTCGGTTTCTAGAACATACTCTTTGTGTTCAAACCTAAGAGCCATTTTGATGTTACGGATCCAGTCATTGTAGTTTGTGCCGTCCAACGTCACTTTGGAGCACAATGACAGGATCGAGGTGACATTACCGGAGTTCGAGTGGGGGCAGTTTGGTCAACAGAAGACATCTATATAAGAAGAAGGTAGTTTTAATTAGACATTAATAAATAATCCTTGTATTCACCCAAGAATAAATATAAGGCTAGGATCCTACAATAACACATCTACAATATCGAAGAAGGATTGCGTAATCTTTATTGTAAATGTTATAAGGTAGGCGAATGATGATTCAGCCAATTCCACCGTGGAAACATAATCAAATTAGAATGGAATTCCTAGTTTCTTTTGAGATTTATTGAACTCTTCAATATCATGTTTTAATTTCGGGAATGCCCCACTTTTTGTGACTGGGATACCGAGGATCACAAACCGGGTGTGAATAACCATGTGAATTAGCTCGGTACTCTCGAAATCAATTACCATCTCTAATTGACGTGCCGGTTAACCACACACGCTCCGTCAATAATGGCAAAATCGAGAAACCGATTGCGATCGTTGCAGACCCCAGTTGGCGTGCCGGTAAACCACACACGCTCCACCAACGTTCCACAAAGTGCAATGTGCAATTCCATGGATTAGCACCAATTCACATTGTTGACCGAAAGTAACTAGATTGGGATTTTGTTCAACGTTCTAGTACTTTCAATGATAGCATTATACTTTTAAGAGGCTTAGTGGTTCTATCAAACCCGTTCGGCTAATAACACTCGACTGACCAAGGAGAGTGGTGGTGAGAGTGGATACCCATTAGACTGCCATTTTATAGGCATTCGCCTTATACCCTCTTTATAGGACAGTTTTGTGAATGAGGCCTACTAACGGTAAGACTAACCAGTTTTATCATACATATAAATATTAACTTTTAATCATAAATATATAAGATATATTTTAAACTCTTTAAAATATTTTAGATTTATTTTTAATCTAATTTTCTCAAATTAATATATATATTTCGAAAATTTTGAATTAAATCTTTAAGTGATTTAATTGGTCTTTTAATTAAACAATTTAATTAAACTAATTAAATCAAATAAGGGAATCACAAAAATTAATCAAATTAATTTTCCTAACCCTTATCCCTAGTCATTTAAAATTGCAAGCAAAGATAAGGGGTTCCAGTTATTTTAATTATACAATAATTACCAAAAATAACAACCAACTAATCAAGGCAAGCAAAAAGGGGGGACCAACTAGGGTTGGCGGCTAGGGTTTCGAAACCCTAACCACAAAATCGATGAAGGCCTTTTCCAAGGGTTATTTTTCGAAAAAACCCTTTGACACAAATCAGTTATAGCAATTCATATTGAAAAACAAGCATAGCTCTAATACCACTGTAATGTTTTGCACAAACAATGAACTAGAAACCCTAAGTTCACATGCAACTAATGAAGGATCTATGTTTTTTTATCTTATGAACATATAACAAAAAACCTAAGGCCAACAATTATTTCTAATGATCAAAACAAGAATTACCAACCTTTTGGATATTGTTCTTGAAGCTAGCAGCAAAGAGATCCTGCCTCAAATGAAGTCATACCCAAGCTATGGAGGAGAGAAAGAGCAGAGTCTCTAGAGACTCTTGAAGTTGGCGCAGGTTTTGGGGTGGCCAGGGGGTTCCTTTTATAGCCTCCAAGGGTTACAGTCATAACCCTAGAGAAGCCCCTTAATAGACAATCTTGTTGATCATTTGGACCAGATCTCCTAAACCCTAATTAGGGTTTCGCCAACCTAGGAGGAACCCTCCAAGGTGGCGCTTTTCTAGCCCCTGGCTACTGGTTTTTCAGTTATTCAATTATTGAATAAATACAAACCAGTCCCTGCACTTTTAATTAATTTATTTAATCACTGAATTAAATCCAATTAATTCCAGATTAATTTCTAAATAATTAATATAGTTTATAATTAATATATTAACTCTTAAATATATTAATAAACTATTTCTATTGATTTATTAAACAATTAATAAATCAACCTCTATCTATACTGAACTCTACATCAATCCTCCAGCTATGAGGGCAACCAAAATGGACTTTGCTTCAACTAATAAGATAAATACAAATATAAAGTCATGGCTTAGACACCTAATCCAACACTATTGACCTTGAAGAAATTCAGGAGTCAACCAATGAAAGAACCTTAGAAGATACTACCATTCAACTAGATGAAGGAGTTCTTGTTGAACCGATAAACACCTCATTACCTCTTAGACGTTCCAGTAGAGTTAGCACACCACTTGAGTTTTATGGTTTCCATATTACTATAGATGGTGACACGTTTGTCAATGATAGTACATTGATAAATCTGGATGATCCAGCTAGCTACAAGGAAGCAATGGCAGGCCCTGAGGCTACTAAATGGGAAGAGGCAATGGACAACGAGATCAAGTCCATGTATGAAAATCATGTTTGGAACTTGGTCGGCAATGTACCAGGTCGAAAGACAGTTGGGTGCAAATGGATCTTCAAGAAGAAGACTGACAAGGATGAAAAGGTACACACTTTCAAGGCTGTGCTGATTGTGAAGGAGTTCACTCAAAACCTTGGGGTTGACTACGATGAGACCTTCTCACCGGTAGCTAAGATAAAGTCTATTAGGATAATGCTTGCCATAGCTGCATTTCATGATTATGAAATTTGGCAGATGGATGCTGAAACACCTAGGTCGTTATGCGGTCAAAAATAGAAAATAAACCTCACACGCAAACTATTACATTAGCAGTAAGGGTCGATCGGCGGGAGTTTGGTGGTCTAGATATAGTGTCAGAATGACCAACTATAGTGTCACGCTATAGTCGGCGGTGTTTCTTTCAGTTCCCGAAAAACCGAATAAATCGAATACCAAAAAACTAAGGCAATCATTAACTAAACTAAACTATTTCAAACTCAATACCAAACTTACTTACTGATTTCAGAAGGTTATTCTTTCAGTTCCCGAAACTATTACATTAGCAGTAAGGGTCGATCGGCGGGAGTTTGGTGGTCTAGATATAGTGTCAGAATGACCAACTATAGTGTCACGCTATAGTCGGCGGTGTTTCTTTCAGTTCCCGAAAAACTGAATAAATCGAATACCAAAAAACTAAGGCAATCATTAACTAAACTAAACTATTTCAAACTCAATACCAAACTTACTTACTGATTTTAGAAGGTTATTCCAGAAAATCAGAAGCAACAAACAATCCAAACCATTCAAATAAACATCCAAACATAAACAATACCGAAAAACATGTAAAATAACTAAAACCGAATGATTATTATTGAGTGTCATATTATATATACACTACATATTTGTCCTAATCACCTGTCCTCTCAAACCACTTCAATGACTTAGCTATTAAGGGTCCAAAAAAAATCCACTCACCACTGTAACTTTCTTCGACCCAAAGGAATTCGTTACCGTTAACTTCCGTCAGATGATATCACAGATCCTGTTAACACTCAGTCTGGGTCAGGTCATAGTGGGGGGTCACTGCCAGTAATATTAAAATGGTAGTGACACTCGAGCTTACGAATGAAGAAAATTTTAAAGACTTAATAAGATACCTAGCCTCGTTTCCTCCTTCTTATAGCTACCCTCAACTTGTTCCCAATTGGAATCCTTCCTCATCACTTCCCTACTTACACACGTCCCAGATGGGTCAATATTTAGCCCCTAATCCTGGAGTCACGGGTTTCAACCTTATCGAGACTTCATACCTTGGAGCTCCTCCTCCAAAGACAGAAAACACACCCCTTCCAAATCCTTAAGAAGGTACAAGCCAACCCAATAATGAAGAAGAATTAAGTACAAGAGATCTTTTCTCACATCTTTTTAATTCTCTGATTTAGGATTAGTAGTTCTGTAACATTTATTAATGTATTAATATAAAGTTTTAGTAATGGATTATATATATCGTCGTGTTACTACAATATTCATGTTATTCCCTTAATTTTATATCTCTTCCCCCACTTGGACTAAAGTCCAAGTTTGTTACTCCGATTTATTAATCTATTGTTCCTTTAACATCATCAAAGCTCTTAAACAAAAAATCAATCTTCAACTTAAAATCCTGAAAGAAAACACAGCATATATTAAAACCTGGAACATATTAAAAACTATAAAAAAAATGAATCTTAATTAATTTTCAAAATTATTCAAATATACAAAATATGAATCTTAAAAATCTGAATCTTCAAATTTACCTTCAAAGATTTCTTTTTATCAGCAACTTCTTCAAAATGAGGACAATACACTTCATTATCCAGCCAATCATCATCAAATGAAGCATTCACCTTAACATTCTTAACTGTATAAAACAAAAAACAAAATATGTAGCTAGAAAATATACTAAAATATTAAGACATAAATTAAAATAAAAAACAAATACTGTATAATGCATAATTCACCTTCATTTTCAACTCTCTCATTCATCTTCTGTTTCCCTTTCCATTGATTCAATTTTTCTTTTAATTTCTCTCCAGATCCAACAACTATTGGATCTACTAAACAATATATATAACTTAAAATGACAAATATATAAATTTAAGAATAACAAAATATACCTTCATCATTTGACTTCTTACTTTTCTTAATCCGCATCATAATATCACTAAGAGGCATATGCTCATTATCAATAATAAAACAACATTTCTAAATTTTACAAAACTAAAATATAAAAAAATGTAAATATTATTAACAATATAATGTAAAAGATAACGAACCTTCTACAAAACTTTCATAGCTTTCAACAACTTTAACTTTGGCATACCCTCCTTTGTTAATACAATCTTTTATCCTAGCCTTGACCATATCAAGATCCCAATAACATAGAGCTGGGAATTTTCTCACTTCACTTTTCGAATTAACTTTGGTACAATGTAGATATAATAACTGCATCATTAAAATAAAAAATTAATTACATTCAAATAAATATTTAAAAACTATTAAATAAAAGCATATATATATATATATATATATATATATATACTTACAACTAGAAATGCAACCGGACCCGTAAATTGTGATGAACGATCCATCTTGAAATTCCTATTGCTTTGTTTTAATGATTCAATAACAAATCCACACCAATCAAGATCCTTAACAGACACATCTTCTTAAATATTTTCCAAAAACGTCTGATTGCAAGTGCCTATTGCAGGTCCATCGATCATAATTGTGACAAATGCAACCAAAAAATTGGTTATAAAAGAACGACCAGATTCGAGATCTCTTTCAATGAATTCTTTCAAATCAATGAGCCTGATCCTTTTCGTATCACCTTAAAATTGGTCCCTCTAAGATTTGATTATAGGATCACATCTGTTACTTTTTAGCATGCCCCACTGGCAACCCATATATATCATGTACTGACTTTCTTATAATGTGAATCTTCTGATTGTTGACATTAAGGACGTTTAATATTGGATCATATTTCTCAAGTACCCAAGAGCAAATCTTTCGATTAAAACATTTAATAACAAAACCCTTCATAAACCTAAATCCTATATCCTCAACAGATTTCTTTTGATCATCATTAAACCCTAAATAAATGTATAATATTTGACTAGAAGGGTTTCTAAAAGTAACAAATTTCTTCTGGTTACCAACATCATCCACCAATGGTTTTGAAATAAGATCATCATCATCATCTATCAACTGTTTTTGATCTTTTAAAAACTTAGTCTTCTTCTTTGTTGTTTGAACACTTTTTTTCTTTTCAGATGACACGACTATAATTTCCTTACTTTTAGTCTTCGATTCTTTGGCTTTGGAAAGCGACAGCCTCTTCCTTTTCTTACTAGAATCTGAATATAAAAATACAAATAAATTTAACAACAAAAGTAGAATACAAAAACATGTAACTAAATCACAAAACATACAGCCAACAACAAAACATATGATCCAAAAAAATGGAAACTACAAATTTCTACAAGTGTTTCTTCAATCCATATACACATTAAGAAAGCATTGTAATTTCAAAACTTTGTTACAAAATCATAAAGTTATGTTGTTTTAAAACCATTAGATACAACTACTTCTATGGATTTTGAGTATATATTCATGAATCTGTTGAAAATGGACATGCATATTTGAAACTAATGATCAAACTACTAGATTTGCCTTTTACTGATGTTATAGATAAAAACATTAAAAGCTTCATATCTAGATGTTGATCAATGTAAAATGATATGATTTGGGAGCAAAATTATGGATGTTTTTTTGCTTCAATTCTCACATTGAGAAGGATCTGGCATACTATCAATATGTTGAATCGGCAATAAAGAACATGAAGATCATAATGAAATGCAAAATAATATTCCAAATACAATGATTATAAAAAGTAAACATTAAACACAAAAACATTCAATGAAGAAATGTAGAAATATATATAACATAATTATATGTGATTACCTCCTTCCATAATGAGAATGATTTAATTTGTAGTCAAAAACACCTAAAATATAGTAATAAACACATTTTAATAATATATAAACAACAGTCGGAAGTTAAAAACGAAATACACAATTCAAAATCAATCGAGATACTTACAGTAGTTGAATCAAGATATTCTACAATCAGATCAAAATCAATCAAGACCGGGTGTAAAATCGACCTTGAAGCTCTTTGACTCCAAGATTTCGTTCCAGCAACATCTTGATTGGTATTTTCATGTTTTGGATTTTATTTTCAATTAGTTATATTGTAGTAAGCATTGTCTTGTATCTTTGGGAGTGACACCCACTGATATTAAGCTTTGATTTCTGTTTTAGTAACATTTGGTTACTGTTTGAATGTTTGGAATTGAGTTTGATGAATGAGAAGCATTTGGTTACAAGTAATATTGATATTTCGGTGTTTTGGATGTTTGTTTTGTGTTTGATTGATTGACTTGTGTTTGAATATTGTTTTAACATTGTTTGGGATTGTTTCCCTTGGCTGAATTCAGTAGTCAACTAGGTTAGTTTTAGGCATTGAACTTTAGCTACTAATTGTTGGTTAGTTTATGCCTTGCTTGGTTTGGATGTTTTGGATGCCTTTCTTTGCTTCTGATTCAGAAATATACTTCTGATTTCAGTAAGTAACTAGGTTTGTGTGAGCTTAGCTTTGCTTGGCTTGGGTTTGTTTGATCATTGCTTTTGAGTATAGTAGTTAGGAAGGTAGAAACTAAAAGTCCTCCGACTGTAGCGTGACACTACTAGTTGGTAATCTGTCATCTAGTCTAACCACGAAGCTCCTGCGGATCGACCCTGACTACCATTGTGCTAGTGTGTGTTAGGTTTTTCTTTATTTTTGACCGCACGACGACCTAGGCGTGTCAAATTTTGGTGCCGTTGCCGGGGAGCTGTGAAGCTTAGATTAGGTGATTAGTAGGAATTTTAGTTTTTTATTTTCTTTAAGTTTCATTTGGTTTTCTGTTTTTTGTGGGCGTGTTGCACTAGTGCATGCGTACCCGCAGGGGTGAGCAATTATCCCCATTGCATTTTGATCCTGAGATTGAGCGTACTGCGTGCAAAATCCGTGCTCCTAGGCGTTTAAATATCATGGGTTTTAGTCAAGTTAGCAGTAGTCCGGTAAGTGTTGCCCAGGAACCATCAGGTGAGGCAACGGGAATGTTTTCTATTCCCCCACTGTCAGAGTTTCAATTCGGGAGCACGAGTGCTTCTGGTGGTGCAGTTTCAGCCCCTGCACCCATACCATCATGCACTCCGCCATCTGTGCCACCATTTACACCCGTTTCACAACCACAATCAACCAATCCATTCACTTCTGCTATGTCTTGGTGAGAACCGACCCGTGATGGCACCCCAGTTTCTAGACAGCAGACACCAACCTCTCTACCATTTTCTCAACCACAAACAGTTCTCTTTAAACCTCAACCCACTTTTCAACCTGTGACACAACCACAACAATACCAACCACCTCCTCAGCCACAATACCAGTATCCATAGGAGGAGGAGGAAAGATACGATGAAGAAGACGAGGGATGGGTGCCACCAGCACCACAGCAACCCAGAACCTGAGGTCGAGGACCTCTGAGAAGAGCACCACAATATCAACCACCAGGTCAGCAAGGTTATAATGATCATCACGCATACGGTAACTTTGCTCAACCTTTACATTTCGCATAATCGAGAAGGCAATCGGTTGCATTACACTTCCAGCCACGGGAGTATGATGATTCATCGCCAATTTATATTCCTGATAGCATTGATTCTCAAGTAGAAATAAGACCTCAGTTATTAGGAATATTGCCAGAGTTTAGAGGGTATAAGCAAGACAATCCATACAATCATCTATATGAATTTTTAGCGATTGCCAATGCTAATAACCCTAGAAATACCAATAGGAACATTTTTAGGCTTCGACTATTCCCATTCACTCTCAAGGATAAAGCCAAATACTGGTTCACTTCCTTACCGTCAAATAACATTACCACATGGGATCAGCTCAAGGCCAAGTTCCTGCAAGAATTTTATCCAGCAAGCAAAACAACGGAGATCAGGAGGATTATTCAGGGCTTCCAGCAAAAGCCAGGGGAGGCTTCCCACGAAGCATTCAATAGGTTGAAGGAATTATTACGATCATGCCCGCATCACGAAATTCCTAGGTGGCAGTTAGTTAAGTTATTCTTCGAGGGAGTCAGTGAAACGCACCAGGCCACGATAAATGCCTCATCTAGTGGGACATTTATGTGGCAGGACCCAGAAGAAGCATGGCAATTCTTGGAGCAACTAAGCAATGGTTCCAAGGCAAAATTTTCCACCAGGAAGACTGTAGGTACGGCAGCAGCAGTGGGAGCCGATGCTGACCGGAGAAAGGAAGTAAAGAAAGAAATTGGTGAGCTGAATAAGAAGTTTGACCGGTTAATGTCAACACTGCAGAATGGACCGTAGAATTCATCACAAGGAAGTTAATGAGGGCCTAAAACGCAGGAGGCGAACCAAGTTTATGGCCAGGGTCAATGCTAGAATAATAATAATGGACGACCCTACAGGCCATATAATCAAGGACAGGAGCAGAATTTTAGGCAAAAGAATTACCAAGGTCCATCGACCGATCAGCCTAGAACATATCAGCCTGCAAACAACAATCATAATGGAAATACAAATGGGAATAACAACAATAACAACAGGGGGCCCAATAATGCTGACAATAATGTCCCGGGGACTCAGGAGGAGATGATTGCCAAGATGTATGAAATGTTCAGTGCTACGCAGTAACAGTCTCAAGCAAATGCGAAATCCATCGCAAACATGGAACGTCAAATTGGAAAAATGGCCGAAGATCAGCAAAAGAAGGACAGTGGAAAATTCCCAAATGCCACGGAGGTTAATCCTACCCATAATCAGCGACCAGGAAAAGAGCAAGTTAACACTGTCGAATCTGGATGGCGAAAAGTCACTTTGGAAGATCTATTTGAAGTAGGAAGTGAAGTGGAACAGGAGAAAAGAGGAAAAGTTAAAAAAAATTAAGGAAATTAAGGAAAAATGAATTTCTGTTGAGAAGGAAACTCAAGTAGACAAAGAGGTTCAGGAAGAAGAGCAGTCGACGGTAGCAGGAATCAAGCAGAAAAAGAAGGATAAGAAAGGGAAGAAGAAACAGGAAGCACCCAAACCAATAGGGCCTTTGATAAACCAACCTATATGGGATGAACTTAAGGACGCTCCTGAGGACACAAGAATTCTTCAGGAAATGTGTGAAAGAAATGGAAAAAGTAAAGTTCCCACACCAGATATTGTGAGGTTGACTGTGAAAGCAAGTGAGACATTGTTCGGGACACTGCCCAAAAAGGAGAAGGATCCTGGATAACCATTGATCAGTACCACTGTAGGAGATGTGGTCATCCGGAATACCTTGCTGGACTTGGGAGCAAGTGTAAACATACTGCCAGGGTACCTGTACGATAAGTACAAGAATGAAGAAATAGAGCCAGCAAAAGTTGTATTGCAGCTGGCTGACCAATCAACAAAGGTATCTCGGGGGAAACTGACTAATGTCATAGTCAAGGTTGGGGATTTCTTCTATCCCGTGGATTTCTTAGTTATGGAATATGAAAGCTTGGATGACGCGCCTGCATTAATTTTAAGACGTCCATTTCTAGCTACTGACGGCGCTGTGATTGACTGTAAGACAGGAGACATGGACATATCTTTTGGGACAAGGAAAAGAAGACTGAACATGTTTGGAAATCCTGTATCACTACCTTCAGAGGATGATGACAAGCAACTGGATAAAAGTGTGTTAATGGAGCCTGGAGTTAGAAGCAAGGAAAAAATATGGACACGAATGGGGGAAGGCGGAAAAGAAGAAGTTTTAAAGGAAACTAAGGACCACCCGTTGTCCACTAATGATAAGGAGCAGCTGCTGGACATGATGGAAATGATGGAGGCAATACAACAGCAGTATGAGAAGGAATCAAGAGAACGAGAGGCAAAAGTTTTTAAGCTCTTGGAATCTCAACAACAGTGGATTAGCGGTGTGAGTGATCGAATGACTCAACTGACATCCCTCATGTCAATGATGGCCAATAACTTCGTGCCAGGATTCAAGGAGATGGCATCAAGAGCCCAAGAGGAAGAAGAGTAGGCACATGAATAGTACGTCTGGCTGAAGACGTTAAACTTACCGCTTGTTGGGAGGCAACCCATCGTGTCATAGGTTAGATTTTGTATTTCTTAGAAATAATTAGGAGAATATATCAATCTTTGCAGGTATCGGTGGCCTAAGGCAAGTGTGGGGTCGTGTGAAAAATTTTGAAATTGTGAATAAGCGCGCCGCGGGTTTTTGAAATACGCGACGCGGGGTCGGAAACCAACCCGATGCGCAGGGGTTGATTTGGTGACACGCGCGACGCGGAAAGCGTAAATGCGCGACACGGGAAATGATCAGTCGGTTTTCTTGCTATATTAAGGTAAGCCGCGACTCAACCCAACCCCACACGACTCGGAGCTCTGATCGACGAAATTCTCTTGCATTTTTTCTTGCTCATTTTGTTTCTACTACCAATGTACGCTATTCTAACTACTTATTAGTTGTTAAAACTAGTGATTAGGTAGTTAATTTTAGTGATTTATCCAAAAAAGCTCAAAACTTAGAATCGCCAGTGCTAGCTCATAGGGTGTTTGTTTTGCCAAATAAAGATCCTATATATATATATATATATATATATATATATATATATATATATATATATATATATATATATATATATATATATATATATATAAAATTTCTTCTTGGTTCTATAATTTGTATATATGTAAACAATGTAATAAGTATTTCCTACTCATAATATTAATATCAACCGGTTATTATTGAATTCAATATTTTATTCTTCTTCAAACCATTCCTACTTGTTGCTTAAAGTTTGTTAGATCACATATGAGTCTATTTCTTTATGTTCTACTTGCATTCTTTTCTAAATGTTACCTGTACATTTAAAAAATAATGCTAAAAAAGTAGGTCCAATCGTGCAAATATACAATTATCGGTAAACTGCAACAAAAATTCGGCCAACTAACAGTCCATTTAAAAGCTCAATTTACGGGACATTAATTGTTTTCCACCGATTTTCAAAACATAGAAAATAACAAAATCATGCCGAAAAAACACTTCAAATTCTAGACGCAACAAAATAGGCAAGAGTAACATGAAAATTAACTCTAATTTGCGATTTTATATTTTCACTAAGCAACCTTCCAGAATTATTAAGTATCACTCCATACTCTTTTTCCTCAAGTTATGCCAGCCGGTAAAACATATACATCATGTTTCAATATTCACACTTTCACCATTGCGTCGACGTCTTTTTTTACTCTTTGAATCTTCACACTTTCACCATTGCGTCGACGTCTTTTTTTTACTCTTTTCTTTACTCTGGATGCATCTGAAAATGAAAAATACAAAATTAACAATTTCTCCTACTATTTTCAAGTCGAAATTGAAACAGTCATCTGTTACATTTAACAATACGACACACACTTGATTTGGTGTTAGAACTTGTACTTCCTGATGGATTATCTAGAAAATTAAGACAACAAGTATTATGCATAAATCATTATTTTGTATAATATGAATCTTGGTTTAAAAAAGCGGGCGCAAGTAAAAACGCATCAAGGTCCTGATGCAATGCGATGTTCATAATGCGATGTGATGCGTGCGCATCAAGGGTGCATCAGGCGAGGCGCGCATCAATGCATCAGAGGGCATCACGTTTAATCACTTTAAACAAAAGGCCATTTAACGTAAAAGATAACAATTACTTAGAAACGCCCATGCCATTTGTCAAATATAAAGTAATATTAGACTGGCCCTAGGAGAAAACGTGCAAGTGTTAGCATTCTCCCATATTTTTCCACTGTTTTTTTTCATCAGTTTATCTTTTCTTCTATGTTTTCTTCTTTCATTCTTTATATTCTTATGGCATTACAGATTATAGTAGAGTCTAGTTATCTACAATGGTATTAGCACCATTAGTTTCATTTTCACATTTTGCAGTAAAGTTTTATTGGGCAAAGAATTTTTGCACTTATGTTAGATAATTCATATTTTCTATTTATATCTAGTTATGTACATTCATATTTGCTATTTATATTAAATTTGGTTTTCTACATTCATTTTTTCTATTTATATTATGTCTAGTTATCTACTTTCACATTGTGCGCCTCGCGTTCATGATGCCCGCGCATTCGCATCGCGCATCACGCATCGGCCTCCGGGACACAAAACGCATCGGAGCGCATCGCGTTTTTTAAAACCAAGATATGAATTAGCATGATAATATGCCACCTTAGTACACCAAAGATGGTCAAGATTGAAAAATAAATAGATGAAAAAAAGCTTTATTTGATAACTAGAGTGTAGTTAAAAAGTACAAGTAAGTCGCTTACAACGAAAAGACTCCAAGAAATTAAATGCAATGTGTCAATATATTTATACCATGAATTTACAATTCTTTGACAAGAATAGCATCAGTTTGTCTGACCCGGCCACATTTTCCAAAGTAATCGTAAACAATTCTTCTTAGCCTGTCAAAAACAAAATCACACACATAACTAATTATATAATCTGCTTACAAAGATAAAAATTAAAATCACATAGCAATAAACCAAGTATTATGCATAAATCGTCAACAATAAAATAAAAATGACTCACATCTGATATAAAAATTTTCTTGGACGGTGGATTATGCCTGAAAGTAAAAATATCAAGTTCAATGCAAAAATCATCAGAAGCATGACAATATAGAACCTTGGTGCACCAAAGATGCAAGCCCCATTTATTACGCCAAAGCAGAACATGACTGTGTTTGGCATGCGTTGGACAGGAATCCAACTGTTTATGTCAAAGGGATAATAAATTCTAATTTTTTGTCCTACCCAATAAGACATGAATGCCCTATTAAAATAGCACTAAAAAGCTAAACTTGTCCAAATCTGTTCATTCATGTCCCCGTAAGGCTCAATTTATGCAAACCTCTATGTAGAAGTAGAAGTGCTCCTTCTTTCGAATGCATGACGTGGACATTATCTTGACCACTTTGTTGAGGGGAAAAATGCATTCTGTGAACAATTAAAATCAATATCATCTCATTGGTACTCTTGACTACAACAAGAATTATTAAATTCGATCAATTTTTTACAGCAATTTTATTATCAAATATGCACAACAAATCACCTGGATGCGGTCGTATAAGATTGAACCCTCAAGGGTTGCTGATTAGGTGTTGTAATAGGTAAGGCTTTACCCTGGCAATAATGTTAGATTACATAAGAAATATGAGATCTTTGAAACATAAACTTCAGAAAACATGAGACAAACTGAAGGGATCACCTCAAAAGTGTGTTGTTTGAATGCCTTCACCTTTATATACCAGAAAAAGGTCCAATAATCCAAATTATGTTTTACTTTCTGGTACAGCTCCGTATATTCCATGAATGATCCATCAAGCGCTATTGAAACGGAATTATAAAATCATATAACTCTTAAGATAAACGAGAAAGACTATCTAATTAAATAAAATAACCAAAAAAGTGTCTATATATGAACTTTCTTGGGTATTTAAGAACGAAATCAACATAATATTCAACCTCAAAAGACCAATAAGGATTTATGAACAACACATTAATCAAGATCCTAAATCACTCTACGACAAACAAAAATAAAACTAACAAGAAAAACACTTGAAAATATAAAATGCAAAAAGTGAAGATATACATACGTTGTTCTTCATTAATGTTTGCTTCCTTGACAAAATCATCAGCCGCTATTACAAACCCAAATCTCCTGAAGTAATCAATAAGATATCTTGTCAACCTAAAAAACAAAATCACACACTCAAACATAATAACTAAATACATTATCTATAGACAAACATGCTTAAAAAATATAATTAAAATGACTCACAACAAAATCTCGTCTTTCATATCATCGTTAATGTCCATAAAAACTGAGAATCTACAAAAAAAATTAAAAGTAAATTTCAATTAATAAATTAACTCATAATGTTCGAGAAATTTTCCAAAACCGGATCTGATGATCTTAATAGTTAATACAACGAATTAAACTTTCAAGTTGAACAAATTTAGTTCAAGGAATTAACATTCATTTAATTTAGATCAGCAAGATATCAAGAAAGTTTAATAAGCATGCATAAAAATGTACAACATGCAATCTACATCAATATAACATATAAGCAGTAAGAACATGTCATGTTCAACAGGATTTAGTACTTGAAATTCACATGAAACTCACCTTGCCAATGTTGCCTCTAGCGTTCCAAGCATCCAACTATGTCGAACTCCTACAAGTCTCAAACAAGAATTTGTAAGCCAAGGTACAGCCGATAAAGCATATTTAAGTCCCTACTGAATACTAGGTTGAATTTTACATAATTCGACCAATAACTTTAACAAAATTTCTAACAATATATAAAGGTCTTTATTTCCGAGTTATTTAATCTGAGATAAAGTTATTAATATTTTAACCAGTGATAACTATTTAAATTTTCTAATTGATCACAATTTTAAATTAGATATGAAGATCTCCTCTCCAAGATTATTTGTTTAGTTGCAATAGACATTCTAAAAACGTTATTTCTGTCACTATTAGCAACAATTCTATGGAAACCATTCATGACTACCACAATGAGTTTGCGTTCATAATAACAAAACCTGCAACCAATATGATCGAATCAGGCACCGGGATTCAATCCTATAGGCAATGCAAGCATGTCATACAAACAAGAGTAATCAATAAAGATTGATCGTACCTGTAATTGAATCCTCACTGCGTCTTCTTTGAAATTTTCTCTGACTTGTGGCGAAACCTGTGTTATACCCCATAACTTCCTATTTCCACACTACCTTCAAATTCCAATGAATTTTGAATTATTATCATTCGCTTTTATTTCCTTTTTTTCTTAATCTTTCTGTATATAAGATGGATTAGGAGATTTCTTGAAAAATATAATTTTTACGACCAAATATGGAATAACTTATATTTAACATTACGGTCCATTTTCAACGATCCCAAGCTCCGGTTTGGCAACAATCAACTTGGTTTACTTAAGAAAACGGGATTAATCAACTAAGCGATCATTAAGCCTCCTCGCAAAGGTAGAATCATGACAATTTGGAAGCTCGGTACGAGACTTTACCTTAAATCGCACAGAAATCCGAAATTCCCTTGTCGGTTTTGCCTCTTGCTGGCGTTACTCCCCTGCCGACTTCTTTGGAGTTTATACGCTTTTTGCAACGCTTTCCGTTTGTGAATTTGAAACAGAAATAGCAAAACTTGGTAGGACCTTATCATACGGCTCTTTACAAGCCGCACGTCACGAATGGTTATCAGAAGAACTTGAAGTAATAATAAAACTTTTGGGGAGTTTGGGATTTTTTTTTTAAATCATGTAAATTGGAGTATTTTTTAGTATTTTGGTATTCTAATTTATTGACCTTATTGAAATATCAAACTATCTGTTTGTCACGCTAAATGTTAACGTATTTTTCTTTTCTTTTTTCCTTGTGGCATGATTATTTTTTATTCAAAATGCATGATTATAAAATCTATAATGAATAATGTAAATTGGAGTACTTTTGATTTTTCTTCCCGAAAAAATAACATCCTTTTAAACTATTTTAAATTTTAATCCACATGCTACATCACTTTAAGAAAAAAGAAAATATTAAACACGAGTTCTATGCGGAATTCAGTCAACATATCCCAAGTTACCTAAAATATATTTAAATAGTAAAAACGTTTTAAATCAGATTCTATAAAATTTTATACTATCATTTTAAATTACATCATGATTCATGGCTAATATTACATTGTATCGGGTTACTACCTTCCTTTTCCCATAATCGTTTACATCTTTCTCTAACTTATCAAATTGACATGTTATCAACTTATCATATGTTTAAAATTAGGGTATGAAATTGAATTATAATCTAGATAATTTAATTGGTCGTGTTTGATCAATCTCCTTAATTAACATTTCGTTATTATATTGTCCGTATGTCATGAAATTCAATCTAGGATATTCAATAAAAAAACACTTTCAAATTTCAATATTGTCAGAAATTAAAAGCAGATGGACCGAGAGTATAACAGATGTTTATTGTTTTCTGAGTCCATAAATCAAAGTCCGACTTTTATTTATACCCAAAATAAGGATAAAGTTGACAATTTTGGTGATTAGGGAGTCACAAACATCTATCTAGAAGTTGTAACTGATTTACCGAACTTTCTAATGTTATCAAAGGATCGGCTTGACTGCGAAATGAGCTTGACTATGGAATTAGCTTGAATGTAGAAACTGCTTGGTTGTGGAATCAGGTTGGTTATGTAGCAGTTTGATCATGGAAGGAGTTTCGTTGCAGAAGATCTTGTTTTTTGTTAGGTTAAAGCAAACTTATTTATAAATTTAAAAATTTCTTATACGACGAAAACCACAACCTACCTGTTGGTGTTTATTGATTTTATTTAATAACGAGGGTGTGTTGTCTACGCTTCGCTACAAATATGATTTGGTAACGATGTTTGTAACATAGATATGAGATAAGTTAAGAACTGAAATATTAAAAGGGGCATGACAATACATTAGCATTGTACCGAGTCTTATTGATAGGGGTAGGACAGTGCATTAGCATTGTACTGGGTCTCATTAATAGGGGCAGGATAATGCATTGGCATTGTATTGGGTCTCACTAACAAGGGGCAAGTTGATGTCGTGACCTGATCATGAGTCGGGGAGGATCATGTCGGGTCTCGATACTTGTTGTTGATATATGTGGCATGTATGGTATTAGGGGAACTCGCTAAGCTTTGTGTTTACCATTTCACTCTAAAACACTTTTCTGGTACTTTAGTTCTCGTGTTTTGACACATCCACTACGATATGTTATATTTGGATTTTATTATATGGTTTTGGTTTAAACATATACTCTGATTTATTGTTGATGTAATTGAATATGATTTTCTAATTAAAACTTGATTATGTTTATATTCAAAATAAAAGAAATTTTGGGTTGAAATTTGGGGCACTACAAGTTGGTATCAGAGCCTTGGTTTGAGGGCTTTGTATGAACCGTATAGCGAATCCACACTCAAACTGGGGACTCAGAGATTCTTTTTAAGAAAACGATTTTTGGAAAAGTTAATTGGATAAAAGAGATGCGATGCGAACCTTTAGCCGAGCTCAAGTAAGCTTTTGTGATTCCCAAATATCCATGCTATGTTTGTGTTGTTGTTATGATATGTGTATGTTAGAATGTAGGCTGAGAACCTAGTCGGGAAATGCATGCTAGAACTACCTGAATTAGGATGCCTTACTAGCTGTTGTTTGTTGTTGTTATGTGCTGCTTTAGAATCTATGCTAACACTTTTAGGTTGTTTAGTGAATGCTATCAGGTAATATACGGTTACAATAAGATAGCCTAAGAATTCTTGGTCTGGCCTTATTGGTTGTTCCTCGTTTTGTTGTGACTTTAGGGTAGGATCATCTATTCAAATGTCTATTTTATTCTCAATTGCGTACGACTGTGTGTTTGTGAAGTGACCCGACGATGTTAGCATAAGTCCTTTTAGGTACGGGTGGGGTGTGAGATCCTAGGTAGTTTAGGATGAGTGTTAGGCACTTCACTACGGGACCGTATGAATGATATACAAATGTCTAATAGATGTGTGAGAGGCGACTTAGAGGATTGGTTGACGAATTTCTGGAATAAGTATGAATAGGTGTGGAAGGTAGTATAGTGCTCGTACTACCGAAAGCACAAGATTCATACCTGAGTCAGGGGGAGTCACCGAAAAATCTAAGGAGTCGGGTATATTAGAGAATCGGGTGTTATTCGCTTTTTGGGTTAGTGGTGAATTGGCATTATATGTCTTCGTCATGGTGATGCTAAATCAAGAAGAATGGGTCGGGATTCGATTCGGGCGCAACTAGTCAGGATGGATTGGGATGGAACAAAAGGTGCATGATTTAATCGTCGCTGATGTATCAACCAGGGTTGAGATTGCTGACGATAGGATAGGGTGTGTATCTCGGTATTGAGTGATGATGTATAGGGGGTCTATTAGTGAGGTTTCCATTAGATCTTATCCGTATCTGATGGGCTAAAATCGACGCAGTAGCGGGAGTGTATTGGTTACATAAGATGCGAGGCACTGACCATGATCGGCATCAAGTGTGAGTACATACCTCGAGTGGGGGGAGAGTTGCTAATCAAAAGAAAAGGAATGAAGCTGAATGCGATTATTTCTCAGCCGCAGAAGCATAGAAGTACATGCATTGCGGGGGTATAAGGTACTTAGGGTTAAGGTACTTGGCTTTTGATATGCATCGGTTTGATTACGTTCTACTCGCATTCTTTTCTAAATGTTACATGTACGTTTAAAAAGATACTCGCATTCTTTTTTAAATGTTATATGTACATTTAAAAAGATAATGCTAAAAAAGTAGGTTCATTTGAAAGTCTAATTGAGGTTATTAGAAAAACGGTGCAAATGTGCAATTACCGGTAAGCTGCAATAGAAATTACAGCCAACTAGCAGTCCATTTAAATGCCCAATTTACGGGACATTAATTGTTTTCCATCAATTTTCAAAGCATAGAAAATCACAAAATCATGCCGTAAAAACAGACTTTAAATTCTAGACTCAACAAGTGAAGCCCAGATCAACTGGGTGGATGCATCGGGTTATATACCCAGTGGGTGAGAGGTCCCGGGTTCGAGCCTGGTTGACGCCCCATGTGGGGGATTTTCCTTGGCGTGGAGGCACAGGCTGCAGGACCAGGCCGCCGGCTAAATGCCGACCTGGGGGAGCAGGAGCAGAAGGTGGTTTTACTGTGTCGCCGGTCCAAAAAAAAAAAAACAAAATAGACAAGAATAACATGACACCAGACTCTAATTTGCGATTTTATATTTTTCACTAAGAACCATTCCACAATTATTAAGGATCACTCCACACTCTTTTTCCCTCAAGCTATGCCAGCAGGTAAAACATATCCATCATGTTTTAATCTTCACATTTTCACCATTGTGCCGACGTCTTTTTTTACCCTGGATGCATCTAAAAATGAAAAATACAAAATTAACATTTTCCTATTATTTTCAAGTCAAAACTAAAACAGTTATTTGTTACTTTTAACAATATGACACATGATTTGGTGTTAGAACTTGTTCTTCCCAATGGATTATTCGGAAAGTTAAGACATCAAATATTATGCATAAATCATCATTTTGTACGTATTTTGAATTAGCAAGATAATATCTAACCTTAGTGCACCAAAGATGCTAAAGATTGAAATTTAAATAGATGAAATAAAGTTGTATCTAATAATTAGAGTGTAGTTAAAAGTACCGGTAAGTCACTTAGATTAATGAAAGTTAAGACATCAAATATTATGCATACATCATCATTTTGTACGTATTTTGAATTAGCATGATAATAACTAACCTTAGTGCACCAACGACACACAAGATCGAAATTTAAATAGACGAAATAAAGCTTTATCTGATAACTAGACTGTAGTTAAAAGTACCGGTAAGTCACTTAGATTAATGAAAGTTTAACGGTTAACCAATACCAATATCCAAATCGCTTCACTATGTTAAATTGAAACGAAATTTAAAAGGAAAAGACTCCAAGAAATTCAATCCAATGTGTGAATATATATTTATTACCATGAATTTTTTATACTTCGAACGGCATGTTTGACCCGGCATTTCTGAAAGAATTCCGCAAAAAATTTTATTAGCATGTGAAAACCAAAATCACACACATAACTAATTATTTAATTCGCTTACAATGAGAAAAATTAAAACCGCGTCTTTTGCAATAAACCAAGTATCATTCATAAATCGTCAACAATAAAATAAAAATGACTCACATCTTTGATAAAAACCTTCTTGGATGGTGCATCGTGCCTGAAAGTAAAAATATCAAGTTTAATGTAGAAATCATCATTAGCATGACAATATAGAACCTTGGTGCACCAAAGATGCTCAAGATAAAAGAATAGTAGAAATGAAACTCTAAATAGCATGATAATACAAGCCCCATTTGTTACGCCAAAACAGGTTTGGCAAGCATTGGACACACACTCCAAGTATTGATGTCAAAGGGATAATAGATTCCAATTTTTTGTCCTACCCAAAAAGACATGAATGCCCTCCTCTAAATAGGCCTAAAAAGCTAGCATGTCCAGTCCCGTTCATTCATGTCCTTGTAAGGCTCAATTTATGCAAACCTTTATGTAGAAATGTGCCTTCTCTCGAATGCATGGCACGGACATTATCTTGACCACTTTGTTGAGGGGAAAAATGTATTCTGTGAACAATTAAAATCAATATCATCTCATTGGTACTCTTGACTACAACAAGAATCATTAATTCCATCAACTTTTACAACTTTATCATCAAATATGCACAACGAATAACCTGGAAGTGCTCATAGACGATTGATCAATGCTCAAAGGTTGCTGATTAGGTGTTGTAATAGTTAAGGCTTTCCCCTGGCAATAATGTAGATTACATAACAAATATGAGATCTTAGAAACATAAACATCGGAAAAAATAAGGATAAACTCAAGAGATAACCTCAAAGTGTGTTGTTTGAATGCTTTCACCTTTTTATCCCATAAAAATGTAAAATAATCCAAATTATTATTATTATTGCATTCTACCAACCACAGGCCACAGCTTCACATTTTCGAAGAGCGATCCATAAGGCGCTATTAAAAAGGAATTACAAAATCATATAACTCTAAGACAAACGATTATCTAATTAAATAAAATAACCAAAAAAGTGTCTATATATGAACTTTCTTGGTTATTTAAAAATGAAATCAACATTACATACAACCCCAAAAGACCAATAAAGATTTTTGAACAACACATTAATCAAGATCCTAAATCACTCTATCACAAACAAAAATAAAACTAAAAAGAAAAACAGTTAGAAAAAATTAAATGCAAAAAGTGAGATATACATACGTTGTTCTTCATTAATGTTAGCTTCCTTGACAAAATCATCAGCCGCTTTTACATAACACTCATATCTCTTGAAGTATTTAATAAGGTATCTTGTCAACCTGTAAAAACAAAATCACATACTCAAACATAATTACTAATTACATAATCTACATACATCATACATGCTTAAAAAATATAATTAAAATGACTCACCACAAAATCTCGTCTTTAATAACATTGTTAATGTCCAGAAAAGCCGAGAATCTGCTAACAAATGTACAACATGCAATATACATCAATACGACATATAAGCAGTAAGAACATGTCATGTTCAACAGGATTTAGTACTTGAAATTCACATGAAACTCACCTTGCCAATGTTGCTTCTAGCGATCCACTATTTGAAACTCCTACAAGTCTCAAACAAGAATTTGTAAGACAAGGTACAACTGATAAAGCATATTTAAGTCCCTATTGAATACTAGGTTGAATCCCCTTCCGTTCCAACTTCAACCAAATCGAGGTTAATTTACACTTATAATCATAAAGAATGACAAATTTTACGATTTGTACAATTTCAACATCATTTAATGATTTATGGACCATATACGAAATCAACAATTTTCCCAGTAATTAGTACTTTATGCCAACAACTCGGCAAGTCTTCAAACTTTACATAGAAAATAGAGTCCAAATCTTATATTCGGCACATCTCAAAAGAATATGAATTTTACATGTAAACATCCTCAGTCACTAGTTAGCAACACTACTATGGAACCCATTCATGACTACCACAATGAGTTTGGGTTCATAATCATCAAACAAACCCTGCAACCAATATGATCGATTCAAGCAACGGTATTCAATCCTATAGGCAATGCAAGCATGTCACATAAACAAGAGTAATCAATAAAGATTGATCGTACGTACCTGTAATTGAAACCTCACTGCGTCTTCTTTTAAATTTTATCTGCCTTGTGGCGAAACTTGTGTTATACCCCATCACTTCCTATTTCCACACTACCTTCAAATTCAAATGAATTTTGAATTATTATCATTCGCTTTTATTTCCTTTTTTTTCTTAATCTTCCGGTCAATAAGGGGAATTATGAGATTTCTTGAAAAATATAATTTTTACGAGCAAAAATGGGATAAGTTATATTAAACATTACGGCCCATTTTCAACAATCCCTAGCTCCGGTTTGGCAATAATCAACTTTGTTTACTCAAGGAAAACGGGATCAATCGCTATGTACAAACCCTAGAATTTCACATACCCAAATACACTAATAAGTTCAATTTTTGGGTAGGGAAATCAACTAAGCGATCATAAGCCTCCTCGCAAAGGTAGAATCTTGACAATTTCGAAGCTCGGTACGAGACTTTACCTTAAATCGCACAGAAATCCGAAATTCCCTTGTCGGTTTTGCGTCTTGCTGCCGTTACTCCCCTGCCGACTTCTTTGGACTTTATACGCTTTTTGCAACAGAAATAGCCAAACTTGTACAGCCTTATCATATGGCTATGTACAAGCCGCACGTCACGAATGGTTGTTAACTTGTTATCAGAACTTGAAGGCCTGGACACGTCTTCAAACACGAAGTAATAAGGCCATATACTAACCAATCATCATTAATTTTAATTTTAACAAAATTAAACAATAACATAAAAATACATTTATTGATTGGTTGGTGAATAGAAACTTTCATATCACACGCCATAACGGTGCACCCATGATGGTGTGCACAGTCGTGATTAGATTCCAAATGGGCTTTACGAAGCCCTTGTGATAACCATAACTGACTCAGGTTCCTTAACGATCTCTGGATATTTGGTTTAATCAGTTGTGCATCGGGAATCTGCGATCACACTCACAAGAAAAAAAGAAACCATCAGTTGTACTTCGGGAGGATGCTTCGACGCTCAAGTCAGTCTACGGTGAGAGGGAAAATATGTAAGGAGGAGTCTAGAGTTAGATTTTAAGGAAGTGATCCCTTTATGAATCACCCTGCAAGGGTTTATATAGGTGAGATAGGTTTCACTTTTTGCGACAAGGCACGTGCAATGGCAGGAGGGACAAGAGCCCTGATTGGAGGATCATGATCTTGTCCTCTGCTACGTCTCTAATTTACAATCTCTCACACCCACAAAGTAAGCATTCTAGCAACTAGATAGCTTATTAAAGTGACTTCATGAAGAAGACAGATCATACAAACGTTTTGATGGGATAAAATGTGACAAGTGTTGTGCATGTAATTAAACTAGGTGGGAAAAGTGCAAAGAAACAAAAAAGTCTAACAAGTGCTAAAAAAAAGCAGGTTGGTTGTTAAAAAAATCGATTATGTCAAAGTAGGTTCCACAAAATCAAATTTTTAACCAAACCATGTTGGTGAAAAAACAAGCTATTAGAAAGTCGGTTGCTAAAATCAACTTTTTAACCAAACTACGTTGCTAAAAAGAATTGATATTATAAACTTCGTTGCTGAAAAATGTATATTCCTGCAAATGAAAACCAAAATTTAGAAACTAGGTTGCTAAAAACAACTTTTTAGAAAATTACGTTGCTAAAAAGGGAGATTTTATAAGCTTCGGTGCAAAAAATAGGTTCCTGCAGAAACCAGATTTTAGAAAGTAGGTTGCTAAAAAATAACTCTTAGTTCAAACTATGTTGCTAAAATAAATAGAATTTATAATCTTTGTAGCTAAAATTATACATTGCAGGATTTTATAATGTTTGTTGCTAAATAAAAAATCTGAGTGAGATAACTTGGTTCCTAAAAAACTGCTTCTATTAAAGTTGGTTGCCTTAAAACACCCATACAACTGGTTTAGAAATTATATTTATTTGGGTTAAAAATAGAGAAATGGTTGCTAAAAACACCATTTTATACATTGCTAAAAAGTCTGTTGTTCAGAAACTTGGTTGCCAAAGAAATAATTCGTATATATTTGGTTTCTAATATCAGTTGCTAGCACCATCTGTATTACTAATCTATGTTGCTAAAGCCATCCTCGTTATAGAATCTAAGTTGGTAAGAATACAATTATCTATACAACACAAATTTGCAACCCACCTTAACACTACATTAGACAAGCTATTTTCAAATACATGATGCACTACTCAACATACATATTGCCCATTAAAGTTGTACTACCTCATGTATAATGTAAGCAATTTGTTTTAATTTGGCTCTAAAAGTTACAATATTTCAATAAGATTTCAATTTACAACAAATTATATTTTTTTTGTTTTTTGATTACTTAGTATCCACACACACACACACACTATATATATATATATATATATATATATATATATATATATATATATATATATATATATATATATATATATATATATATATCAAGAATGCGATAACAAATAAGGATCACACAATTTTACAATAGGCCTCCCATCCGCCCGCATTATCTCACCAACACTAACCACCCCCGCCATGACCACGACCACTTACACCACCCTTCCCCTATCCATCCACCACATCCACTAGCAACCCCCCCCCCCCCCCCAAAAAAAATTGTTAATTTTTTTATTTTTTACCTCCACCACCGCCCTACTCTACCCACCCCATCATTTTTAATTTTTTACCTCCTACCTACCCCAACTACCCCCACAATGACCACACACCCCACCCCACACTACCATAACCCCTCCACCCTACCCAACAGCACCAACCCACCCTAAACACACCCATAATGACCCCGCCCCTACCATATCCCCCACCGCACCCAACCCACACCCACCCTACCTAAAAAATTATAATTTTTGAATTTTATTGTCATGTGCTATTATGTAATATTTTTGTTTATGTTGTGCTATAGTTATGTTATGTGTTGGAGGGTTTCTCACTAAACTTTAATAGCTTACCTCATGTTTATGTGTGCAAACTTTGCAGGTACTAGTATTGTAGACAAGGGTAAGGAGAAAGTAAATATATAGGTGGAGTTTTGGAATAGTAGTGAAGACATGTGGTGGCCCGACTCTGGATACTACTTTTGTATATGTTTGTACATCCTTTTGATACTTTTGTAGCTCGGGTCTTTATATTGTAAACCTAATACTCGTGATAATTTTTGATAATTATGTTATATGTATGGGTTAAAAAATGAAAAAAAAAATTTGAACACTTTATATGTGAATCTGGGGTTACATGTGCACAAGGACAGACATTTCTCATAAAAAAAGAGTCATCAATAGGTTTATGTTGAATCCAGGGAAAGAACATTGGAAAGGTGTCAATTGTGTAATGTCCAAGATTTACAGTAAATTTAAAATTTATTTTTTAAAAACATTTTCAATAAATAAACATCATATCATTTAAAACGTAACGATAAGTATCATTTAAATAAAACTCATCATTAATTATAAATAATTTACTTATAACCATCATCCAATTATTTTCAAAACATGTCACTATCGAACAAATTCATTAATAGCAGTACCTACTAACACTTAGTTTAACAAAACATAATCCCCCATAAGATGTCCAGTGTGTACAGGTCACGCCTTGCCATCACCCGCGTCTGAAGAACCTGAAACAGTGATTTAATTGGGAAATGGTAAGCAAAAAGCTTAATGAATTCAACACAACACATCATATCCATCACACATACTTCACCCTTAACATGGGTATTCAGCATAGTAAGGCACACAGCACAGCCAAGGCACATATCATAACCATAGTGTACAACATGATCATGGCACCCATCTCAACCATGGTACACAACATTCCTACACAGTACAACATGATCAAGGCACCCAACTTAATTATGGTACACCACCTAACCACATAGTACAACATGATCATGGCACCCAGCTCAATCATGATGCATAGCATACCTAGACAATACAACATGATCATGGCAACCAGCACAATCATGGTACACCACCTATCCACAATAGTACAACATGATCATGACACCCAACTCAATCATGGTACACCACCTATCTACATAGTACAACATGATCATGGCACCGAGCTCAATCATGTTACACATCATTCCTACACTCACACACCTACTGGAACTTCCTATGCCTGTTACTATCCACTTACATCCTACAGTAAAGGATGTAAAACTTCCATATAATGTAGTGATGAACTCACCTCGAGTCAGCAACAACAAGGATCCACACAGCAACTCTGAAGTCCCATCGACCTCCACTCGAACAGCTTATACCCCGATAAGGTACAATAGGTTACTATAAAGATACACTAGTAACGCTCCAAAATATTTTAGCAATTCAGTATAAATTTCGTTTTACAAAACATGATACTCGATGTCTTGGAAGCGACAAGTGGATGCCTTCGAATCGTTCCACGATCCAGCCGAGCGTTACTACTCTTAATTCCTACAACACCACAACAAAAACAACGTAAGCGAAAACGCTTAGTGAATAACTCTTCTATAACTAGTGAAAATTTACATCAAATCTTATATAGCTAAACCACACTTTAAGAATTCACCGATCATTTGTCACCTGAAAATACAACACCCATTAGATATATAATAGCACATAAATCACCATTTGTATGACACACCATATTTATGATTAGCACCAATATTGAAAACATTCACCGGAGAAGTCTTGGGTTTTTCACCAACACTCGGTTACAGCAAGTTATCACCAATCTTTGATTACACCATATGGTTGTAAACCATCGTTATACAACCACTTGAACACCGTATAAAACACCAATGAATATTACCACCTATGATTTCGCCATTTGTACCTAAAAACAACTATTACAAGAGTTTCACCTATGTTAACACATAGGATCATTATACTATTATTCACTAAGTTAATTAAATCTAGCACCATCATATAATATATACGAACATATATATATATATATATATATATATATATATATATATATATATATATATATATATATATATATATATATATATATATATATATATAAAGAGAGGTTAACATGAGAACAATTAAAATGTTGAGAACGCGAGAACAATTCTGGACCAATCAATATAAGGGTATAATAGTAATTATATGTTTAATTAAATTATAACAAAATAAAATTAAATAATACTTTCCTAAAATCTAGGGATTGATTGATAGTTGCCTAAAAAAGTTTTACTAATTTTTTATTATATTTGTTTTTTATTAATCGATAGTAAAATTCATTTGTAATCATGAATGATTACATTTTAGTGAATTTATTTTTCAACTAAATTTTTATAAATATTATAATTGTTTTTTGTTGTATTCACTGATGAATGAAATTATACATACAAATGATTTTATGAGAATTTTTCAGAATATATTTGATTTGATTATGTTAATCATTGTAGTACAAGTCTCAAACAAGAATTTGTAAGACAAGGTACAACTGATAAAGCATATTTAAGTCCCTATTGAATACTAGGTTGAATCCCCTTCCGTTCCAACTTCAACCAAATCGAGGTTAATTTACACTTATAATCATAAAGCATGACAAATTTTACGATTTGTACAATTTCAACATCATTTAATGATTTATGGACCATATACGAAATCAACAATTTTCCCAGTAATTAGTACTTTATGCCAACAACTCGGCAAGTCTTCAAACTTTACATAGAAAATAGAGTCCAAATCTTATATTCGGCACATCTCAAAAGAATATGAATTTTACAAAATTTTGTTCAGTTGCAATAGACATTCTAAAAACA
The DNA here is from genome assembly GCA_023525715.1 of Cichorium intybus. Classification (NCBI taxonomy): domain Eukaryota; kingdom Viridiplantae; phylum Streptophyta; class Magnoliopsida; order Asterales; family Asteraceae; genus Cichorium; species Cichorium intybus. Next base: position 120,434,021 of record CM042013.1, on the reverse strand, counting down.
TTATTTCTGTCACTAGTTAGCAACACTACTATGGAACCCATTCATGACTACCACAATGAGTTTGCGTTCATAATCATCAAACAAAACCTGCAACCAATATGATCGATTCAAGCAACGGTATTCAATCCTATAGGCAATGCAAGCATGTCACACAAACAAGAGTAATCAATAAAGATTGATCGTACGTACCTGTAATTGAAACCTCACTGCGTCTTCTTTTAAATTTTATCTGCGTTGTGGCGAAACTTGTGTTATACCCCATCACTTCCTATTTCCACAATACCTTCAAATTCAAATGAATTTTGAATTATTATCATTCGCTTTTATTTCCTTTTTTTTCTTAATCTTCCGGTCAATAAGGGGAATTATGAGATTTCTTGAAAAATATAATTTTTACGAGCAAAAATGGGATAAGTTATATTAAACATTACGGCCCATTTTCAACAATCCCTAGCTCCGGTTTGGCAATAATCAACTTTGTTTACTCAAGGAAAACGGGATCAATCGCTATGTACAAACCCTAGAATTTCACATACCCAAATACACTAATAAGTTCAATTTTTGGGTAGGGAAATCAACTAAGCGATCATAAGCCTACTCGCAAAGGTAGAATCATGACAATTTCGAAGCTCGGTACGAGACTTTACCTTAAATCGCACAGAAATCCGAAATTCCCTTGTCGGTTTTGCGTCTTGCTGCCGTTACTCCCCTGCCGACTTCTTTGGACTTTATACGCTTTTTGCAACAGAAATAGCCAAACTTGTACAGCCTTATCATATGGCTATGTACAAGCCGCACGTCACGAATGGTTGTTAACTTGTTATCAGAACTTGAAGGCCTGGACACGTCTTCAAACACGAAGTAATAAGGCCATATACTAACCAATCATCATTAATTTTAATTTTAACAAAATTAAACAATAACATAAAAATACATTTATTGATTGGTTGGTGAATAGAAACTTTCATATCACACGCCATAACGGTGCACCCATGATGGTGTGCACAGTCGTGATTAGATTCCAAATGGGCATTACGAAGCCCTTGTGATAACCATAACTGACTCAGGTTCCTTAACGATCTCTGGATATTTGGTTTAATCAGTTGTGCATCGGGAATCTGCGATCACACTCACAAGAAAAAAGGAAACCATCAGTTGTACTTCGGGAGGATGCTTCGACGCTCAAGTCAGTCTGCGGTGAGAGGGAAAATATGTAAGGAGGAGTCTAGAGTTAGATTTTAAGGAAGTGATCCCTTTATGAATCACCCTGCAAGGGTTTATATAGGTGAGATAGGTTTCACTTTTTGCGACAAGGCACGTGCAATGGCAGGAGGGACAAGAGCCCTGATTGGAGGATCATGATCTTGTCCTCTGCTACGTCTCTAATTTACAATCTCTCACACCCACAAAGTAAGCATTCTAGCAACTAGATAGCTTATTAAAGTGACTTCATGAAGAAGACAGATCATACAAACGTTTTGATGGGATAAAATGTGACAAGTGTTGTGCATGTAATTAAACTAGGTGGGAAAAGTGCAAAGAAACAAAAAAGTCTAACAAGTGCTAAAAAGAAAGCAGGTTGGTTGTTAAAAAAATCGATTATGTCAAAGTAGGTTCCACAAAATCAAATTTTTAACCAAACCATGTTGGTGAAAAAACAAGCTATTAGAAAGTCGGTTGCTAAAATCAACTTTTTAACCAAACTACGTTGCTAAAAAGAATTGATATTATAAACTTCGTTGCTGAAAAATGTATATTCCTGCAAATGAAAACCAAAATTTAGAAACTAGGTTGCTAAAAACAACTTTTTAGAAAATTACGTTGCTAAAAAGGGAGATTTTATAAGCTTCGGTGCAAAAAATAGGTTCCTGCAGAAACCAGATTTTAGAAAGTAGGTTGCTAAAAAATAACTCTTAGTTCAAACTATGTTGCTAAAATAAATAGAATTTATAATCTTTGTAGCTAAAATTATACATTGCAGGATTTTATAATGTTTGTTGCTAAATAAAAAATCTGAGTGAGATAACTTGGTTCCTAAAAAACTGCTTCTACTAAAGTTGGTTGCCTTAAAACACCCATACAACTGGTTTAGAAATTATATTTATTTGCGTTAAAAATAGAGAAATGGTTGCTAAAAACACCATTTTATACATTGCTAAAAAGACTGTTGTTCAGAAACTTGGTTGCCAAAGAAATAATTCGTATATATTTGGTTTCTAATATCAGTTGCTAGCACCATCTGTATTACTAATCTATGTTGCTAAAGCCATCCTCGTTATAGAATCTAAGTTGGTAAGAATACAATTATCTATACAACACAAATTTGCAACCCACCTTAACACTACATTAGACAAGCTATTTTCAAATACATGATGCACTACTCAACATACATATTGCCCATTAAAGTTGTACTACCTCATGTATAATGTAAGCAATTTGTTTTAATTTGGCTCTAAAAGTTACAATATTTCAATAAGATTTCAATTTACAACAAATTATATTTTTTTTTGTTTTTTGATTACTTAGTATCCACACACACACACACACACTATTGTTAATTTTTTTATTTTTTACCTCCACCACCGCCCTACTCTACCCACCCCATCATTTTTAATTTTTTACCTCCTACCTACCCCAACTACCCCCACAATGACCACACACCCCACCCCACCCTACCATAACCCCTCCACCCTACCCAACAGCACCAACCCACCCTAAACACACCCATAATGACCCCGCCCCTACCATATCCCCCACCGCACCCAACCCACACCCACTCTACCTAAAAATTATAATTTTTGAATTTTATTGTCATGTGCTATTATGTAATATTTTTGTTTATGTTGTGCTATAGTTATGTTATGTGTTGCAGGGTTGCTCACTAAACTTTAATAGCTTACCTCATGTTTATGTGTGCAAACTTTGCAGGTACTAGTATTGTAGACAAGGGTAAGGAGAAAGTAAATATATAGGTGGAGTTTTGGAATAGTAGTGAAGACATGTGGTGGCCCGACTCTGGATACTACTTTTGTATATGTTTGTACATCCTTTTGATACTTTTGTAGCTCGGGTCTTTATATTGTAAACCTAATACTCGTGATAATTTTTGATAATTATGTTATATGTATGGGTTAAAAAATGAAAAAAAAATTTGAACACTTTATATGTGAATCTGGGGTTACATGTGCACAAGGCCAGCCATTTCTCATAAAATAAGAGTCATCAATAGGTTTATGTTGAATCCAGGGAAAGAACATTGGAAAGGTGTCAATTGTGTAATGTCCAAGATTTACAGTAAATTTAAAATTTATTTTTTAAAAACATTTTCAATAAATAAACATCATATCATTTAAAACCTAACGATAAGTATCATTTAAATAAAACTCATCATTAATTATAAATAATTTACTTATAACCATCATCCATTTATTTTCAAAACATGTCACTATCGAACAAATTCATTAATAGCAGTACCTACTAACACTTAGTTTAACAAAACATAATCCCCCATAAGCTGTCCAGTGTGTACAGGTCACGCCTTGCCATCACCCGCGTCTGAAGAACCTGAAACAGTGATTTAATTGGGAAATGGTAAGCAAAAAGCTTAATGAATTCAACACAACACATCATATCCATCACACATACTTCACCCTTAACATGGGTATTCAGCATAGTAAGGCACACAGCACAGCCAAGGCACATATCATAACCATAGTGTACAACATGATCATGGCACCCATCTCAACCATGGTACACAACATTCCTACACAGTACAACATGATCAAGGCACCCAACTTAATTATGGTACACCACCTAACCACATAGTACAACACGATCATGGCACCCAGCTCAATCATGATGCATAGCATACCTAGACAATACAACATGATCATGGCAACCAGCACAATCATGGTACACCACCTATCCACAATAGTACAACATGATCATGACACCCAACTCAATCATGGTACACCACCTATCTACATAGTACAACATGATCATGGCACCGAGCTCAATCATGTTACACATCATTCCTACACTCACACACCTACTGGAACTTCCTATGCCTGTTACTATCCACTTACATCCTACAGTAAAGGATGTAAAACTTCCATATAATGTAGTGATGAACTCACCTCGAGTCAGCAACAACAAGGATCCACACAGCAACTCTGAAGTCCCATCGACCTCCACTCGAACAGCTTATACCCCGATAAGGTACAATAGGTTACTATAAAGATACACTAGTAACGCTCCAAAATATTTTAGCAATTCAGTATAAATTTCGTTTTACAAAACATGATACTCGATGTCTTGGAAGCGACAAGTGGATGCCTTCGAATCGTTCCACGATCCAGCCGAGCGTTACTACTCTTAATTCCTACAACACCACAACAAAAACAACGTAAGCGAAAACGCTTAATGAATAACTCTTCTATAACTAGTGAAAATTTACATCAAATCTTATATAGCTAAACCACACTTTAAGAATTCACCAATCATTTGTCACCTGAAAATACAACACCCATTAGATATATAATAGCACATAAATCACCATTTGTATGACACACCATATTTATGATTAGCACCAATATTGAAAACATTCACCGGAGAAGTCTTGGGCTTTTCACCAACACTCGGTTACAGCAAGTTATCACCAATCTTTGATTACACCATATGGTTGTAAACCATCGTTATACAACCACTTGAACACCGTATAAAACACCAATGAATATTACCACCTATGATTTCGCCATTTGTACCTAAAAACAACTATTACAAGAGTTTCACCTATGTTAACACATAGGATCATTATACTATTATTCACTAAGTTAATTAAATCTAGCACCATCATATAATATATACGAACATATATATATATATATATATATATATATATATATATATATATATATATATATATATATATATATATATATATATATATATATATATATATAAGAGAGGTTAACATGAGAACAATTAAAAGGTTGAGAACGCGAGAACAATTCTGGACCAATCAATATAAGGGTATAATAGTAATTATATGTTTAATTAAATTATAACAAAATAAAATTAAATAATACTTTCCTAAAATCTAGGGATTGATTGATAGTTGCCTAAAAAAGTTTTACTAATTTTTTATTATATTTGTTTTTTATTAATCGATAGTAAAATTCATTTGTAATCATGAATGATTACATTTTAGTGAATTTATTTTTCAACTAAATTTTTATAAATATTATAATTGTTTTTTGTTGTATTCACTGATGAATGAAATTATACATACAAATGATTTTATGAGAATTTTTCAGAATATATTTGATTTGATTATGTTAATCATTGTAACAACCAACTATTTTGCCAATGTAAAATCTTATGTTTAAGTTGTTGAATGGAATGAAATGGGAAAAATTAAGTTATATTTCCAAGAGTCTAATGAAAAAATGATGAAATTCGCTTGTAAATGTAATTGTGAAAACCCGAAAAATTTATATCAAATAAATAGAATTATAACTTATCTAATACTTAGTTGCTATATTGGAATCTTTATGGCAAAATGTTGTAAAAAGGGTTATTTGGTCTTTTGACCCTATGAATGACCTTTTGTGTAATAATATTGTGTGTTTGTGGCAAGAGTGTAAGAAATAAAAACCTTAAAGGATATGTTAGGAGTTTTGCACCAAAAGTGAACAAAACTAGATTAGAAGCACCAAATGGTCATTTAGGTAAAGTATGGAGGTATAAATAGATAGAGACTTCTAGTCCTCTCTATTTGATTCTTGAATTATCTTCAGCAAAATAGAGAGAGAGAGAGAGAGAGAGATCGAGACCTTGAAGAATTCTGAAGGATTAGAGCAGAAATCGAAGAATCAAGTTTGAAGTTGCTATTTCCAAGTCATCTAAGGTTAGAATTTCATCCTTGTAAGTTAGTTAAACCATTTTGAGTTGTATTGAATGGGTGAAAACGAAATTCAGAAGTTGAGTGAGGTTTGTTCTAAGTTTTTAACCTCTAAATCATGTTCTAATCATCATTGGAACTCGATTCCACCTTTAGAAACTATTAGAAGCAAAGGAATTGACAAATGTGTTCATGAACCCTAGAATTTGGGTTTGTGAAGATTGGTTTGATTCTAATGTTTATGGAGTAATAAGTGTTATATAGGAGGCTTAGTAGTAATCTAAATATCATGTTTTAACCTTCAATTGAATCGAATTTGAGCTAGAACCAAACAGACCAAAGATTGAAAGTTGTGCAGAAAAATGGAGTTGGGTCTGCAGCGTCACACGACCCGTGTGATCCTGACACGCCCCGTGTGGATTTGGACAGTCAAGCGAAAAGTGGGTCTGTAAGTTCCACACGACCCGTTTGATCCCGACACGACCCCGTGTGAAATCCGGCAGTAAGGCCTAGAAGTCCAACACGACCCCGTGTGATTTCTACACGACCCACGTGTGACCTGGACTTGTATAATTCACTTACATTATGACCTTAATTGAGTAGTTTGATCCCCTAATCTTTAGTATATGTTTAATATGGTAAGAAAACATGAAAAAATAAGTTCATATCATGACCCAAACAATGTGTATAAGTACGGATCAAGCAATAGAGAAACAAGGAAAAGGAAAATGGGAGTTGAACACTTAGACATTTCTTGCATAATCTAAGAAGAATAAGTATGTATTAGTGTTATTGAATACAAATTGTATATATGTTTAATATGTGGTGACCAAATCATTGGTGAGCAAGGTGAGGGCAAGAAGACCTTGGGAACTTAGCTAGCCACTTCTAGTACGAGGTGAGTAACATGTGGATTTTATGAGTACATAGCCAATAGTTTTTTTATATATGAAGATTGTTTTGGTCAAAAGATTTTAAGAGAAAAGTTTTTCTCAAGTTGTTTTATGCTAAAAGCTTTATGTTTTCTATATGATGAAAGATATTGATGTTATGACCAATTTGTAATGAATTGATATTGATGAATTGAAATATGAACTAAATGTAAGATATGTGAAATATTTCCGGACATGGATCTCACCCTAATGAGGGGAGGTCAAAAGGCACTACTGGGATGGTACCTCCCGTCGCAAAGTAGTCAGCATCTTAGCACGCCCTTATGGATAGATTTGTTCAATTCCATGAAGGGAAGAAAACTAGCATGCGCTCACGGATAGATTAGTTCTATTCCAGGGAGGGAAGATACGGGGAAACCTGTATGAAACCTAATAATAATAAATGAATCATGAATTACAATTGGTCTACGTTTTATTAAGAAAGCTTTTGCATTATGTTTGGTTATGATGAAATTGGTTGATGGTTTGTTATACTTAAAATTTATGGGTCTAAAACCCATGTTATTCATGAGACTTTATGTCTCACGTATATATTTTTTTAAATTCTATGTACTCAGGGTGACGGAGATTAACTACTAGAAGACTTAGAAGACTTAAAGCATTTCTTTTCGGATACCTTTTAGTAGTAGCTTATCCATGCTGAAATATTGGACTTGTAATACCCCAACATAACTATCTTTTGTAATTATGTTTAAGGTTTTTGTTAAACCCACATTTTCTATATTTACAGTTGGGTTAAAAATGTATAGGTTGGTATTGGGGTGTTACAATCATGATTGATTATATGTATGAAATAATCAATAGAATGAATAAAGCATAGATACGTAGCTAAAAACCAAATACATTCGTAATCATAAATGAATAAAGGCTATTGTGGAGATCAAAAATCTAGTTCGATTGTAATCACAAATGAATGAACAAACATATAAAAAATCCAATGCATTTGTAATCATAAAGTCGATGTTTGCAGCCTTGATTGTTTTTCTTGTTTCTACTAGGGGTGGAATTGGTACGGTACCAATTCTTTTTTCACCAAACCGTGTACCGTACCAACTATAATTGGTACAAAATTTTAGCTACCAGTACCGTACCAATTATACTTGGTACCAACTTGTTTGGTTACCAACAAGTTTGGTTGGTACAAGTTGGTAATGGTAAATACCAAGAAATTAGCTATGTAATTATTTTAATTTATTAAAGACTTTTATTGAAGTAATATCTTCGTAAATTTTTAATTTCTAAATTTAATGTGGTAATAACTATCGACTAATGTGGTTAAATGACTAATAATCATTCTTTTAAGTTGTAAACATTGAACCACATGACAATTGAAATATGATTTCGTTACACACACACTATATATATATATATATATATATATATATATATATATATATATATATATATATATATATATATATATATATATATATATATATATATATATATATATATATATATATGAATTGGTTGGTACGGTATTACCGTGGTATCTCAAATTTTATACCATTACCGTACCATGTTTACTTAATTGGTATGGTACTACCAACCAAAAATGTTGGCTACCAAACATATTGGCTACCAATTATATTGGTTCGGTTGGTAGCATATTGGTTGGTTTTCCATGGTACATATTTGCCAGCCCTAGTTTCTACCATCACACATACAAACAAGGATAGGGCATTCATCATCATTTTTTCTTCTTGGTTAACACTATAAATCAAGTTTAAAGATATTAAAAAAATCAAATACTATAGTGTTGTGTATGCATATTCATAAATGATTATATCTATATTAAACCAATTCAAAGTTATAATCATAACAGATTATAACTATAACTAATTTGCTAATAAGAATCGATTATAACTAAAGTTATAGTTATAATCATAAATGATTATAACTAGTGTTCTAATCATTTAATATGCATTAATAAACCTGCTTAAAGCTATAATCACAAATGATTATAATTAATTTCCTAATAATTTATACAATCTCAAATTGCATAATTACTAGTACAAACATAGTTATAATCATTAATGATTATAACTAATTAGAAATGACTATACCTAGTGTTCTAATATTTTATGCAACAATATTTATAATCATTAATGATTATAACACCGCTCATCATCGATGATTATTATTACAATATTTATAATCATCAATGATTAACACCGCTCATCATCGATGATTATTATTACAATAAAAATAAACAAAACATGTTTGTTACGGTGTTAATCATTGATGATTACATACAATTAGATACCATAACAGAACCAAGAACATAATTAGCAATACTATCAAACACCAATGGGATAAAAGAATTCAGAAGAAAAGGGAGTCTGCCTGCTGAATAAGATAGGTGAACTGATTAAGACATTACTTAATGTTAGGCATGTACTTGAGCAACATCTTGAACAGAGTACTAGCTACATATTACAATGTCAAAAATATTATATGCAGCTTAAAAAGTATAAACTAGTTAAATGTAAAGATTTCATCTAGAAATAGCTTAATATAAGCATAACATTGTACAATCAAGTATATGTTAAGATGTAAAACAATATACGTAAAACAATTCATGCACTTTAAATTTTGAAAACAATAGAATTAATTACTAGTAATGCAACATCATCAAATCTGCAACATCATAGACACTGATTATCACATTTGTGCCAAATCAATTCGTTTAACAGAAACATTCTATATCAATAAATATCAATAAATTATAAAATGAATAAAAAGTATATTAACGACTAAAGAAAAATTCAGAATATGATTGGAGCCGTCAATTTTTACCAAGATTCTTCTCGGGTGTTTTGGTGAACTGGTGGGATTTTCAAACACTGCTCGAGGACCCTCCTCTTCCTTTGAATACGCACCACTTGTGGCCATCTAACAAAGCTGTAGAGATCCTTCCTCGGCAAGATCGATAGTCCTTGTGCTTCCCTTCATATCTTCTTTGCATTTGTAATGACATCCATCCAAAAAGAAAAAGTTTAACCTTCTGTCTCAATCGAAACAGAAAAAAAAACTTGTGTACCAACTCATTCAATCAATTGTTAGCATCATCTATTGATGTTAAATCAAGGAACAGATGCCAATAAAGTTTTATCTCCGGTTCCGATTTATAGGAGATCCAAAAGATGGAGACGATACTGGTGGAGATGACGACGTGAACAAAAAGATGAATTGGCGGTGAAGACCGATAATCAGAAGGGTTGAGCCGTTGAGATGGTTTGGAGGAGATGTAGTGTAACATCAAGGCATTGTTTTATTATGTAATTATAATAAAAAGGGTAAATTGGTCATTTTACCTTAGAAGGGTAATTTGGTCTTTTGGACGGAAAAGGATTTGCCTTGTAATAATATTTTGAGTTGTGGACTTAAAATGTTATAAAATCTGATTTTTGTCATAAATTTTATTAATTGTGGCAAAAGTTCAATAAATACAACTCCAGGGACTGAACTGCAATTTCTGGAGGTATAAAAGGATGGAAGCTTCTCCCATTTGTGCAGATTTTTGAGAGCTACGGGAGGGTTTTCGTCTTGTGAATATTGCAGAAATTGGAATGATCTTGATGATATAAAGCTAGAAATCGGATTATAGCCTTGGAATTGAAGGTTTGGAAGCTTTGGAAGTAAGTATTTCAAGTTCTAGCTTGATTTGTTCTTGGTGGATTTTTGTGGGTAAACTGAAATTTGCAATTTCAGTGAAGTCTATGTAGTTTGTATATGATTTCTACACTTATACATGTTCATTAGATAAGCACATGACAATGAAATCATGGAAATTGATGAATTTGAAGTTTTGGGGTTTTTGGAACTAAGAACCCTAATTCTCCCTTTGATTGATTGAGCTGATTTCAATGGTTGAAAACCTTGTGTTAATGGAGGGTTTCAACCAGGTAATAAACCCCAAATGATTAAGAATAGCATTAAGAGCTTAATACCCCAAAACTGCATGCTACAGTGCAAAATCGCGACTGGTCTAGAAACCTGCCCAGGCGCCAGGCGCAGTGCGCCCAGGTTCCAGGCGTGGTGCGCCCAGGCGTAGTGCGCCCAGCTCCCAGGCGCGGTGCGCCGGCCTGACAGAGAGCTCAAACTTGTGAATTTTCACTAGGCTTGTCCGATTTACCTCAAACTTGAACCATAAGTCCCTAATGGTTTGAAAAGTCTGGGAAAAATATTAAATTGAGTTTTTGACTCCTCGGGGGCACTGTAGATTAATACGAATGCCTCGGTAAATAGTAAAACTCATGAAAAGATGGTAAATGGAAAGTTTATCATCTAGACATTGTTTGTAATGATATATTATTGAACTCTTATGCCTTAGAGTCAATTAGAATGACTGTTAACCTATAATCATTTTGAAAATGAACGAACTTATAGGTACGGGACAAAATATTGGGGATTACATTGGAAGGCAAGAGACAACGAAAGCTAGTGGTAGCAAGCATTCAGGTGAGTAATCTCACTTGTATCCGATGTGATAAATGTTGAATGAGCAGCTGCAGGTGGAAACGGTTTTGGGGACAAATTTTGACAGATTTCATGGTGAAATAAAAGACAATACGAGATAAGCCGTGAGTCTGTTATAGACAAGAACGGAGCTGTGAGTCAATAAATATAAATGATATGACAATACCAGATAAGCCGTGAGTCTACGATAGACAAGAACGGAGCTGTGAGTCAACTTATATACGACAATACCAGATAAGCCGTGAGTCTACAATAGACAAGAACGGAGCTGTGAGTCAACCTATAAAATACAATACCAGATAAGCCGTGAGTCATTAAGATGACAAGAATGGAGCCGTGAGTCTATGCAAAAGCAGGATAAACCCGTGAGACATATATGAACGTGTGTTACATGATAATGCATATTTGAATTGTAGAAAGAATTTTATTCTTATACATGTTGTATTTGATTTGATTACTCATTGGGCTTTATAGCTCACAGTTTATTTAATATGTCCCTGCAGGTGAGCGTGATCCTGCTAAGGGAAAGGATAAAGTCCGTGACTAAGGACTTAGGATTTGAAGTGATTACCTGGCTTGAAGAATGTATAATATATATGTATTGTACTTCGTGATACACTTGTACCTGTTGTGTTAACTAACACCCTATACTTATGGTTTTATTGTAAAATATTCGGTTTGAAAAAAAAATTGTGGGGTGTTTTGTTAATAAGTCGGGTGTTACATGTAGGGATGGAGATGACGTGATGAGGGTGTTCAAATGGCTGAAATCTTGATTGGAGAAAACCCTAATTTAACAAGAGATAAAGAGAGAAGGAGAAAGAGAGTTTCCATATTAAAAAGCTAAATTTTTGAAACCCAAAAAAATAAAATTCTCTTAATACCCTTGACTCCTTTTTAAAATTTAAAAGTTTGCTACATTATTTTCTTTTTTTATATAAATGGCACATTGATCATAGCTTTAGATTATACGATTTAGACGGTTAAGATCTGTTCTCGCGTTCTCAATCTTTTTAGTGTTCTAAATTTATTCTATATATATATATATATATATATATATATATATATATATATATATATATATATATATATATATACTAGGTTACAAATCCGTGTGTTACACGGTTGAAAAAAAAAACATATATGCCAAAAAAAACATTCTTGTTCATGTACTTACTACTTACTGAAATTGCTAATGCCAAATGTCCCATATATATTACTCGTGACAGGAAATAGCAAGTCATATGTATAGGCCTTCAAATTCGCTTAACATTATAATTTATGCTTATAAAGAGAGGGATTACAACAATAAATTTACTAACATCGATGTAATAATTGGGTTGCTTAGAAATGACACTTTAATTGGGAGTGAATGAATGACTTGCAGCCAAAGGGGAAGGTGTTGCCCCATATCCAGATGAAATACCTTATTTGGAATGCATTCTGTGAGCACAAAAAAAAAACAAATAAAAAGAGTTAATATTTCCATTTTTGAAATGTTTTCGAGTTGAAATTACCTATTTGCCATTTACCATTTAGTATTTTATTTTAAAAAAGGTTTCAATAGGCTAACGATTAACATTGAGAAGCAAGAAAAGCAGAAATGATGCCCAGAGTATTGTAAAAAACTTAACACAATTTAAATTAGTTAAAAAGTAAACAAAGATATTAAATTTTTTTTACCAAATATAGAAAAATAAGGTACCTGATTCCTACAACCACTTGGAAAACATCCTCTAGTGACCTCTTGACATATTATTTGGAAGTTAAATTTATTTTCAATAATCATCACTTTGTTGAGTCATTCAGATCGAAGTGTGAGAAAGAAGGTGAGAAATTTCTCTATTAATTACATAATTATCATGTTTATATAATTTATATGGACAAATTGAAGGAGATATCATTGTACTTTAGTCCTTTTACTAATTTAGTCATCATGGTCTTGTATAGTAATTTCCCAATGTCCTCTGTTTCTCCTTTTAGCATTGTAGTTTGGATCAAAATTCTTGAGTTCGTAGAAGTAGCCCAACAGATTGAATGTAAATTGTTAACAAACTAACACCATATTAAAAATGTGTATATACCTAGTATGAATTTGAATTGAAGAATTAGTCATGCAAAGTTCCCAAAATGTGCTCGTCCCTGAACAGATGATACCTGCAACAAACAACCCCAAATCTCACTCAAACCAAATGCCCACCTTATGTAAAACTTTGATTACTAAGGTTTAAATAATAAGTTTAATCAAATGAAATGTTGATAAAATAAGCTTCAAGTAAAATCGTGAGGAATGTAATTGCATTTGGAAGCGGGAATGAGAAGATGGATTTAAACCGAAAGTTGAAGAAAAGTAGACTTCTCAATTTCACAACTCCTGGACCGCAAATAGAGGGCGGGGGCAAAAAAGTCCAAAATACACATCTCAAACTCATCAAACAATCAACAACAACAAATCGATCAAGTTAATAAAATCGAACTTCACCATCGAAGTTCAGTACCCCTCTCGAGAAAATCGATAGAGTCAAGCAATCATAAACAAAAATCAATTTCAAGAATAACATATGTTCAATCACAAACAAAATCAATTTCAAGTACTGATTATAGAAAATTGAGGATCAGAATGAAAAAAAAACGTACCCGTGCTAAAGGAGGAAGCTCTTCGCTTGATAAATCGAATACGACCTTTATCTCTCCTTCACTGAAAGCCCTTCGCATACCATAAGTGTTCCCGAAATCTAGGTCACTAAAATGCACAAAACAGGACAAAATTTGACCCTTGAAAACGTCATGGCGAGATAGGTGCCGAGATAGAGAAATTCACATTCAATATTAAATGTGATATGGTAAGTAGCGAAATATTAGGGATTTAAAATTGGTATGATTGGAAACTGTTATCGGTTTCAATATTGAATGTGTTCCTTGATTTTAGGAACGAATTTAAAGGGAATAAAAATTACTTTAGACATGAAAAAATTTTGAACAGTTCTTAGAGGATGCCATGTGGCAAAATATAGCTTTAAAAAATTGACATGTGGCATCAAAAGGTTTATTTTATTATAGGATACATACACACACACACACACACATATATATATATATATATATATATATATATATATATATATATATATATATATATATATATATATATATATATATATATATATATATATATATAGAGAGAGAGAGAGAGAGAAAGAGAGAGAGAGAGAGAGGGAGAGAGAGAGAGAGAGTATTAAATCAAATTGTTAAATATAGTATGATTGTAGGACTCAACGTGGACCACTAGATCAACAAAATCAATGGATTAAATCAAATGTCATTCTTGTAAATAAAATCAAAGAATTCATGTGTTTTTAATTTAAAAAACCCGGTTAAGGGTAAAACAGTTAAAACCCACAAACCCATAACAACGGAATGTAATCTTCGCATGCTAAAATCACGGACACGATATGATCGGTTTCAATTAACACTATCAATAATCAAAATATACACAATCAACATCGGAGGATAGTACAGATGCATTATCGAAAAAAAAAAGTTACGTAAGAGTTTTCAAATTCAATTCTAAGAGAATGGGTAGTAGGATTGTCAACACCATTCTCTGAGAATGGTCAAAACCAAAATAGTGCAGAAAACCATAACATACAGAAAATCCATTAAGAAAGTAGAATGCCATTCTTCAAGAATGAATTTTACATGTGGCAAAACTCCTAACCCAGAAAACAATTCTTCAAGAATGAATTTTACATGTTCATTCTCTGAGAATGCAAACACTAAGATACAGGAACTAAACACAAAAATGGGAAAAAGGAGAAAAGGGAATACAGGAAAGAAATGCCTCATATTCTCTAAGAATTCCTCATTCTCTAAGAATGCCCCATTCTCTGAGAATTCCTCATTCTCTAAGAATGCCCCATTCTCGGAGAATACATTCTTAGAGAATGTAAACTAAAAAAAAGTTGAACTGCTCACACTTTGTCTTCCCCTGTCGTCCCATCTTCAGTGAAGCATTTCATCGAACATGTTAAATGCATGTTCAAATAGAACTTGATTCAATCGCAATCTGAACCCAATGTAATCTGATGTTCGAATGGAACCTGATTCAATCGCAATCCGGTGTTCGTCGTTCAATTCCTTTCATCTGACTTCGATTGTAATTCAAAATTCTGAAATCAATTCCTTTAGTCGATGCAATCGTGATTGCAATCGGAAACCTTCAATCTGACTTCGATCGGAAACCTTCAGTCGATGCAATCGGTTGCTGAAATGAAATCGATGCAATCAGTTGCCGGCGGCTGCAATTGTGGATGAAGCAGGGGAGGAAGCCAGCGGCGATGGTGGATCAGGTAGCGGAAGAAGCCGGTGGCGATGGTGGATGAGGCAGGGGAGAACGACGGCTGTCAATTGAAGACGTAAGAGATACGGGAGGATAAATAGGGTTGGTAAGTTACATTACAGAAATAGGGTTGGTAAAGTTACTAATTTGCCCCTATCAAATGATTGGTCCAGAATTAGTCCTACAATCACACAATATTTAGAAAATGTATTTGAACCTATATATATATATATATATATATATATATATATATATATATATATATATATATATATATATATATATAGAGAGAGAGAGAGAGAGAGAGAGAGAGAGTTAGTATTAAATGAAATTGTTAAATATAGTGTGATTGTAGGACTCAACGTGGACCATTAGATCAACAAAATCAATGGTTGTAAAGAAAGGGCATTTTTGTAATTAAAATCAAAGAATTCGCGTGTTTTTAAATGAAAATACCCGGTCAAGGATAAAACATTAAAACCCCCCAAAACCCATAAGAACGGAATGTACGATTCGCATGCTAAAATCACAGAAACGATATGATCCATTTCAATTAACACTATCAACAATCAAATTATACAGATTTATTCTTGGAGAAATAAAGTTGCATTCTCGAAAAAAATTAGTTACGTAAGAGTTTTAAAAGCAATTCTCAGAAAATGGGTAGTAGAATTGTCAAAACCATTCTCTGTGAATGGTCAAAACCAAAACAGTGCAGAAAACCATAACGTACAAAAAATCCATTAAGAAAGTAGAATGCCATTCTTCAAGAATGAATTTTACATGTGGCAAAACTCCTAACCAAACCATTCTTCAAGAATGAATTTTACACATTCATTCTCCGAGAATGCAAACATTAACATACAGGAACTAAAACACAAAAACGGGAAAAAGGAGAAAATGGAATACGACCTTCACATTCTCTGAGAATGCCTCATTCTCAAAAAGCTATTATACACATGCTCCATTCTCTGAGAAGATTGTGATATGCATGCCCTATAATTGTTATACGCATGCCTCATTCTCTGAGATTGCCTTTGAGCGGAGATCGATTTTTTTACGAAAGGTTGACGACGGTGTTCCTTTGAGCGGATATCAGTTCTTCATTCCATTCTTCAAATATCAACTTCGACCACCACACCTTCTGTCTGATCGGTGTTCATTTGAAGAAGATCGTTGTTCACAGAACCGCATAAGTTCGTCGTCGATCCAGGGTCGGTGGATCTGTCGAACGTCGATCCACCGGATCTACCTAAAACCACGACAATGATCGGCTAAAACAAAAAATCTCAACAACCCTAATTTCCAAAAACTATAGACAAAGTTTGACACTTCGATATGAAGATTTGTGAGACGAATGACGGTGTATTCTAGCGATGCGAAGAAGTTAACAACTAATAACGAAAGTTTGGGTACCGATTTTGTGATGTACATATGAGCAAAAGAAATTAATTAGTATAAAACCCTAGACCTACATCATCGAGATGGTCAAAATCATGTGGTCATATATCAAAATCAAAATGTGATATTTGAAACACGTTAATCAAGGACTCGATGATGATAAATTTATGGATATATACACGATTGTTTGTTACGGACGAATGACGAAAAGAGAAAAGGGGTTAAAAAGAAGTGAAAACTCAGAGAGATTTTGAAGTGAAATCGGACCAAAACCAATCGTTACCGCATTGTGTGATTCCCAAATTGCCCTTATCAAATGATTGGTCCAGAATTAGTCCTACAATCACACAATATTTAGAAAATTTATTTGAACCTATATATATATATATATATATATATATATATATATATATATATATATATATATATATATATATATATATATATATATATATATATATATATATATATACACACACACACACACCGGGGTGGACGCAGGATTTATCAATAGTCGTGGCACCGAAATTTTTTTTCCGAGCTAATATAATAAGATAAAACAAATTTCCAACCAAACATAATAACATAAAAACGTTTAAAAGTACAAGTGCATTATATATAACATATTTTTTTGTTGCACATACAATCTAAAGTTCACCTCGACGTATACATATTTTTTGTAAAACGCTCCATATTTTTTATGTGGTGGCACTTTTTTTGTAGCTACGGTGACACTTTATATTTTAAGTGGTGGCACTTTTTTTTCGCGGAATTGCACCCTATTAGAAAAAAATAAAAAATAAAAAAAAAACCTTCCACTACGTACACGAAATTTAGCAGTTGCACGGGCCACCCCGTGCCCCATAACAAAACCACCGCGGTATATATATACACACACACGTGCATGCTTAAATATCAATGTCTCTGTCTCTGTCTCCGTCTCCGTCTCCGTCTCCGTCTCCGTCTCCGTCTCCGTCTCGTCGCTACAATTTCAGGCTAGCAACTATTTCGACAAAGGTAACTACGAGTCCCTTTCATTTTTCTTTCAAGTTCTCCGAAAAGGAGATTCCAGTAAATCTATAGACAATAAAACATGAAAGGCTTCAAAAGATAATTTCTTGTGTGCAGTGAAATGTTGGATGTTTTTTATCTAATTGTATCGGATACTCTAACTTATCCGGAGAAAACTTTTCTGCGACCCTGAACACCCAAAATTGCCAAAAACCTTAAATAAGTACGTTAATTGTATATCTTGTAAAGATTCAATAGACTTACTTTTGTTTCAATTGAATTCAGGATCCGGATAGAATTACTCTTTAAACCTTTCTTGATAATTTTTACTGTTGGCATTATTCTTTCAGAATTTATGAAATCTTTGATATGTTTTATGACTAACCACCATTACAGTCACCTCGTAATCTTCTCCCCCTCCAAAATTGAAATTGCATGCACAATGTGTTGAGTTTGGTTAAGTGAATGAATTGTAACTCCCATCCCACATTGCTACAAGGATGAAAGTGTGCTTAGTTTCAAAGCTTATAAAAGAAGACTAAGGCTTTGGTTTCAATGCACCCAACCAACAATACACTATAAGTGTTTGGTTATTTCTTTATTTCTCTTATTTTAGAGTAGTGAAAGTGTTAGTTAAAACATTGAGAGTGTGAGTCTAATTTGGAAGAGGCTTGAGAGATTAGTCTATGTGATTGTAACAATTTAGCATATAGTAGATCTTTCTCTCTATAGGCCCTTGGTTTTTTTTTTTACGGTTTTGGAGTTTTCCACGTAAATTCCTATGTCGAGTTAATTTTTCTACTATTTTCTTTGGGAGGTTTTTATGGATCATTGATGCCATTTCCCAACAAGTGGTATTAGATATTCAGGTTTTGGAGGAGGTCTCGGGTTTAGAAATTGGAGTATGCTCTATCGTTGCAGCTTTGCCTGATCTTCGACATCAGAAACGGATTTTTGTAACACCGCAGGGCAGTTCTTGGCGAAATCAACATATGCAAATAACAACCAAGGATTGCAATTTTTTCTGTTTTACTTATATATATATATATATATATATATATATATATATATATATATATATATATATATATATATATATATATATATATATATATATATATATATATATATATATATATATATATATAAGGGGTTGTTTCTTTTTTTTTCATTAATAAGTAAAACTGAAAAGCTTACAATCCTTGGTTGTTATTTGCATATCTTGCTGATTCTGCCAAGAACTGTCGTGCGGTGTTATAGCACCCATAGACCTTAGCCAATGATATATGATATTTATGACCCTCAAAAATAATATATATTAAATTTAGACTCACACTAAAGAGCAAACTCTAAATGTTATTAAACGATTAGAGATGTTTAGACGTTTTTTCATTACCACGAAGAAAAAATAAGCATGACACACTGTCGTTATAACTTATACAGGTCGAAGTTGTTGTTGTGGGATTCCTTCTTGTTGAGGTTGATGAGGATCCTTTGTGCAAGGAATTTCAGTTTTGGAAGGGGAGAAGATGACGAGGCGACCGTAATGGTGGTTAGTCATAAAACACGTCAAATAGTTATAAATTATGAATCAATAATGGCTCTAAATCAGTAAAAAAAATTATCAAAACGAATAACCTAGTGTACTCTATTTTTCATCTAGAACCAAGGCAAATAAAATAATAACCGAAAGGCATTAACGGCTAATTTTTTGTGGATCTTGAATTGAACTCAAACAAAAGTAAGTCAATGGAACGCTTCCTGTATATAATAAACATATACATATGATTTGGGGTCGTGGTTCATGCAACAAGGTTACCAGCAATGTTTTGAAGCGTATTTAATAGAAATGAGAGAATGGATTGCAAGACCCCAACCCCAACTGTAGCTCCAGCCCCTACTCCAGCTTCAGCCCTCACTCCAGCTCCAGCCCCTACTCCAGCCCCTACTCCAGCTCCAGTCCCAACCCCACCCCCACCCCCATCCCCACCCCCACCCCCAACCCCAACCCCAACCCCATCCCCATTCCCATCCCCATCGCCAGCAAGCTATACCACTTCGCCGACGCGTATATCGAAGGCCAACAACAATATCTCCGAACCTTGAACGAGAGCCTGGATACATATACAGAAGATAGTGGACCTTCAAATGGAGTGGGTTCCAAAGGTTCTTTTATCAATGTTTTTGCGTAGACTGTGCAGCTAGGATGACCCGTTTGTGTAAATCTAAATAATCCAGAAGCCCCCTCCCCCCGGATCGTGATACCATTAGTAGCTGGTCATTCACATCCTCCTCTCCCCAACATGCAGTAGTGATTTTCAATGTGTATTGTACTAAAGAGATGTAAGGATCGAATTATTAAGATCTATAGTTTAGACAATACTAAAGAGGCCTATGGTATTTTCACTTTTAATTGTTGATGTACACATGTTCCAATGTTTAGTGTTTGCTATTTCTTTCAATTCTCCCTTAAGTTTTATGGTATCTTTAGTGTTTGCACAATGTGTTTACCCTTGCTAATGTCTGTTTCTAGAAAGAGCTAAATGTCACTTTTGGGATAAAAAAGACAAATACTGGATAGTAAGATCTCTAAATGATTTGACTTTTAGTGTCAAATTAAACCTCAAGATTTTATTCCAACATCAAACAATTTTGGTGTAAGGGCATGACTACAAAAGCCTATAATAAACTTAACCATTGAATACAGCATGGAGAAGAATATTGGCATTGGAATCATAGAAAATGTGCATGGAAGTCAACTCGATCAATATCTTTTCTTTTACCCACGTGAAGAGCATTTGTCACTATCCATACCATCTTAAAATTGCAACTACATGCCATTGAGTTTTGATTGGGGTATTGATTTTCAATCAGCCCTACATTGTAGTTGATACTGCAATTCCTGGAATATATAGGTTCCATCTAAATGGTGTATATCAGTCAATCCTTTAATGTACTACTTGTGAACCTATACGGTAAGATGTTCATTATTTCCTAATTTATTTGAGTTTCTTATATGATAAATCGAAACAAGACCAGATGCCCTTCAGTAAATTGATGTGTGTATTGCCTTTTCATAAAAATTGATGTGTGTATCGGTAGCCTAATTAGATTATTGGGCTTCTTTTTAGTTGGGCTTTGTGTTTGGCCCCTTTAGTTAGGTTTAAGGTAATTTTCCATATATATATATAGAGTTAGGTTCTTTTGAGAACTCAAAAAATCATGAGATCCTGAGAACCAAATCTGGAACGTTAGATCAAAATTTTTAATGGTCTAGATCATAAAATTGCAGATTTGTAATTATCAACATCTTCAATACTATATTAGACTTTTTAAAACCAATTAAAGGGGTATATTGGGAATAAAAATAATTATTCCGTAATAATTAGATAAGCTAATTTAGGGAATCCTTTCTCTCTCTCTCTCTCTCTTTATTACCGGATTTTTCTCCCCTCTCTCAAAAACACGTACGCATATACAAAAGAAACCCTGCCTCCCTCTCTTCACAAGAACCCTAACCTCCATTTCATGAAACCTGAATCTGTAACAGCATAACGTCGATGGCGATTGGATGCGGTGGATCGGACCAGTCACCATGGCGATTGGAGTCGATGGATCATAGGCACAAACCACATCAAAGACGGCGATTGGATCGAACCAGTCACCGGAAAACATACTGGCATCGTCTACTGGTTGCATCACCGGAGCACCTGCCGATTGTTTTATCGCACACACCTTCCCATCAGATGCTAGAGAAGGGTGGTTGGAGCTGGTCTCCTGTCGGCGGCAGCCTGCTTCAGTGAGCAGACCTCGATTATCGATTATCGATTTTCGGTTTCCGGTCGAGAAGACGAAGACGCAATCAGATCCAATTTCCCTTTCTCCGCTGGCTACCCTGTTGTCTTAATTAAAGCTTAGCAACAAACTGTCAGTCCACAATCGCCCTCCCCTTCAGGTACTAAACTGTCCTTAATCAGTTTGATTGACTATGGTTCTTTTGGTGTTGACTCGTCCTTAATCAGTCTGATTGATTATGGTTCTTATGCTTTTGTTTGATCTTCATCTTATTCTGAATTGGTATTTAGTGTAAATTTCTTCATGCACTTCAACTTGGGAGTAATATTTGTGAAGATATTTTCTTTTACATGATGTGGAGGGGTAGTTACTGCACTGGTTCTTTTGGTGTTGACTATGATTGCAACATGTGACTAAGTAGCTTGATTTATTGGGTCAATGTCTGTGGATGTTAACCGTGTTTTTGCATTTGTGTTTGTGTGTGCTTAACGAAAAAAGTAAATGGTCAGTCTAATTATTGTGGTAACATTCTTTATTAGGATCGATATTCTACTCTTAATACATCTATTTACATGCGACAATTCTTCTTTTATTGATGGGGAAATACTCTAAATGTGGTTTTTGATGTATACACACAAAGCACTTTCTAGCAGATCCAAGTTGTAAATTGGTGGTGCAGGTTTGTCATTTGTGTTCCTTTTTGCACAAATTCAAATTTCTTTGAGTTGATTGGTTGTGTCTACCATGTCATTTTGTCTAAAACGATTCAAAATTCATATGTATCAATTGTTTGAGTTTAGCATTTGATTTATTGGTTACAAAATTTCAGGTTTCATGGTTCATCAATTCACAGAAGTTGAAGAAATAGTTGAGTAGGAGTCAAAATGGCACTTCATTATTATGAGGTAGCAGTGAAAATTGGTTGTTTTTATTATATTTCTGTTATCATTCACTTATAAATTACATTATATGCTTTACTTGCACACCCAATGTCAATGAGTTTTGGTTATTTCTTAAGTAATTGTTGCTGGTACATGTGCAAAAACGTGTGTGTACACATGTGTGCATATGTGCACATGTGTGCATATGTGCACATGTGCATATGTGCACATATGCACATATGCACATGTGCACATGTGCATATGTGCATAGGTGTACATATTCATATATATGTCTATTTGTTTGTGTACACATGTGTGCATATTTTCATATAAGCATACATATATGTGCCTATGTGCATATGTGTATATGCATGTAAGTATTTTTTGAGGGTTTTTTTAATATGTAGTTTTATAAATGCATATGTGCATATATGTTTATATGCATATAAATGCGTATGTGCACATATGCATATATGCCTATATATGCAAAAATAGATGTGCATTTGTTCATATGCGTATATGCATGTATGTATTTATTTTAATGATTTTGAATATACATGTATATTAATTTTTATTAATGTTATTGCAGATTTTGGAGAAGTTATCGAGCAAATTGAAGAAATGAAAATTGAAAATTTGAGAAATGAAGATATCATGAATTTTTATTGTATTTTTTATATTTTTTGTATGTAACATTCATTTTTATTTTTCGTTGTACTTTTTAAATTTTATGTATGTATCGTTTAAAACAGTCGTATATTATTGTTTATAATAAAATGCGTTATTCATTTTTTACATTTAGATATTAAAAATATGAATATGAATATATGAATTGTGAAAATATGCATATATATATATATATATATATATATATATATATATATATATATATATATGCATCTGCGAGTATGCATATATACACATGAAAATACACTAATATGTTTTTTAATTTAGTAAATTTGTTTTTTTTAAATTCAGAATTTCTTATATTTTTTTAATTCCAGGAAAAAGTATTTAAAAACAAAAATGAAAATCTTATGAAATTTTAAAATTTTAAAAATTCAAATTTGTTAGGCTAATTTTTAGCCTTGATTTTAGGAGTTGTTAGTGTTGTTGCTAAAAATAAAAAAAAATCAAAATTAAATGAGAACTGTAAAATGACAATCATGTCCTTTTATGATCTGACCAACCAGAAAGAGTTCTCAAGATCTCATGATTTTTTGGGTTCTCACAAGAACCCAACCCTATATATATATATATATATATATATATATATATATATATATATATATATATATATATATATATATATATATATATATATATATATATATATATATATATATATATATATATATATATATATATATATAGTTGGGATTTTTTGAGAACCAAGGAGAGCCCGAGAACCCGAGAACTCGAGGAGTAGCGTCGGATGAGAAATTTTAATGGTCAAGATTCATTAATGGCAAGATTGTAAATAACACAAAACTATTGGACATCAATTAAACAAATTAAACATTCCAGGGGCAATTGTGACAAATCACAAACAAAATAA
Source organism: Cichorium intybus (assembly GCA_023525715.1). Taxonomy (NCBI): domain Eukaryota; kingdom Viridiplantae; phylum Streptophyta; class Magnoliopsida; order Asterales; family Asteraceae; genus Cichorium; species Cichorium intybus. Next base: position 120,409,699 of record CM042013.1, on the reverse strand, counting down.
CTAAAAAAGGAAAATGAATCAAATAAAATAATTATCCCAAAACTCCAGGGAATCACGTTCGAATCTTCTTAACTCTGAAGAACACGTCCATGGCGGCTCCTCTCAATACTTGATCGATTCTCGCAAGTTTCAATTGATTTCTTCTCAATAAATGCACATGTATATTCATACATTCTTCGAATCTTTTCAATTTTCCTTTTTACTCGAAATTTTCAGTCACAAAACATCATCAATTAGCAAAATCAAGTTCCACTGAAGTTGAAGAACACTAAATACTGCATATCCAACGTTGTTTTAAAAAAAAGAAGTACAAAAATCACCAAAAACCGACCTAGGTCGTAGGATTTCAAATTTGAAGAAAGTTTTTCATGAAAAACAACTTTCTCACAGTTTAAAACATGTAGATCTATCAAACTTGCTTTGATTCGATCGTTTTACTTCTCAACTATGTTTCTGTACAAATTAGAACAATTCACTCATTGTTTGTTGATTTTGGAAAATTATACAACGATCCTAATAATTTTCTGCTATTATCCTGTGATTTGTTCAACAAAAATTAGTCTACTATGATAATGATGGTTGTTTGAGGACAACATTCACATATTTTCATGCTAAAATGTTTGCTAGACATAAAACCTAATACATTGAGATTGTTTCACTATGAATATTTAGTTTTCTGTACATGTACAACTTTGTATATCATAAAAATAGTCTATGAAATGATGAAATATTTGCATATTGACAAACTTTCTAAACCTGAATCATCCACATTGTTTGACTATATGTGTATGTAGTTTGTTGTACATGTACATAAAAATGTCTGTGAATGTTCAAATATTGGCATATGACAAGTTTGCACATGTACAACCCTGAATAATTAACCATGCTTGCAGATATGTGTATGGATTTTGCTGCACATGTACACATTTTTTTGAGAAATGTTGAAATATTTGCATATTGACAAACTTTTTACATGTACAACCCTGAATCATCCACATTGTTTGACTATATGTGTATGTAGTTTGTTGCACATGTACAAGTTTGTACATCACAACAACTGCCTCTGAATAGTCATTAACAAATTAACTGAAATGTTAATTTATTACATGTACTGGACAAAAGTTAAAAAGGAAAAAAATATGAGGAAAAGTCAAAGACAGTTGAGTGACAGTGAAGAAGATTACAACACCGAAGATGAGATAAATGAAGAGAACTTGACAGCACTTGTACAGAGCATTACAGGTACAAAAAAATTTCAAAAGGTGCAACTAAGCACATTATTATTACCTTCTTCCCTATATGGATAATTTAGTACATGTGCAAAAGGTGGACATAGTCAATTTACAGATATACAGACTTTTGTACATGTGCAAAAACGTGTACAAAAGAAAACTTATGAACATTTCTATACATTGTTTACATGGACAAACTTTGATGAAAAACATGCACATGTGCAAAACTTTGGACATGTGCAAATTTATATACATTTGTAAAGAAATTTGTACGTATGCAATGGGTGGACATAGTCAATTTACATATATGTAAACTTTTGTACATGTGCAAAAAATGTGTCCATAAGGAAACCTATGAATATTTCTATATATATTGTTTTCACAGACAAAATTTAAAGAAAAACATGCACATGTGCACAAATCTGATTCCAAACTCAAATATGATTTTTAGACTTATCAGAACCGTATCAGCATAAATGTAAGTCCTAAATAAGATTGTATTCCATCTAATTCTGATTTTCAAACTCGCATCTGATTTTGAGAGTTATCAGACTTATCGGAACTCGCATCCCATCTAATTCTGATTTTGAAACCTCAACTTTGACTGCTTGACTACTCGACTTTGATTCCTACTTGCTTGACTCGAATTTGACATCCCACACCTGCACTTTTTGCTCTTGTGGCCCTGAATCTATGTTTTCTTACCAGCAGTCCACTGAAGTAATTACAAATTCTTGGGACGTTAAGGATTGATTGTGAAGTTCTCGATGGTCGATTCTGACTTCTTGACCTCGACCTGTTTCTAAAATCACCTTAATCACCTCCAGCTTACCCGTTACTACTGTGAGTTTGCTTCTATTCTCAAATTTTGATCTACTGTGGTTTGTGAGTTTACATCTATTATGTTAAGTTAGTTATGTTTTCTGTTAAGCCACTTAATTTAGTTGTGTTTTATGTTAAGTTAAAGTGGTGATTTCTAAAAATGATTGTTACATGTTAGATGATAACTTGACTTTCTGTTTCTGACTTTCTGTTATCAAATAAGAAATGACTTTCTGTTTCTGTTAAGTAAATATCACCTTAATCACTTCATTTAGTTATATTTTCTATTAAACTAAAGTGCTAATGATTGCTTACTCTGTTTCTGACTTTTTGTTAAAAGTTTTGTACATGAACAACTTCTAAATGGACAATTACAAAAACTGTATATAGAGTAAACATGTTCTGATCTATGTAAAGCATCAAGTTACTTTGTACCTAATGTAAACAATTACTTTGACACTCATGTGTGCATATTGTTTTAAAAATGCAGGAAACTATTCAACTTGAATATTAGAAAATAGAGACTCAGCATGATCAAGAGATGACAACTCCAAATTCAAAACACATTACAGGTAACAACATTTGAAAATATTTATCTAGATGATATAACTTTTGTTGTAAAATGTGAAAATCATGAACATGTACACATCTTTGTAATTGTGAACATTTACAAAGTTGAGTACTTGTGCACATGTGCAAAGTTGTGAACTCATACACACATTTCTACAAAGAATTATGTTATAATACATATATTTGTACATGGATAAAGTTGTGTACTTACGCACATGTACAAACTTTGAACATGTACAAAGTTGTGTAATTTTGCACATGTACAAAGTTTTTTTTTTAAATGTGAATGTATCAAACATTTCTACAAAGATTTATTTTATAATACATATTCATAATCTTTGAACAGGTGAAGAGAAAAATAGTACTAGTGATGAAAACTCAACGCAGCAAAGAATAAGAACCACCACCTTGATACAAATAGCATCATCATCAACTCATACTCAACAAAATACAAAGTGGACAAAAGAGAAAGTATTAGCTTCAACAAATAAAATCAAACCCTCACCTGTCCTGCAAGAAAATCAAAGAGAACTCCAGCTCTCAAAGGAATTACAATAAATGAACTGACAAGAGTACTTCGGTCGGTCACAAGATAAATCCTGCAGAAGCAAAAACAAAAAGAAAAGAAAACGAAATAACGGTTCCACAAAAAAGAAAACCCAAAAAAAATCCAAAAGAAAGATGATTTTGCATCAACATCATGGGGACAGGCATCAAAAAAAAGAAAATTATATGTTAAAGAGGTGCAAGCAGACACCTCAAAAAAGCCGACAACGAAATCCCAAACGAAAAAAGTACACGTTCAAAACAAGGCAATAAACGAAATTTTTGGGTTGAGAATAAAAACATCACCATCAAGCCTCATAGATGCAATCAAGGTGATGTCGGAAAACAAAGACAAGCGGTGAAAGATATGGGATCAAGTGAACCAGGTTGGACCACGCAGACGAGTCGTGGTTAATCAAGAGGTATTAAATATTGTTGTTAATTCTTTCATTATATAAAATATATGACCATAATCCTTTGTAAAAATATAGGTTGGTCCGTCTCAAGTCCATGATAATCAGTTGAATGAAGAGGTGGTAGATCCAGAACGGAATCAAGAACGGGTTGAAGAGGTGATTGATCCGGAACTGATTGCACAGATACAGAGGAGAACTAGGAAAGATTCAGAAAGAATCAACAAATTGAAGTTGAAAGCACCATGGAAGGATAAATATGGGAGGGGTTTGGATAAAAATAATCCTTATAATATAGATTAGGTTGTCTATGAAACTTCTGTTGTTAATACATCTGAAGATAGGATGCTTTGTATTTTGTTAACTTGCTTGGACTACTTTAGCTTATAATCAAAACTGCTATTATGTTAATATGTCCAAAATTACTTATAAACACAAAAATAAAATGTACAGGAAAATCTGCGCATAGGCAAATTATGGATAATTGGTTTTGTACATAGGCAAAATCTTAATGATGTTCCAATTCAAATCTTATTTATATAATCTCATACTTCAGAAAAAAAAATATTTATGTTTCTGTAAAATAATCAATAATGAAAAACCTGTATATGTGCAAAACAGATGAAATAATTTGAAAAAATTTGCACATGTGCAAAATTTCCTATCCACAACAAAAGCAATACAAAAAAATTTGCAGATATGCAAACATTTATTTCCAGCAAAAACAATTATAAAGAGATTAGCACATAAAAAAAATAAATGCCAGTATACATCTCTCACACATCAACAAAAATGCATATAGACAAATTTATAAACTATGATTAAAACCTTATAAATTCCTAAACTTTACATATATGCAAAAAAACAAATTCCTAAAAGAACAAATGAACCATTATTCAGATTATTCAAACTAAATCTCAATATAAAACTCATCATCTGTGATACTAAAAAAATGAAAAGAAAAAATAAACTGTTCATTCTTGCTGCCTCTTTTTCTTCTGCTGCCTTTCTTTCAGCCTCAAGCCTATCTGGACAACATCTCCAATCATGTTTTTCTCCAGGTGCTACCTTCTTCTTACAATAGCTACAAGTTCTAGGATTTTTCCCAACCAATTTCATTGCTGCTTCTCTTTGCCCTTGAATCCTTTTCCCACCAGTTCCAGACCCTTTAAACATCACACTTTTAGGATTACGTATGGTAACTTTATCAACCTTCTTTATACCAAGCATGGAAGATATAAAATCATCTTTTGTACGGGTATCTTTCTTTGGTGGATTCTGTTCAATTTTCAACCTAAGTTCCTTTTGCCACTCAGTAAACTTAAGGATAGAATCTGGATCATGTGCTATCATGTTTATGGAATCTGCTATCACTCTGTATGCATCTTGTACCAATGCATTACAGCATCCAACATCTTTACCAATGAAGTAGCACTTTTCCAACTCATGTGAACGTATAACACCTTTTTGCCATCTTTTAAGAAAATACTTTACAGGTATTTCAGACCTAGACTTTGATTTCATTACACATAGCACATGTCTACAATGAAATCCAAAATGCTCGAATACCATGCAGTTATAGTTGAAAGAGTCATCTTCTGCAGAACACTCAACCTGAAAACAGTTTGCAACTAATGACTAAAATTTTTAAAAGTGTAAAAACCTGCATATGTGCAAAACAAGAAAAAAAGAAGGGGGGGGGGAATATGTATGTATGCAAAAATTTGCCCACAAGCAAAACTTTGCACATAGACAAAATTATGCTTATAAACAAACAAACTGCTCATATGCAAAAACTTTCCCATGTGCAAATATACCTCATATTGGAACTGATTTCTGATCAAACTTCTGAAGTTGCATGAATTGGGATTAAAGAACACACTTTGGTTTGGTAAATTTTTACCCATTATCTGCTCTAAAATAGTAAATGTTTCCTTGCCACCTATTGATCTACAGTTGGAGACCGAGCAACTCCACATGCAATCATGAACTTCTTTCTGGAACAAGGAAAATATTTTATGCGTGTAAAACCTGGATCCCTGAACTTTAAACTCCAAACGTGAATGAATTGGCGGTAGTTTGTTTATAGAGTTGTAGTTTCTTTCTGACTGAATAATCCTTTGTTTATCCATGGCAGCATCAAACTTGATCATAAACATAATCAAGTTTGTTGTATTTGACAAGAAGCTCTGAAAAAAATAATTCTCACTCTTGGATCTTGATGTCGTCCTCATTAGACCAGACAAGGGCATATCTTTGAAGTATGCCGGAATCCAGGATGAACGCAACGAATACATCTTTTTCAGCCATTTATTTTCATTAAGGCCATGTTCTGCTACCAGCGAGTTCCAGTTGTGCTCAAAGACATCAGGATCAAGACACGAGTTCCAAATTAGATTGTTCATCCTTTTTCTAAAGTCAATTTCTTTAATCACTTTTGAAGACACCTGCATTAAAATAGTTAGATGAATCTTTATGTATGTTTAACATTTTAACCATCAAACAAAAATGTAGAAAGTTGCACATGTGCAAGCATATGAAAAGTTTGCACATGTGCAAAATCGTTTATATCATTAAAAAAATCTCTGAAAAATAAGACCTTGCATGAGAAGGAATCATACTTCTGGAAGTTGCACATATGCCAAAATAAATATTAAATATGGATACATGGTTCTTTTGCAAATTGTTACAGATGTAAAATATATGCATGTACCAATGTTTAAACATGTGTAACCATCAGCACACATGGACAAAAAGTTTGCCCATGTGCATAAACAGTAACAATTTGCACATGTACAAATTAGAAAATGGAGGTTAATCTTACCTTGACTGTTAACTTTTTACCAATATGCCACAGGCAAAGACGGTGCCTAGATTGGGGAAAAACATTTAGAACAACATTGCGCATAGCACAGTCTTGGTCTGTAACAACAATCGAAGATGCACTTCCAAAGGCATTAAGAAAGCTATGAAGGAGCCAAGTGTAGTATTCTTCAGTTTCCTGTGCGATTAAAGCTGCCCCAAAGGTAACACACCTTGGGTGGTTGTCAATTCCGGTGAAAGGAACAAAAATCATGTTGTACCTATAAAAAACACATTTTACTCTTAAAAACATATAAAAAACAAAAAAAATGTTTATATATATATATATATATATATATATATATATATATATATATATATATATATATATATATATATATATATATATATATATATATATAAAACATATATAATACTTACTTGTTAAGTCTGTACGTAGCATCAAAGGAAACCACATTAGAAAACTCCTTATAATTTCTTTTTGCAATAGGATCAGCCCAGAGAAGACCTCTTAACTCAATATCCTCTAACAAATGGTAAAAAGAAAAACCTTTGACATTCTCGGCTCATTTTTCCAACATACTAAACAACAAATTTGCATCGGTGTCTTTCGTATAACAGTTCAAGTCCCTTGAGAAGTTTTTGAAGTCAACTTTTTTCGCACCTTGTTTTTCAATATCACCTTTGAGAGCACCTATAATATCATGAGCTTTTACTGCACCTACATTAGCCTTGTAAAGCTACCAAATAAGTAATTTATCAAAATAATCCAACTTCCTCCTTGACCGAGACATATGAACAGTGCTTTTGGTGAACAGCTCATGGTTGTGCATTGGCTGAAACAAGTGTATGAAACATCTACCACTCTTGCCTATCGTCTTGATACCAATCTTTGCTAGACACTCTCTCATTTGACTTGGATATTTCCTTTTTAGTTTTCCAGTTTCAGCTTGCAAACCATTAGAATTACACCCCTCTGCTTTACCACCCCTTTAACATAGCACATACTTATGTAAAACTTCTTTTGACCCTGGCTCAACATATTTTACAGAAGACCGCCTACAATTGAAACCGCCTCTGTCACCATACCTAAAGTAGAAAAGAATGGCCTTCTCAATCTGATCGAAAATCATATCTTTCCTAGGAAGATACAATTCAGGAACTTGAGGAATCCAGTAAATCGTTTCAGACGAGTTCGGAGCCTTGATTTCAATACTGCTGAATGTATCACCCAAATAAGCACAAAAGCAAAACTTTGAACATATGAACAGACCCAAAGAAAAGTGTTCAGATACAAAATTAAAAAACTTTGTACATGTGCAAACTTGTGTGTGTACAAATGTTTGCACATGGACAAAACTTTGCCCATGTACAAATTTCTGTATTTCAAACCACTGTATATGGATATGTTTGCACATTTACAAAGTTTTAAGTATATAAACTTTGTACATGTGCAAACTTGAATGTAAACAAACATGTGTGTGTGCAAAAGTTTACACAGGTGCAAATCTTTGATACACAATAAACTTCAAAATAATCTATGTACAGAAACAACATACAATTACAAAAAAAGTACACAATTAGTGCATAGAAAACACGTTGAATTGAAAAATGTTTGCCCATGTCCAAATATTTTTAAAGAAAATAGGTAGTACCTGCAGGAACAGGAGGAATATCTTCTGAATCGGATGTTAAGATTGAAGCAACATTTCCAACATCAAAGTTTGTTAAAACAATAGCATCCGATGAAACTTCTTCAACAATATCATCCGATGAAACTTCTTCACTCAAAACAGGACCTGATTCATCTGAAACTTCTTCTTCCAAATCAGGAGCTAATTCCTCATCAGAATCAGAATCGGAATGTTTAAAAAACAATGAATCAATCTTCAATGAATCATCATAACTAGACTTTTCATGAAAAAATGAATCTGAATCCTTCCTAAACAAATCATTACCAGCATTGAAACAAATAGATAACATTAGATAGCATTAGCTGAATTGAAACAATACATAAAATTTATTGAACAAAAAAACCTTATGAACATTTGAAAAAACTTTGTGTACATGTGCACACAAATGTGTACATATGCAAAGGTTTGCACATGTACAAATTGTAGTATTTGTGCTCTACAAACTTTGAAAAAACTCTGTGTACATCTGCATCAAAATGTGTATGTAAGAACCCAAAAATATGTAAATTTGGAAAGTCAAATGTAAAGGAATAATTATTAACTAATTATTCATATTTTGAGAAAAAGGGTATTTTGGTAATTTTCCAATTACTAATATAAATGAAAAGATTTATATTTTCATTAAGGATGAAGTATATGAACATTATTATAGTTATACGTATGAAGTATGAAGAATAAAAAAAAAAGTTAAAAGATAATGAAAAGTATAAAATGACCGAAAAAGGTATTTTTGTCATTTTGAGTATTTAATCTCATAATGAGATTTTTATGTGTTAGTATGTCCTTAATAAATATATTAAGTTTATAAGTGGGGCAAAACAATAAAACTTAAGAGTTTCAAGAATTATAATTAGTTTTGTATCGTTTTTGAATTATTAGAAACTAGAAGGACCATTTTGTCATTTTTCCAAAGTTGGGAGATATAAATAGGTGGGAACACCCCCATTTCATTCACTGAAACGTGAATGCAGAGGATTGAGAGAGGGAAGGCACGAATTCTTCATGTTCTTGAAGAATTGATCACGGTTTGAAGGATTGGAGCAAGTAATGGTTGATTCCTAACCATTTTGAGGTAAGATATCATCTTCTTAAGCTAGAAAACCCAATTTTCTTGTTGGTGTTTACTGAAATCCGAATTTCAGTTTATGGATAAGATTAATTTAGTGATTCCATCTATTAATTAGTGTTCTAATCATCAAAGAAACACATTCCATCCATTACAAGTTGTTAATTTCAAGAATGGTAAATTTTGAACTCAAAAACCCTAGATTTTGGGTTAAACGGATTTACAATGATTTCAATGTTTTTGTTAAGTCACAAATGTTTATTTAGATGTAAGAAAACATCTGGTGTAGATTGTTTTTGGTTCCATCCGATTTTGATGCAAATTGAAGTAACGGGCAATTTTTGAAAATGGAATGGAATCATTGATTCCATAGTTGAAACCCCATAAAGAATGGTTAGATAAGGTCTTGGAATGATTCCCTTGAGGATTACCAAATGAATTAAGTGCTTAATGGTTTAAAGAATGACCTTAAGTATATGAAATTGCAACTTCATAAGTTATATAATAATAAGAATGAAAGTAAGAAAGTATTCTGACAGAATTTTTACGTCAACTTAAACTGTAAAACTGTACAAATCTACAAGGCCAAAAATTATGTTTCATACATTAAAAGAAACCTATAGATGTCTAGTTTCTAAATCAAAAAGCGGTGAGTCGTTTCGATTCTTCTAGAGTGAGTTATGCCGTTTTTCGTACAGGGTATCCTGTTTCGGCAGATTCTGTCCCACTTGGGAATATGAATGTATATGTTAATATAATGATCAAAGAATTGAAAGAAAATCATTCTTAGCATATAGGGATGTATTATGAGTAATTAGAAGTGTTAAATAACATGATAGAAGTCTAAATGGCTTAATGAAAGAAGTTTAGAAATGTTATAATACATATGAAAACTTGTATTGGTTTTATGATTTTACCTTGAGTATGATTTCTGTGTCCAATTGTGTTGTGAAATTCTTGTAAAATCGTGTGTTCACTGGATTATTCTGAAATTTTGTGTGGAGAAGAACCTTGTTATGAGCCATACTCGACCAAAAAGGATTGACTCAGTTCATTGTTTTGGTTTAGACTTTGGTATGTGCAATCCGACCTCCACAGATTGGTTGCTGCACACCTAAGTCAACTTGTGGGATTTTTAATTCCCAAATGGTTCATAGTTTATGTCTGAAAATTTTATGGGAAGTTCATCCTCATATCTAGTGTGTTACATCCAGAGGGCTTGATCCAATTCTATTAGGAAGCTAGGGTTCCAGTGCCTTCTCTTTGACTGAACCAGAATTGTCGCTGTGCACATTGTCCTTGTTGCACGATTTTTAATTCTCAATTGGCTTATGCTTTGAGTTTGATTTTTGGATGCGAGCTTTATCTTCATGTCTAGTGTAACTCATCCAAAAGGCTTGATTTATTTCCTTTCAGAAGTCAGGTTGTTGGACAAATCTTGTCAACCTATGCTGAGTTGTGACAGAAATGTTGCTGCTCATTCCCTTCATATTGTATGGTTTTTAATTCTTAATTGGTTTGTCTTTTGGGTCTGAATTTCGGAGGGTAGTCTCTTGGTTATATCTAGTATGCCTATGTAAGAGGGTTTTCCTTGAATTGGTGATTCCTCCACTAATCCACTAATCAAGTGGAATGGAATTGGTGATTCCTCCACTAATCCAGATTTGTGACAGATTGCACTGTCAATCTTGTCACTTATTTTCTAAGGTCTTAGAGTGTGATTCAAGTCTCGGTATCTTCTCGAGACTTGTCATGTATTGTGTCTATTTTTCAGAATGTCTGAGTTTGTGCGATTCGAGTTTCTGGGTTGGGAGTTATGGTCAATCCTTTGACTATGCGTCTTAGATGTCAAAATCTAAAAATGAGTTAATAATATGATATTAATCTATTGAGATGTAGATTAAGAGGTCTTTAATTGTTACTAAGGCCTAGCTTGTATTAACTAGAATGTTAAATGAACTCCTTAGGTATTAAGGAGTAAAGTTGAAGGAAAGGAAAAACAACGGGAAGAAGTGATTCTAGTTAGACTTCTCTAACTAGACAAGGTGAGTACATGCAGTATTTTTATCCATTCTGGTGTACATGGCAAGTAAGTATTTTCAAGATTTCTTATAAAATTTCTATATGAGAAATTATATGCAAGAGTATTATTTATAACTTTTTGTGAAAGTATAATGCTATATTTGAAGTTATGTTTTGAAATACAAGTTAAGTTAAAGGAATGTATGTTTATGTTGGTCTATGAACCAATTATGTGAAAGTATATTTTGATTACAAGTGATATATGTTTTCAAGTATGAATGGCATATAGCCACAAGATGTTTACGAAGTATGTTTTGGTTACAAACTGTATATATTTTCGAGTATGAATGGCATATAGCCATAAGATGTTGAAAAGTATGTTTTGGTATAAAGCTTAGCATGTTAGAAAAATATGTTTTAAACATATGATTATTATGTGATGAAAGCTATATTTGGTATCTAGCCATAAAGACATAAAATGATGTAGTTTGGCACCTAGCCACAAATTATATGTATATGAGTAATGTTCAAGCAAGCAGCAAGTATTTTGTATGACTGGTAATTGTAGCAAGCAGCGTTAGTAAGGGAACTATGTTCCAACCTACCCGGGTTAGGTAAGGGATCTACTGGGGCAAAATCCCCATCGCGAAGTAGATTGCCTCAGCACTTCTATGGTGAGGATTGATCCGTTCTTTCTAGCCATAGAGACTTGGGGTATCACTTATGGTGATTAAAGCCCTAAGTATAAAAATCCAGCAAGCTTATAAAACCAGTCAAAGAAAGTAAGGAAGAAGTTATTTTTTTATAAGCATATTATGAAGTGATTTTGAAAAGTAAAGAGTTATAGTATGTTACTACGATAAGGTTTTGAAAGATGCTATTTTTCCAAAGTATGTTATGAAATAATATAAAGAAGTAAAGAGTTATAGTATGTTATTTCTATGTTTTGCCATGTATTCTAGGTTAAAATAAGTTGCTATAAATGGGATGAAGTTTAGCTGGAGTGGAGCTTGAGTCAGCTCCTAACTTGGGCGCAAGGTTTAATCCTTTTCCTGCTTACTATGGTTAGACTTGGTATGGATTTGTAACACCCACAGTTTCAAACATGTAAATTATCGGTTTTTGATAAACCGTATTTTTGTATTCACGTATTTATACGAAAAACCATAGTATTTGCAAACAGTAGAAATGGGGTGTCACAAGTTGGTATCAGAGCCATAGTTTAAGCGAATTAGGATTGGCTTGTTCCACTCCTAGGCTTGAACTCATGTTATAGAAATGTTATTTTATGAAAGTATGCTATATGATGTCTTAAATGATTAAGACATTATGCATTATTTAAAATGTGTAGATATAACACTAAGAAGTGTTAAGCTAATGTTTAAAGTGAGAAAAAAATTTGACCGTTAGGAAAATTATATGATATTTTCCGTAACCGTCTAAATTTATTAAAGGCTATGTTTATACAGTAGTAAAATTTCTAGTATGGATCACCATGTATTTATAATGGTGTTATATGTTAAAGAAACCAGTGTCCCATGAGACCTTGTGGTAACAGCAGAATCAATATGTATAGGTTATTATGGTAATATGGGCCCGTATTATCATAATCACAGGATATGTATTGAGACTGGTGGAATCGCAAAAGAATTGTGGTAATCTGGTGGGTAAGAGTTTTGAAGATAATAGTAGTGTAACATAGGAATTATATGCCTATGTAATAAGAACAAGTAAGAATATAAATATTAAAATATAATGCGGTGGACATATACACTTCGTATGGTAAAGTGAAAGAAATAAATATGATAGTTAATACTCTTTAGACAGATTGAAAGACATTAAAGTATGTGTCTGTACAGGCGAGAAGAGGTAAGAATAAGAGTGATATGGAGAAGAAATATGGGTATTGATTACCCATACGAGAGTTGTAAGACTCTTACATAAAGAATGAAAATTTCCAGCAGGATGTATTAATAATATATAAATTTCTATAAAAAAAATGGTAAAGAAGAGTTTAATGTAAGTAAGTGGTATGCTTTGGGTATGGCAATTGAAGCTAAGAATTGTTTCTAAAAGATGAAAAAAAGAGTCCAAAGATTGGACAATTGATTAAGTCATAAGAACAATGGTGAGACAAGTAAAATGATAAGCAACGTTAGTAAGGGAACTATGTTCCACCTACCCGGGTTAGGTAAGGGGTCTACTGGGGCAAAAGCCCCATCGCGAAGTAGATTGCCTCAGCACTTCTATGGTGAGGATTGATCCGTTCTTTCTAGCCATAGAGACTTGGGGTATCACTTATGGTGATTAAAGCCCTAAGTATAAAAATCCAGCAAGCTTATAAAACCAGTCAAAGAAAGTAAGAAAGAAGCTATCTTTAGTAAAGTATGTTATGAAGTGATTTTGAAAAATAAAGAGTTATAGTATGTTACTACTATAAAGGTTTGAAAGATGTTATTTTTGTAAAGTATGTTATGAAATGATTTCAAGAAGAAAAGAGTTATAGTATGTTATTACTATAAAATTTTGACAGAAGTTTTATTTTATAAATCTTATAAAAAGATGGAAAAATAAGTTAAAGGTTTGAGTCTAAAACTCATGTAACTCACGAGACATTATTGTCTTACGTATTTTATGTTTTGCCATGTATTCCAGGTTAAAATACTAAGGTATAATTGGTTGAAGTATAGCTGGAGTGGAGCCCGAGTTAGCTCCCGTCTTGGACTCAAGGTTTAATCCTTTCTTGCTTACTATGGTTAGTTTTGATATAGATTTGTACACCCACTGTTTTAAGCATTTAAATTATCGGTTTTTGATAAACCGTATATTTGTATTCATGTATTTATACGAAAAACCATAGTATTTGCAAACAGTAGAAATGGGGTGTCACAGTGTACATATGCAGAGGTTTGCATATGAACAAATTATAGTATTTGTGTTCTGCAAACTTTGAAAAAACTGTGTACATGTGCAACAAAATGTGTACATGTGTAAAGGTTTACACATGTACAAATTATAGTATTTTTCTTCTACAAACTTTGAAAAAACTTTGATATAGGATTGTTATTAGATACAGTAGATAAATACCTGTGATAATATTCAAATGATCTTCGTTTTCAACTCTAACATTTGATTCCACAACTCTGTTAGCAACTTTATTAACTATATCTGGTATACAACAGCAAATCAAAGTTAACATTTGAATTTCCATTACTTATGGATGATTTGAATATAATGATTGAGAATTTGAATACATGAACAATTTGACTACCTGAGACGATACATCGAGCATTTCGTTCTCCTCCAATATGTAAATTAGGCTCCATAAGTAGTAGAAATTCAGTTAACCTGAGAAATCATGTAACACTAGCATAAAACAATTGAATCGCATGAATATTAATGTTATTTATTGAGAATAAACTGATAAACAAAGTCAAAGATTTTAGGTAAACTAAGAAATTGAAAAAATAGCGACATGTGTAAGTTAACATGAGGATTACACCAGAAACATAAAAAACTAACATTACTAGTTAACAAAATCAATTAAGAATACAAACCAATTGAGGAATTCGCTGTAACCAAATCAAAAACTCACATGTAATCGATTCAGAAACATAAAAAACTACCATTACTAGTTAACGAAATCGATTCAGAACACAAATCAATTGAGGAATTCGCTATAATCAAATCAAAAACTCACCTATAATTGTTTCGATTTTGTTGTTGCGATTTCAAATTGGTGATGCGTGAAGAACAGATAGAACGAGCAAAGAAGAAATTCAATGATATTGATAATGAGATATTGCTTTTTGATAACACGATTAGATAAGAAATCGATCTGCAAAGTTTAATTTCAGTTCCAATCGAGAAATCCAGCTATGGTGGCGGCTCAGTATCTTGATACGTGTTCTTGATTTTGTGAATCTTCATAGAAAGTCAACGTGAATCTTCAATTAGTTATCATTAAATGAGATTATGTTTTAATTAATTAGTTAAATGAGACTTTGATTAATTAAATGATTTATGATTAATTGGTAAATGGAATAAAAAAACGGAATGACCATCTTGCCCTTAATGAAGTTAATCTAATCCAACGCTCCTTGTTGAGTTCTAGGGTTCTCGGGGAACTTATGGTTCTCAAAAGATCCTAAGTCTATATATATATATATATATATATATATATATATATATATATATATATATATATATATATATATATATATATATATATATATATATATATATATAGTTAGTATCAAATGTGGATTACAAGTATTGTGTGATTGTGTGATAAAATATGGAGCGTCCGATTAAAGAGATCTACGGTCTTAGCTTCAGGGGCTTCAACGTAAATATATAAAACTTAATTATTCAGGTTTTACAATTAAACCCCTGAAAAGGGTATTTTAGTCTATTAATCAAGAATTAAAAAAGGAAGTTCAGTTATTATCTCCTAAATTTGTGGGATTTTTATTTAATATGTATTTATCATATTATATCAAATTTAAAAATGCAGATCCGTACATATTGAACAAAAAACGCAGGTATTCATTCCCAAAGAATACAAACATTGTCAATTACATTTTTTTAGAATTAACATTCTTAAAGAATATGAATGCATATATAGTAAATTACAAACATAATGACATATACATTCTGAAAGAATATTATACAGAAAGAATAAAATATACATTCTAAAAATTATGCTTCATTATTAAAAAAACACTTCATTCTTAAAAACAATACAATATAATTTGTATTTCATATATTCTTAAAGAATACAAAATAGAATACATTTATTCTTACATAATTCACTACCATTCTTAAAGAATATACCATCATTCTTTAAGAATGTTGTTGTAAATCTTGACTTTAACTCGTTCAATCTCAACTGTCATTCTTTAAGAATATACCATCATTCTTTAAGAATGTTGTTGCCCTTGAAACCTTGAAGGAGAATGCTGAACAAGCAGAAAAGATTCAGGATTTAGAGTAGGTACATTGAAGGAATGATAGCTCTTATTACCCACATGCATGATTGCTTTGTGGAAGTCAAACAGTCTCAAAGTTGCACCCCTATACCAATATCTCCAGACTTCTGTTGCCCTTTATCACTTGAAAACTAATGACAGACCTTGTAATTATAGCTTCTGGGCAGACATATGAGCGGGGGTATATCCGTAATTGAATCAATACCAACGATATGCAGATAGATGTATACAGAGTGACAGAGAGAGAGAACTAAGACCTGGCTTTTTTGGGGTTCGAGAACAGATGCTAGGGCATAAACATAGAGAAACTTAGGGATATCAGGAGAGGGAGTGATCTTATCTATCAGACCCAGAGCTTTCATTATTAGAATTTCATCTTCGTTAGTCGTTTTTCCTTGTCATCCTCATTCCCGTCTTCATATTCCTCGTCTTCGTCATATTCTTCCATCGGGAAATTCAATTGATCTGGAGGTGGAGGTGGAGGTGGAAGTGGAGGTGGAGGTGGAGGTGGAGGTGGCGGTGGCACCACAACTCCTTCCGTTTGAAAATCGTCTACAGCCGCCTCCATAATCAAACAACACAATTTGTTGAGGATTAATTGGGTTAGGATTAAATCAATACCAACGATATGTATACCGAAATTGTTCAATTCGATGGCGGCGACTGTGTGTTTGAGAAATACGAGAGGCGGGCGAGTGGCCACAATGGCTGCCTCTTGTCCGTCAATATTGAGGAAGAACAGGACTAGGGTTTTGCAAATGATAAAGGATATATAATTTGTAACCTCCGTGATTTAAGGAAAGACCCATAAATATAAATATAAATTTTCAGTTTTTAAATTATCTATATATAAAATTCCAAAATTACCCTTCCATATTGATTGGCTCACAATTACTCATACAATCACACAATACTTGTTTTTTATATATGAACCTACATCTATATATATATATATATATATATATATATATATATATATATATATATATATATATATATATATATATATATATATATATATATATATATATTGTCTTCTCTTTCATTGTATCTTGTATTTTTCATTGCTAATAATATAAAACCCTAGCCGTCTTGTATCTTTTGGTCATTATTTTATATGTATAACTTTATAAATGTGTTCTTGGTAAAGCCAAAATGGCATTTGATATTATATAATTTTTTATGTAACTGTTTTTGAAAGGTTTCCATTTTTTTAAGCAACTTAAGGTTACATTTCGTTATTTTTCTTTTACTTCTTGAAAGGTTTCCATTTTTTTAATCATCGTACGTTCGCTGTTTTCCCGGCTGATTATTTTTCAATGTTTTTTGTCTGGTTTCCCAGATGATACAATTAATTTTTGGGTGTTATGTTTATTGCAGATGGCTAAGTTGCTAGAAGGTATAACTGAATTGTTGCCTCATGAATAGCTTCATGTTTCATTGGTAATTAAGTATATTTTCAATAAAAATTCAACTTTGATGCTTCAATAATCATATGAAAGGTTTTTTAAGCCACACGGGGATCTTTTTACAGATAAAGTGTCGATGTAATTGTTCTTTTGGCAACAAATGTAAATGTGTTTGATCAACAATGGGATTCTTTGATCAAATCAAAATTGTTTACAATAATGACATCAGTTTTATCTTAACATTCACAAATTTTCTATTTTGCAGGTTGCGGTATGCTGAATTTAAGCTTTTGACATGATTCTAATGTTGGAATCTCAAAGTCTTGGTTCTCCTTCAATCAAGGCTTCAATCAAGACTTCAATCAAGGCTGTGATTGAGGTTGAAATATGTGGACAGATATCTTCTATGTATCCTATAAATACAATGCATTACCAAGAGGGTAAAATACACCAATACATAGATACATTGTAAAACACAATCAGTTTTGAGCTATATTCTGATTATAATCAAAGAGCTATTTTGATTAAGTGTGTGTGTGTTATACATATACCATCTTTAATTGGTATCAGAGACACTTACAGTGTCTGTGTCCGTGTGAAGATTTGAACTTCTGAAGATGTCAGATGTCAATGATCCAAGTGCAAGCACTAGTAATCCTCAGACCAGGCTCAAGGAGATCGGAGCCACATCGGTGTCATGTCCGATGTTAACCCAAACCAATTACATGGTTTGGTCCCTCCGAATGAAGGTGGTCCTGCGAATACACAAGTGTTGGAATATTATTGAATCGGAAGCAGAAAAGAATGAAGATAGAAACAACCTTGCAATGGGTTTGCTCTACCAAGCGATTCCGGAATCTCTGATTATGCAGATCGGGGAAATAGAAGACGCGAAAACCATGTGGGAATCGATCAAAACTCGATTTGTTGGCGCTGATCGGGTAAAGGAAGTGAGACTTCAAACTTTAGCCACCGATTTTGATCGGTTGAGAATGACCGAAACCGAGTCAATCGACTCTTTCACCGGAAAACTCGCCGGGATAGCCTCAAAATCGGCATCACTGGGAGAAGTAATTGACGAATCTAAGCTCGTAAAAAAGCTCCTGAAGACGGTGCCGAGGAGATACATCCACCTTGTTGCTTTTCTCGAACAAATCCTCGATCTGAAGACGGTGGGATTCGAAGATATCGTGGGCCGATTGAAAGCCTACGAAGAAAGAATTCGGGGAGACGAGGGTGGAGAAGAACCGAATCGGGCTTTGTTCACCCGTGGCGGCGGAGGAACGACCGGCGGAAGGAGCGGCGGAGGGTCCGGCGGTAGTCACGGATCAAATGGAGGATCGATCGGGGGGAGTTCTTCTTTTTCGTCCGACAGAAACAAACCAGGGAACAAGAAGGCGTGGGGAAGAAAAAGTGGTGGGGAAGGTTTTAATCAAAGCGGGTCAAACCCGGGTGGCGGATCCGGATCCGGGTCAAAACCGACCCAACCCACTAATAAGCCCAAAAATCAGCCCAATTTGTCTTCGGTCTCAAATCAAAACGCGAAAAAGGATTTATCGAAAATTATTTGCTACCGATGTGATAAATCGGGCCACTACGCGTCAAAATGTCCGGATAGAATTCAAAAGTTTCAAGAAATGAATTTTACCGAACAAGACGATACCGACGAAACCGTATTTTTTCACGAGACCGTATTTTTGAACGAAGAGAAGGTAATACCATCTAAATACAATTCACAAGACAATGATGTGTGGTATTTGGATAACGGAGCGAGTAATCACATGACGGGAAATCGCTCATTTTTCTCGAAACTCGACGAAGGAATAACCGGCAAAGTAAAATTTGGCGATAATTCGAGTGTCGCGATCAAAGGAAAAGGCTCGGTAATTTTCCAAGGAAAATCAGGCCAACAATGATTGATAACGGAGATTTATTTTATTCCAGATCTGAAAAATAATATTTTCAGTCTCGGACAAGCAACTGAAGCCGGATGCGATATTCGGATGAAAGGTAATTATTTGACAATGCACGATGCCTATAATTGCTTATTAATGAAGGTACAAAGATCCCCAAATCGACTTTATAAAATAAAGTTAATTATTGGAGAACCGAATTGTCTTCATTCAAGACTAAGTGAAGACACATGGCGCTGGCACGCAAGACTTGGGCACATCAATTTCGAGTCATTGAAAAAGATGTCCAAGAAAAATCTCGTCAAAGGGTTACCACACCTTGACAGTGACAATCAATTATGTGAATCTTGTTTGGTGGGCAAACAAACAAGAAAGTCATTTCCATTAATGACGACGTACAAAGCGACACAACCTTTAGAGCTCGTTCACGGTGACTTATGTGGTCCGATCACACCGTCAACGATAGGTCAAAATCGGTACATTTTCACATTAATTGATGATTTTTCAAGATATATGTGGATTTTTCTCTTAAAAGAGAAAAGTGAGGCGTTTTTACACTTCAAGAAATTCAAAGCTTTGGCGGAGAATGAGCTCGGAAAGTCTTTGAAGGTGTTTCGAAGTGATCGAGGAGGTGAGTTTACTTCGCTCAAATTTAATTCCTTTTGTTATATAAATGGAATCAAACGTCATCTTACCGCCCCATATTCACCACAACAAAATGGTATTGTGGAACGAAGAAACCGAACGTTAATGGACATGACACGAAGTATCATGAAGGCGATGCATGTTCCAAATAACTTATGGGGAGAAGCGGTAAAACACTCCACAACTCTGATCAACCGTGTTTACACAAGAGTCCTTGGTGATACAACTCCTTACGAGAAGTTGTATAAAAGAAAACCGAATCTAGAGAATGTTCGTATCTTTGGGTGTCTAGCATATGCGAAAGTTGAACCAGTGAATCTCAAGAAGTTGGATGCAAGATCAAGACTACTAGTACATCTTGGTTCTGAACCGGGCACGAAAGCTTATCGGCTTTTTAACCCGACTACACAAAAAATAATCGTAAGTCGAGACGTTATTTTTGACGAAACAAAATGGTGGGATTGGGTCAAAGAAGCAAGTACCAAAAATGAAGAACCTGGGTCATTCATAGTTCCATGGGAATATCTGGAGAATGAAACGAACAACCAAAGAAATAATACCGAACCAATTGAATCAGACCATGAAATTGAAGATGAAGTACAGGTACAAGAAGATGAGCAACCAAATCCGGTTATCGACACCCAACATCGAAGGTCTACAAGACAAAGGAATATTCCAATTCGACTTCAAGATTATGTGCTTAATCTTAACAACCTGGAAGAACTTCTCCTAACAACCAGTGACGAACCAGTATCGGTTGAAGAGGCGAAGAAAGAACCAGAGTGGGTTAAAGCCATGAATGCGGAAATCAATTCAATCAACAAGAATAATACGTGGACTCTCGTGAATAAGCCTATGGGGTGAAGGCAATTGGACTCAAATGGGTGTACAAACTAAAGAAAAATGCAGATGGCACCATAAACAAACACAAGGCAAGGTTGGTTGCTAAAGGGTACGTGCAACAACCTGGTATTGATTTCCAAGAGGTATTTGCTCCGGTAGCTCGCATTGAAACCATCAGGTTTCTCATTGCCTTAGCCGCTACTAATGGATGGGAACTTCACCACTTGGATGTCAAAACGGCTTTCTTGCATGGAGAGTTGAAGGAAACCGTTTATGTGTTTCAACCGGAAGGCTACATAAGGAAAGGCGAAGAGCACAAGGTGTATCGTCTTTCAAAAGCATTATATGGCCTTAGACAAGCACCAAGAGCATGGAACACGAAACTTGATGGAATTTTGAAGGGAATGAAATTTCACAAGTGCATGAAAGAACCATCGGTGTACCGGAAGAATGAAGGATCTAACTTGCTAATTTTAGCAATTTATGTTGATGACTTATTTGTTACAGGTACAAATTTGAACATGATCAAAAGATTCAAATTTGACATGTCCAAGAACTTCGAGATGTCTGATCTTGGAAGATTAACTTACTACCTGGGCATTGAAGTCAAACAGGAAGAATCAGTGATTACAATTAACCAAGAAGCGTATGCACAACGCATTCTGAAGGAAGCCAGTTTACATGATTGCAATCCGACCCACATTCCGATGGATCCAGGAACAAAATTGTCAAAGGCCGAAGATGAACCCGAAATCGACCCGACACAATATCGAAAGGTGGTGGGATGCCTTAGATATCTCTTACAAACAAGACCCGATATGGCATACGCGGTTGGAGTTATTAGTCGATATATGCAGAGTCCAAGAGAATCACATGGTAATGCAATCAAACACATCCTAAGGTACTTACGTGGAACAACGTCACATGGAATCAAGTACGAGAGGATGGGGAAAAATCAGATCATTGGTTACAGTGATAGTAGTCACAATGTCGACCCGGACGACGGAAGAAGCACAACCGGTCACATTTTCTACTACGGATCTTCTCCGATTACATGGTGTTCGCAAAAGCAAGATACTGTTGCTTTATCATCTTGCGAGGCAGAGTTCATGGAAGCCACCGCGGCTGCATGTCAGGCAATATGGCTTCAAGATTTGCTGGGAGAAATCTTGAACAAGACCCAAGAAAAGGTGATTCTTAGAGTTGATAACAAATCAGCTATCGAACTAACAAAGAATCCCGTTTTTCATGGAAGAAGTAAACACATTCACACGAGGTTTCATTTCATTCGCAATTGTGTTGAGAAAAAACAAGTAGAGGTGGAGTACATTCCCGGTGAGAAACAAAAGGCGGACATTCTTACAAAACCATTGGCTCGAACCAAGTTCAAAGAAATGCGGAGCTTGATCGGGATCAAAGACATCTTTAGAATGTCTTAAAGATTGGCGGTGATCGAGAATCTCTAGAAGGACTTAGAGATTCGGGGGTGATTGTTGGAATCTCAAAGTCTTGGTCCTCCTTCAATCAAGGCTTCAATCAAGACTTCAATCAAGGCTGTGATTGAGGTTGAAATATGTGGACAGATATCTTCTATGTGTCCTATAAATACAATGCATTACCAAGAGGGTAAAATACACCAATACATAGATACATTGTAAAACACAATCAGTTTTGAGCTATATTCTGATTATAATCAAAGAGCTATTTTGATTAAGTGTGTGTGTGTTATACATATACCATCTTTATCTAAGTCATAGGGATTCATAGCCATTATCTATTAAACAACATTATGTTTCTTTCCTTGAAATCTACCCAAATTATAATATCTCATTATCAAGACTTTGTCATTTAAAATATCTTTCAAGTTATAACAGTGAAAGTTGCTGTGTATTGTAATGACATTCTATAGTTGGGTTAACATTTTCAAAATAAAATGTTGCAATAGGAAAAAGCGGAAGTAGGAACTTCCATTTTTTTTATCATAATAGCACGTTATACTCTGAAATTTTTTCCTAATCATATAATTTTATTTTCGTTTTTTCTCACTGGGACATTGTACTCATATAAACATACCCATTTAAAACATTGTACTTTTAGTTGTTTTCGTATTAGCACATTATACTTTGAAACGCTTACCTAATTATAACATTATACTCGTAAATTCATAAGCAATAGGGTTCATGCAAAAAATGCTCTATTTTTTTCCTTCGATTTATTCCTTTTTTATATTTGAATGCTGATTTAATAGTTCCGATTCGGGGTTTGGCCCCTTGTTTTACTGTTTTGGTGCATTTACTGTAACCTATGCTCCTGTAGTCTTCCCAAAATTTTTGCTGGGTTCTTTTTGTAAATATATTTATTTTTAAAAACAAGTTAAACATTAGACCTGAATGTGTCTTAGTTCCCAAACATCCCATATAAAAACTTCTCATGTACTTCTCTGTATTTGTCCTATTTGGGTTTCAAACGTCCTGGCTTATTTGGCTTTTGAAAAATGTAGATTTAATCAATTTGGTTTTGTTAAATGATTATCAACAAGTTAAGATGATATTTTTCCAAAAGATGTAAAAGGAATCATGATTCGTAATAGCAATTTTTAGACACGTTGGACACCCTTTGTAATTATAAGATTGGAAGTTCAGTAGTGTTTTAGGGGAAAATTGGTTGCTTAGTACACTACGGTTGAAATTTCTTATTATTTAAAAACAAATGGTGGGCTTTGTTTTTAAATGGGGAATTGTATTTGTTTCCTATCTTATTGGAACAAGAAATGGTATATCTATATATATATATATATATATATATATATATATATATATATATATATATATATATATATATATATATATATATATATATATATATATATATAAAAGAAACTTGAACATTGAATAAAATAATATTATAATTTTAAGTTTCTAAATTATTATGCACAAATTACAAGTTCTAAAGTATATATCACTACTGATTCTATCAACTCATCAAATTAAAAACCTGAAATCCCCCGTTCTCGATTTCTATCTCTTAAATCTGTATTGTAATAAATTGAAAGGATTCTCCAATCTCATTTAGCTGAAGTTTATCTGTTCTACAACCCAAAGCAGCCACCACCATTACTACCTGTCACAGCCGTCGTCACCCACAATTCTCAGTTGTAGAAACTATCGTCATCACCAGGGCGGATCCAGGAATTATTACTAGGGGGTGCATCAAAAAAAATTTTCCGGATAGAAACTCTAGCTTGAACATCTTTTGGTAAACTTTTCTGATTTTGTTGCAATCTGTCCCTATTTTGTAAAAATCATAACTAATTCTAGAAAAGTCGTATGATGTTGAGGTTGGTGCTAAAAGTTCTGTATCGGAGTTTAGTATCTTTGGTTAGTTGAGCCCGAAAGTTGAATATGAACATAAGTAGTGTGAAAAGATTCATTTCTCATTGATCATTTTGGGTGAATCTGTTTTGTGGTCATAACTTATAAAAATCATATCAAATCAAGGAAAATCATTAGAAGACGAATTATATATCCACGCGAAGCTAAGAGTATGAACTATATAATAGAGTCACCCAAAAGTTGAGCCGGTGCAAGGGCACACCCTGGAACCCCCTTGAATCCGCCCCTCATCACAGTTTACCATTTTCTAATTATGAACACCCTACTTTAAAAATATGAAGTATAATCTGTTTGTGTTTGAATGAAATCAATTGTTGATGAGAAGGTTTTTTGAAAAAATGTAGTTTTCTGGATTTTTTTTTTGGAAAAGAATCAATTTTGTAAAAATTATTTTTTTTAAATGCATTTTTTGAAAGAACTGCATGAGTTTCATTTATGGAGAATTATAGCAATGTAGTTTCATTTATGGTTATACTTTAAATGTGACTAATGTCTTTGAAAACATAGGTGGAAATTAAAATAATCATTATTGGGCATTGAGTTCTATGCCTTTGAAAACATAGGACGAAATCTATCAAGAATATTCTCGGTAGAGTTGTGGTAGATTCGTAGTGTTGAAGTGTGTATATGTAGAAAAAATATGTTAGAAAAATGATCACTGCAATGTTTTTCCAGTTGTGCTATAGTACTTCAAAATTCTAAATATATATATATGAAATTATAGTTACACAAATGACTCTTGAAAGATTTAAGCTCAAATATTTCGCTTATTCGAAATTTGTAGTAACTTTGTTCCAGTTATAGAAGACGGTCACAAAGACGTTTTGTTGTGGAATATACTTTCAGTTTTCCTTGAAATTGTATATGTCAAAAAAATTTATATGTCACGAAATCTTATCCTCACCCCCTCGACGACGTGTCGCCCACTGCAACATGTTTTCAATTTTAAAAGCAACTTGCTTTTAATTTTAAACCAAAACAACAAGGTCCAAATAAAGGAAACTATTCACCAAAATAAAACTATTTGATACTCACAAATAGGAAACTAATAGCCGCTCGAAAACCAATGTTAAAAAAACTAATAGTTCTCCGCTGCTTTGCGCGGGTACACGACTAGTTAGGATATAATGCAAAAAGTATTGACACATTTTCACTTAATTATGTACTATAACATCCTACTTCCATCTAGTGTATATCTAAATTCCATCTAATTATAACCACCACGACTTAGTGGAAATGTGAAGAGGGCTGGGGTACATGTGACAAAACAAAAAACAAAACCAACCATTAGTGCCAAAACAGGTTGTAGCGACATCCTCCTCAATAACCAATGACATTAACCTGATGTGTTGTGTCCACCATTACATCCCTCTACTTCCTCGTTGTGGCCATTGAAGGAGTACGATTTGTGTGGCCTGATTGTTGCCGGCAAAGTAAAGTGTCCTAAAAAGAAAAAAAAATGCAATCATTGCAATGTACAATGTTCCAATAAAAAACAAAACGGAATTTTGAATGTTGTAATTGGAGAGATTTCAAAAGGAGATTGTCCTAATAAGAAAAAGGCAAAGAGTACAATGCTAGAATTGGGTAAAAAATTTCAAAGTAGGTATACCGTATACCTTTATAAGAAAAAAAATATTAAAAGTACAACCGCACATATCTTAATTATAAAACCCTAATTTATCAAATAAAACTATGGTTTTCATAATTATTAGGTCTAAGGGTATTGTATAACATAGAACAATTTCTGATAACTTTTATCATAACAGTAGCATACTGATATTTTTAATTTTGGTCCCAAAATATTATCTCTTGCAATTTGGTCCTAATCTGAAGCTTTTGTAACATGTTTGGTTATAGCTGATATTTCAGTTTTGGTCCCAAAATGTTTTCTCTTGCAATTTGGATCATTATCTAAGGTTTTTGTAACATGTGTGGATATAGCTGATATTTTGGTCCTTATTTGAGATTTTGGTACCCTTTTTGGTACCTTTTCGATGTAAAATCATCCATACTCAGGGATCAAAATTGCAAAAATCATCTATACTCAAGGACCAAAAATAGTCGATTTCCATGGAACAAGAAACAAAACCGTTATAAGAACTTCAAATATGGACCAAAAGTACAATAGAAAACTTTTTGGGACCAAATTTGCAAAAACCGACTATACCCAGGGACCAAAAATGTAATTAGTGGTTAATTAGGAAAACAAATAAAGTCGTGCATGAATTCTTGGAATTTTTTGTGATGCGTGTGCTGGTTGGTGGTGAATCTGTATGATAATAACATCTTACTTTCCACTTATTAGTATTAAAACTTATAAAATTTTAAAGTATAGGTAGAAAGTTTTATTTTATTTATAATTATATTACATTAACAAATGAATTCTGAATCGTTACTAAAAGAACATTTAAAAATTTGTGTGTGTTTCAAATCAATATGATGTACATCTTTTATAAGATGTTTGTTACATCCATAATGATGAAACATAATCAAACAATCATATATAATATTGCAAAATAATAGTACAAATCTTCAATAAATTGTTAGTTAAATGCATTGAAGTATTATTAACTAGACGTAAGCCCGTGCGTTGCGCAGGAGTATAGTTAAATATTAAAAAAATATTGAGAGAGATATGATGTTTAAAATAACAAATTCAATGCAATATGTAATTTTCAATAATTTATTAGCTTATAGAAAAATTTATGTTACTTTTTAACTAAATAACTTGAGATGAAAACATTTTTTTTTTACTAATAATCGGGTTGAAATGAGATGTTATTATCAAGAATGATGAAATACATAACCAATGGAGAAATATATGACAAAGAAGTATTATATATGGTAAATCACGTGATGAGAATAACATTTACCTGTCCATTTCCTATACCGGCGAACGTTATATTTTGATGTAAAAAGTAAATTTTAATAAGGTAAAAACAATATTGTGTCCTCACAATAAAAAAATACAAAATTGTATATTAAAAAAATATTATGGCATCACAATAGAAAACTAAAATTTTGTAGGTTAAAACAATATTATATCCTTACTATGTCTTAAATATATTAGTATAATTAATTTTGCTTCTCTAGATGATGTGTGATAAGATATCAAATAGTAAATTCCTTTGAAACTTTGATTAAAATATGTCTTTATCATGAAATGACAACTAATTAATATTATAGGCTTTAAAATCCATATAATAATCCAGATTGTTGGATGAAAGAAACAAGTATATGATATTATATAAGGTAAAGAATAAATGTTAGATTGATGTGTGAAGATTGTGTGTGACAAATACAATAAAATTCAAATTAATGTGGTAAAATATACATTAGTTATATTTAACCACATTGTTTTGAATGCTCTATTTTATAAGTGATATATATACAATATACAATACACAATATATAGATTTAAATATAAAAAATAGATATAAGATAGTTCAAATGTCTATTATTAAAAATTTATATGCATATATTTCATATGAATCGAAAAAATGTTTACGACAATGCCACTTTTATACAAACGACATATTAAACTTGTAAAATAATCGGGGTTTTAATACTTTAAGGAATTTAAATCTTCAGTTTTTAAGTTTCAATATTTATGCAAACTCAAACCAAATATTAGAGCCATTTAAAACTTTGAGATGAAAAAAATACTTTTATGATAAAATGACCATTTTATAGATTTTGAAAGCCATATTATGATCAAGATTTATGTCTAATGGGAGCAAATGAGTGGTATTATATAAGGGATAGATGAAAGGTAGGATAGATGTATGAAACAATGTGGGACAAATGAAAAATATTCAAACTAATGTTGTAAATTATAAATAATTTATCTTGAACCACATTGTTTAAAAGGTATATATATATATATATATATATATATATATATATATATATATATATATATATATATGTATATATATATGTATATATATATATATATATATATATAACTATTTTTAAAATAGTCTTTGAATATATTTTTAAGTTTATATGATTTTAAATAATTTTAAAAGTTATAATTTCATTAATAGGTAGTAAGTTTTATTTTTTGCACTTTTTTTAACAATAATTAACCAATTTATAATCATTATTAGAGAAAAATTAAAAAGTCATGGGAGTTTCAAATCAATATGGTGCAAGTATTTATGCTTCTTTTATAAGATACTAGGCGAATCCCCGCGCGTTGCGTAGGAACAAAATTATGTAGTTAGAATAATATTATATGTGTTTTGTTAGAAAATATCTAAGGCATTGTCATCAACGATGACATAACAATTATACATAAGAAATCAAAAGGATGATGTATCACTAATGAATTATCTTATATTAAGACATTCTTTCTAAAAAATCAAAAAATAAATAAATAATTAGTTTTCATCATAATAAATAAACAATAAGAAATTTTCATCAGATATTGGTTAAAATAAAAAAAGAAAATCATTGTATAGTTGGAATCTTTATTGTGAATTTTTTTTTCGATTTATTGGTAATGAACTAATATAAGTAAAAAAGTTTTTTAGTTACAAAGAAATATTGTTTAAATATTATGACTTTTCAACTTTCTACAAAAACTTTAAACAACTACAACCGAAGAGACATAAGTAAAAAAATCGATTAATTACGTTAAATTGTTTCATTTAATTACCCACATCAAACCATCCAAAATTATAAAAAAAAGTTTTAGAAACAACTTTATGATTTTATATATTATAATCTTACGAATAACAAATACTACAGAAAAATTACATACTACAAATTTTTAATAACAAAAAGTACCAAAATAACTATTATAACATTTGCATAAAAAATAAATGAAGCACACCTAACTTATATAAAGAATGTAAAACCAATTTCAAGAAAAAAAATTGAAAACAATTTCAACAATATATAAAATCAACATATATTTGGTGTATTTTCCCATTTATTCTACTCTTCATCTTTTAATCACAAACATTGAAAAACATGAATGTTTTCATGAGAAAAATCTACTCATATAGTAACAACATGTATAAATGAGAGGAAGACAAAAAAAATTTAGAGTAAATGCTATTAATTTAGGAAATATGAAGAGTCATTTAGATTTCAAATCATTATGGTATGAGATAACATAATATATCTAACCATATTAGTTTGGAAAGCCTCTATTAGAGTATAGAATAAATATATATATATATATATATATATATATATATATATATATATATATATATATATATATATACACACACACACACACACACACACACACACACACACACACACACACACACACACACACACACACACACACACGAATAAAACAATGTTAATAGTCTTTTATCAAAAATCTTTTACGTGGTTGTAGAGTTTAAGATTCAAATATTGCAATGTATATTTTTATCGAAATAATTGCTATATTAGTAGTTTTTCTCACAAAAATCATTCTTCTGGTTGAAAAGTTTTCGATTCAAATATGAGTTTGTGATTCAAATATGAAGTTGAACAAATAAGTTTTCTCATCAACGGTATTTGTAATGTGATTTTTTCTTTAGATTATAGTGCTTGAAATAGGAAGTAAAACTAAACGATTAGGAAAAAGATATCAAAATGGGAATTTGATGATTTTTTCGATGAACTAAATGGATCATTCTTTAGTTGATTTCTATATTTTTTTCTAAATTGTTTATACAAACCTTTTGTACGGTTTAAGAGTGTTTGACATGTTTTTTAAAAATAAAAATTATAAAAGATGTTTCATTGTTTTTATGTTACTAAAAGTTCTAGTAATTGTTATTTCATATTATTTACTATTCATTAGGTTGTATGTGTGTATATGTAATCACAATCTATTAAATAATAAATAACATAAATTAATAGTTACTATAATTTTGAATAACATAAAAACAATGAAACATTTATTATAACATTTATTTTTAAAAACACATTAAAGACTCCTAAATTGTATAAAATGTTTGTAGAAACAATTTCAAAGATATATTGAAATCAACAAAAGAATAATATATTTAGTTCATCAAAAATCATCAAAATTTTTGTAGAAACAATTTCAAAGATATATAAAAATCAACAAAAGACTAATATATTTAGTTCATCGAAAATCATCAATTTCTCATTTTTTCGCCGTTTAGTTTTACTTCTCATTTCAAACACTTTAATCCAAAGTAAAATATAGATTGGACTTACTATTGGTGCGACAAACTCATTTCTTCAACTCTTCATATTTGAATCGCAAACTCTTCAACGACATGAACAATTTTTGAGAAAAAATACTACTAATATAGCTATTTTCCCAAAAAAAAATCTATAGCTATAACATGGTAAAGTTCTTATCATTTTAAAACAATAAAGACAAAATCGAAAATTAACCTACAAAATGGTGGAATTCTCACAAGTTTATAACTATATATAGCCAAAACGAAAATAAACCTATGACATTGTTGAGCTCTCATGCATATATATTCTAGATAACAGTAACAAAAATTGAAGAGAAGCAAGTTGAAATAATCAAGTGTGGAATAGTTCTTATATAGTCAAAATATTTTAAATGAGCAAAAACAATTAATTAGCATAATATGAAGAGTTTCGAGTTATAAATAAATATTTAAGTAGTATAAGATGAAAAGTTGGGAGTTTCAAATGAATATGATGCAAGTATTTAGTTTATCTTGATTCACAATGATTTGAATGACCTCTATTATAAGAGTTATATAGATATAGATATAGATATATATTTTTTACATCAATTTATTATGAAAATTATTATTTCATAGTTACTAATACTCATATGGTTATTTTAAACAATATATATCTAGCAACATTTTAACTATATAATTGTATTTTGCAAGGTTGTAAAAATCGTTTGACGGTAGCTTGGCGGTCGAGTAGGATTAAGCGATTAACCGGATTACTCGGGGATTAGTCAGGGATTAATACGAGACCCTAAACTATAAAGGAATTCATTTAAAATATATAAATATAACAAAATAGCAAAGATTGATGCATTTTATTCCAAGATACACATAAAAAATTATACATTCCTTTATTTTTATTCTTTAATATTGATTTTTTTCAGTTATCTTGAGTTAATAGAGAGTGTTTATGTCATCATTTAAAAATAAATAAAAAATTTAAAATTTAAAAAAAAATGACCGCCAAGACCGATTAATTGGCCGCCAAGGCCGATTTTTGCAGCAAACCGTCAAGCTGACCGATTAGGCCTAATAGTAATCGGTTGAAGACCGTCAAGCGATTAATCGGCCGCCAAGGCCGATTTCTGCAACACTGGTATTTTGTGTAACACATAATTATTCATATGGTTATTAATAAAATAATATCTAGACAAAAAATTATTTATCCTTTTTAATGACAATCGTCATATTTAAATCGGGTTATAAGTATAGATACTGATTAAGTTGTGTATGTTTTATTTTCGTGTTATTAATAAACTCATTCATAGAATGAAGATAGAAATAAAAAACAAGCTGATCGGTACATAACAATTTTGATCATACACAATAATTTATGTTTTAAATGAATTGTGCAATATGTATAAAAAGTTATTATATATGACAAAAAAATTGTTGTGTGCGAATAAGCTCCCAAAAAAACTTAAAAATATTGGAAGATAAACATATTAGCCAAATGGGAAAGAGAGAGCTTTAAATTCACGTTAAAGGTTATTGCTTTCCATTTTGTTAAAGAATTTGAAATATAAAATTGTTAAAGGCAAACCAGTAAAAATAAAAATATCTTAAAAATTATATATAAAACGAAAATATTAAATAAATTATGAATAAATTACATCATAAAAAATATTGTTTGTAAATAAAAAAAGTTATAATTAAAAATTGCAAAATAAATAACTTTCAAATAAAAAATATGTTTAGAAACATATAAATATAATTTAAAAAAATGTTGATAATTAAAAAAAATACATATCAGAAATAAAAAGGGGGTGTATATTCGGGCTATGACTAGACTTGGTAAAATCAGACACGACAAGACAACCCGACACGAATCAAACACGAAATTAGTGGGTTTGGGTAAAAGGTGTCGACCCGTTTACTTAAACGGGTTGACACGACATGACACGAAATTTAAACGGGTTGAGATATGATCAAGACTTTCAACTCGAAAATGAACCGGATGACCTGTTTAATTATATATATATATATATATATATATATATATATATATATATATATATATATATATATATATATATATATATATATATATATATATATATATATATATATATATATATATATATATATATATATAATATTAATGTTATAGGTTAATAATTGTAGTGTGCAAAATAAAAAAAAGTAGTGTAAATTGTATCAAACTTTTTAAAAGAAAAAACCAAAGGAATGCATAGTGATTTACCATTCAAATATAGAATATATATATATATATATATATATATATATATATATATATATATATATATATATATATATATAAGCTACGTATTAAAGGCACAAACAACGACTTGGTTCGGTGGTTAACGCTTAGGGGAGGAAACTGACGCCACTTTCATCTAGTTTATAAGGAGATAAATCTCCTTCCATTTTCAAAGCCTTAGGAATGCCATCCCACATCGCCGCGGGTAAGAAAGTAGAGTTAATTTCAGCTCTTATATAAGAGTGGGGGTGACTCTTGAGTCTTCAAGGTGGCTTGGTCCCAAATTAACCATTGTTTGGTTTGGTGTGGTTTGGTGAACAAGCTACTGAGTTGGTTTCAACTTAACCATCTTGGGTTAAACCTCTCTGAGTTGACCAGGTTGATTGAGTTGCGATTTCTTTGCCCGAGTAGCCAAGACTCGCCATAGTACAGGGCCGAGTTCGGGTTACATGGGTCACAAGTTACAAGGCTCATGGATTGACCCGATATTTTAAACTTGGATTCGCGGCTCTCGTGCGATTACCGGCAAATAGTCACTGCTGCATTTACCGGCTAGCATCTAGTTCTGTCAACCAAGGTATGTTGCGATTCCCTCTCAGTTCTAATACTAAATCGGGCTTTGTATATTGGTTCGAGTTAATCCGAAAGGAGATTTCAGTAGACATTAAAATGTGAAAGGCTTCTGAATAATCTATTTTGTAGATGAAACGTTGTTTCTGAGTTTTGTTTGCTGTTTTGATCGGGTTTTGTTATTTCTTATAGTACAATTGTTCGAGAAAACTTTTGTGGGACCTTCAACGACCCGACACGAACACGACATAACTCGATCCGTTTGCCACCTCTACCTATGACCTTGTACCGTAGATCCCAAAAGCTGTATTTCTCATTTCCTTTTGAAAACGATTTCGGGAGTCTCTCTCCTCTTTCTCTCTTTTTCCGGCGACGTTCCAGCTTGAATTCGCGGCTCTCGTCCGATTACCGGCGAATAGTCACCGCTGCATTTACCGGTTAGCATTTAGTTCTGTTAACCAAGGTATGTTGCGATTCCCTCTCAGTATGAAATCTTGTAAGCATGTTGAGAAAGTATCGTGAACAAACAACTAATTCATTCAATTTCCTAGTAAAGATGGATTCTAATTGTAGAATCCTAACGATAACAAGACACTATATATATATATATATATATGTGAGATGCCAATTTGTATCATAAGTGCACTAGCATAAGTGATATTTGACCAAGAAGATGTAGCATATAGTTCAATTTTTTAAATGTGGATCTGGAATAGGGATAGATCACCTCAGGCGTGAAATGTCCATAAATTTGTATGACCATGAGAAATTCCAAAAGGAGAATAAAGAAAGGACATGAATTAATCCTTAAAACAAGAACAAATTAAAATGCGTTAATTTGTAGTATAGGAGGATTTCCCCAAAATTTAAAATGAAATCATCTTGCTGGGTCGGCTTAGGGGGAAATAATGAGAGTGATGAACGACCGCCCAAAAGTAGTAGTTATTGACGGCCCACAACATTAGTACCACTGATAAGGTTAAGATTAGCATTCTGATGGTCCACTGATCGTCATCCACTTAGGTCACAATGATGAAGCGGTACCAATAAGGTTAGGGTTAGCATTATGATCATTGTGTATGAGTTCGGTAGGAGGAGTTATTAGTAGTTAGTATGGCTGCTTCGAACGGGATCACTTCCTCCTTCGACCTTTTCCTCTCTCTCTCTCTCTCTCTCTCTCTCTCTCTACGTCGTTATACAAAGGAAGATAAAAGGCCATCGAGGGTAATTTTGTCAAAGCATTGAAGTTGCTATTCAGAAAAGGTGTGGCTATTTGTAGTTCCCTCGATTATTACTTTTAAGCTCTCAAGGGTAATTCGATCAATGCAAAAGCTATATCACGTGGCTGTTACATTCGAGTGAGTGCATGCATGTTTCGACAAAGCTGATGTCCCTTGGGATATATTAATTACTAGACTAACAAGTCTTTACGTCCAACAAAAATAAGAAATATGGTTGCGCATTGCATGTGATGATATGGATGGTTAATTGTTTATGATGGTGAGGTTTACTTCAAAAACAAAATTTGGATGATGGTGAAGCAAATAATAATCCACATGGCAAATATTTGACATCCATGCTATATGAAAACCACAAATTGAATCCAACAATCTGTATAGTAATGTTGCAGCTGGATACCAAGCACAATTAATGCACGAAAAACACAAGGGCCTTCTCATGTAGAAATCAAACCAAGCAACACGTGGACAGGGCCGGCCCTAAGCAGGTGCATGGTGTGCGACCGCACAGGCCCGTATCATATAGAGGGCCCGAAAATTTTATATGTATACTTTATTTGTGTATACTTACTAAGTTTACGTAAATTATGCGTAAAGTGTACCTGGATCAGTTGGTAAAGGCGGTTGTTGTGTATGGTGATGTCCCATGTTGAAGACATGCGGGCTGCGGGGAAGAGTCTTATTATTTAGGCGGAATTTCATTCAAGTCCTTATAAACTTTGAATATTACTTCTATATCCTTATAAAACTCAAAACTATGTATATATCCTTCTAAAACTATAAAATTCACGTATATATATCCAAATTCTTATTTTACTAAGAATTAAACCAATTTAAAATTAACAAACTTATTTAAATTTCAAGATATCATATTATTTTACTAAAATACCTTTCACAAATTAGGATTAAACCAAATTATATTATCACTTCATATTTCTAAGGTTTCTACCGATTCTCAGTGTCATATCTTTCTTGTCCTTTCTAGTTTCTACTTCTTTGTCCTATTCCTTACAAAGAAAAATCAAGCCTTGAATATTCCACAAACTTTAGCCTAATTAATGGAACAAACAAAACCATCACTTTATGGTATTCAAGCCAACTGTGAAGAACACAATGCAGTTTGAGTATCTGATTGTGCAAACAAAAAAAATCCAAACGTCAAGATCATGTACACCTTCGCCTTGACCATGAAATTAAGAAGAATTTATTCGGCAATGGGTGGTCGTAACTTCGCACTTGCGAATCAACAAACAAAGAGCTGGCCATCTATATATTGTTTCCCCTCATACACAATTCATTGTGTAAATTACGAAAGAAGAAGATGATGGTGGTGAATTTGTTTTCCCGTTTCGCGGTGGTGCTGAGCCTGGTCATGACGACACATTTATCTTACGCTACTGGAGATAGGTTTGAGGTTATGAAGCAGTTGAATCGTCTCAATAAACCGTCAGTGAAATCGATCAAGGTGTATTATTCTCTCTTTATTTCTCGCTGATTCTACTTTATTGTTTCGTTAATTTGTTTGATTTGTGAATGCATTTTAAACAGGCCCAGGTGGTGATTAATCGACTGTGTTCCTATCTCCAATCAATCAACTTTTGATCATCCTTCCCTCAAAAACCACAATCAACTTTTGATCATCCTTCCCTCAAAAACCATAAAATTCAGGTTTCTCTTCGTCTCTATCGCAGTGAATATTTAAATGTGTTCAAATTAAATTTTTGAAACATGCAATTAAGCTCAATTAATGAAGAGGGTCTATATGATCTTTATGCTTTTATTATAGCCGAAGCCAAGTTTTCATCTCCATGGTTTAAATTATGTATGCATGCAAGTATCATCGGAAAAACACGAAACAATTACTCAATTTTGGCATTTAAATAGGAACTGCCCTAAAGGAACAATCCTAGTTAGAAGAACAAAGAAAAAAGACATTCTCAGAGCTTCTTCTATCAATAAATATGGCAAGAAAACCGGTCAATCCATTGTTGCACATCCAAGATTATCATATAAATTCAGTGTTTTCGAGGCAAACCGGCTACAAAACTAGTCAACAATTTGTCTGCTACGGAATCTCCCCATCTCAGCTACGACTTATTTAAATCAAACTCCCAAATGTTAACGGGTTCTTGGAGGTCGTCCTTTGGACAAGTGTACGAAAAGAGGAAGACATCTTCTTCATAGTTTTTTTTTGAACAACCAATTAAAGCTGTAAAAGTCGATGAATCAGAACAAAGAAGAAAGAGGTAGAAAGAACAAAAGAGGATAAGGAAGTAGAAACCGGAAAGTACAAGAAAGATATGACAGAGAATCGGTAGAAACTGTAGAAATATGAAGTGATAATATAATTTGGATTAATCCTAATTTGTGAAGGGTATTTTAGCAAAATAATATGATATCTTGAAATTTAAATAAGTTTGTTAGTTTTAAATTGGTTTAATTCTTAGTAAAATAAGAATTTGGATATATACATGAATTTTATTGTTTTAGAATGATATATACATAGTTTTGAGTTTCATAAGGATATAGAAATAATATTCAAAGTTTATAAGGACATGAACGAAATTCTGCCTATTTTTTAACTAGATATGCCTTTCTTTTTACCAAGCCCTTTCATCTTATCAGCCAATTACTTTTTAGTTTCCATTAAGCCCATTTAATATATACCAATTACCAAGCCATTAAAATTAACTTTCTTTCCAACGTTTTTCCAAGGCCCACACAATTAACAAATCAAAGCACATTTTTTTTTTAGATCGACTTAATCAGAATTATATAATCAAAGCTTTAGTTTTAGCCTTTTTTTTATTGTTGATCAATTCCAAGTTTCCAACACATATACAAATTAAAGCTTCTAGATTTTTATAAATTTTGTTATTGTTTTAGTTTTTCAGTTTTTGTCAAATGATTATCGTATTGTTATAATTAAAAAATATTTTATTTAAGCGCCATTTTTAGTATTTGCACAGAACCCCTAAAATCAACGGACCAGCCTACACGTGTACATGTCTCAAACAAAGATTTGAACTAATGATATGTGGCTGCATGTTATCCACATGACAAGTAGCTTAGCAAAATTGAAAGAATAATTCAACAAGCGAATATGTGGGTCCACCGAGAAATTAAAAGTAAAGTCGTATGAATTTGCTATTACGTGGCTTTTATAGCAATGGTGTACGATTTGATATCATGGCTGAAATTAAAGCATGATCTGTTGGGATAATCGGTTTGGTAAGTCACGTGATGCATGGCTAAATTAATACGTATTTATAGTTTGTTTTATTTAGACGTAGAATAAAGAAAGAGTGGATAAAGAGGTTTGACTAATTCATAAGAATGTATACGTTGGATGCTGAAAGAGGCATGTTGGAGCTTGGGAATAGGTCAGCTCTTTACCGGTTCTTTAGATTAGATCAATGTTGCAAATGTCGCTAGGACCTACCAGGTCGGCGGACTAGCGAGTAGCGACTAATCAGCTAGGCGGGGAGTACTCGGTGAGTACTGTTCATGACTATATATATATATATATATATATATATATATATATATATATATATATATATATATATATATATATATATATATATATATATATATATATATATATATATATATATATATATATATATATATATATATATAGGGAGAGGTTAAAATGAGAATATAAAAAAGGTTGAGAATGCGAGAATGATTCTGGACCAATCAATATATAAGGGCATATTAGTAATTATATATTTTAATTAAATTATAACAAATCAAATCAAATCTTACTTCCTAAAATTTAGGATTTTGATTGATAGTTACCTAAAATTATTTTTATCAATTTTCTGTCAAAATTTTAAAAATCAATAGTTTTTATTTTTTCTTGACGATTTCATTGAATAGAAAAAAAAAGTTTAGTGGTATATTTTTATTAGTATTTTGTAAAAATTATAAAAAAATTTCGTTCTATTCATCAATGAATAAAAATGTACATACAATTGAATTTTTTTGAGAATTAAAAATAAATTATATTTGATATGATTATTTTAATCATTAATGATTACAAGTAGAAATATTAATGAAATGAATAAATTACAATATAAAGATAGGAACTCAATAATTATAATCATAACCAAAGATAAAAACAATACATTTGTAATCATAATGAATAAATGACAATGTAACAGAAAATAACTACTTTAGTTGTAATCACAAATGAATAAAACAAATATAAGAAAAATCAATGTTATACTGCCGATCATTATTCTTTCTGTCATTTTTCTTGGTGCTACTATCACATACAAAAAGAGGTGCATCCATGATCATTGTCATTCTTGGATTCATACCTGCAAAATCAAGTTTAAGGATCTTTAAAATAATATTAACTCATAAATTATAATGTTTTCTATGCATATTCACTATTGTATATGCAAATACAGTGATGATTAAAATGATAATAATATGTGTTCTAATCATTTATATAATCATATTTATAATCATAAATGATTATAACCATATAAAACATGTGTGTAGTTATAATCATAAATGATTATAACCATACAAGCTTTTAATCATTTATGATTAAAGTTATGATTTTTGTCTAATGTTTTTTTTTCAGATTGATATCAAGAAAATATTACATATTTGTTTTAACTTTAATCATTTATGATTATAGAATCGAAGAGCATAGTTGAATTCAAATATGTATGAATGTTTTATATGTAATCATACATGAATATATATCTCTAATCATAAATGATTAGACCTAAATAAAATATAAATATAACTATGAATGTAACAAAATCAATTTAAAAACTAAATAATCTTGCACATACACTTTGTGTGCATGGGGAATTACAAACCTGAATGGTCATGGCCGTGAAAACGAATTTGAGACTGATAATTCACAAGTTTATGTAACGCGCAGTAGTTATACTTAAAAAATTCCCAGCAATCCTTTCTTTGATCAATTTCTACAAAATGGCAACAACATGTAAATAGAATAAAAAAGAACAACAAGTAGCAATATTGATGGATTCTGATCTGATGCTCCTGGTGCTGTTTATTAATTTGTTGCTGTTCAGTTTTGGCGATTCCGGAGTGTTCATTTGCTAAAGTGCTCGGGGTGCTCCTGGAGCTATTTTTCAAATTGCTGTTATAGTTGTTCAATTTGAATTGGTGTTACATTTTTCGAATTGGTGCTAAGTTTTTGCTGCTACATCTAATTCTCTCGATGGTACATAATTTTGAAAGTTGGACAATTTTACCCTTGGTGTTGCTGCTGTCTGCTACCGGTTTTTGTTGATTTTCTGAGAGACTTCTGTGTTGGTGCTGCTTTGGTGTTGTTGCCTGTTTTGGTGCTGCTGCAATCTTTTTTCCCTGTAGCTCGCATATGGGCTGCTACATTTGGTTATTAATTGCTGTTCAGTTAGTTGGTCTGGTGTGCTTGGGTTTAGACGATTTTGCCCCTGCTCAACCTTTTCAATTTATAGAATTGTCTTACTGCTAGTTAATTCGGTGCTACTGTAATTCTGATCTGTTTAGTGCTCTGTCAGTTGGTTAGTCATCTATTTGTAATTTCAACATTGTTGTTCCGTAAGCTACCCGCTTACTTTTTTATTTAATTTTATTGCCGTTCTAAAAAAACAATAACTCTTTTTAGCGATCGGAACCTATGTATACATACCTGATAGTGATTTGGATCGACACCCCCAAATATGATTTCACTACTTTCGTCTTTTTCAATCTTCACATGTGGAAAGCTACTCCCCGATAATTCATCTTCAATATCAACATCCTCCTCCTCTGTTTACTTCTTGTTCTTCTTAATCCGTTCAACTTTGTCCATCTCTGAACCTAAATTAACCATTACCGGTTGTTCGATTAACCACCAGAAGGAAAAAATCACAAAATGTTTAGAAATGTAGAGGAAAACTTACATCGTCAATGACATATGAGAAACTAGCACCGACATTTGATGCGCTCTTGACCGGAAGATCTTGCCTTTTTGTCTTGCTTACTAGATTCTTCCTGTCGATGATGAAACGATTGTTGCTGACCTGGGTAGTGGCGTTGATTTTTCTCTTCACTTGAGTCAAAGAGAGGGTTTTCCTGGTTGAGGCTTCGATGATCGTCGATTCATACGGAATTAAGTCACCAGATTTTATGGGTTTACCAAAAATCAAAAGGTGTTGAGTGTGCTAATGGTGATGGTGTTGGCCGGTGGCTTGACGATGAAGGGTCAATAGATTTCAACCTGATTTTCAAGAGGGTGAAGGCAGCGAAGAACCAGTGAAATAGAGGCGACGGCGATTTGGCAAAGGTGTTGAAGGGTTTTGGTATTACCCGATCTATTAAGAGAGAGAAAGAGGATGTGAGAGGGAGAGTGATTGTAGGGCATTTAATTTTAAAATAGCTAATTTCAAGGTAACGGGTTAAATTGAAATTACTATTAAACCCTCAACCGGGTTTTATAATAGTATTCACCCAATTTTGTATTTAAAAAAATTAAATTACCATAAAAATATAAACCATAGATCTTGTAAATTAAATGGTCCAGATTCTTTCTCACTTTCTCAACCTTTTAACCCTCCTCATTTTATCCTACCTCTATATATATATATATATCATTATTATATACGAAAACCAGTTTTATTAAAATTTAAGAAAAGTGGAAGTTGGAAATAGCTTCAGATTTTAGGAACAATTTTTGTAGATTAAAGAAGGATTTTTAAGGATTTTATATCTGATTTTACGGGAATTTTTGCTTTGGCGTGAAGTTCACGCAAAAAAAACAAAAAAGAAAAAAAATTGGCGAGTGAAGAAGAACGATGATCTGTCACCCTCCTTTATCTCCTTTCTCTCCATGACGACACGTTTCAAACCAGGTCGCGTTTGTAGGGACATCTGTATTCCACTCTCGTTTTCCCCTACACGTGTCCGAATAACGGTATACCGTACCGCCCTTCCCTTTTCTTCTTCCTAACAGTCCATCCTTTTTCTCTCTCTCTCTCTCAAAAAACCATGGGCATTACTGTTTCTTCATCTTCTTCTATCAAAAGAAATACTCACCCGGTTATCAAAATCATCATGGCTTTCGTCCCCTAAAGGCGTATTGCCAACTGAGTCCATTATACCACCACCGCCTCCCTCTTCATCTGATTCTGGGTCTCCTCTCTCTCTCTCTCTCTCTCTCTCTCTCTCTCTCTCGTTGTTCTATATTCGAACTGATGTCTTCAATCGACCTTGTAAAGGCTTAGGGTTCCAAATCGATCGAATGAGTTTAATCAACGATAGGGGTTCTTCATCTCATCGATTTCACTCAATCTATACCCTAAGCGCTTGTAAATTGTACCTATCTCCTGCATCGTGTTCTTAATCTCAGTAAAATTCACCATCTGCATCTCTTATCCTTGATTTTCATTTTCACCGTTATATGGACTTTTGGATTTTCTTACCAAATGTTTGAGTTAAGCGGTAAGTTAAGAATTCGGTTAATAGTCGTCCAAGATCTTTGTCGATTAGCTTCTCATTTGTTCAATTTGTATTTTCTAAAGTCGGCTTTTTACAAGCTTTATAACTACTATATTTGAAAATTTGGTTTGTCGACCTAGGTCAAAGTAACAATATGAGTTTTTTCGGTGACTTGGAAAAAAGATACCTGTGGGATTTACGTTGAGCCAGGTGATTCTGATGAGGTAATTTTGGTTTCTATCTATTATTCGTATCATTTTCTTGTACTTTTTACAATTAGAGTTTGGCATAACCGACGTTGATGTTTGGTCTATTGCAGCTTCCTGATTAGGTTTTACGTTTTTTTCTGTGATATTTTTGATTTTTTGTTGTCGAGTAAAATGAGGTATTGAAAGCACTTTTTGATGAAGCTGTTTGCGACACTGAGGCGTTGGTCAGACGACAGAGACAGGCGGTGGTCCGAGCACAAAAGGAGCGAAGCATCAATTGTATCCACTACATGCCTTAACGTTAAATTCAGACCCTTCTCTACTTTTATGGTTGTGCACAAGACCATCTTTCAAAATTCTAGGTCTGTGTCTTCCTTCTTCTTGCTGCCTCAGCCCCTCTTTTCTCTCCGCTATCATCTTTATTCTTTTAAAAATTTCACTGATTGAACCCAAATTCAAAAAAAATGGACATTAAAGGGTGGTGGTTGATAAAAATAGCATCTATGTGTTTGTTAAAGAGCTTGGCCGGTATCCCCGGCCTTGATCTGCGTCTCCTTCTTTTTGTTCTTCTCTATGAACTTTTAGATAGTGACGTGCTGGTAGCCGTGGTGTATGGTGTGTTGTTTTAGCTGGTGGCGGCCTTTGACCTTGAAAACCATAACTTCAAATAAGGTTTCTTTTTTATGAACTTTTAGATAGTGATATCCTTCTCATGTCTATTTATCTCCATCTCCCACTTATTCACTATTATTGTTGCAAATTGCGCCGCATTGTAGATCATTGGGTTCTTTTTGACTAGATGTTCAATTCAAATTTTCAGTGGTTCCGTAACTTTCAAAGTTTTATTTGGATTGATGAGATATAATTTGCCCAGACAGCACCGTTAACCAATGTCTACAATAATGGTGATATCCAAAGTGAAAAATAATATTATTAGATATTGTTTATAAGATGAATATTACCTTATCTTATGTCTAATTCGACGTGAATTTATTTTCTAAAAAGATGATCCTTTTCTCAACAATTAAATGTAGCTTGTCCAATTCATTCATGTCAAAAAGTTGAAAGAGTTTGTTTCCCCTGTTCCTATAATTTGGTTTGAAGTTCCACATTCTAATTGCAGATGACGTTGACCATGTTCTTAAATTTGAATGTGTTATTACAGATTCATAAACAAAATCTTAAGTTGGAAACAGGAACATGATATTGATGTTGCATATGATTCCAACTCCTTCACCAAGTCTAAGAAGATTGATTTCAGTCATTGATGGAAAAGGGCACTTGAATTCATCTTCTATAACTTTTCGTGTGTTTCATACAATATTTATGTGATCATTATGAGACAAGTTATATTTACGATTATT
This sequence comes from Cichorium intybus, assembly GCA_023525715.1. Taxonomy (NCBI): domain Eukaryota; kingdom Viridiplantae; phylum Streptophyta; class Magnoliopsida; order Asterales; family Asteraceae; genus Cichorium; species Cichorium intybus. Next base: position 120,366,055 of record CM042013.1, on the reverse strand, counting down.
ATTGCCCATTGAGGGCCCTTTTTACTATAGGCTAATACCCTTGGGAATGTTAAGAATGATTTAAGTAATGTGAAAAAGTGGCGGGTTTTTTCTATTCTCAGTTTCTTTTATGTTATTCTTTTTTAATTTTAAGTTTAACAAAAAGAAGAAAAAAAATAATGTCTACAGAAAACTATATAATTGTGACATTTGAAGGTTCACACTCTATTAGATGGATTGGAAAAGGTAGGCGCGAGTGTAGAAATTCCAACGTTAGTCTATGGCGAATTGAATTCCATTCCAGGTTGGTATGTGGTATATTTTTTACTCATTAATTTATAAAAGATAAAAACTTTATTATATTGAAAATTGCATTGAATAATATATTTTAAAATTTTTAATTGTCGTAATCCTCATGCACTTCTTGCAATTGAAAATGTTGATCCAGTGCGTCAAGATTTGGAAAATGAAATGGTATCATACTTTAAAAATTTTACTCAATTAAAAACTTAGTATTTTAATTTTTTCCTATTAGGATTTTGTACTTTAATAAATTCATCCAATTACATCATCATAGTTTCAATTTTCCCTTATTATCACATTGTATTTTTATTTTTCATGTTTTAATTCTGCTATTTGTTGTATTGTATTTAATCTTTATGGTTTTTTTTTTCAAAATCAGTTGGAAAATAAAAACAGAGATGAGACGTTGGATGATTTAAGTGATATATTGGGTAATTTGAAGGGAATGGCTACCAAGATTGGATTTGAACTCGACAGGTTTGCTTTTCTTTTTCTTATGACTTTTTGGAAGATGGACAAGTGTTGTTTCTGCTAAGTGAATGAACGAACTGAAACTCGAAATGATAGATGGAATATGGAAATATGTTTGATATGCAAAGACTGGCAGACTATGTGGAGCTATCTTGTCGCATAGCTCGTAGGTGTAAGTATTGTGTTGAAGATCATAGATCCCCATGCATTGCCAAGATCCAAGATGATAAGTCTGCAAGGTTAATTAAATTTTTATCTGCTTTTTTTCTTGCATCTCCTACACCATATTATTTACCTTCATTGGAAAATTTAATCTGTTTCACGGAATATGTGATGGTCACTTTTTTGGATTTTCAAAACCTCTATTGAGACCTCACAAAGCATTCAAAAAAACAATTCTAATTTAAATCTCTGATATGCACAAAATCTTATGCAATACAAAACTAACAAAAAAACTAAACTAATTTTATCTATTTTTTTACCAGAAGGGTACCCCTACAGGTAATATGGGGTTTTTAAAAATTTGAACCGTGAGATAGGAACAAGAATCATGCAAGAGATCTCCTTGTTCTACAACTAATATGCATACAGGTATCATGATGTGTAAAGTATGTGTTTCGAAGTTATAACAAATTGAACACATCGCAACTGAAGATGCTGTCAATTTAATGACTATCCATGGTTAATGTGTCTAGCTGCATCATATGATTCCATCCATCTTCTTGGAAATTTCTTTGCCTTTTTTATGGTGTTGCAAATGGTCACTCTTAATTCTTTCTACTAAAGAAATGGTCTTCACTCTAGAAGATGTTCTAACTTTCTAAAATTTTCTAAGAGGAGGCTAGCTCAAAAAGGAATCGGCATTTGGCTCTGATGTCATCAAATTCGCATTGTTTGTTTTTAGGTTTTGTAATGAGAAATGCTTAAGGTTATGCAAAACTTATCCATTTCATTTGGCTTATTTCATAGACTCCAAATTTATGTATTTTTATTGGATTAGCAGGTGTCATACGATGGAGTTTTAGCTGTGATTAGCCAAATTAAAACAATAAACAAAAAGTTCATGTGGTGCTTTAGATGTCTTAGTGGGCATGTGGTACTCCGATTTAAAAAAATAGAATGTAGGCCGTTAAGAAATTGCTTAAAACTTGCTTGTTCAGTTGAAGTACTCCTATTTGACCCAATAAACTAGCAACCAGTGTTTCATCACATGCTACTCTATTAGCAAGGCTTCCGAAAAATGATTTTGTATTTTGTTCTTTTTTTCTCTCTTTTTCGTAAGGATGTTCTATTTTTAGCTTTTGTAGAATAACTATATCCTGCTGCTATAAATTGTATTTATATAATGCCATTAGTAGAAATTTTAATTGAAAGCGATTAAACAATTTAACCATAATAGCAATGTATTTTCAGTTCATGGGTCGTGCTTAGCACGACATTAAAAACTTCCTAGTATATATATATATATATATATATATATATATATATATATATATATATATATATATATATATATATATATATATATATATATATATATATATATATATATATATATATATGCTTGTGACAAGCATATGTTAGTTATGTGGTGTGTGTCTTGTGATAAATACGTCGTGTGCCTATTGTATATTATATATACATATTGTGTGTTATGTATTATATTTTTAAAGTATATTTTTATTTTTATTATATATAGGTAGTGTGTGTATTGTATCATATATAATTAGCGGCGTGTGTTGTGTTCATTATATATTGTTAGGCGAATCGGAGTACTCATCACGACGAACCGTGATGGCCATGTTGGATACCTATCATGGCGTCCACGCCGATCTGTGATGGGCGTGGTCGTGATGGATGGTGATGGGGAGCACGCTGGATCACAGCCAATGGGAACAAAAGAGCCGTTGAACTGCTAGAAACCTTTAAAAAAATTTCATTTAAACAAAAATTTCCTTATAAATATACACACAATTCTCATTTACACACACACACACACTCATACAATATTTCTTATATTCTCATATATATATATATATATATATATATATATATATATATATATATATATATATATATATATATATATATATATTCACACCAAAATATGAATTATGTGGAACAAATGGAGTTTTTTAAACAATACGATTCGGACGATGACGAATTTATCACAACATTTTTAATGTTGTGTCGCACGCTGCCGATGAAGAGTCTTCAAACGTTAGACAAACAAGAATCGTTATCAACCGAGATCGGCAAGCTACACATGATCTTTTGGTACGTGACTATTTTGCTGATCCTCCGCTTTATAATGATAAGTTTTTTAGACTTCGTTATCGTTTAAATAGAGACTTATTTTTACGTATTAGCAATGCTTTAGAGGCGTGCTACGATTATTTTAAGCAAAAACCCGATGCTAGAGGTAGAATGGGTTTCAGTTGTATAAAAAAATGTTCGGCTGCACTTAGGTATTTAGGATTCGGCATAACAGCTAACGCTAGTGACTAGTATCTGAATTTGGCTTAGAGGACCGTAAGGGGTTGTGTGGATTGGTATTGTGCATGTGTTATTGACGTCTTTGGCAAAGAGTATTTGCGTAAACCTACAGCTCGTGATATTGAGAAATTATATTTGGCACATGAAGCGAGACATGGTTTACCGGGTATGATTAGTAGCCTTGATTGTACCCATTGGGCGTGGGAAAAATATCCAACCGCGTGGCGAGGGCAATTTACCTAAAGTGACATAGGTGAGCCAACTATGATATTGGATGCCATTGCATCACACGATTTGTGGATTTGGCATGCGTACTTTGGGGTAGCAGGTCCAACAATGACCGGAATGTTCTGAATCAGTCTCCTATTTTCAATGATATTTGGACCAGGCGAGCTCCTGATATGTCATTCATAGTTAACGGTCGTCAATACAAACACAGCTACTATCTTTGTGATGGGATTTATCCGGATTACGCCACATTTGTGAAGGCGTACGCGGTACCTCGAATTGAAAAAGCAAAGATGTTTACACGAAGAAAAGAATCTGCTAGGAAGGACATAGAGAGGACATTTGGGGTCCTCAAGCAAAAATGACATGTGATCAAACACGATGCACGACTCTTTGACGATGGTAGGATCAAGACTATTAGGTATGCGTGCATCATTTTACATAATATGATGGTTGAACAAAAAGGTAGAACGATTTGCACATACGACGAGGCTGACGCAGTTAACCCGGATCAACAATTCATTCCCGGATCGGCCGAATATTTACAACGAGTAGTCGAAATTCAAGATTCCGAAACGTGCCAATATCTTCGTGAAGACTTAGCAGAGCATGTTTATCAAAACAACTTGAATGAAGACGAGTAGTTTTATTATTGAATTTTTCATATGGTGTTCTACGTAATGTTTTTTTTTTAAATTAATGTCTATGTAATGGTTTTTTTAAATGTAATGTTTTTTTAACGAAAAATTAGGTTTTTATTTATTTTTGAATTTTTTTTAATTAAAAATGTGATTTGGTGTGATGAAATGTGATAGGTATTTCTTGTGTGGAGTAATAACAATGTGATAGAATGTGATGGTGAAAAAAGCTGACATGGCAATGACGTGGCGCCCATCACATGTGATAGTGTGATGGGTACTCCCAATGGTTTTAGTGTGAGTGTGTTGGGTATATTGTATTTATAATATGTATTAAATGTGTCATATGCCTCTTTTGTTTTGTTTGTGTGTAAAATATAAACCGGAAGAAGAATGAAGACTTTTATCGGCTTTGAGCATATCCTATATTGGCCAGGGAGAGAAAAGAGGACAAATGAAAGTGTATAAATGGATGCGCCTTACCTGGCTTTGGAGTAAAAATCCGGTTCTTCTCTGAACCGACTGGTTCCATTGAACCGGTTCCTCACTAAACCGAGTTGGTACATTTTAATGTGATTTTGGACCGATTTGGGCCGATTTTGGTCCAAGTTGGTCTGAATTTTACGACTTTTGGCTGAGTTGGTACCATTTCCGAGTTTTTTTTCGAGTTGGCTAAACTTGAGTCGGTAGAGTGCCGATCCGAGTAACTCGCCGAGTTGTCCCAGTTTTACAACCCTAGATTAGAGTAGTATTTTATGGCTTTTTTATTCCCACATAATGTATGACTGTAAGGCTATATATATATATATATATATATATATATATATATATATATATATATATATATATATATATATATATATATATATATATATATATATATATATATTACAGTAAGAATATTTGGTTCTAACATATGTCTCTTTTATAATTATAATTTTTACATCAACTTATTATGAAAATTATTATTTCATAGTTACTAATACTCATATGGTTATTTTGAACAATATATATCTAGCAACATTTTAACTATATAATTGTATTATGTGTAACGCATGAATATTCACATGGTTATTAATAAAATAATATCTAGACAAAAAATATTTCTCCTTTTTATTAATAATCAACATATTTAAATCGGGTTATATGTGACAACTAAAAATTTGTCATATGCAAGATAATAATTTATGCTCAATATAAAATAGTTGATACTTAAATAAACTCAACATGTTATGTAAGGGCAAAATGGTCCAAGAAAGTGAAATTATTGAGAAATCGTTTGTTAAGACCTTTATTTAAGTCATGATATGATGATAATTTCAATCAGAGTTTATTTTTAAAGGCCCAAGAACAAAAAGAGGAATAAAAGACTAAAAGTAAAAACTTTATTGAACAATTTTAAAAATTAATATCTTGACATAAAAAAGGAATTGAGAAAAAGTCCTGAAGGAAACTTTGGTAATATTTGAGATAATAAAATATAGGAAAAAGATTTAAGTCATTTGTAGTGATAACGAAAAAGTTATGATGGATTTAAAATGGCCCAAAAGTGACAAAAATGAACAAAGGGTCATTTTCAAGAGCAAAGGCTGATAACAGAAAATACAGGGCCGGTCCATTGGTTTTTCATGCCCCGGGCGAAAGAATGTGATTATGCCCCAATGGAATATAATTTCTAAAAGAAAATGCTACAAACTTTTATATATAAAAAACTCAAAATTATACAAAACAAAATTTACAAATTCGCATAAAATGATGTATGCATAGATGTTTTCAAGCCAAAAATACAAACAAAAACATGTCTTGATCTTTTATCAAGAATATACTTTAGTATTGTAAAAGCTTTCCAAGAAAGTTTCTGAAGCGAGACTTTGAAGTCAATATTATACATTGCCGTGGAGAACATGATCCAACTATAAGTAGTAGCTCCATTTCTGCACAAGAGTTAGTTATGTAGAATAACAACACACGTAATAGCACCTATACCTTACCAAAAAATAGTTAGAAAAACAAATTACCTTCCGTTTATTACACCAAATAAAAAGGACTTCTGCCCATTCCTTGCAATCAATTTAAGCATCAATGGATAAAACTGGAAGTACAAAAAGAATAAAAATGTGAAATATATTCTATGTAATTTAAAAATAATCTATTTGACATATTCTGATTTTGTAACAAAACTAAGTATACTGAGATTTTGCCACATTCAATCCAAAAACTGATTATGCATAGCTAAATTATTGATCTACTTAACACATTCCATTGTTTGCAATTTTGGACATGTATTAACAGACAACAAACCAAAGTACTGAACAAGTAAACATAGACACATAACTACAAACACTTGGCAATGATGAACTCAAAAAAATAACTCAAATAACTCGAATTCCATTTACCTTGAGTGTAGTCTGATTTTACTCTTGCAATGAAAACCAAATCTTAGAGTCTGCACTGCAATTCAATTGTCAAAACATAAAAATTCAAAAACATATATCATCTGATTTTGAGTTCGATTCAGGTTAAAACCGTGAAATTCAATTCAATTACCAGGAGAGATTGAGTGGAGTTGCAATTCATGGGACTACCGATATTCAGAATATTGGTCATGGGACTACCGATATTCTGATTCTCTGAATTTCTGATTGATTTTGGTTTGTAGTTTGATCTGAAATTCTGATTTGTGTTTCACAGTTTGGTCCTGGTAATTGAATTGCAACTCCACTCAATCTCTCCTGGTAATTGAATTGAATTTCACGGTTTTAACCTGAATCGAACTCAAAATCAGATGATATATGTTTTTGAATTTTTATGTTTTGACAATTGAATTGCAGTGCAGACTCTAAGATTTGGTTTTCATTGCAAGAGTAAAATCAGACTACACTCAAGGTAAATGGAATTCGATTTATTTGAGTTATTTTTTTGAGTTCATCATTGCCAAGTGTTTGTAGTTATGTGTCTATGTTTACTTGTTCAGTACTTTGGTTTGTTGTCTGTTAATACATGTCCAAAATTGCAAACAATGGAATGTGTTAAGTAGATCAATAATTTAGCTATGCATAATCAGTTTTTGGATTGAATGTGGCAAAATCTCAGTATACTTAGTTTTGTTACAAAATCAGAATATGTCAAATAGATTATTTTTAAATTACATAGAATATATTTCACATTTTTATTCTTTTTGTACTTCCAGTTTTATCCATTGATGCTTAAATTGATTGCAAGGAATGGGCAGAAGTCCTTTTTATTTGGTGTAATAAACGGAAGGTAATTTGTTTTTCTAACTATTTTTTGGTAAGGTATAGGTGCTATTACGTGTGTTGTTATTCTACATAACTAACTCTTGTGCAGAAATGGAGCTACTACTTATAGTTGGATCATGTTCTCCACGGCAATGTATAATATTGACTTCAAAGTCTCGCTTCAGAAACTTTCTTGGAAAGCTTTTACAATACTAAAGTATATTCTTGATAAAAGATCAAGACATGTTTTTGTTTGTATTTTTGGCTTGAAAACATCTATGCATACATCATTTTATGCGAATTTGTAAATTTTGTGTTGTATAATTTTGAGTTTTTTATATAAAAAAGTTTGTAGCATTTTCTTTTAGAAATTATATTCCATTGGGGCATAATCACATTCTTTCGCCCGGGGCATGAAAAACCAATGGACCGGCCCTGGCTTTGATGTTGGTACGGATTTATGGAATACATGATGGGATAAACTTATAATCTTGGAACACATTTGGGGAAGAACTACAAATGTCGGATTCCTTGAGTTGAACCGATTTTCTTTTGAAGGTAAAATTCGACTTATGAACCTTAGATGTATTGAGCTTGAAAGCTATTATTGCATGTTGGATTTTTCCGGAAAATTAGAATGATTGTGAAGTTTTTGATGGTATTCGAGTAAATCCATGAATGCGAGGTTGATAATTGTTTCAAAGAAACAAGAATATATGAATTTGCTTATTTGCTTATGGTTGGTATATTATTGTGGAAACTTCTAATGTTTATTGAAACTGGAATGGAATCTTGAATTCCAATCATTTTGAGACAAGTTTTGGTATGTACAAAAATAGCACAAAAGTGAACCTAGAAATTAATTGGGAAAGTATTATGAAGTGTTTGGAACACATTTGTGTCAAATGAAATGAAAATAACATGTTTTGTAACGTTTTCTATTAATAGAAACTTTATTCGTTGAAATTTGCCAAAAGGTTATAAATGGGTAAAATGAGGATTTTGACGTCTAACCATTAAAGTGAGTTTAAAGATAAGTAAAACTCACAATTTTCTAGAATAAATTTGTAGAACCCGAAAATACCACTTTTGGTCAAAATGGTAAAAATGTCCAAAATTTGTATTATACTTTAAGAATCACACTTGGACATCATAATGAAACTAGATGATGACTAGATGTATTTCAAGATGGATTAGACAATTATTATATGTTTAGTTGTCTAATAAAATCTAATTTTCTATTAGATTAATAGAGATTGAAGGACGCTTGGAAGCAGCGAGTTTCTAGAGTTATGTGGATTAGTGTAGCTAGACGTACCTGGCTACTAATGTGAGTACATGTGGCTTTTTCTCACTATAGGGTACATGACAAATTGTTGACAAAGCTTTTACGTGATTTATAAACAATATATGATATGCAAAATCGTTCTAGGTATGTTATGATTATGAAAGTTTTATACGATGATTTTGAAAGAATGTTTTGGCATCAAGCCTACAATGATTAAGAAAGTATGTTTTAGCATATTATGTTGTTGAAAGATTGTTTTGGCATCAAGCCTACAATAATCACGAAAGTATGTTTTATCCCACTCTGTGATTGAAAGATTGTTTTGTTTTCAAGCCTATTATGCTTATTAAATATTTAAATTGTTAATGTTTATATTATTGTACATGTGTCTCATGGCATTATATGATATTTCGTACAAAAGAAAAAGCAGTGTTTTGACGCATGCATAGAGTGTGAATGCATATGAGTCGAGTAAGGTCCGGACACGTCCCCGTAACGGGACAAGACTCTACTGGGATGGTACCTCCCGTTGCGAAGTAGAAATCTTTCAGGAGTCATTATAGGATGATCTGTTCTCCTATTTTAACGAGCTTTGATCTTTATAGACTTCTAGGCGTGGTATATAACCACGAGCTTTTGTAACGAATGTGACCTGGTCTTTTTGACCTAAGGTGCGGGTAGGAAAACCCACGAGCTTTGCATTGGTGTGTGAATCATGCATTGCATATGCACCTATTATGTATGATACGTATTGAATTAAATATATATTGAATATATTGTTTAAGTTTCAAGATTCTACGAGCTGGTTTTGTAAAGAAGTTTTTGGAAAGTAAAGGTTATATTATATGACTTATTTTGCAAAGAAATTTGAAAAGAAATATGTCAAATATATGATATTGCTTATACAACAATTTCAATAATGTTTTGAGTTTAAAACCCATGTAGCTCAAGAGACGTTTTCGTCTTACGTATTTTATTTATGCCATGTATCCCAGCTTTTAGACACGAGAGGTAGAAGAAAGTAGATGGCCCGAAGAAATTGGGATGTTAGATGGAGTGAACCTTGATTGATGTAATGGTTTGTAATCCTAACTTGCTTTCTATGATTTAGTTTGCTATGAAGTTGCAACCCCCGTAGGTGTTCAAACATTTGTACAACTTAATTGTTTTTGTTGGGACCGAAATTTTAAGACATGACAGGAGGTCATGAGAAAAATTTTTAAAATATGCCATTTTGTTCTATAAAGAAATACGATTTTTGAAATATGAGATTTTTCAACATTAAATTTTATGAAATATTACACCATTTATGGTGTATGAAAATCGGGGGTTACATTATAAGTATTGATACTGATTAAGTTGTGTATTTTTTATTTTCGTGTTATTAATAAAGTCATTCATAGAATGAAGATAAAAATAAAAAAACCGAGCTGATATGTACATAACAGTTTTCATCATACACAATAATTTATGTTTTAACTGAATTGTACAATGTGTATAAAAAATTTATTATATATGACAAAAAAATTGTTGTCTACGAATAAGCTCCAAAAAAAAAAAAACTTAAAAATATTGGAAGACAAACATATTAGCCAAATGGGAAAGGAGAGCTTTAAATTCACGTTAAAGGTTATTGCTTTCCATTTTGTTAAAAAAATTGAAATATAAAATTGTTAAAGACAAACCAGTAAAAATAAAAATATCTTAAAAATCGTATATAAAACGAAAATATTAAATAAACTATGAATAAATTACAGCATAAAAAATATTGTTTGTAAATAAAAAAGTGATAATTAAAAATTGCAAAATAAATAACTTTCAAATAAAAAAGTTGTTTAGAAACATATAAATATAATTTAAAAAATGTTGATAATTTTAAAAAAATAAATATCAGAAATAAAAAGGGGTGTATATTCGGGCTATGACCTTGTACCCTAGATCCCAATAGCTGTCTTTCTCATTTCCTTTCGAAAATAATTTCGAGTCTCTCTCCTCTTTCTCTCTCTTCTCCGGCGACTTTCCAATCTCCGATGACGTTCCAACTTGGATTCGCAGCTCTTGTACGATTATTGTCGAATAGTCACCGCTGCATTTACCGGCTAGCATCTAGTTCTGTCAACCATGGTATGTTGTGATTCCCTCTCGGTTCTAATACTAAATATGGCTTTGTATATTGGTTCGAGTTAATCCGAAAGGACATTTCAGTAGACACTAAAATGTGAAAGGCTTCTGAAAATAATATATTTTGTAGATGAAACGTTGTTTCGAGTTTTGTTTGCTGTTTTGATCGAGTTTTGTTATTTCTTGTAGTATAACTGTTCGAGAAAACTTTTGCGGGACTTTCAACAACCTGAAATTGCCCAAAACCCTAAATTAGTATGTTTATTATATACGTTCCATTGACTTACTTTTGTTTGAGTTGAATTCAAGATCCACATAAAATTACTCGGCCTTTCGGTTATTATTTTATTTGCCTTGGTTCTAGATGAAAAATAGAGTACACAGCCAAAAATATGTTCCCTCCAATGGTGAAAGTGATTACCTATGAAGCTAGCATGGCCGAAAATGCTATCACTCCTATTGCTGATCATACCAAATCTACAAAATAAACATGATAGTTTTTAACATAAGTATGAAATCTTGTAACCATATTGAGAAAGTATCTAGAACAAATAACTAATTACTTATTTGTTCTAGATATTTTCTCAACATGGTTACAAGATTTCATACTTATGTTAAAAACTATCATGTTTATTCTGTAGATTTGGTATGATCAACAATAGGAGTGATACCATTGGAGGAAACATATTTTTGGCTGTGTACTCTATTTTTCATCTTGAACCAAGACAAATAAAATAATAACCGAAAGGCCGAGTAATTTTATGTGGATCTTGAATTCAACTCAAACAAAAGTAAGTCAATGGAACGTATATAATAAACATACTAATTTAGGGTTTTTGGCGATTTCGGGTTGTTGAAGGTCCCACAAAACTTTTCTCAAACAGTTATACTACAAGAAATAACAAAACTCGATCAAAACAACAAACAAAACTCGAAACAACGTTTCATCTACAAAATAGATATTTTCAGAAGCCTTTCAGATTTTAGTGTCTACTGAAATCTCCTTTCGGATTAACTCGAACCAATATACAAAGCCCGATTTAGTATTAGAACTGAGAGAGAATCGCAACATACTTTGGTTGACAGAACTAGATGCTAGCCAATAAATGCAGCGGTGACTATTCGCCAGTAATCGCACGAGAGCCGCGAATCCAAGTTGAAACGTCGCCGGAGAAGAGAGAGAAAGAGGATAGAGACTCTCGAAATCGTTTTCAAAAGGAAATGAGAAAGACGGCTGTTGGGATCTAGGGTACAATGTCATAGCCCGAATATACACCACTTTTTTATTTCTGATATTTATTTTTTTTAATTATCAACATTTTTTAAATTATGTTTATATGTTTCTAAACAACTTTTTTATTTGAAAGTTATTTATTTTGCAATTTTTAATTATAACTTTTTTTATTTACAAACAATATTTTTTATGATGTAATTTATTCATAATTTATTTAATATTTTCGTTTTATATATGATTTTTAAGATATTTTTATTTTTACTGGTTTGCCTTTAACAACTTAATATTTCAATTTCTTTAACAAAATGGAAAGCAATAACCTTTAACGTGAATTTAAAGCTCTCCTTTCCCATTTGGCTAATATGTTTGTCTTCCAATATTTTTAAGTTTTTTTGGAAGTTTATTCTTACACAACAATTTTTTTGTCATATATAATAATTTTTTATACATAGTGTACAATTCATTTAAAACACAAATTATTGTATATGATCAAAACTGTTATGTACCTATCAGCTCGGTTATTTTTTTATTTTTATCTTCATTCTAAGAATGACTTTATTAATAACACGAAAATAAAAAATACACAACTTAATCAGTATCTATACTTATAACCCGATTTAAATATGTCGCTTATCAATAAAAAGGATAAACATTTTTTTTCTAGATATTGTTTTATTAATAACTAGGTGAATATTCATGCATTACACAAAATACAATTATATAGTTAAAATGTTGCTAGATATATATTGTTCAAAGTAACCATATTAGTATTAGTAACTATGAAATAATAATTTTCATAATAAGTTGATGTAAAAAATTATAATTATAAAAGAGACATGTTAGAACCAAATCTTCTTACTGTCAAATGAGAACCATTAAAATGTTAATAATCGTGAGAACTACTAATTCACAATTTAATAATGTTATATATATTTTTTTATTTTTCACACTTGTTTTTTATTAAAATAAATTGGCAAACACATAAAAATATATAATTATCATTCCTTTGCTATTAGATATTAATATTGATGTGTTTTATAGAAAAAAATTTTATGTTATAGTATTCACAGTTTAATAACTAGAATTTTCGTATTAAAAATTAAGGAAATTTATTAAGTTTGATGTATTTTCACATAATAAACAAGTGTGAAAAAATAAAAAACCGAAAAAAAACATGATTTTTAATATGTGAATATCGGTTCTCACGGTTCTTAACCTTTTAGTGGTTCTTATATATATATATATATATATATATATATATATATATATATATATATATATATATATATATATATATATATATATATATATATATATATATATATATATATATATATATATATACGCGTGCGTGCGTGCGAGCGAAAATTTTATTTTCTTTCTTTGACAAGTCACAGTGGAATATCTTATACAATTTATTCGGTTGCGCTATTTATCTTTATAATATAGTAACGAGTTTAAAGATTGATTCCATTTATACACTTAAATTTTGACAAAACTGCAAAATTGGTTCCTATGCTTTGTCAAAAATTGTGGTTTGGGTCCAAAAAGTTTCCAACTTGCATGAAATGTCCAAAATCAAGAATTTTTCGTGGTTTTGGTCCCTAACAGACTTGAAAAGACTGAATTAACCTTTTATTTTAATCCTTAATACTTCTCTTAATAATTATTTATTAAAATTAAAAAAAAACCCACCCACTTCCACCCCTCCCCCTCCCCCCCCCCCTCTCTCTCTCTCTCTCTCTCTCTCTCTCTCTCTCTCTCTCTCTCTCTCTCTCTCTCTCTCTCTCTCTCTCTCTTATATTGTATGCACGCCCTCACTCTCGATTAAACACTAACAGGCATCACAATATCAAAAATTGAGGGAAAACCGCCGGAGGTTCAAGAAGGAGCGACGGTGGTAAACCGCCGAATTCAGACGACGAGCCAGAGGGATCGATACATATGCTCATGTTCGGAAAAGAAGGTATGAGAGGGATAGTTGATCTTGACTCTGTAGTTTGCAATTTTCAGACTCGAGAGAGAAAGGGAGACTGAGATTCAAGATGCAGCGGCAGTGGGAAACCGTCGGAGGTTCAATAGCCGACGACGGATGATTCCTGAGAGTTCCCAACCCTCACTCTCGATTAAACACTAACAGGCATCACAATATCAAAAATTGAGGGAAAACCGCCGGAGGTTCAAGAAGGAGCGACGGTGGTAAACCGCCGAATTCAGACGACGAGCCAGAGGGATCGATACATATGCTCATGTTCGGAAAAGAAGGTATGAGAGGGATAGTTGATCTTGACTCTGTAGTTTGCAATTTTCAGACTCGAGAGAGAAAGGGAGACTGAGATTCAAGATGCAGCGGCAGTGGGAAACCGTCGGAGGTTCAATAGCCGACGACGGATGATTCCTGAGAGTTCCCAACCCCTTCCCACCACCACCGGTATTCCCTCTCCTCATCGATCTTTTTTTGCTCTTCTCGCTGTCAGTTTTGTTTTGATGGAAGGACCGTCAGCGACTACGATGGTGAACTCCGGCTACGACAGAGGGCTGCGGGCAGGGGCGGATTTAAGAAGAGGGTAATGGGGGGAGGTGCCCCCAATGATTTAAAAATTTATATGTTGGGTTAGGCTTTATTTTTGGTAAAAATAGATCTCAAATACAATGTGCCCCCAACTTAAAATAAACATATGTTATAGGAGTTGGCATATTGGGGGCACTAATGGGCTAGATAAGTTAATTGAGCCGAGTTCATTGTCTTAATTGGGCAAAATACAACATTTTTTCCTTCCTCGTATTTTTTCAGCACAACAAGCTAATTTTATTTTATTTTTCTTTTGATTACTTTGGTCTATGATTCAACAAGAAAAAAAAATACCAAGCATCAACTTCAAAAGATCTACAATTCTTTTCGTTTTATTCTAGGTAATTTTATAACCATTCTGACCCGACTTGGTTATTTTGTAACCGTTTTGTAACCGACTCACTCTTATTTATAACCGTTTTGACCCGACTCGGAAAAATTTTAATTTTATGTTTTTTTTTGTGCCCCCAATGTTTATGAATCCTAGGTCCGCCATTGGCTGCGGGTTGTTGGAAAGGAAGAACTCAATTCCGACAGAGGTTTGAAAAGTTTTTATTGTTCGATTACATTGAAATGCTTTCCATTTTTGTTGTAAATATTTGATTTTTATTGTTTGATGGCTCTTAAATTTCTCAATTTCATTGTTGTTCGATTCCATCAGAAGATCGATTCCATTAATGTCTTTATTGTCTTCTTCCTCTTCTTGATTGCATCTTGGAAAAGCAGTCAGACGTGATTTTAATCATGTCCGTGTTCTTTGTGTTTGTGATTTATATCAAATTGGGTTTTTTGGATATGAAAAAGATGACGGTACAGGTGGATGGTGATAGTAGAAATAGAGAGAGGGAGAGTATTTCTTTTATTTTTAATTAGAAAAATATTAAGATAGATATAAGAAGAATGGAAAAACAAATTAAAATGGTATATTGGTCTTTTCAATTCTGCTAGGGACCAAAACCACATAAAATTCCTGATTTTGGACCTTACATGCAAGTTGGAAACTTTTTAGACCCAAACCACAGTTTTTGACAAACCACAGGACCAATTTTGCAGTTTTGTCCTTAAATTTTTGTAAAAGTATAGTAGAAGTGATTTTGTTAATTTGGCTTCATATGTATTTCATTTTATTTCTTTAATGTTTAGTTTTTTTTTTATAAATATGGGTTTTGTAGGTGGATAATGCTTGTACCCTTGCAAGCATTCAACGACATTCTCAGTATTGTGGGACTGTAAACAAAGTGACAATTCTTACTAATAAATTTGGTAAACCACAAATGGCCGACAACTCAAGATGTAATACTTTCCCTTTATGTGTTTTTAGGCTAATCTCCCAAAACTACTAATCTTAAAAAATAATAACAAATGTTTACATAATAAACTAAAAGAACTTGTAATTAATGGCCTTCGGATTTCAGGAAATTTTCTTAATGGATGTTCTGCTTTATCTAGCATTTGGTGTCAAGTGAGCTACTGAGGAACAACGAACTTAAGGAAGCCGACTCTCGTTCTTTGGACCAACCATCCAGAATACATTGAAATGACCAAAATACCCCTCCGTTAATACTAAAACGGATGATACTTATTCAGGTAATGTTGTAATATGCCTTATAAATAATTCTATCTCAATCATTCCTCAATACAATGTATTCATGTGTATCCTGTAATACTGTTATCAAATTAAGTGGGACAAAATTTGAAAATGTTCCTTTAGTGTAAAAATAATAATTTTAACGTTCATATTACAAATTCAAAAACTCGTAAGTATGTTGAATTAAATTTAAGTTAACAACTTTCATATTTTGATCAAATGAATTTCCTTTAGTTTTGTAGTTATCTTCATCTTGGGGCATATGGTTGGAGATACATGCAATGTTCATTGCTTTTGATTGTTATAACATACCATATTACAAATCTAGAATGTTGTATTATATTTAGTTTTATGGTTAAGTAATCTTAGTGATATAAAGTTGAATTATATGTCTGTTTTTGGAAATGTTGGATCATATATATGGATTTTGTGTTTTAATAATGGACATTAATATTTCAAATCATTGTAAATTTAATGGTGATTCCCTAATTAGTGACCATATTTTTGGGTTGTAACACTAAATGAGTAGTGTCCATTTCTTTGGTCTCTAACAATAAATAATTAGTGACAATTTTTTTGCTCTCTAATAATAAATAATTAGTGACCATATCTTTGGTCAGTAAATGTATAAAATAGTGATTATTTTCAATTATTGGTGACTATCGTCACTGAGATAGTGACTGCTATAATTTTTATCACTATTTAGTGACCTTTTACATATTTTGGTCTCCAATTAATTTAGTAACAGACATATAGTGACGAAATGTGAACAGAATCCTGGCAACTAAATCATTTTAGTGACAAAATTTGTACTGTTAGTGACCAAATCATTTTGATCAGTAATTAAAATTTTCTTGTAATGCGTTATTGGGTGTCCATAGGAAACTAATTATATAATTGTTTTCTATGTAGTAAAGTGCAACATTTTCTTCAACCTCTGTTATTTTTTAATGTCTCTTTAAGATTTTCATTATTCAATGATGGCTAAAAAATATTTGAAATTCTATCAAGTGGTGTATAATTTACATGTTGGTTATATATAGTTTTTTTTATGAAGTTGTAATATATTATTATTAATTTGTGGTTGTTAAGATTTAAAAAGTCAAATCGATTATATAAAATATATTTATTTATTTTGAACCATCTTAGCTCGAAAGACTTGCCAATATAAATGAAGTCTCAACCGCTTGTAAAACGCTTGTAAGACTAGAACTTGAAACCTTATGAATACAATGCCAATGGCATATCCACTCAACCAAGGTTAACTCAAACTTTCAAATCACTCATATTTGATATATTGCAATCCTCAGTTTTGTATACCATCTTTTACATTTTTAGCTCAGGTTGCAACTTTTTCGGACTTTTGTTGAATCTTTTTATACTTGGTTTTCTCAACTTTTTATATGTTTTTTACATTAGTTTTTTATTTAAAAATATACTTTTTTACGAACTTTTTTACTTATTATTTTACATTTTTTTACTTATTATTTTACATATTAGTTCTTTATGAAATTGTTTTTACAATTCTTTTTACCAATTTACTTTCTACAAAATTTTAAATCTTCATTTGTATGTATGTTTTTTTTATTTTACTATTTTTACTTGTTTGTTTTAATGCGTGTGTTTTTAAAGTTTTTCATTTTTACAGATAAGATTATTTTTTAGAAAATCGTTTTTACTTTTTATATATATTATTTCATACATGTTGGACTGTGTTTTTCAAACAAATACAGAGTCCCAACTACAACCCTCAAAGATGCAAACCCTAACTTTAGAACACCTAAGAAAAAAGTAGGAAAAAAATGATGAACACATAAACTTGAAAAGAATAAAAAAACAAACACAATAATTTATTAAGATAGTATTTCATACATCAAAAGTTTGTTTCTATGGTTATTGATTTAACAATAGTTTTGTCATGATTTTATAGTTTTTCAACTCAACAACTTATGGTGCTTTCCAAAACCACTTCATTTCTAATCATAGTATTTTTTTTTTTTACGAAAACCACTTCATTACTAATCATAGTTTTTTACTACAGGTTTATTATTTTTCCAACTTGATGTTGAGATGTATTAAAAGTAGGGCTACAAACAAACAAAACGAACATATACAATGCTTTATCTTCGTTCATTTAAGTGGAACCAAACAAACAAACCGACATAAGCATACATATGAAAAAATTAATCTTCTTGTTAATGTACGTTCGTTTGACAAATTACTTTGTTCATGTTCATGTATGTTTGTTTATAGCATTACGATGTTAAATGAACATAAACTACCGTAAATTAATGAACATAAATAAATGTAGATGAACATAAATAAACCTATATTAAAAAGACGAACATAAATGAACATAAACCTCCAAGAACCATAAAACTTGATCTTCAACATTTCTACCTTGTTGATCGTACGTAGCACTAAACTTTTGATATTTTACCAGATTCGTCAATTGTAGAACATAAACCTCTCATGAAAACTCCACTTTCACTCTTATTGTATAATAATACATAATGTAATGTAGGAACCAAACATAAACATGCATAAATGAATGTTCACGATCGTCAATGGACGAACAACACTATGATTCATCTTTGTTCGTTTAACTAAAGGAACAAAAAAAATATTGTTCATGTTCGTTTATTTATTAAACAAAATAATTTTTTCGTCGAACGGTTCACAAATGGTTCCTTGAATGTTTAGTTCATTTACAACATAATCAATACAACCTAATCAATAGAAAAGAGATAAACACGTGGATTTATTTATTTATTTATTTATTTTTCACAAAGAGAACAAATTCACATAAACTACAATACAACACACAACCCATTATTTACATATCACGTCTCTCCATTCCACAAGTTTTCATTTTACACATTGCTCTTTTCATGGTTACTTTAAAACCTCTACATTCTTCACATTTTCTGCAAATTCACTGTAATGGAAACCCCTTGCGCTAAAGGCTCTCAGAAGCTTTGGATAAAGATTTGATAGTGCTATCTTGAATCCTGTAGAGCATTTTATGTCACCCATGTGTTCACCTGCAAAAACATAACCAAATGGAGCTCCTTCCATATATGTCTTACAAGCTATCAAGATGTACTTGTAACGTTTCCCGAAATGCTCTTCAATAAGAGCCTCAAAATGCTGCATTTTTAACAAAAAGCAAGCAGTGTTAAGAATTTAGTGTGTGTGTGTGTGTGTGCACGCGCGCATGTGTGTGTGTTTAAGGCAAAACTAACAAAGTATAAGGTCATGAAAGTAGTCTTTGAGTAGAATATGCACCCCAATAACAAAAACACACTTCTATGTTCAATATTTAATCAATTTAGCCACTTAACCATTTTGTTGTAGTAAGTCTAACCGATAAAAAAACTTTCCCTCAATTACTTGATTTTAAAAAAGGGAAAACATAGAAAAGAACGGTGTACTTTCATCATTTCATCATTCTATACACTAATTAAGCTATAGTCTTTAGGGGCTAAATGAATGAACTAGTAGTGTACTTACATGCATTTGTGTATTATAATGCTCTACTTCCACTCCACTGTTTCTATTATAGGCATTACACTTTTGATTTTTTTTTCTCTTAAAGGCATTGTACTTGGAAAAATCTACAAATTTATAACATTGTACTTTCAATCATTTTTAATTATAGCTTGGATGTCATTACTATAACTAATAGATTTTTCAAATTACAATGTTGTGTTAGGAAATGTTGAAAGTAGGATGCTTCAATAAACAAATCAATAGACGTACATTGCTATTTATTCTTTTTCCCTTCTTTATGATTATTATTATTACAATAATTCATGCTAAATTGGTAAAGATTGTTTAATGGTCGAATCAAATAGTGAAAGTTTTTTTTTTTTTTTTAATTTTTCCATGATATCAACTTCAAGCAACTAGGAAAAATGTTTCTTTTTGAAGTAGTCAAAAGAAGTACAATGATTTCATCATTACAAAAAATAGTAGTTAGTTAAATCAAAAAAATAGTTAAAGTACAAGTACTTTTGTGTATTTTGCATATTTTATATACCAATGCATATTGTCTTTTACAAACAACATGAAGAATATTATACCTTGGGTGGGTTGCGAAGCGTGTAAATCATATTTTTACAGCTAAGGAGAAATGTGTTTTCATTGTAGCTACAAGAATTTTTTTCTCCTTCAACACTTCCAACCTGCTGCTCATATCCTGCTTCATTAAAATATGGATTCTTGTTGAGAACCAAAGCTTGAAGGGATAACAAAACTTGAAGAATAGTGGATTCCTGTGGGTTCCACGTTTCAGTTCCTGTCCCTGACCATGTATTTAAAAGGCTCAAACAAACCCTACCAGACTCGTATAAGTTAGGGTTTACTCGTAGCCCACCAGATACGTAATGCACCATCTGCGAATGATAGAGGAAACATGTAAGAAACAATAACTAGGATGAGTAAAATGCAAAAATAGAAATATACTTTGATTCAATATCTTTATCACACATAAGAATGTGTGATGATATAGTAAAGATAAACAGTAAAAGCACAACGCTACTATTAGGTGGATTTTTCAATGTACAGTGCCTTGAAAAATATGTTGAAAACACAATACAAAAGGCAAGTAGGATCCAAAAATGTGTAAATCTATGAAGGTACATTGCTATTTCTTGTAGCCCTAATAATAATGGAGTTCACAAAATGGTATTTCTAGAATTTCAAAAATGGAACTAGACAAGCTTTATAAATGACTAACTATTTTCAGTGATAAGTTGAGGAGGGCATTCATGTCGTTTATACACACGGAGATATCAAGAGGAAGTCTTTGTCCCATATTTTACGTGGGATAAAAATAATAACGTTTTTCACATTGACAAGAGTCATTGTCCTAGTCCAATGTAGAACATGACGATCATGTATTGTACTGCATAAAAGGGCCTTAGGTGCATTTATATGTGAGACTAGACACAACATGCGCTTTGTATCGTGCTTGACATGCATTGGACTAGGATTAAGACCAATATCAATGGGACAAAAATTTTATTTTTTGTCCCACCCGAAAAACTAAACAAGGTGGGACAAAGACTTGCTCCCATATGATACTATACAGAAGACGTAAATGCCATGTACATCCTTATCATCAAACATAGCCATATAAATCTTCCTAGTAGCATCTAGTGTAAGAAATAGGGTCTTAAGTAACTTACAGGGGGTTCATGAGGATATTCTTGAGGAAGGAAAATATCAAAAAAGAAAAGGCCATCGTGATAAGGTGTTCCTGGAGCTCCTATGATGGTTGCTTGAAGCAAATCCATTCTTTCCTCAAAAACACGGACATAAATCATTTCTGTTGATAAAATAATACGTAAGAGTTAAGATTTTGTTTGGCTGGTTTTGTGATGATTCAACACAAAACAACAGTTTATACAACAAAGATAATGCAAAATACAGAAAAAAGAACATGCTCTTAGCATTTTATTAGATTTCACCATTGAACTCTATTTTTTGTTGGTTCAACCACCAAACTATTATTATAATAATCATAAAATTATTAATAACCAGTTGCTAACTCGATAAAATTGTGAAAGTACATAGTGCTTTTCCGTATTTTTATCCATTTGTCAAAACCTGTAACCTAGAAGTAGTTTTTTAAATCCTCAAATAAATATGAAGGCTTAATCAACACAAAAATATTTAAGTGATTAAATCATTAATAGAACCATGAAAGCGCATCGTTTTTCATATTTTGCGCATCTAGATATATTAAATAAGAGTTGTTAAGCTTCTCACCAGGAAGATGGTTCATCAAAATGTTCCATTCTTGCTGAACTTTCATTATCCAACTTCTTTTTACCTAAAAGGTAACAAAACATCAATAAAACTGGATCAGACACGCACCAATAAGTTGTTTTCAAAACATGTGTGGACTAGACAAGCTTGCAATATTTTTATCTTATTAAGACATCCTACTTTGAAACTTCTACTAAATTATAACATTGTACATTCAATCTTTTCTTATTAGAAAATTATCAATTATGTAGTGAAAATAGTTTTGCATTTGGATGACTTTGTTATAAGCGCGTGGATGTTTCCATAAATAATGTTGTAATAGGAAGAAGCTATAGTAAACTGTTTTAATAAAAAAAATAAAGAACAATGCTGCTATTTGTTGTATCTGACCTTTTTGATTATGAGGATGAAGAATACAGTTAAGTATTTTGTAACAAAAGTCTTTGTCCAACCTTTTTAGATAAATTTTTTGTCTCATTATGGTCTTAGTCTAATGCATGCTAAAACAATATAGCTCTAACCTGATTAGATATCAAGCCGTTCCCAACACGGTCAACAAAATGGTGGTTTGAGCAGTCGTTGACCACTGCAAATTTCTCAAATTCTCCAAGATGCTTGCTACTTGATGAAAAGGGAACATCTTTACACTCGTTTTCTTTGGTCTCTATAAAAAACACACTTTCTTCCGGGCTGTCTGAACTAGATCTTTGTCCTCCAGAAAGAGAAAAAGAGTTTGATGTGGATGATAATGATGTGTAGGATGGTGAGCCGAAAAAGCGGGCAACAAAATCCGATAAAAAGGAGACGGTGGCTTGAGGGACATTAAAAGTTGTAGAATCAAATAAACTCCGTAAGCAAGACTTCTTGTCTCCATCGAGATCCTGCAAATATAGATCCTGATCATGCAAAGTATAAGTTTCATTATTGCAAGATCATCATATTTCAAGGTAGATGTTCATATCTAGACTTCTAAGGTTTTGTGTTTTACTCGAGACATGAGATGGAATGAATGACATGACTGGTAGTAATATATATGTTTGGTGTGTTAAATATGAATGTTTGAACAAACAAGTATCAAAGTCAACAAAATGGTAGGTGAGGAAAATTCAATTTGCACATTCACATGGCATTCTCATGCCTATAAATACATGGTTTTTGGTTGAGAACAATGCACCAACAACAAGCAAAAATCAAGAGGAAACATTAGAAACTCTTGTGAGCTAAAAATTCCAAAGAGATATATTGTGAGGTATTTTTGTGCAGAGCCTTTATTTGGCAGCCAAAAATTTGAGTGATACAATATTGTGAGTGATCAGATTACAAGGGCAGTTTAGGCCTTGTATGATTGTAATTTCTTTGGTGATAATAAAACTCTCTCTCTCTCTCGTTCGCCCGTGGACGTAGGTCGTAATCCCGTGACCGAACCACGTTAAATATCTTGTTCCGATTTTACATTTTCGTTTACCGTTTTTCGGTAATTTTATTCCGCTCGTGTCACCGAAAGCAAATATCGATTTGTTTGAAGTGCTTAACTCGTTTTGTTATATCCCAACAAACTGGTATCAGAGCTCCGGATTTAAAGGAAGTCGTATCTCGCGTATGCTCTGTGGTTGCAGCTTAGTCTGATCTTCCACATCAGAAACGAGGTTTCGATTGGCCTTATAAAAAAAAATTGTTTTTTTTTTTTTAGCTATGGCTGAAGATGGGAGAGTTAAGATCGACAAATTCGATGGTCACGATTTCGGTTTCTGGAAAATGCAAATCGAAGACTATCTCTACCAAAAAGGGTTACATGAACCTCTGTCTGAAGAGAAGCCTTTTCACATGAGGCCGGAGGATTGGGAATTGTTAGACCGGCAGGCTCTTGGTGTGGTGAGGTTGTCATTGGCAAAGAACGTTGCTTACAACATTGTCAATGTGAAGACAACTCATGGGTTGATCAAGGCACTATCTGACATGTACGAGAAACCCTCGGCGTCGAATAAAGTTTTTCTGATAAGACAGTTGGTAAATTTGAAGATGATGGAGGGTAGTTCAGCAACTGATCATATAAATGAATTCAATTCAATATTGTCGAGGTTAATATCGGTTGATATTAAATTTGAAGATGAAGTTCAGGCATTGCTGCTACTATCATCTTTGCCTGAAAGTTGGTCCGGTACGGTCACAGCAGTCAGCAGTTCAGTCGGAGGTGCTAAGCTGACGTTTGAAAGCATTCGAAATTTAATCCTTAGTGAGGATGTGCGCAGACGGAGTATCGGGGAATCTTCCAGTAGTCTTCTAAGCGCTGAAGACAGGGGAAGGAAGTCCAACAGAGGAGGCGGTGGTAGAGGAAGATCAAAGTCGAGAAAGAGAGGTCAGTCAAAGAACAGGTCGGATATTACCTGTTGGAACTGCAAGGAGAAAGGTCACTTCAGAAATCAGTGCCCAAAGCCTTCGGCAGACAAAGGCAAGAAGGAAGTCAATATGGCAGTAGATTCTGAAGATGATGCGCTCATTTGCTGTGTTGAAAACTCAACAGAATCCTGGATCATGGATTCTGGTGCGTCGTTCCATGCTAGTCATTCCAGAGAAGTAATGCAGAATTTCCGGCAGTACAAAGGAAAGGTCAGACTAGCAGACAACAAGAGCCTGGATATTACAGGTGTTGGGGATGTAGTCCTCAAGACAACTTTAGGTACAGATTGGACTTTGAAGAATGTCAAGTTCATTCCTGACTTGAAGAGGATGTTAATATCCGTGGGGCAGCTTGATGATGAAGGTCACCATGTTACATTTGGTGATCATCAGTGGAAGGTGACAAAAGGGAATTTAGTTATTGCTAGAGGACAGAAGCGGGGTACACTTTATATGGTGGAAGTTTCTGATGCCGAAGCACACGCTGTTGAAGAAGTTGGGGCATCTACTCTATGGCACCAAAGACTTGGGCATATGAGTGAGAAGGGAATGAAGATGCTAGTTTCCAAAGGAAGAATACCAGAGCTGAAGACTGTGAAAGTCGATTTCTGTGAGCCATGTGTTCTTGGCAAACAGAAGAAAGTTACTTTCAAGAAGGTTGGTCATCAGCCCAAGTTTGGGAAATTGGAGCTGGTTCATTCAGATGTCTACGGTCCCACTTCAGTTTCTTCAGTGGGAGGATCCCGATACTATGTCACGTTTATCGACGATTGCACAAGGAAGGTTTGGGTTTATTTCTTAAAGCATAAGTCTGAAGTTTTCAGCACTTTCAAGAAATGGAAAGCTACTGTGGAAAATGAAACAGACTTGAAGATCAAGTGTTTCAGATCAGACAATGGGGGCGAATACAGTAGTAAAGAATTTGTTGATTACTGTGCTAACCAAGGAATCAGAATGCAGAAGACGGTTCCAGAGACACCTCAGCAGAATGGAGTAGCTGAGAGGATGAACCGTACATTGAACGAAAGGGCTAAGAGCATGAGACTGCATGCAGGTTTACCCAAGATGTTCTGGGCAGATGCGGTCAACACAGCAGCATATTTAATCAACAGAGGACCCTCAGTCCCCATAGGGTTCAAGATTCCAGAAGAGGAATGGCAAGGTCGTGAGATTACACTCAAACACTTGAAAGTTTTCGGTTGTGTCTCTTATGTCAAAGTTAAAGACTCAGAGAGAGACAAGCTAGAGGCAAAAGCAAGGAAATGCACTTTTATAGGCTATGGGTTGGACGACATGGGGTACCGTTTCTGGGATAACCAAAATAAAAGGGTTATCAGAAGCCGGGATGTGGTGTTCAACGAGAAGGTCCTATATAAAGATGAACTTGCAGAGAGCTCAGGCAGAAACAAACAACCAGAGAAAGCAGAAAATCAAGTTGAGTTTGAAGAGATCTCTGAAGATGACGTTGTGAAACCTATCAGTACTCCAGAGATAGGTGAAAGTTCAGGAAGCAGTGGGAGCTCTGATGTATATGGAGATAGTGGGAGCACAGATGACAGTAGTTCCGAAGACGGGGTTGCAGATGATGCAGAGACCTCAACTCCTACTGTTCGTAGATCCGCTAGAGTACGAAGACCTCCAGTCAGGTATTCTCCTTCAGCAAATTACTTGTTGTTGACTGAGAATGGTGAACCTGAGTCCTATCCAGAGGCCTTAAGGATGAAAGATTCCATACAGTGGAAGAGGGCTATGGAAGACGAATTGAGCTCACTTGACAAGAACCAGACCTGGTCCTTGGTCAAGCTCCCAGCAGGGAAGAAAGCACTGCAGAACAAATGGGTGTTCCGGGTAAAGGATGAGATCGATGGCAGTAAAAGATACAAGGCACGATTGGTGGTCAAAGGGTTCCAACAGAAACGAGGGGTCGATTATAATGAGATCTTTTCCCCAGTTGTGAAGATGACTACAATCAGAATGGTCTTGGGTATTGTAGCCTCTGAAGATCTCCATCTAGAGCAGCTAGATGTGAAAACAGCTTTTCTCCATGGCGACCTGGAAGAAGACATCTACATGGTACAACCAGAAGGTTTTCTTACAGGCGGTAAGGAAAATCTGGTGTGTAAACTGAAGAAAAGTCTGTATGGATTGAAGCAAGCTCCAAGACAGTGGTACTTGAAGTTTGATAGCTTCATGAAGAGGAGTGGGTATCACAGATGTGAGATGGATCACTGTTGCTACTTGAAGAAATTCAACTCCTCATATATCATCCTGTTACTATATGTTGATGACATGTTGATAGCTGGATCCGACATGCAGGAGATTAACAAGCTTAAGAAGCAGTTGTCCAGAGAGTTCGAGATGAAGGACTTAGGGGCTGCTAAGCAGATATTGGGCATGAGCATAGCCAGGAACAGAGTTACCGGTACATTAAAACTTTCACAAACGAAGTACATCAAGAAAGTTTTAGAAAAGTTCAGCATGGCAGATGCTAAAGCAAGAAGTACACCTTTGGGAAGTCAGAAACTCTCAAAGAAGCAATCCCCAAAGACGGAAGAAGACAAAGAACAGATGGCTAAAGTTCCTTATGCATCTGCAGTCGGTAGTTTGATGTATGCAATGGTATGCACAAGACCAGATATTGCTCATGCAGTAGGAGTAGTAAGCAGGTTCATGTCAAATCCAGGAAAAGAGCATTGGGAAGGAGTAAAGTGGCTGTTACGCTACTTGAAAGGAACAGCTGAGATTGCCTTATGTTTCAGAAGAAAGGGGGTAGTCTTAGAAGGGTTTGCCGATGCAGATTTGGGTGGATGTGCGGATTCGGGTAAAAGCACAACGGGATATGTTTTCACAATCGGAGGTACCGCAATCAGTTGGATGTCTAGGTTACAGAAGAGTGTTGCTCTTTCAACCACAGAAGCAGAGTATATGGCTATTGCAGAAGCAGCCAAGGAGCTTATATGGTTGAAGAATTTCCTATCAGAACTTGGAATGCAACAGGAGGATTGTGTACTGTATTGTGACAACCAAAGTGCAGTTCACCTAGCAAAGAATCCGGTGTTTCACAGTAGAACGAAACACATTCAGATGAGGTACCATTTCATTCGAGAGTTAATCAATGATGGAACTTTGAATCTGAAGAAAATCCTTGGAACGAAGAATCCAGCAGATATGTTCACCAAGGTGGTTACCACAGACAAGTTGAAGTTTTGTATGACTTCAACTGGCCTTCTAGAAGTTTAAAAGGAGGGATGGCAGGAACGAGAGAGATTGGAAAACCGTTGTAAAATTTGGATGGCAGAGCAAGAGTAAGTTGTTCAAGCATTCAAGTGGGAGATTGTTAAATATGAATGTTTGAACAAACAAGTATCAAAGTCAACAAAATGGTAGGTGAGGAAAATTCAATTTGCACATTCACATGGCATTCTCATGCCTATAAATACATGGTTTTTGGTTGAGAACAATGCACCAACAACAAGCAAAAATCAAGAGGAAACATTAGAAACTCTTGTGAGCTAAAAATTCCAAAGAGATATATTGTGAGGTATTTTTGTGCAGAGCCTTTATTTGGCAGCCAAAAATTTGAGTGATACAATATTGTGAGTGATCAGATTACAAGGGCAGTTTAGGCCTTGTATGATTGTAATTTCTTTGGTGATAATAAAACTCTCTCTCTCTCGTTCGCCCGTGGACGTAGGTCGTAATCCCGTGACCGAACCACGTTAAATATCTTGTTCCGATTTTACATTTTCGTTTACCGTTTTTCGGTAATTTTATTCCGCTCGTGTCACCGAAAGCAAATATCGATTTGTTTGAAGTGCTTAACTCGTTTTGTTATATCCCAACATGGTGTGCATTAAACTGGGACCGTGAATAATGTCCATGAAAGAAAAATTACTAACAAGGCCTACATGTTCGTGTTCATTATAAGTTTGGAATATATATACACTCCTTGCCTTTGATACTTTTTGCTTCGACAATGAAATTTTTTCAAAACTTCTAGAAAAACCTTATATTGGACAAAAGGATCTTATATTGGTTTAATGACCTGAGTATTTGCAAAAGTAATTAAACAATCATATACTTCTAATTGTCTAAAAAACTAATTTCTCCAACATTCATTATTTTATCAATTTTGCCACTTAACTATTTTTTTATGATTATTTTAGTAATAATTCGGTGAATAAATCGATAAAAAAAATTAGGTTTTAAAAGCTAAGTCAATCAAATGATGAAAGTATGTTGTGCTTTTTAGTATTTTGTTGGAAATTTTTTTTGACCAATAGTCACTACAGATAAGTAAGCGGCTCAATTCATAATATGATGAATATACTTATGTTTTTTTTGTACCAACGAGTTTCTAGCCTACCATCTGGTGTTGCGTTCCATCCTAAAAGTGAGGGTTCTAATCTCTTGGGAGACATTAATTATTACATTAGGAGGTGTTTAGTTTAGGAGTAGGATTAGATTGCCGTTTAAAAAAAAAGTTACGTTTTTTTTCCTTCAATAAGATAATATAATAAGAGGTTGGTTTACCTTTTCCTTTGGGTTGATTGCATGGTCACCATGCTCATACTTCTCTTGGTTTGGCTCAATATTCCCGTGGTGAACCAATGATGCAGCCGGCATGCCTTCACTTTTGTCCATTCGAGATATCTCACGAGGACCAACCTATATTGTTTCTTTCTACTTAATAGACTTTGATGGAGAAAACAAAACTTAATAAACAATATGTGAATGTGTTTTCTATGCTTAATATAAAAAGAATGACTAAATTGAAAAAGTTCGAAAACATGTTTTTCCAATAACTCCTAACTTTATTCATTATTCCTTTCATTTCCCCAATATTCTATGATTTCTTTTAAGCTTCATTTATCCACACATTACGTTAGTGACTAAACACCTACGAAAAGAATGAAAACACGAATTAGTACCTTGGATGTAAACCCCGTAGCCCATGTCACTTCAACCCTACCATCTTTCAACCCCTTCACAATTCCAATAGGCCACGTGTTCTCCAACCCAAACACCACGTCGCCATGACAAAACGAAAACTCGGGATGTTCGATCAATTCATAAGCACTCACTGTTTCCTCAATCCCAGTTTCTTCCCATTTCACTTTCACGGTTTTTTCATTTGCATCCACGATCATCACAACGCCCCATTTCCTGATTTCCTGATGGTTTTCTTGATCATCGGATGACTTTTCAAGAACGAACTGATGAGGATAGAAATCATGAGGATCAACGATATTAACGGGACTCACTGAAACCGAATCCAAACGCCTCGATTCGATTCCGTCTTGCCATAACACATCGAGTTTACTCTTTATTTTTGAGATAACAAAGATTTCTTGAAAACCGGGAAGTAAACACCGATCACCCAACTGCCAATTTGAATGCGTGAATCCCGAAAGCGAGATTAAGTCGTGGGATCTTTGAAAAGATTCGGGAGGTGTTCTTCCTTCCGAATGAAACTGAGCACACCCGACCCAATTCACGTACACGAATCCTGCATCCACTGCAGAAACTGTGCCTTCGTCTTCGTATCTTTGGGTCCCGCAAAACCAATGTGCACGTTCGAGTTTGACTCTTTGTCCCGGGAAATAAAAGGAAGATCCGTCAAAAGAATCGGAAGAAAGTGGTACGAGATTATTGTTGTCGATAAACTCACACTTTGTGCCATCGTCAAACAAGACGGTAACACGATCCACGATCTTATCGGCTTTACCCACCCAAGAATCGTATACTACGTAATCACCAACGGAAATGGAATGAATTCTTTTGAGTTTCTTGGAATCAATATCTTTAAATTCTTTTCCATAACCGTTTTCTAAATCCACAGTCATTTCGATATCGATCACTTTTCCTGTTTGGCCGGACGGATTGTGTATCGAGTACACTATGTCTTCATGAACATATTGTCTCTCAAACGAGAGAAAATCATCGATGTTACCGATAGTGTCTTCAAGATTCGACAAAATGGAACCATACATAAACTCGTCATCTTCTCGATCTTCTGAGCTGCTACTACTCTCACTGTAGCTATCGAAATCGCTAAAGAACACGTCCATGATTTTTGATTTTTGAAACAAACTGGATAAATTGGATATTAAAAATGGTTGATAGAATCTCCAATGGAGTGGAGATTAGTTGCCAAGGAAGATTTGCCCGATAGGGAAGGAAGTCTTTATGAGACTCCTAAAATGCCAAAGAAGATTTGCCGAAAACGGATATATAATTTTGACCAGAAGGAACTTCTGGTATTGCCAATGAAGATTTGCCCAAGAAATGATGAAAAAAGGGTGGTTTTGGAGATTGAGAAACAAAGATTCAGATTTAACGAGACTCTTTATTGTTTAAAGAAAAGGAAGACGCAACCATCGATTCAAAGCATCCATGATCGTTAGCTTTTCCACCTGCTAACAAAGGAGCTTATGGTTAGTGATTCTACACCAAACGTTTATAAAAAAAAAACTCATGTTTAGTACAAAAATTGGAAGGGACCATTACATAAATAGAATTCACCAAGCAATTGCAAATTCGAATGGACATTTGGATCAAGAAAGGAAGATAGAAGCAGAGAAGTAGTAGAGATCGAACAAAAATGTTTTATTTAAACACTAAAAAGTGAAAGAATATCTGAAGTAAAGTAGTGTACCATTTCCAGGTAAGAACTAGCATATGCCTTCCACCAACACCGTCAAAATCATGCATGCAAGAGAATTTCTTTAAATCAACAAAAGCCCACTTCCCCCCTTTAGATTTCCTTCTGCTTACAAAGGTGGAGATGAAGAAATGAAAACGGGAGGTGGGAGTGTGTTTGTGGGGAATTCAGAAAGGCAAATTTCCTCCTAAAATCCCCTCTCTCACGCCATAATTCAGCATCGCAAGAACTTGTATATACACCTTTTTCTCCCTTCTTCTTTTACTTCTTCTCTCTGATTCCTCTCTCAATGCTCTATGGTAAGTAGAATGAGAATTGAAAGATTTGGTGGGAAAAGAGAATGAGAGCCAATGACATATAAAAGAGCAATTATTCGAATATACTCTCTGTAGACTCCCCTCACCCTTTTCTTCCCCACTACACTTCCTCACCATAAATGTAAAATACTATTTGTTTTTTAAAAGTTGTACTTGAACCTGAAATATTCCTTTTTGCTTACCTTTAAACTTAGTTCACTTTTAATTGTTAATAAATGATCACAAAATGTCGAATACTGCTGTTATATAACAAAATAGCGATTGGTTTGGGAAAATATGATCTTTTAAATTTTACGAAATTGCTATAATTTGCAAATTTGTTTTTATTTGGCAAAACACTTTACAAGATCTTTTAAATTTTATGAAACTAAAATTTAAGGTTTACGGAGAAAGTTGCATGTATCACATTTAGCAATTTTGTTCCGAGTAAAATACTTGCAGTCATTAGTCACTATCTATCTCTGTTGAATTCTTTATTCTGTTCGGTGGAAATTGTAGGGTTTCCTAATGTGCGTAACACTACGGAAACGCTTTGTAAGAAAGATGGTCACAAAACTGAAACGCCTCCAACATTATCAACCTTGGGATCATACAAGTTTATCAATCACAATAGGTATTATTGAAATACTTACGTTAATGTGTTAATTCGACTATGTAAAGTTGAAAGCCTTCTACAACTAGGGACTGAACTCGTCAATATCCTGACACGGTTTTGTTATCGCTATGGGACCACTTCTATATTAGAACCTCAAAAGTCAAAACCCTGTTGACTTTGTGCAGTATTGATTTCCTTAAAGCCTTAAAGGTGACGAGAACCTGCGCATCCTCACACTACTAGAAAAAGAGGTAAATAACTACGGAAATCACCCATGCAAGAAGTCCGTCTATAAATACCGATGGATTTCCCACGCAATAGTGACAAACCCGAAACCCTAAATTTTCCTATGCGATTGTGACGAAATAACAAAGTAATGCTAAGGCGTCGGAAATCACCCACGTAATGAATAATTGTAGTATTTGTTTTATTTATCATTATTGTTATTGTGATTCAAAGAAAAGAACTAACTGGTAACGAGAAGGATCCGAATCTGATTGTTGAGTCTGAGTGAATCGATGAGAGATCGGGGAGCATGAAAATGATGAACAGAAAAGAATATTCAACGGCTCGGAAAACCGCCCCTGTAATTCTTCTTTTCTTCCTCTCCCTGTTTCTCGAATCCCCCCAAATGATGTACGGATTAGCTTTATTTCTTATAAACAGTTAAAGGGGAAATTGTACTTTTTTACCACTTTAGCCCCTACACTATGTTTAAATAGTTGAATGTTACGAGTATTATATAAATATTAATTTGAGCCCCTTGGCTATTTTTGACGATGAAAAATGTCTGTTTTATTTTGTCAAAAGGTACATGTTTCCGACACCTTAATTTTCAATTTTGTTAAGAGTATCTGTTAATACATGGAATGTTGGAGGGGAACTTCCACCTGAAGACTTAAATATCAAACATTGGATCAATACAGACTACCCTTCAGACATATATGTAATTGGGCAAGTATCTTTCTTTATGATTTTATAAGGGAAAAATATCATCAAAACTATAAATATCTGATACTTTTTTTTTTTTTCAGTTTTCAGATTTTATGTTAGTTATGTGTACGAATTGGTGTACCATCTTTAGATTACGGATCCTACACAAGTATCTCTATGTGAATCTGTATGTGTATTTATGTATATTTGTCTATGTATTTTTTGTGTATTTATATGTGTCTATGTATCTTGGTGTGTGTACCAACTTATAAATACGAGCAAAATTCAGATAAATATAATGGCGAGGATTCTATAGTTGGAAGGAGGAATCCTGCATGGTAATGAACTAAAACATGATTTTTATTTATTTATTTATTTGAAGCATGTGATTAATGAATTTTTGTTGTATTCATATTGATCTAAATTGATATTTCAGGTGTGACCGTGTGCTTTCTTTTGGAAAGGGGATAAGGCAAGAGAGTTATAAGAGGGGCGAGCTTCGACTCTCGGATCATAGACCTGTTTCTGCATCGTATATGATGAGTTGAGAGTCTTCGAACCTATCAACTGTTGAGTGATTTTACCAAGTATTTTCATATTTCATCCCTTAATCACTCCCACAAATAACTAATAAGCCACAGTTGAGAAGTTGAAATTGCCCAACAATCGGAGCAATTCTGATATTTCATTGTCTTCTAGACCAGCCATTAACCTCATTTGCCACATCATTTCCTAAGTTAAAGAATTGTCATAGGGCCGATTGATTCTTTGTTATATAAGAATATTATTGTTTGATTAAATAGCAAGTGTGGAAACCTTTCTTCTAGAGAGATGCCTCATATCCATAAGTCTATCAAAAAAGAGTGAAAATGAATGAAAATAAAAGCGGAGGCCCGCCATCTGCTTCACATGATGTTGTGGGGAATATATATTGTCGCATGGAGTTATTGCTAAAAAAACGGTAATCCCAAAAATACCCTTCAATCTTTTTTTGGCAAAGTTTAATACTTTTATTTTATTTTATTTTTTTTACTTCGGAAAATATAACTATGTTGCTATCATGCGCAAAAAAGTAAAGTCCATGGTCTATATTTGGTAAAAAATGTAAAGTACATTGCTATTTCCTGCAGTTTTCCCTCTTAACTAAAAGATCTGTTTTATCTCCAGTGTTGATACTACTGAAATGGCATTGAAGCATTCAAAAAAGACACATGAATCCATGACCGAATTGGGACAGAAAGATCAATAAAATAACCCAAGATCCAAATAAAACCCGTGCGGAGCACGGGTCAACCCTAGTTATTAATTACTTATGATGAATGTTTTTTGTTTTTTTATTAATTAGTGTGTATTGAAATAATAATAATAATAATTAATAGAATTGAAATAATATTCTGCAAAATACTAATAAAATTAATCAATAATATAAATAACAATGATAATAAATATGGTATTTAAGTATTTGGTAAATACTTAAGAGTGTGTATAAATTCTTTTTATGTTAAATAATAATATTTTTTGTTTGAAAAATGATATTTTTTTATATTATAAAAATCTTACACAAACAATTATACCAATAATAATTATTTTTAAAAATAAAATGTGTATAAAGAAAATATAAATGGTTTAATAAATTAATATTATTATTGTAATTATTATTATTATGCATGGGTAATGTGTAACAAACGAGAAAATAATTTTATCATTATTATTATTATTTTATTATTATTATTATTATTATCACTACTACTACTACTATTAGTCTAATTATCATTATTTTTATTCTTAATAATTATTATTATTACTCAATTTTTTCGTTTTGTGTTTTCGCAATAATATAATAAACTTAATACACAACTAATACTAAATAGTTAATGTTATTTTTTGTTTTATTATTACATTTAATGCTCTTGTTTTATATATTATTATTATTATTATTATTATTATTATTATTATTATTATTATTACTATTACTATTCTTATTAATATATTATTATTATTATTATCATTATCATTATATATATTTGACTTATTAATATGAGAGTGCATAAGTAAGAGAGAGAGTGTGTGTGTATGTGTCTATATAAGTATGTGTATGTGTGTATAAGTATGGATGTGTGTATGAATAGGAGTGTGTGCA